>CAWUFW010002473.1:0-1200000 GCA_963921515.1 Calotriton arnoldi
CCTGCCGGGGTTTCAGTCAGCAGCAGGAGGCCAGACCCGTGTCTGTGGCAGTGGCATCCATTTTGTGATGCCAGGGCTCTGTAAAGAAGTTACCGGGTAGGCCGGTGTGTACATGTCTCTCCCTCTAGAAGGGTGGAATGCTACCCCTGCCGCCAGAACTGGCGGGGGGGGGAGGTAGTATTCCAAGATGTTTGACACCAAACACGACATGTTTCCGTGCAGCCATCCCAAAGTTAGCATTTACCGTGAGGATATAATGCACTTAAGAGTATATGGTCAGGCTGCACTACAAACAGCATCAGAGAAGGGTCTCCGAACGCTGCAGAGGGGCTCTACTCATGCAGGGGCACCCTCTCACATAGGAACCAAGCACTCTGCCTTCAGGATTGATAAGGCCTGCCATAGGAGTGACTTATAGGTTTAGATGTGTGTATATATGTAGTGATATAGGTAACCTATATCACAGTAAGGGGTGCATGCACCACCTTACCCAGGCTGTAGTAGCAGACCTGTGGTGTCATTTTGGCTGGCCTTCCAGGGGTGGCATAATACATGCTTCAGCCCCTGGCAGGCCTCTGGGGTACCTATGCCCTGGGTACATAGTAATCCATATACTAGGGACTTATAAGGGCACTCCAGATTCCAATCAGAGATGTACCTAAGGTACATGGAAACCATTTTAGAGAGGAAGCAGCTAGGCTGGGGTTCTGATTAGCAGGGCCCCAGCCAGACTAAAGTCGAAAAACAGTGAAGCATCAGCAAAAAGTGGGGGTACCCATGTGAAGCAGATCCTACTCTCCTACAATCTGTAACTCCTTGCCACATGATGCGCCTGTACTGTAAATACGGCGCATCCATGGTGTCGCAAGGAGGGCGCACTGAGAAGTGTTGCATCACTGCTTTGTCGCAGCGATGTGACACTTCTCATAAATAAGGTGTGGTGATGTTGGCAGAAGGTGCTCGAGGAGGGTGTCACCTGGAATGTTTAGTGCAGGCACGAGCAGTATGCCACGAGTGTTCTGTGTGTGGCAGTTACTGTTGATGCCTCGCTTGAAGCTGCCGGTCTGGACAGCTCTCTGTTAACCTCCATTAAACGTATTAACCTTTAGAAACACTTGAGTCCATTCGTCCTCTTTTCATAAGGCCCTTAGGGACCATGATTGATTGGGACAGTGTACTGGGGAGTTTGAGACACTAACTATGCATAGCATACCTCATATTCAATCTTTGATCGGCAAGACGTGATGGGACGGGGGTCGAAAGGGAACGGGGTGCTGGGTAATTGGTACAAGTCGTTTCCTCACCAGGCACTGGTTGTAGGTGGGTGCGTGTGTTTAATTGCCTGCACTAAATAAAAAAATAAACCATAAGGGAAGTCATCTTTCTCACACCCGGATGCTATTAAAAAAAGACAGGAAAACGATGACTTTTTCCAGTTTTTCTCCCATGCAAGGACTGAAGTGTCCATTTCCTTATAAGTTCTCATTTACTTTTTAAGGTACAAAATCGACAAAGAGTTCTACTCGACACGAGAAAACAGACCACAATAGATGGAAAGGTCGCCAGCGGCCCTCTGTAGCTTCTGAGTTTCTGAAAGAATGTTCACGAATGTGGCATTCCGTCAGATTTCGCAATATCCCTCAAGGGCGAGTGTAAGTGTCCATGCAATTCTTTTTTAAGACAAGGTTGAGTTGCTAAGAATGTATTAAATGCGTACAAGAGGTGAACATCCTATATTGTTAAATGTATCTTGGGGACAATGTCAGCATTGCTTATTTTGACCAGTGTCAGTGGAAAATGTTTCCCCTTTGGCAGCGGGGCGCATGCGCTGTCTAGGTGAGACCTAAAACCAGACATGAGTTGATACAGGGAACTCTCCATTTTCCTCAAGCAGGTTACAATTGTAACTATTTTGAGCTTAAAATAAATCATCATATTTTTCTTTCACTCTCTTTTATCCTTCTGGCCCAATAGTCAGTTCCATGTCTGGTCAGCAAATAACATTTCGGAGACATAAAACATTAATGGGGTCATTTACACCTGTGAGACTTTACATCCATCTTCTCACGTGCATCCATGAAGAGTTGAGTGCAAACTGCTTATATCTGCTGTTAACCCTTTCCGTGCGTCGGACGGCTGGGAGCCGTCCGACGTCACAGTGGGCGTGTGCGTCGGACGGCTCTCGGCCGTCCTAGCACCCACCCACAGGGGAAGCGCTGGTGCTCACTTCATGGGCCGCCCTTCATGCTGCCCCCCAAGCCCTTCCGCTGCCCCCCACAGTCCCCCTACAGGTCATCTAATGACGTTAGCGCGCATCGCCCACCGACGTCATTAGATGCAACTGGACGGGCTGCAATCCATTTGTTTCCATCGCATACAAGGAGGAGAGGTGAGTTTCTCCTCAGGAAGGGTGGGGGGATTTAAAAAAGAGGCATCGGAGGAAAGGAGAGGGTTTTCCTTTCCTCCGATGTCTCTTTTCAGCATTCCTGCTGCATGTTCGCACATGGGGCGTGATCGTGCAGCCGGAATGCCCACTAGACCCCAGGGATTTTTTTTTTTTTTAAATGCCTTGTGTTTCAGGGAGCGGCCCCTTGGGCAAGGGTCGCTCCCCTTTGGGAAAAAATTTGTTGGGCCATTTCCCCCCGGGGCAGATCGGCCCATATAAAATAAATAATTTAATTGTGTGCCCACTGAGCCACCAGGGATTTTTTTTTAAATATGTTTTTGGGGAGCGGCCCCTTAGGCAAGGGTCTCTCCCCTTTGGGGAGCATTTATTTTGGCTGTTTCTGCCCCCTTGGGGGGGGGGGGGCAGATCGGCCCAAATAGTGTATTTTTTTTATTGTGTGCCCACTTGGCCACCAGGATTTTTTTTTTTAAATATGTTGTTGGGGAACGGCCCCTTAGGCAAGGGTCACTCCCCTTTGGGGAGCATTTACTTTGGCCGTTTCTGCCCCCCCTTGGGGCAGATCGGCCTTATGTTTTGGGCCCATCTGCCCCAAAGGAGGGCAGAAGCCATTAGACACCAGGGATTGTTTTAGTGTTGTTGGGGAGCAGCCCCTTGGGCAAGGGTCACTCCCCTTTATGGGGTGATTATTGTGGCCGTTTCTGCCCCCCTTGGGGGCACATAGGCCTTATGTTTTTAGGCCCATCTGCCCCCAAGGGGGGGGCAGAAGCCACTAGACACCAGGGTTTTTTAAATGTTGGTGTCGGGGAGTGGCCCCTTGGGCAAGGGTTGCTCCCCTTTTACGGGGGTGAATATTTTGGCTGTTTCTGCCCCCTTGGGGGGCAGATCAGCCTTATGCTTTTAGGCCCACCTACCCCCAGCTTGGCTGGTGGATTGTGTGTGGACTGGTGCATTATTTGCATATGTGATTGTAATGTTTTATTTCTCCTTTTTATTCTAGTGCAAAGCTTTTGATTCTTGTTTGCGGTTTCGGCAGTGGTTGATCTGCAGTTTTGCATAGTTGCATTTATTTGGTAAGAAAAACATTTTTATTGTAGTGTCATAATAGCAGCATATTTAGTTAGTGTTTTGAGCGTGAAATTCTTTGGATGTGTTTTGCGTTGTCTTATGTGTAATTTTCTTTTCTTTTTCTTTTTTAGTGGGATATTGTTGGTCCTTGCTGTGTCTGTGCAGAGTAGGTGGTGGTGAGTCTAGCTGCTTCTGGCAAGTGAGTGGTATAGTTTTGGAGTATATAGGTCATTGTGATAAAGTCACATTTTGTTTATTACTTATTTTACAAAGTGTTTGTTGTTGTTGACTTGTTTGACAAGTTACCTTCATTAGTAAGCATTATGGCTAGCCGCAGAATTACTGCTCAGCATGTGGTTGGTATGCTTTTGAATCTTCCTCTGACCATGATTATGAGACTGACAGTGCATCTGAGGGAGAAGAGGGAGTGCAAGATTCTGGCAGTGAGTTTTCTGTCCATGAGGAATCATCTGATGATGAAGCTACTCTCAGTGCCGATGAAGCTACTTTCTGTGCGGATGAAGTGCCTGTTTTAGAGGAGGACACTGATGTGTCGATGGTGCAGCAAGAGGTATCTGGATTGCAGCCTGGGGCTGCAAGGCTTCCCATTGGAAGTGCTGGACTCTGGGTTGATCCAAACATGGTGCAGCCGGTGTTGCCTGCCTTCAGTGGTGATGCAGGGTGTAGAGTGAATTGTGAATTTATTTTGCCTATACAGTTTTTTCAGTTGTTTATAGATGATGTATTTTTGGCTGAGATTGTTGAGCAGACTAATTTGTATGCTGAACAGTATTTGAGGGACAACGTGCCAGATTTAGGCCCCGCTCTAGAGCTACCTGGTGGACTCCCACGAATCTGGATGAGATGAAGAATAAGGGTGGGCGTAGTTCGCGGAGTTGCGCGACGCTACGCGAAGCGGTAAAACAACTCCGCCGCGCTACGCGAGCAGCGTAGTGCGATAGGAAAATGCTGTTCGCGGTGATTGCACAGTGCCGGATGCTTGTCCGCACTGTGCAATCATTGCAAACGGCATCATGCACAGTGCAAGCGGTCGTTTTCTGCCGCTCAAGTAGATTTTTACTCGAGCGGCAGCTTTCTCAACGCAAACGGGCAGTTTCTCATAGCGAGCGGTCGCGAGCATACGCGACCACTCGCAATGAGAAACCTGACCCCCCCCGCGTTGAGAAATCTCGCCGGGAGGTTTATTTTCCACGCTCGCGCTCGCCAACTTGATGTTGTTGATCACGAACGAGGAAAAATCTCGCCGGGGTGTTGATTTTGCTCGCTCGCGGTCGCCAACTTGACGTTGAGGAACGCGAGCAAGCAAAAATGTCCGCTACGCTAAGCGGAATTTCTCTGCACTCCGCGAGATCCGCGTAACGCGGAGTGCAGAAAACTGCAAACTCCGCGAGTGGAGCGTAGTTCACTGCCCAGGGTTAATGAAAAAGTTTTTGGGTTTTACTTTTTTGATGGGCTTGATAAGGAAGCCGTCCCTGGCTTCATATTGGTCTACCAGTCCATTGATGGCAACGGCCATATTTCCTGCAATTAGGAGTCGTGATCGGTATTTACTTTTGCTACGCATGATGCATTTTGTTGATAATGCTTTGGCGTTGCCACGAGATTACCCTGTCTGTGACAATTTTTTTAAGATTCAGCCTGTTCTTGATCACTTTGTAGATCTATTTTCAGAGATCTATACTCCAGGGAAAGAAATAGCTGTTGATGAGTCTTTGGTCCTGTTCAAGGGCCGTTTGGTTTTTAGGCAGTACATTCCTAGCAAGAGGGCACGTTATGGAATTAAGATGTATATGTTGTCTGAGAGCAGGACAGGATATGTCTATAATTTCTGGGTGTACACCGGTAGGGATTCCACTATTGACCCCCATGGTTGTCCGTCCACTTTAGGAGTTTCAGATAAAATTGTGTGGGAACTTGCTAGAGGACTGTTTAACAAAGGTCACCATTTGTACCTAGATAACTTTTACACTGCTGTGCAATTGTTTAAGAAATTGTTCAAAGTGGACACTCTTGCTTGTGGGACAAACCGCTCTAACCGTAAAGGTTACCCAAAAGAGCTTGTTTGCAAAAAGCTTGAGCGGGGATAGTGCAGTGCCTTGCGTAGTGATGAACTGCTAGCTGTGAAAGTTGTGGACAGGAGGGATGCCTACATGCTGACTACCATCCATGATGACAGTACTTCACCTGTGACTGTTTGGGGTCAGGTTGCTGAAGTGCGCAAACCTGTGTGCATTGTAGACTACAATAAGCACATGGGTGGTGTTGATAGAGTAGATCAGAGGTTGGAACCGTACACTGCTGTTCATAAGTCTTACATTTGGTATAAGAAGTTGGCCATCCATCTTTTCAATTTAGCAACTTTTAATGCTTTTGTTGTGTTCAAGGAGTTTTCTCCAGCGTCGAAGATGACTTTTGTTCAGTTTCAGTAGTCTGTGATAGGCAGCCTTGTTGTAGTGGAACAGGCAAGTGTTCCTAGAATTGGAGTGGTGGAGGATGTGGCTAGATTGAAAGATCGCCACTTTCCCATTTTAATTCCTCTCATGCCCAAAAAAAACAATCCCTGTAAGAGATGTAGAGTCTGCTTGCGAAGAGGTATGCGGAAAGAGAGTCGTATGCACTGTGCTGATTGTCCATCTAATCCTGGGCTGTGTGTGCCCACATGTTTCAGATTGTATCACACTCAAAAGAGTTTTTGGGAGCAACCGTGAGTCTAATAGTGTACTGCCTGGTCTGTATGGTTTTATATTTGTTGTTCAGTTTCGCGGTTGGCATTATAATGATGTCTTTAGTTACCGCTGTTGTGTTTGTAGTTATAGTTTTGCATCTAGTTCCAAATGGTTTGTGTTTTCTTTCTTGTTAAAAAAAAATTGGATGGCGGTGTATGTGGACTGGCGCCTGGCTGGCGGTGTGCATGGACTGGCACTTGGCTGGTGGTGTGCATGGACTGGCGCTTGGCTGGCGGTGTGCATGGACTGGCACTTGGATGGTGGTGTGGGTGGGCTGGCATTTGGCTGGTGGTGTGGGTTGACTGGCGTTTGGCTGGCAGTGTGGGTAGACTGGCATTTGACTGGCAGTGTGGGTGGACTGGCGTTTGGCTGGCGGTGTGCATGGACTGGCGCTTGACTGGTGGTGTGCGTGGGCTGGCATTTGGCTGACAGTGTCTGAGTAGTGACTTGCTGCTGGTCATTACACACTCTGCTAGTCAAATGCCACTGCACACACTATGTCAACCACCAACCGGTGTGATTGCTGTGTCAGTCATGTGGGCGTATGAAAGTGATGGGCCCTTAAATGGCGCTGTCTGTTGATGTGAATGTTGTAATGTGCTGGGCCCACGGCTGGCGGTCTTGTGTGGTCTTGTGTGTCATGTATGAAAGGTGTGTGAATGGCCTGTAAAGACGTTGGTGCCTTGCCATGGCTTTACAGCTCACAAGCTGTGAGTCATTGGTTCAGGTTTTTAACCTTTTAATTATTAACAGTGCATTTCCTTTTTGTGGAATCTCTTGTTAATAAAATATAAATTTTGAACCTTTCACTCACCCTCGTGCCAAATCCAACCAGTATGTGTGTATACTTGAGGAACAGATGGATAGGCAGTCATATTTGTCTTATCTGTCTTTCTGTGCTAAGGTGTAGTTTTACTATAGGGAAAATTTACCAACTTTAGATATTTTTGTATACAAAAAAAAATGAGGAGTACTGGGTGGTGTGCTTCTCATGGATCACAACAAATTTTTTACTCACAATGCCATGCAAACCTCAAAATGTGACTAACGTCACATATTTTTCATGCATTACTTTGTCATAATCTTCTGGTATCAGAAAACCACAATTTTCCTACCATCCAGCATTTCCCCCCAGGTCTCCTGATAAAAATGGTACCTCACTCGCGTGGGTGGGCCAAGTACCCGCAACAGGCAAGGGCCCAAAACGTCCAAAAGCCCGTCTGCGCCCGTCCGCGCCCGATCGGGCCTGGGGGCCGGTCAGTATGATCATTGTCATCGTTATACGGCCAGAGAGCTGATATCCCATCAGGGTGATTATCACATCAATGATACAATCCGCGCGGATCTAGAGAAAGCAGATATCCTAATTTATAGAAACATCTTTCCCGAAATTGATAGAAATCACCCTTACTACACCCCAAATACCGGCCGTTAAAACAAAGAAAATCCAGGAGTTAAAGGGCCTTATTGTTTATTACCTAAACACTCGCTCTATGGTAAAACATCAATTGGAAATTTTCCAACTCTTGGACACAGATAAACCAGATATTGTCCTTCTCACGGAAACGTGGTTGACTGAGGAATCAGTTCCCGACATCTTGGCCGCAATACCGGACAACTATTATATCCTGCAGACCAACCGTTCCTCAGGAAAAGCCGGTGGCGGCGTGGCAGCCATTATTCACAAGGACTACCAGTTTACCTCCTTAGTGGTCACTGGCCCTCCCTCAGTTGATTGCCTAGTTTTAAAATTTGAATCTCCCCAGTCACCTTTCGTCTGCGCCCTTTTTTATAGGCCCCCCCACCATATGCCCACATTCCCACAGGCACTGGGCGAAATGTTATCTCATCTGGTTATTAACCATGCAAGAATACTGATAATTGGTGACTTCAACTATTGGCCTTTTGATGAAAAGGAATGTTCCAGTTCGGTTGAACTGACAGATCTCTTAACTGGGATGAATTGCACCCAGCACGTAAAGACCGCGACACATATAAAAGGGCATATCTTGGACCAAATTTGGACATCGAACTTAGAAATTTCCACTCCATCGATTTCTCCCTGTATTTGGTCTGATCACCATTTCATAAAATTCTCCCTCACTAACGTTTCCTCCCCAAACCCCAATGCTTAAAGAATGTAACGTCTAGAAATTGGCGGCGCATAAACACTGACCAATTCAGATTATTGTTAACAGACATGGCTCCCTCTTCACAGGAGCCGTTTCTGACTCAGGCAGAGAGTATCAAGGCATGGCTCACACGGGTTAGCGACTGTGTCGCTCCCCTTAAGAAAATCACCACTATGAGACCTCATGATGCCCAACGTTGGTTCTCAGACGACTTAAAAAATAGGAAACCCCTCTTAAGACAGGCTGAACGTAGCTGGAGACGCCACTATCTCCCTGACAAGAGGGCTATTTATGTAACCCTATTGAAAGAATATAAAAAGGAGATCCTTCGTACCAAGGAAAATTACTTTTCTAAGAAGATTCTCAATGCCTCTAACAAACCTAAAGAAATTTTCTCCATAGTAAACAAGCTTTCTAAACCAGACCGAATCATGCTGAAGCCAGCTCCCACACAGTCATTTTGCGACTTGCTCAACTCTTTTTTCTTGGAGAAAATTGCTTCCATCAAAGCCAGTATTCCTTCTTCCACTTTTTCTATACCCGATCCAAACACTCACCGGATTGCTTCTCGGATGGATCAAATTCCTCCAATCTCCAAGGAGACTTTCCTGAATTTACTTAGAAAGACCGACTCTGGCTCCCCTATCGACTGCTGCCCTCCACATATACTTCGGGAAGCCTTTACTATCTGCCCCGATCCCCCTCTTTCTCTTCTCAACAACTCACTTAAATATGGCATTGTTCCTGATATATTCAAAAGTGCCGAAATTCTTCCCATTCTGAAGAAACCGGGCGCAGATCCGACAGTTCTAAGTAACTATCGCCCTATCTCCTTGCTACCCTATCTGGGCAAAGTCTTAGAGGCTTACGTGGCAAACTGCTTGAGCACATTCGTCGAACATCACCAGCTCCTGGACTCCCATCAGGCTGGTTTTAGACCAGCTCATTCAACGGAATCTGTTATACTTACAGTTCTGGATGAATTAAGAAGGGAGCTGATAGCGGTACTTCCCAAGCCCTGGTCCTCCTAGATTTGTCAGCTGCATTTGACACGGTCGACCATACCATTCTGCTCGACCGTGTCAGAAATGCCGGGATCCAGGGTATGGCGCTGAACTGGCTCTCCTCCTTTCTCAGCAACCGTTTCCAAGCAGTACGGATTGCCAACTTATCATCCAACAAGAGGGAACTGACTTGTGGAGTCCCACAGGGCTCCTCCCTTTCCCCTCTTCTTTTTAACCTGTATCTCTTGCCTCTAATCCAATCCCTGAGAGAAAGCAAGATTGGGACGTTCAACTACGCTGATGATCTCCAACTGGTGTTTGACATCAACTCATCAGCATCTTCAATTTCCCACTTCCAATCCACCATGATTTTCATAAGCAACTGGATGAATTTTAACCAACTCAAGTTGAACCCCGACAAAACTGAGCTGATTCTTACAGGTGGTTCTTCCAACCCCTGGCACTCCAACTATTGGCCCCCCTCTTTGGGTAGCCCCCCGATGCCGGTAAGCTCAGCCAAAAGCTTAGGCATTGTGATCTCTAATGATCTGTCAATGAATGCCCAAATTAGCGCTGTGGTTTCCGCAAGTTTTTTTCAACTGCGGAGAATAAAGAAGATCAGTAGATTTCTGTCTAGGAAAGCTTTAACCATGGTCATCCTAGCATTGGTTACTTCCCGACTAGACTACGCCAATTCATTGTATTTTGGCATCCCCGCTTATCAACTGAGACGCCTTCATCTGGTTCAAAACCAAGCTGCCAGACTTATTTTCCATCAACCAAAGCGGCAGCATGTGACTCCTATTTTGAAGAAGCTACACTGGCTTCCGGTGGCCAAGAGATGCGCCTTCAAGTTGGGTTGCACCATCTTCAAAGCCCTTCACGGCAATAGCCCAGTTTTCATCTCCTCCCTAATTCAAAGATACACCCCCTCCAGGGTCTTGCGATCGTCCCATCTAAATCTATTAGCCATTCCCTCCTTCAAACGCAAAAAGCATGGAGGCTCCAGATTCGCAGTTTTGGCCCCTCAATTTTGGAACTCCCTCCCGGTGGAGCTAAAACGGGCTACGTCGTATGTACAGTTCAGGAAACTGCTTAAGACTCATTTATTCATCCAATCATATGACACTTAAACCCCTGCTTCTTGCTAGCACCTGTCTGCCCTACCAGCGCCAAGAAACCGTTTGGTGTATGTGCGCTATATAAAAACTTTGTAACATAACATAACATTGTGGAGACATCAAAATTACCTATCACAAAATGACCTGGTTTTGAAAGAGGGGGTCACCTGGGTTTTTGGCCCCGGGCTCGGCGGCTATCTAGGGATACCTACCAAACCCACACATTTCTGAAAACTAGACACCCGGGGGAGTCCAGGGAGGTATGGCTTATGTGGACCCCCCAATGTTTTCTTACCCAGAATCCCCTGTAAACCTCAAATGTAGTTGAAAAATTCAATTTTTTTTCTAAATTACTGTGTGGGAAAATTGTGAGATCACCGGGCTGACACAAATTTCCTACCACCCAGCATTCCCCCAGGTCTCCCGATAAAAATGGTACTGCACTCGCGTGGGTGGGCCAAGTACCCGCGACAGGCACGAGCCCAAAACGTATTGAGGAGACATCAAAATTACCTATTACAAAACGACATGGTTATGCAGACGGGCACCTGGGGTTTTGGCCCCGGGCTCGGCGGCCATCTAGGGAAACCTACCAAACCCACACATTTCTGAAATCTAGACACCCGGGGGAGTCCAGGGAGGTATGACTTGCGTGGATCCACCAACGTTTGCCTACCCAGAATCCCCTGCAAACCTCACATTTAACTGAAAAAAATCACATTTTCCACATTGCAAAAAAAGTCAGTTTTCACTGCAAGAATTTGATGTGTCCGCGTTGCATTTTGGGCCATTTCTTGTCGCGGACACTAGGCCTACCCACACAAGTGAGGTAGAATTTTTATTGGGAGACTTGGGGTAACATAGAATAGTAGAACAAGTGTTTTTACCAATTGACTTTCTTTGCATTTCTGTCTTCCAAATGTAAGACAATTTGTAAAAAAAGAAGTCATTTTTAAAAATGACCTCTAATTCACATGCTTGTATGGGTACCCACAATTTTGGAAACATATAGGTTTCCTTGGTACCTATTTTTCACTCTTTATATTTTATCAAATGAATTGCGATATACCCGGTACACAATGAAAATCCATTGCATGATGCAGCTCAGTTATTGGCTCTGGGTTCCTCGGGTTCTTGGTGATCCTACAAGTCCTATATATCCTCACAACCTGAAGGGTCCAGCGGATGTAATGGTATATTGCTTTAAAAAATCTGTCATACTTAGAAGAAGTTACAGGTGAAAACGTTGGCGCAAATGGCTGTATTTTACAACTCAATTTCAATATTTTCTATTTTCAACTGTTACTTTCTATAAGGAAACCTTGAAGGATCTACACAAATGACCCCTGGCAGATTTCTGGGTAAAGATTGGGAGTCGTTAAAAATGTTCCTCAACATATTCAGGGTATGGAAGCATGAGGGGGTGACACCATTGACGTGGGTGGTCATGTCGAGTTTGCTGTCGATTATGATCCCGAAGTTCTTGGTGTGGGTGGTGGGTGTCAATCCTAGCTCGGTTGGCCACCAGCTGGAGTCCCATGGTGATGTGCTCTTCCTGAAGAAAATGATTTTGGTCTTGCCGTTGTTTAGCTTTAGACAGTTGGTTTTTTATCCAGTGGGTGATTACAGTCCTGCAGGCATTGAACTTGATCCTGGTACTGGGCGTCTTGTTTGCAAGAGAGAGAATGAGTTGTGTGTCATCAGCGATGGAGAGTATGTTGATGTCATGAGAGCTGATGGCGCGGGCTAGAGGGATCATGTATGCGCTAAAGAGGGTCAGGCTCAGGGAGGATCCTTGCACCTTGCAGAAGATGAAGTCGCAGGCATCTGAGGCGTATGGTGCCAGGCTGACTAACTGGGTCCTTCCAGTCAGGAAGGGGTAGATCCATCGAAGTGCTTGTCCTTGGATTCTGGTGTTGTGTAGTTGTTGGCTGAAGATGGGGTGAGAGACTGTGTCAAATGCTGCAGAGAGGTCCAGGAGGATGAGGGCTGATGTGTCTCCTCTATCCAAAGTCATGCAGATGTCATATGTGGTGGTGATGAGGGCAGTTTTAATGCTGTGGTTGAGTCTGAAACTAGACTAAGTAGTGTTGAGGAGTTTGTGGTCATTGAGGTATTCAGTGAGGTGCCTATTGATGATTTTCTCTAAGGCCTTGGCCAGTAATGGTAGTAGGGAGATCAGCGTGTAGTTGGTGAGCATTGAAGGGTCCGCGGAGGGTCTCTTTAGCAATAGGAGACCAGTTGTGCATTTCCAAGCATCTAGGAGGGTCACGGAAGAGGTGTCAGCATTCAGAATGGGTGTGAGCATGGCACTGATGAGTCACAGTCCTCTGGAATAGGCATGGTGGGGGGAAGGGGTCCGATGAGGCCTCTGAGTGGATGAACCTCATGGTGGTGGTGGTTTCTTCTGGGGTGATGACGGGCCATGTGGTTAGCATTGCTTCTTTGGATAAGATCTGGAGGCTTTTGGAGAGGTCTGTCTGGTCCAGGTGCTGGTGAATGTGCTGTTAATAACAATGATTTTGATGCTGAAGAATTCAGATTATTGCAAAGGACCTGTAATGCGGTGATAGCGTGGAGGCGCTGCAGGTAAAGTGAAATCTTTCACAGATATCTTTGCTTCCGTTGGTGCTGGCATCAATGTAGTCCACTAGAGAGGCACAATTGGTGATCTAGATCATTTGGTGGTAGTGTCTCAGGGCGTATTTGAATGTGCTCTTGTCTGCATTGTCCTTGGTCATTCTCCATTTGTGTTCCAGTTGTTTGCAGTTGTGTTTTATCAGTCTGAGTTCCTCCGAGTACCAACTTGCCTGGTGTCTGGATCTTGTTGACTAGCTGTGTTTGAGAGTGGCCAGGCAGTTGGCACCAGAAGTGATCCTATTGTTGAAATTCTTGTTGGCTTTGGGGAGGCTGTTACTGTGTATGGGTCGATGGGTGATGAGAGTGGTGTTCTAGTCCTTGTCTGTGCCAAACTGAGGTGGCATGGTGAGCAAAAGAACGATGGATTAGGATGCTACCCGAGTGATTGCCAGGGGTTAGGCAAATTGCACGCATTCCTCCAATCACCTTTTGTGTGTTTGATGTACCGCCCTAAGTGGAAAGGGTATACCCAGGCATAGATCCCATGCTCACTGTGCCACTGGAACCAAGCTATACCTGCTGATAAGCCCATATCAGGGCGGAACCGGTACTTGTTTGCTTCTGTTCAGGTTCAGTGAGGACCTGGTCTGCTAGTTAGGGCTGCACTGTCCCCATGAGGAGCAGGTTTAAGGCTGATTTGCATATGGCTGGGTCCAAACTGAGGTGGCATGGTGAGCAAAAGAGCGATGGGTTGGAATGCCACACTGAGCAATTGCCAGTAGCTAGACAAATTGCAAGCATTCGTCCCATCACCTTTTTTGTGTTTGCTGTTCCAGTTTCGGGAGGCTGGTCTGGTGGTGGTGCATGTGCTTGGGAGCAGGATGGGGATTTTAAACTTGAAGAGGGCGTGGTCTGTCCAGTGAACTGGTGTAGGGCACTCAGACTCAGATGTTGTTGAAGGAGGTGTAAATAGGGCCCAGGAGTTGTACGGCAACATGGATAAAGTGTTGTAGATTGGAGTAGAGTAGAGTGTTGTAGAGTGGAATGGCATAGAGTGGAGTAGAGTAGAGTGGAGTAGTATTGTGGAGTGGCGTAGAGTGGAATGGTGTAGAGATGAGTAGAGTGTTGTTTAGTAGAGTGTTGTAGCATGGAGTAGAATGTTGTAGAATGGAGTGTTGTCGTACAGTGGAGCGGCGCAGAGTGAAGAAGAGTAGTGTGAAGTGTTGTGGAGTGTCATAGAGAAGAGAGTCATGGAGTAGAGAGGCATGGAGTGGCATAGAGTGGAGTAAAGTGGCATGGAGTGGCGTAGAGTGGAGTAGAGTGTCAGAGTGGAGTAGAGTGGAGTAGAGTGGAGTGGCGTGGGGTAGAGTGGGGTGGTGTGGAGTAGGGCGAAGTGGCATAGAGCGGACTAGTATAGAGTGAAGTGACAGAGTGGAGTAAAAGTGACGTGGAGTGATGTAGATTGGAGCAGACACACTCTATGGGGTGTCATAGAGTGGAGTAGCGTAGAGTGGCATAGAGTGTTGTAGATTGGAGTAGAGTAGAGCTTTGTAGAGTGGAAAGGTATGGAGTAGAGTAGAGTGAAGTAGAGTGTTGTAGAGTGGAGTAGTGTCATAGAGTGGCACAGCAGGGAGTGTTGAAGAGTGTAGTAGAGTGTTGTAGAGTGGAGTGGCGCAGAGTGAAGTAGAGTAGTATGGATTATTGTGTAGTGTCAGAGTGGAGCAGAGTGTTGTAGAGTGGAGTAGAGTGTTGTGGAGTGGAGTAGGGTGGAGTAGCATAAAGTGGAGTAAAGGGGCATGAAGTGGCATAGAGTGAAGTAGAGTGTCATAGAGTGGAGTGTTAGAGAGTGGAGTAGAGTGTTGCACTGTGGAGTGGTGAAGAGAGGAGTAGAGTGTCATAGAGTGAAGTAGGGTAGAGTGGGGTGGCATGGAGTAGATTAGGGTGGCGTGGAGTAGAGTAGAGTAGAGTAGAGTGGCGTAGAGTGGACTGGTGTAGAGTGAAGTGACGTGGAGTAAAGTGACGTGGAGTGATGTGGAGTAGCATAGTGTGGAGGATAGTGTTGTAGAGTTGAGTGTTGTTCAGTGGAGTAGCATAGAGTGGAGTAGAGTAGAGTGTTATAGATTGGAGTAGAATAGATTGTTGTAGAGTGGAATGGCATAGAGTGGATTATAGCAGAGTGGAGTAGAGTAGAGTGGCATAGAGTGGAGTGGTGTGGAGTGGCATACAGTGGAGTGGCATACAGTGGAGTGGCATGGAGTGGAGTGTTATAGAAACGAGTGGCATAGAGTGGAGGAGAGTGTCATAGAGAGGAGTAGCATAGACTAAAGCAGAGTAAAGTGTTGTAGAGAGGAGGGACATAGAGTGAAGTAGAGTGTTTTAGAGTAGAGTGGTGCATAGTGGATTAGAGTGGTGTAGAGTGGAGTGTTGTAGAGTGGAGTAGCTTAGAGTGGAATAGAGTGCCATACAATACAGTGGCATAGAGTGGAGTAGCGAAGAGTGGCATAGAGTCGAGTATATATCATAGAGTGGAGTGTTGTAGAGTGTAGTAGAGTGTTGTAGAGTGGAATGGTGTAGAGTGGAGTGGAGTAGAGTGTCATAGAGTGAAGTGCCATAGAGTGGAGTGGTGGGAGTCGAATACAGTGCAGTATCTTTAAGTGGAGTATCATAGAGTGCAGTAGCGTAGAGTGGAGTATACCGACAGAGTGGAGTGGTGTAGAGTGGAGTGTCATAGAGTGAAGTGGCAAAGAGTGGAGCTGCATAGAGTGGTGTGGACTGAAGTATTGTAGATTGGAGTGTTGTAGAGTAGAGTGGAGCAGTGTGGAGGGGAGTGGAGTGAAGTGACGTAGCGTTAAGTGGCATAGAGTGAAGTGGAGTGGTGTAGAGTGGAGGAGCGTAGAGTGTCATAGAGTGAAGGGACATAGAATGGAGTAGAATGCTGTAGAGTGGAGTGGCGTACAGTGGCACAGAGTGTCCTAGAGTGGAGTAAAGTGTTGTATAGTTGCGTAGAGTGGAGTATGCATGGTGTGGTAGCTCACTGTTATTACAGACTACACATTTTCAATTGAACTGACTATTACACTTGCAGACATACAGTTTTACTCATAAAACTATACATCACACAAATGATAATGTGATAATGTGTGAAAATCAGCATCACCTAGTGTATTGCTTTATTTTGATCATATTGAAACCTTTGCTTCCACCACAGAGTACAAACAATGTGCTTCATTTGTGCTTTTCTAATTCTGATATATTCTGAAATATTTGTACTGTTTATTTACTGCCATTTAAATTTTGATGTGTGCTAGAAAAAAAAAATACAATCCTAAAGCCTTTCCTTTCACATCCCCAGTACTAAGCAAGATCGATCCGTCACATAAATCCTCTCACTTTGGAGTCAGGGAAAGAAAAGTACACATCAAGCTCTCTGGGAGACAGAGCCTAACATTTGACCTCTGTCTTTGCAAGGCAAATGTGACCAGATAAAAACACATTTTAAAGGTCTGTTTTTTTGCTCAATCCCTTCTGAACGCCAGCATGGTTATTTTGGGGGTGTTTCATCACCCTCCACTTTCCTACTTCCAGCTCCTATAGCATGGGCGTGAAATTGAAGAAGAGGGTTGTTTAAGTTATGTGATGGAGTGGGGTATCTTATATCTCAATCTCTTGATAAAGTCACCGAACAGAATCTCCCACTGGTCGCATGGACCACAGATTGTTGACTTAAAGTGTAAGAAAGGAGAAACCAATATGGCTGCACAAGAATGACAGAGAAGAGGGTGCCCAACCTTTAGGGTTTTATTAACAAATTTAGTTCAGGTTACAAGTTAAATCAGTCAGTAAAATTGATAGAAATATATAGTAAGAGCATACATATTTAAATGTTCATGCAGTCTGAATTTATATATGATCAAAACGAATATGCAAAATAAGCACACAAAATATAACCCAAGCAGGTGCCATAGAAGAACTTCCCTAATCTAAATAGAGAATCGAAAGTAGCGAGATGTAATTCTATGAGGAACGTCTCAGCATCAGATGAATAGATTCTAAGGTTCAATGGAAAAGGTTTTGGGATTCAAGCAAGAAGCTTAACACTGTGGTCGGGTTAATCAGCGGAGTTGAGAAGAGATCTTCTCTCCGCAAAGCTAGGATAAGTTCTGAATCTGAAGTTCTAGAAAGCACATAATTAAAGCATGAAAGAAGGTTCTAGAGGTTTCTTATCATCTTCCACCTAATAAACGAGTTAAAAGACAGTGTTCTCAGGGAGCAGATAGACTCCCTATTTCCCAGCCTTCATTCAAGAAGCAATCATCTGACGACCTTGGAGGTTTCATCGGTCCCATCCGCCTGGTACAGGCAAGTCTCTCCCGCTGTCTCGGTCTTCACCTCCGAAGACAGAGGTTCAGTGGTCTGCTAATGTAATGCAAAGCACGATGGACCTATTACTAGCTAACGAGGGTTCTTTCCATGAAGAATGACGGAGTAAAGGATCTCTCAGATAACTTCGGCTGCAAGCATCTTGAAGCAGTAATGTTTTGGACATTTTGTTATTTGAAACAGGACACATAATTGGACTTATATCATCGTTGTCTCTCTGTTCAAGTGTATAGTTTCAAGTTCTGGTCCGCTGGACAGCTAACCCAGGGAGGTGGGTAAGGATTCGAAGTGGCTCATAGAAGGGTATTCACTGGTGGTGCAGTGCCTTGGGCCTTAGCTGTCCTATTTTGGGGTTCAAATCTAAATGAATACAGTTAGCATACATGACTATATCAAATGCAAACTAAAGAAAGTATGCATTTTTTTTATGGTCAATATATATATTATAATTCATCAAAGTATAAGGGTGACTCTCATTAAGAGGAATATACAGCCAGTTATTACAATTGATTAATAAAATGCACACAAATTAATACATTTAAAAACATGTCAAGTTTATATGTTGCTTATAAAGGGTTGGCCATTAAATTATGCCGCTCCATATACTATTAATAAAGAGCATTGACCAAAATAGACAAGCTCGTCGACAGAGCATTGTTCCTCACAGGTATGCAAGATTGATGTACCGGCAGGGATAAGTAGAACCAGTCAAACAGAAAGATAGGGGCAGCAAAAAATTTCAGAGAAATACAGCATGTTTTACTGCTGTGAACTAGCATGCAGGAGACAACTGAAAACACATGTACTCTCCTGGAGTGCCTCACAAAAAAGAAAAAAAAGAGTTCCCAGAAAACAAGCACTCGAGGAAGAATACATGGAACCAATCAGAGAAGTTGTAAACAGGCCATGCGCCACTGGAGGGGCAAAGACATACTGGACAGCCTAAAACAATTAAGGTCACCAAATAAAAAGCAGCACCAAGGTAATATTGGGTGGAATGCATTCCTAGGGAAGCTTTCAGCATGTCCCAAACATATCTTTACAAGCAGACAGCTGTGATGTCTGTTCGGCTTCGAACTAAAAACAGAAGGCAAGCCTTCTCTGTTCATGCTCCAAGGATCTGGAACAGTATCCCTATCAAACATCACATCAGCACCAATCCTCCTACCATTCAGAACAAGCATTTGCAATGCAATAGGTCTCGCATTTACGCAACTTTAAGCTATTGGCATTGTAAATGACAATGGATTTTATTTATGTGTTAAAAACGAAAACAAAAATAAAAGGCATTGTCATTTGCAATGTTAATAGCTCAAACTCGTGTAAATGCGAGACCTATTGCATTGAAAATGCAATAGGTCTCGCCTTAGAATAAGTTAAAGCCATTTGCTTTGCTAATAGTATTGTATAGCAAAGCAAATGGCTTTAACTTAATAAAGTTTACCTCATGACTCCACATTGTAGACACCCCAACCCCCCCCCCCTCCCCCTCAAGCGCTACCCCCTGTGGCCTGACAAAGGTGGCTTTGGCTCAGATGAAAGTAAAGATAACAGGCCCGGATTGGTTAGTAAAAGACAACATTAGGGTTCAGTGGGCACCACACATTACTAGGTCGCAGTGGCTGCACGTGGGCAAAACGGTGTACAGAACACACATTGTGACACAAAAATAATTACATAAGACTCCTGGGCGGGTGATAAGTGGAAGCACATTTCCTCGGCATTAACAAACGCTTAGACAGAACTACAAACCAGTTTACCCTATTTGCATACCTAGTGCTGACATCACCCTACTTTCTCCAGGAAGATCAAGGGCAAGCATCTGCCGAAAGGAGCATCAGCTCAGCATTCAGAAGCAAACATGCTGATTTTTAATGGCAGAGCTTTCAAACAGTGGCAACATGCTGAAGGGGCTGTGTGATATCTAAACTAGGTCAGGTAATTAAGAAATGACTTTGTACCAGATTGCTGATAGCTCAGTGTGTCAAAGCTGCAACTTGCACGGATGCAGTATTATAATTGGTACCTCATGAGGACCTCTAATTATTTCAGTCAAATAAGCTTTGACAGGAACGTTGCAGCCGTAATTAAAATATGATGGTCCTCGCTCTTGCGTTCTAGCTCACGACTACTCTCCGTAACTGTTGCTAGGTGAGATGCATGATGCAAAAAACAAAACTTAGGAGCTAATGTTGGAGCAAGGAACTCTGATGTATTAGGCCATGACAGCTGCATCGCAGAGAAAAATAAAGGAAGTTCAAATATGCCAATTATAGCGAAGGAAGATGGCAGCTGCTGACTACTGTACAAATAGTGTGATTTTTCTTACTCAAGTAAATGCGGCCTCCCAAAAAGAAAATCCCTGATGATACAGCCAAGAAATGCAAAAAGACAAAGAAAAATAACTCAGGTCACAAACATTGTTTTACGGTTTAATGCACGTCAAAGGTTTTCGAGCTTTAGTAAACGTTAATCACATCGACATACAGTGCACACGTAAGAATGTGTATTTTTGAAAATTAAAATTAATTGTAAATGTAACTGGCAAAATTGCAAAAAAGAAATGGTTAAAAATGTAATATTCTAGATTTCATGTGGAGAATACTTCCCGGCAGTGCTAACCCGCATGGTTTGGGAAGCAGGTTATTTTGAAACCTAAGGAGCATGCGGTCAGCGCAGCTAAGCACAAGACGACTTTATTTTCCAACAGTAGTGATGATGAAGTACTTTTAAGGAGGCAGACTTCGAGCACAGGGAGAGCACCATAGTGCCCAGTCTCCGACAGCACTTCATGTGACAGTACGAAGCACGTGACGCAGTGCAATTTTAATTCAAATCACAAGCATGCAGATTTTTGAACTGGTGATCCAGTCAGAGTTAGAACTTTATCAAGTCTCGGAAAATGCGTTGTCCCAGAAGTCTCCGTTGAGTTAAAAAAACAAAAAAAACAACAACAAAATAAAGCCCATCCCGCGAGTGGTGGGAGGAGGGGCCATCGTACGCTAGAGTTAAAAAAAAAAAACCACAACAACAAAAAAAAGCCCGTCCCGCGAGTGGTGGGAGGAGGGGCCATCGTACGCTAGAGTTAAAAAAAATACAGCATAGCACAGCGAACTACGGCAAGTTGTTTAAAAATGTAAACAGTTGGTGCACAAGAACAAATTTAAAAAAAAACACACACCCAGAATGCGCCCTAAGTTCCACGCCGCGCGTTAAAGGTGAATAAATAGAGCGAACTCCGGCAAGCTGCATACGCGAAGCGGCAGCTTAGTTGCCATGACAATGGAAAGCTTGGCACAAGATGGCGTCGGACTGTCCACTGTCCGTACGTACGCGCGCACGTTGTTAGGTTTGGATGAATGGCGAGAGCAGCCATCTTTGTCCATCCGTACGCGTGCATGTAAAGCTTTCAAAGAATCGATCGCAAAAGGCACTCGCATGGCGAGAGCAGCGCATGCGCTGCTATCGCCAGACGAGACCTAAAAACAAGGAATGCGCGTGAGAGAGAGGGGGAGCAGGAGGTGAGCCCGGGAGTGGTGCGTGCGTGCGCGCGCAGTCTGATCATTTTCAAGCACTGCACTCGTGCTTGTGGCGCGCCCCTGCTCGCTCCCGCAAGGTGGATCCCGCCACAAGCACGAGTGTGTGCTTGTAAATGAGCAGAGCGACAGCTAAAGGCCCTCCTATGCAACGCATGCGCGCTGCCTAGGCGAGACCTAAAAAATCTCATGAGGCACCTCTGCAAAGAGCACTACTCCTGCCCTGACCTTGCCCCTGTATTTGTATCTTCCTGGTGCCATGCCCCTGTTCATTTCTCCATTGTTTTCGAGTTAGGTTTACGCCTTGCAAATACCACCACACACATACATGTACTGTTCTGTGCAGGGTGCACCGTGGCTTCTGGGAAGTGTTGCCCTTCCTTCAGGCAGTCTGGAAGGGGGCTCAGAAGGCATTCAAGCATCCTGGCCTTGACACAGAAACAAAGTAAGAACAGTTCACAAAATCCTTATTTTTCTCCTTGTATTATTTCTAAACCATGTCCCATATTTATCTGCAAAAATGCATGGCAAGCTGAGCTTTTTTCTAAGAAAATATCTGATATGTTCTAAGTGTGCTGACGTCTACTTTAGCAAGGACAAATTCTGCCAGAGCAAATATGGTATTTTCCTGTAAGTGATTTCTGTGTCATTGAGAGGGAAAATACCCCTCCACCCATTCCCCCACACACACACACACACACACAACGTCCTTGGAAAGCTGTCTAAAAGCTTTATTGTGCGATTTTCGCCAGAGAAGGCAAACGCAGCTTCCGCATCAGTACAGGAATCGGTGCAAAAGAGTGTATTCACACAACTGGTGCAGCACATGAAGTGAAGCTTTCAAAGCCGTGAATTGTACTCACACTGAAGAAGGAATCTTGCGTAAATGGCACTGCACGTCTGATATCTGACACTCATTCGCTGTCGCAAGTCCCCTGGGCTCCCGAAGTACATCACTATGAAAAATAGTTTGGGAGTTTTGGAGAAGGTGTTGGTCAACCATCTCCTGGCACCCCCCAACCCCTTAAATTACTATATGTCTCTGTGAGGGGGGGGCCCATTCCACGTGGCCCGGTGTTCCAACTCAAACATGCACTGGGTGTAGAGATACAGGGCCCAGTTTTACAGAGTGCATTTCTACACCCAGTAAAACCACTTTGGACTGTGGGGGAGGAGCTGTGGGTGCAAAGACACCGCCGACCACTTCCGCCACCACAGGGGCAGTTGGAGCATGGAACCAGTCGTATCATCACAGGAAAGCCTCCCCTCACTCCTGAAACTCTCTCAAGTACCCCGAGCCCAGCCCGCACCCTGATTTAGCCGCACACTCAAATGCTCACTTGCTAAGAGCAGGTGGTAATTGTGAGTGTAATGTACAGTGACCTCCTCCCTCCAGAGACACTGTTTCCAGTCCCGGACTTTTGTGTGATAGCCTAATGCATTCTGGGTATTGTAGTCTTGTTGAGCTTCCATTGACCTAATTGTACTAACTGTACCTAAAATTCAGTGGTTTGTAGGTGAAAAGTTCAAGGACTGGAGTTAGAGTCTGTTGTGAACTAGAGTGTGGTAACCACCCTATTAGTAGTGTACTTTTTATCCTCTGCCTAAGCAAATTTCTTAATCTGCTCCATTTTTCTAAATGTTGCATGCTGGATGTTTTTACTGTACCAAAAGGGCAACTTTTGTCATCTTTAGTGCAAGATGGTGCACACTCTGTAATCCCTAAAAGTGCACTCTCTTAAGGCTTTATTTTAGTAAATATATTTAGAGTGATCACCAAGCTCTAGGTCGGTGTGGACACTGTCTCCAGTCCTGGCTTTCTGTATAGTAGCATAATGCATTCTGGGTGTTGTAGTCTTGTTTTGCTTTCTTTGACCTACCAGCACTACCATACCTGGAATCATTCACTTGTAGGTGAAAAGTTCAGGACTGGAGACAGTGTCTGTATGGCATAAAGAGAGATGTTCACTCTGTAGGAAACTTACCCGAATCATGGTCATTATGTGGAACAGAATTGGTTATTCTGGTAATAAGCGCCTGAGAGCGCAAAGGCTGGCCACTCACTGACCCTCTTGGCTGAAGTCACAGCAAACAAAAGGCTGTTTCAGAAGTGAGATGTTTCAGGTCAAATAAGGACATAAAAACTCCAAGAAAGTCTTAGCCAAAGAAGTCGAGCAAATGTTATAGTTACAGGTTGGAGAAGGCTGCCTGGCAGGTGCACAACACCGTAAAAATTGCATTTGACAGCCAGTTTCTGAGGGCAAAAAAGAAACCTGAGAGGTTGCCCATTTGCACCCAGATTGCATTTCTATCAGGCTGCAATATTGTGTTTCAGCAAGAAACAACATGACAGACAGGTGAGTGTGAGCGGTGAAGCAGCGAGGTAATGCCTGTTTATGAACACAAATAACAGAAAACAAAGCAACTGCACCTGCATTAGGTCATGGGAGAGGCTTTTCCGTGTACAACATTGACAAGGAGTCTGTCTTTAAACATTTTTTTTTTATTGATTTGATTTTTTTTATTTCAGCACTGTATGATGTGGTCTATGCCACGTGTAATGTGTGTCTGCTGATAAAAGGGCCAAGTGCAAACATCTGAAGCATTTGATATATTTTAAACGTGTTGCACTAGAATGATGAAAATGAAGCACAGCAGCAACAACAAAAATAAAGAAATGGAAGGAGGGGGTCATAGGTCTACATCCGCTTTTGCTACTGTCCTTTCTTACACAAGGCTGCCACTGGTGTTGCCTCAGAGCCATGTTAGCTTGTTGTCAGGTGCCTACAAGTATGGATGTGAGGTGAACTGTGTGACCTGTGACGACTACAGGGTGCTCTTTGGGTGGCTACAGGAGGGGTGGGGGGGTTCCAGTCCTATCGCAGAGAGGGTGCAGCGCCACAGTGCAACGGGAAGGCGCTAGGCACCAGGTCTGAATAAAGTCAGCTGTGTGGCGTCTGGTAGACCCTGGTTGCAGGACCGTGGCGGTGTCTGTATGTGTAGATGACAGTCCTGAGGGCCCCCTGAATCTCTCAGCAGCACTCAGTATGGTTCACCTTCATTTACTACTCAACACTTCATTTACTAGTTTTAGAAGTAAGGGGAGTAGTAGGATTGTCCAAGTTGAATGTTGATGAACGCTGTCGACTGGTGAGGTAACTAACACCTGCTGACACCCAATAACTGTTGCTGTCCTGGGTCCTGGGTCCACCAGGTTTAATACGCCCCCCAATTCTAACTAACCCAAATGAGAAACCACTAGACTTCTTAAAAACTATTTGTTTCACCTACCACCATATACAAATAAGACACAAATCTACATAAAAAAATGTAATGGCCTAGCTACTGATTACATCAAGGGCTCTAAAATTCAAAACAGAATGGCTACTCAGCAATTAAAGCTGAATCAGCAGAGTTAACAGCATATTCAGCCACGACCCTGATGGCAGCATTTCAAACCAATGCAAGAAAAAATTTAGAAGAAGCCGCTCTATGGCCGGAAACGATACACAATACGGTATTCCTTCGTTTCTTACTACACATCAGGCGCAGCTAAGAATCTCACTTACGTACTATTGAAAAATGTGTCCGATTTGTCTGTTATCACCTAAAACTCTTGAAATCAATATAGAAATTCATAGCTACTGAGGATCTAAAACAGGTCTTGCAAGCCTTGGTTGCGTCTTGTGTAGAGTAAGGGATATCCCTCCTCGCTGGTCTCCCAACTATTAGGACATCCCTACTGGAAGCAATGGTTAACGAAGCTGCCAGAACTATGACGGACATAAAGCAAGTTGAGCACTTGACATCTGTACTAAAGAAGCTCAAATGGTTCCCTATGGAAGCCGCTGCACATATAGATCAGCTGGTAACATTTTTAAGGTACTAAATCTTAACACACCCACCTCCCTGAACGACCACATTATAATCTTAGGAAGATGGTGTAAGACAAACAAACGCCACCTGAAACTCCAATGATATGACAAGACCTCCACTCTACACCAGACCCATCATCCTTCAAAACTCACCTGAAAAACAACCCCCTCCTGAATCAGTTGTAACTCATCATGAAACTTAATTTACTCAGCACCGCGTGATACCTGAGCCTAGGAGGGTAGTTGGCCATCTTGGTTAACAGAATCCAGTTCTCCCAGTGCCTCCATCTCTTAATAAGGACCACCTCTTTTTCAGAATCTCTGCTGGCATCTCTTCTTTCACTCAGTCTGCTCATAAGGATGCATCTGATGCTGCTAACCTCTACCCTTCATTGATAATTCCCACTGAACTAATGTATGATGTATTGGAACTGCAAACCTGTGTTTTGCACTTAACTATTCCTTTCTAAGACCTTACCACTGTCTAAGTTTCTGTGTATGCCTGCAACATGTTGTGTCTGCCGCCCAACTTTACATGGGTAACAAAAGGGTCTAGGCTTACCTGAACCTCTCGAACGACGACTTCCTCTAGCCGAGCCTCTCTGTCTTTGTGGGTAGAAGTTCCCTGGTTGATATGAGGTCTGGAATTGATAAGGTCTGTATCCTCTAGAAAATAGGATCTATTGACCCCTTGTCCACGGCCGGGGAATCGACCTCTTATTCACCCGGCCCCGCCAAAAACACAGCGATCGAAAACCTTTTTTATTTCTCTTTGAAATTTCTGCAAGGAGCTGAACGCCCCAACATATTTAGACATTTCCTTAATAAAGGTGTCCCCGAAGAGCATGTCATTTGCCTCTAAGCCTGCCTCATTGTTAGCTAGTTCAGCTAGCTTGGGGTCGATTTTAAGAAGGATACTCTTGCTTCTCTCTACTGAAATAGCTGTATTCACATTACCCAGCAAGCAAACAGCTCACTCTCTTAGTTCTTCCACATCAAGTTATTTTTTCTCTAGATATATATGCCTCCTCCGCCATGTCAAAAATGTTGTTAAGTGGACCAGTAAGGTCAAGAAGCCTGTCCTGGCACATTCTGAGCCCTTTATCGAGACCCTTCCTTGGGTCACGACCCCCTTTGCTTATGAAGGCTAGAATCTTTGAATCAAAATCCGGTGTCATCACAATCTTATTAGCTAAGCTGGGTCTTGGGCATTCAGAACGTAGGCGGATTCTAACATCTCTGGGGATTTGCTACCGTAACCAAGTCTCTACATACTCTGCCACATGAGGTGCAGGGCTCCATTCAGGGGAGAGAGGGTGTTTTAGGAGCATCAGGTCAAACATGGACTCCCCAAGAGGGTTGGTTAGAGATCCAAGATTAAGGCTGGTTTCCCCATCTAGCTGTCCCATGGAGTTTACCTTCCTTACTTCTTCAGTCTCCGAGTTGAAGTCTGAGGAACAGCTTATTTCAATTTCGACACTACCAGAGGAATCATCACATACAATAGAGGTATGTTTCCGACCATTCTTAGGTCTCATATTGCTCACTTACACAGTGTTTATTTATATTCGTCCTTTGTTGAGATACTTAATTGCAGACCTTGCGATAGAAGTTGTAACTTGTAGTAACAAGTAAAGACAGACTGTCGTGGTAATGCACTGAGTGTGTTTAATTCGTCTTATGTTCCAATATTCGCTAGGATTCAATACGATTATGTAGACAAAATAGCATGCAGAGTAGCTGAGAGCGGGAACCCCATATTCGGAGGCTCCGCACCGGCCAAAATCAATTAATGCATTCATCAGAACAGATACCTATTTTGTCTACATAATCGTATTGAATCCTAGCGAATATTGGAACATAAGACGAATTAAACACACTCAGTGCATTACCACGACAGTCTGTCTTTACTTGTTACTACAAGTTAAAACTTCTATCGCAAGGTCTGCAATTAAGTATCGCAACAAAGGACGAATATAAATAAACACTGCACAATACCACGACAGTGTTTCTTCTCTTATTGTACTATCCAGCTACAACTCTTATCGCATATTTGACAATTAAGTCTAGATAACATATTAGGAACTGAATCCCCTTCACTGACCCTAGAAAACGACTGGTCGTCTTGTAAACATCAGCATTGGATTCAACATATGTTCCAGCTGTGGCCCTCTTCCTGATGAAGGTACCCTTGTGTGCCGAAACGCGCGTAGAACACCACCAGTCATTTGAATTTGTGCCACATTGTTTCGATTGAATCTACTTTTAAACATTTTGTGTCAACTTATCACTTTTGTTCAAAGTGTTACCATAACAATAATGTTTTTAATCTGTATATAGTTTTGAATGAGAGCGTGATTGATGGACATGAATGTGAACGTATGAATATCTTAGGTCATCTATTTGTTAAAAATTAAAATAAATGATAATATGTACTTTTGATAAATACTTTTGTTGCCTTGGTTCTTTCTGCTCTTTATTGCTGAACTATTAACATAAATTATCATTCATGGATGGTTGCCTTAAATCTGTACATTGATTGACTTTTCCCTACCTTAAGGAACCTTTATCTAAGGAGTAGGGGGCCTCTTCTTTTACGCCAAATTCCATCAATTGCCATGTGGTGGAATTTTTTCCCACAAGGCTCCAGACATGAGAGTGTGAGCAAGATTTGGCATCCCCTAGTGCCATTTTCTAACGCTGGAGGTGGCGGTGAGAGGGCTGGTTCTAGAGTAGGTTTGCTGCCACTCTAGTATATTTTCTTGCGCACCGCATGGTGCTGTTCGGGCTGATTTTTTAGCGCTGCTCGCACTACTGACAGTAAATTGCAGTGCGAGCAGCGTGACATGCATATTTCCACCCGTTGGTGAAACTCCGCAGAATCGCACAGAGTTTTTATGTAACTCAGCTGAATTCCATGGAGTGTTCTGCCCACCTCTAGTGATATCAAGCGCCTGGGCACTTCCCTGGATGCAGCAGCACATCAGATGTGTGAGTGGTGCTGTATAAGCAGACAGGATGTATGAGGGTAGGAGAATTAGGATGTGGGGTGAAAGGAAGGAGAGCTGGAGGGAAAGAGAGAGGGAGCAGAAAACAGGCTAATTAGTCATCAAGGGGATTCAGGGGTGGATATGGAGGGTGGAGCGCATAGCACCAGCTCTGGTGGCCATGGTTTTCACAAGGCTTCCATGGCATGTGCCTAAACTCAAGACACTGCCCACACTTTCTACCCTGTTTGGTCAGTCATTCACAATTTACTGCATTGCTCGGGCTTCTCTTTACTTGATTGACAGACTAGAAACCTCAGGTCAGCCCACAGATGTCACCTGACTACCATGCCAGCTAGATACATCATTTCTGCTGGCCAAATTCTTCACGTTCTGGGCTTTGAGCTCCCTGCCTGAGAGCCAAAGGTGGAGCAGGTGTGCTGGCCCTAGGAGTCTGACCAGCCAGGGCTCCAAGGAACAGCTAAGGAGGCTTGAGTTCAGGGGGACTGGATCAACCAAATGCCAGTGGTGAAAAAGTGTCTTTAAGAATTTTCTGAACTTCATTTTGTGATCCTACTGCCTAAGATGTATTAGGCAGTAGGATCACAAAATGAAGTTCAGAAAATTCTTAAAGACACTTTTTCACCACTGGCATTTGGTTGATCCAGTCCCCCTGAACTCAAGCCTCCTTAGCTGTTCCTTGGAGCCCTGTTTGGTCAGACTCCTAGGGCCAGCACACCTGCTCCACCTTTGGCTCTCTGGACTTTATTCTTTAATGCTATGCCATCTTTGTAGGTCATATTCTTAGCGGGGGTGGTCCTGGCCTGCCTTACCCTTATCGGTGGGACTATCTGGTTCCCATCACTGGTTTCTGCCAAACACTATACCATAACTCATAATTCCTTACATATAGCCACCCCGCAAGGTGCTTGGAAACCATAGTTGGGCAGTTAGAAGCACTTTAGCAACCCTTTAAATAAATAGATAAATTATTGAAAGTTCCCCCAATGAACATCGTTATTAAAGTGTTTGTTTCCTTACTCCTAACTCGGAACCCTCCTCCTTTGAATCCTCTGTTCTAAAGTTAGATTCAAAATTGTTGATTGAAATACACCTCTCTAAATACCTGGCGGTTAGAAACATCTGTCTGATTGTGAAGCTGACAAGGAGAGGTGCAAGATCATATTTGTGAAAACTCTAATAATTTGTAATCATGTCTAACTCATTTCTGTCAGGTAAAAGATTACTTCACACCTTCTCTGTTCCTCTCACAGATGTTTTAAATCCTGCTACAATCTCTTCCTTACAACTGTAGCCGACATTAGGAGGAGGGGGGGGTCTTCAGTGCTCCGGTGTGAATGCTGGCAAAGCCATCTCAGCATGCCATCCTTCTGAGGCCGATAAAGTGAGTGCCATTAGGATAAGCGTGAACTGCTACATAAAGATGTTTTTATTGTTTGCTCAAGTTGAGCACAGCCACCAAATCTCCCCACCCGCCTCCCTCGTGTTCAGCTCAGCTGGCAGTTTTCGGGTGTCATTAATAACTTTAGATTGTAGGGTGTTCGCTACACCTTCGGGAAATAATTATTTATTTTTGTAATGTGTTAATTGTGCTCCTAAATCAATAAATAAGAAGGCATACATGCCACACCTTTCTATTTAGGAGTCAGCCTCGAGTTATTAGCCCAAAAAAAATGTTTAAACTTTTTTTTTCATTTTATTCCGCTTGAAAAATCCCCACTCTTCCGCAAGTCAGGAAGGAAATATAATTCTCGTATTTTCTCGTGTCGGACCCCGGGTGTGGTGTTACGAGTCTATAGGTCGCATTTTACTCCCTCGCCCTCCCGAATCCTGGGCGTGAACAGTGCCCGGATTACAGCGCCCAGAGCATTGTCCGCCGCCGTGAAAGGCGCACTAAAGAGGGGCCCGGATGAAAGGCCGCCCTACGGGCCCGGTCAGAGACCCGTCATAAAGTGGCGGGAACCAAAAACGCCACAGGCAGGGTCCACTGTGGGGCTTCAGTGGCAGGGACACCCCTGCAGGGGGGCAGGTATGGTGGCGGTCGGAACCGGTGACTGCCAGACCTTCCCGGGTGCGCTTTTGGAAGCTGTCTGGACTTCATACAAATCAGATGTTTAACCCCAAACGTGGGTGGGAAGGGAACCTACATAAGCGGAGTTCTATATCTTTTTTTTGTGGATCTGCTTCACGACATGTTTGGTTTTACGTATAATGTAGCTCTTTAAAACTAGTTTCTTAAAATTGGCCTGTCTGCATTTTTTCTGATTTATAAGAAGCCTACAACATCGGAGCAGAATCTGGAAACTTGAAGCGAGGTGCGATTTAGAACGTGTCAGAGGGCACGCTAACAAGGCCTTCCTTTCACACATGACCTAACACCAAAGCGCCCTGACTCACATGACGAGGTGCCTCTGCGCTCGATTCATTAGGTCTTGACCTCTGACCCTTCTGAGCAACGCCCACCGTTGTGGCCGCCCGCCAGGTGAGCTCCACCACTGGCCAGGATGTCTGAGTCATATGATAGATTGTGAAGCAGGGGATCTGTCTCTCTCCTTGTCCACAAGTGATCGCGTGCAGGCAGACACGCCATGGACTCAGTCCAAACCTCTGAGACACAGCAAATGTCCCAACTGCATCTCATGAGCGCGCAAATGCTCCGGACACGCGATGCTGTAAAGCATGGACAGTGGTGGGGTGAGGAGAACCCCCAGCAGACATCCACAGGAGACAAGGATGGAAGATCACATTCACAGCAGGCAAAGGTCAGAGCCCTGGATTGGCCACTCCCTGGGGGCGGGGCTTAAGGGAGGGAAGACCCAGGTGAGGAACCGGGTAGTGGAGGGGCGTCATGGAGCAATATACCCCCCTACCAGTGTGTGGGGTCCGCTCCATGTTGAGCTACTCTACAAAGGTGTCCGCCATCTCTACAAAGGTGTCCGCCACCTTGGACGGGTCCATGGGCCTCATTACGAGTTCACTACATTTACACTCCGCGTCTAAACTTCCCCAGAGTTACCAATATTAGTAATTCAATTGGGGTGAGGCAGATTTACCAGGTACTACATGATTGACCCTGAGGGTCCTTTGAGGAATTACCGGAGTATCCATAATTCTGGTCTTGATAACCATGGTTATTCCTCATTTTACTTCTAGCGCTCCACCTTTCAGCGAGTGGATTGTCCGGGTGAAAGATAACAGATCTGCAGAGTGACCACGGATCTTGTAATGCCGATAGGGCGGGTAACGCCATTGGCAGGCCTCATTAGAATTAAAATACCACCCATAATTAGGGTCCAAGACTTTAAATTAAGGGAAGACTTAATGCTAAAAGGTAGAAGAAAATGGTCAGGTTGAGGAACAGTGGGGACCGGGGCTCGCCAGGAAAACAATAAAAAATCTGAGAATTTACTCTGAATTTCCGAAAACAAAGAGTGGGTTTATTGTACAAATATTTTAATGCAAAATAGTAACTTGCAATTACCTCAGGATAACTCACTCCTGACTGATCTCATATTGTTTAATTCGTCAGACAAAAATACATGCGGCGATGAAAAGCCTTTCTTACAATCAGGTCTGAAGAGATGCCGCTGTCGATGCGTCCACCCCAGAGATGGACAGGTTGGACCTTTAGATATATACGAAGGGCCCAGCAGTGGGACACACACCAGTGTGTATTGATTCAGTACAGAAACCCAAGGGGATTGAATATGTATTGCCTAGAGATTGCGGCAGATAAAACAATCTAAACTGCCAGACATGTCCCCTTGTGCCTAAAACCTAACCTCAGGAACAAATACCAGAGAACATAAGACCCACCCTTTATCTACCCTCCTTCCATAAAATTTTCCATGTGTGCTGCCTTGTGCACACATGCCTTGTGCAGCACACATGTAAAAAGCAAAATGCCATGGTTTGTTTATGTACAGGAAGGTGTCCCTTCCTGTACATAAACAAACCTTTTTAAAAAATGCCATTTTGTGACTTTCATGTGTGCTGCATGAAGCAGAGCGCATGTAAGTCACAAAATGGCATTTTTGGATTGTTTATGTGCAGGAAGGGACACCTTCCTGTACATAAACAAACCATCCCCTGCACACAGACACCCTTGCACTCTGGTGCCATCGCACCACATTCTTGTAAATGTCCGAAGTGGCGGAGCGTGTCATTAAGCCCAGGAGGCTAACGACACGCTCCGCCACTTCGTCCTACATATGGCCCATAGTGCCAAAAGCACACGTCTGGGGAAAACAGCAGCTTCCGTTCTAGTTGTCCGCATTCTAGTCATTCACGGTCCTTTCCCACTCCCACTCTTACTCTGTAGCTTTGTCATGAACGCAGCATAATTACATGATGTGTGAATTGGTGTAGTTTGGGGAATTTCGCACAACACGCATAACAAGACATTCCCAAAACGACTCGAATTATGTCAGCCTAATTGAAATTTGGCTTGGGCCTAAGAATTGCCTACTTTATCCTCTTTCAAATAACATTTAAGAAATAGTGCTTTCCAAATGTGCTGTTCCATAAGCTTTCATTTAATTTTCAAATTAGAAACGTTACATGTATCGGGTTCAAGGTTCCATTTGACACAGATAGCATGTTCACCCCTTTTTTCTTTTTTAACTGGGGACCTTTTACAGGCAAAATAGGAACCTGCCCAAGCATAAATGTCACCCAGAACCGACGGGCTTTGGCAACAGATCAATAGGGGATTATTTACAAGCCCCTTTCACTACCGGTGCCTCACTTGTAAATAAGCCCATATCGTTCCTTTGGGTGATATTCCAGCTTGCTATTACGAGTCTACTGATAGTTTAGAATTTAGTTTACTCTAGTATTATATCTACCATTGTGTGTGCCCTTTACCAAAGCACTCCTTCTCCCCTTGTTGGGGAGGGATCCAGCATTTATACCCAGGAGTCTCAGAGACCCCCCTGAGAGAGTCCACCGCGTCAAGGGAGCCACACACAACGGAGGTGTGGGAATGGCGCCCCTTGCCAAAGCACTCCTTCTCCCCTTGTTGGGGAGGGATCCAATATTTATGCCCTGGAGTTTCAGAGACCCCTCTGAGAGAGTCCACAGCGCTAAGGGAACCACACACAGCAGAAGTGTGGGAATGATAACTCTTCCACTGGGATCACAGCACACCGGACGTCGGACACTGTTTCTCCTCGTCTCCCGGTTGTGTTTTCCTTCACCCTCCCCCACCTCTTTCCCTCTCTCATTCTTGGTCTACCTCCCCTGCTCCTATCCTCTCTCCCCTGAATCTCTCTCCCCTTACCTGCTTTTTAGGTCTCGCCTGAGCCAGCGCATGCGGTGCTCTGGCGAGACATTTAGTGAGTGGGCTTTTAAAAGTCTGACCACAGCTTTGTGTGGCATACAGTGTGCGGTTACGCGCACAGGCACGAGCAGAGGCGCCATCTGGCTTTCCTCTCGCTCGCCCAAGCGCGCGTGCCTCGCTTCAATGCCCCTCCCCCACCACAGAGCGCGTCTCGCAGCTTGTTTCTCTTTCTGTTTCCCTCTATCCGTGTCTCTCTCTTTCCCTTTCTCCTTATCTTTCCCTGTCCTAGGCCGTTCTTATTATCTGAATGAATTCCTAATGTTTTGGAACTCTGCATGTAATTTTTGCAGCCTGCTTTGCAAATTGAAAGGCTTCAGCTGTGAAATTATTTGAATAAGCTTCTCTCCTTCTCAATATTGTCTGCTGTGCAGGAATCTTTTTTATTACTGCCTTCTGACCTTGCATCCACGGGGACAGCAGACACTTCACCTTCTTAAAACTCAACTATGCTTTTCTTTATTTAAAAATGTTGGGTGCAAGTCATCCCATTCCCTCCTGTATCACACTAGATCTCACCATTTCTACCTCCTGGCATATTCCACATACCAGACCACCAATTAATTTCAATGTGAGAATCTTATGAAAACGCTACAAAATATGTGTTCAGTTTTTACTGAGTAAAAACGCCTGACAACATCTGTGGACATAGAAGGAATTCTTTGTGAATTTACAACTGGGACTAAAAAACACGGATACATATAAATTTAGTATTGACTTTAAAATTACACATGTTTCTTTATTGCCTTTAATGTAAAATCTCTCCGAGCTGGAGGCTACGATCAGTCAGCCTCTCTTTCGATGCCTTAGCCCCATCCTTGCTGCACTCAGGGTCCCAGATCAAAGGCACCTGATGCTCCTTGTTTCTCAAAGGTGTTTTCCTTGCAACAGGGCCCATCCCCCAGTCTGCATCTTAAACTGGCTTAATGGGATTCCGGGGCGCACTTGCCTCTTGACATGCTAATGGCCCTTTTGTTGTGCGCAGGTGTGTATTTGCACGTAGTTAGCTGCCCATTGCAAGTCCTGCCATCAGCTTCCTCTCAAGGCAGATAATATTTACATTTACAGATCCCTCTGCTGGGTGGCGCCGTGTTCACTCATCTGCATTCTTCCTCTTCTGTCCTTGTAAATAGTCAGGCCAGTAACACTTTGTGCTCAAAATTACTACAACATGTGGATCTGAGCCAGCACAGCATCACTCAGCGCCACCACAGCATCACTCAGCGCCACCACAGCATCACTTAGCGCCACCACAGCATCACTTAGCGCCACCACAGCATCACTTAGCGCCACCACAGCATCACTTAGCGCCACCACAGCATCACTTAGCGCCACCACAGAATCACTCAGCACCACCACAACATCACTCAGGGGCACCACAACATCACTTAGCGCCACCACAACATCACTCAGCGCAACTACAGCAACACTGAGCACCACCCCAGTGTCACTCAAGCACACAACAATATCGCTCAGGGCCACAACAGCATCACTCAGCGCCACCACAACATCGCTCCAGACAACCACAGCAACACTCAGCAACACAACAGCGTCACTCAGCACCACCACCACAGCATCACTCAGCGCCACCACAGCATCACTCAGCAACACCACAGCGTCACTCAGCACCACCACAGCATCTCTCAGCACCACCACAGCTTCACTCAGCACCACCACATCATCACTCAGCACCACCACAGCATCACTATGCGCTACCACTGCATCAATCTGCAGCACCACAGCAACAATCAGCATCACCACAGCATCACTCTGCACCACCACATCATCACTCAGGGCCACCACAGCATCACTCAGGGCCACCACAGCATCACTCAGGGGCAGCACAGCATCACTCAACGCCACCACTGCATAACTCAGGGCCAGCACAGCATCACTCAACAACACCACAGCATCACTCAGTGCTTCTTACACTTTTTAATTACAACTTCTCAGCATGCTGCACAGCAGCCACACTTCTCTACAGCACAGCTTAGAAACATTGGCAAAGTCAATAGCTCTACCTAAACACTTATAAGGCCCCCACAATGCATAGCCAATAGGTCTCGCCTTTGGGACATTATAAGTGTTTAGTTATCCAGCACAATAGCCTTCATTAAACAACATCACGTGTTACATGGCTAATCACTTCTAAGGTCCCAAAAGCGAGACCTATTGGCTATGCCAATGCTTGTTTTCCTTACATCTATGTTTTTAACGCATGTAACTTCTCTCCAGTAACTCATGTAACTTGTAACTATGCTCTGAAACAATGTTCGTCCTCATGTAAAGCGCTCTGATACCTCCGGGTCTAGCCAGCGCTATATAAAACTTTTCAAATAAATAAAAAAAAATAAAAAAAAAAAAGCTCAAAGCACACCCCTTGAAGCTCCACCTTCAAAGCTCCCAGGAGTCTTTGTAGTTCTTTTTGGGATCTTCACTCCTCGGTTGGTTAACATTTGATGTTTAATGCATCCATGGTGTTCTATGTACAGTGCCGTACCCAAAGCACCATTGGCTGGTGCTGCGCTGTGTACAATCCATAAAAAACGAATGAATAAAATGAAACGAAGGATCATGTTAGGCAGAGATGGGAGTGTTGTGTGCTAGGTTCAATGTTGTGCTCCTGCTACCGGTGTCGGTAAATGTTTGGCCCTTTATTGCCATTGGTATGAAGAGGGTGTTGGGCATGGAGGTTGGGATAGATTTGATTGATAAGAGCTGGTCAAAATGGGAGGGTCAAAATGCCAAAAAGTCAGGCTACGTCCTTGGGGTCTGCAATGGCTTCCTTGCCGGACGTGAGGATCCAGGTGACATACTTTGGTATTACAAATTAAGTGTGTATGGGATGAGCAAGGGGGTAGAAGAAGGGTGCATGAGATGTGAGGCCATTAGCTCACAAGAACTTTAAACAGGGGCGGCTCCTTCGCAGTGGCGGAGGAGCGTCGCCCCACTGGCTCAGAGCCAGCAGCTAAAAAATAAAACAATATTTCATTATCGTTTATTTTTTGAGCAGCTGGCTCGGCCAGCGTCTGCAGGGAGGGACGGGGCCAGGGCATGGGAGGGGGGAGGAGGAGTGCTTTGTGCACTCTCTAAGTGCACATGTATGTTTGGCCGGCCGTCTCAGGCCGGCCAAACACACATGCGCACTTGGGTTTCTTTAACCCGGTTGTATTGAACAGCCAGGTTAGAGAAACAATACAGACTCCCTGTGCTTGAGCAAGCATCTTTTCAGCCTGCTCAGGCCAATCCCCACACTGCTCTCATAGTATGAGAGCAGCGCGGGAATTGGACAAGGAGTCTGATGCAGCCCCACTGCCTGCTGGGACAGGGAAGAGGAAAGACCAGGCGTGATGTGGAATGCGTCCGGCAACTTAAGGTAAGTTTTCCTTTTTTTGTTTTTATTATTAAACTACCCCCCCCACGCTCCCGTCCGCACACCTCCTCTGCCCAACCACCTTTTGTATGTGGCGGCCGCCACTGACTTTAAAGCTGCACAAGTAAGTGCAGTGAAGGCCGGGGTGTAGCTACCATTGGTGCAGCAGGTGCAGTGGCCTATCGATCCCTAATAAATGCTGTATTTACTGCTAAAAAAGCAGTCAAAGCTGCCATTGCCCTTGATTGCACCAGGGCCCAAGGTATCCTGGTATCTTTACTGGCCGAGGGTGCACTGTGGACATGACCTATCAAGACAGACAGCTTGGAGAAAGAGTCAAATGAGGGAACCTGACAAATAACAATGACGTTCATCCCAGGTGCACAGAGAAGCAGGTGAGAAAGGGCTGCTCCCAGCCCATCAAACAATGTAGTTAAATTGTGGTTGTGAAATGAAAACACCTCCTTTCCTAGGAGATTAAAGTAATCATCCATGTTTGAGAAATCTGACACTCTGCAAATAGGAGTCAGACAGGCCCTCCATTCTAGATCAGTAAGGACATGCAGAGAAGTTTATTTAAGATTAAAGAGTGCACTTTAGCAAGTATACTTTAATTGGCATGAAATATGATGGTGTTGTGGATTGACTCTGGCATAGATGCAAATATTTTGAAGCAGTTGTGGGCTAGTGGGCTATATTTGACATTTTGCTACCCTACTATTATTACACGGATGCTATAAAGGCTCTAGCTTTTGAGTTTGAGTGGTCCACTGTGCCACTCATGGACACTTAGAGCTCTATTCACAAAGGTTATTTACATGTGTAGATTTGCCCATGTTTAATTTTACTCTTGCACTTAGGCATGAATCTACAATTTTGTGCTATTCACCATTTCCAAGTGAAGATTTACACCTAAGATGACTTACAGGTCTCCACCCCTGACATCAGAGAGTAAATTTACAAGTGTAAAGTTACTACTAGTAACTTTTTACATGTACAGGGAGATGCCCGCCTTAGGGGCAGAGATCTCCCTATGGTAAAGCATAGCAAAATACTGTTCATTAACTTATTAATAGAAAAAAGTTAATGTAAAATAAAATTGTAAATTAATCTGAAATAATTATTTATATAACCTAAAACTAATGAAAGCACACTAACATATCAAATTAAATCTTTAGTAAATATTTAAATAATTATAATATATTAATTTATTTTATAAATATAAATTTTTAACAGAAATGCAGAAACAAGTCCCACGCACACTAGTAACCTAACATTCAATTAGTATTGACTATATGTAATTAAAATGTGTGCTTGATTGATTTAAATAAAATTTAAATTTGCAATAAAAGTTTAAATGTTTATTTTTAAGTGAATTATTCATATTTTGCTTTATAAATTATTTAATTTTTAATTTAATATAACTTTTTAACACTAATACACACACATCTCATATCAATATGTATGACAAAGGCTGTTGCCGAAACACATAACTTCCTGGTGTGCCGGCTTTCTTTTCCCTTGATGGGAGAAACCTAGGGCATTTCTAACAGGCCCTGCACCTGTAGACCGGCACAGGCGTTTTAAGTGCAGGCGTTTTGGGCTGTTTGCGGCACAGCAGTGCTTTTATAGCTTTTATAAAGCCCCCGCCATGCACAGTTTTCTCATCAACAATTTTACAGCAAATGTTATAGTGATATTATCAATGATGTCATATAAGATATCATGAGTGATTTAATATGTGGGGTAATTAGCAGTGCATGACAAGGGCGCAAGTTATAGTTACTTGAGATAACTATTACTGCTGAATTTCACTGGTTTTGTTTGTGTAAAATCTGAACCTAACTATAACGTCCCTGTAACCTTTGTTTTTTTCAGTGAATTTCTGCAGTTTTTTAATGTTATTTCCTAACTATAATGCCCCTATAACTTTTGTTTTTTTCCCACTGAATTTCTATGTTTTTTTAACGTGAAGTAATATTTAATTACTGTACGCTAATCCAACCACCGCCACGCACGGCCTTCAGCCTTGTATGGCGGGGCTTGGCCCCAGGGCCTGGCCTGTCGCTAGAACCTGTGGTCACTCCACCATGCAGTCAACCCCACGCCACGCATGGCCTTTGGCGGGGGGTTGGCTGTAAGGCCTGACCTGCTGCCAGGCCCTGTGACCATCCCCCCAAAGGCAGCCAACCCGGGAGGGGGAGCACACAGTGCCTCTCCCTGAGTCTATTCCGGCCCCAGGGACCCCATCCCCAGAGCCAGGCATTTTTTTTATGAGGGAGGGCGGCACATGTCCTCCCTGGGCTGATTTTGGCCCAGGGGACCCCATCCCTTGGGGCCTGGCCCATTTTTTTTAGGGGAGGGGCAATGTGCCGCTCCTCCCTAGGCTGCTTTTGGCCCCGGGGACCCATTCCCCGGGGACCATCACTGTAATTATGGGGGGGGGGGCACGCAGTCCCCCTCCCCAAGCTGATTTCGGTTCTGGGAACCCCTATTTCACGGGGCCCAGCAATATTGTAAACTGGGCGGGGGTCATGCAGCTCCCTTCCCTTGGCCGATTTCAGCCCCGGGGACCCCATCCCTGGGCCCAACACCTTTTGTAACTGGGGAGATGGGCAAGCAGCCCCCCTCCCCTGGTCAATATTGGCCCCAGGAACCCCATCCCCCGGGGACCAGCCAATTTTTGATGGGGGTGGGGGCCATGCGACCCCCGTCCCCGGGCCGATTTTAGCCCGGGTAAGTCCATCCCCCAGGGCTTGGCCAATTAATAAAGGGGGAGGAGGGGTGCGTGGCCCCCAGCCCGAGTAGATTTCGTCCCGTGGACCTCCATCCCCTGGGGCCCGGCCAACAAAGGGTGGGCGCCCGAGTGCCCACCCAGGGCACCTACCATCTCCTCATTGGGGGCCATTTGGGGAGCCCCATGGCCCCAGCCGGCTCCCCGCATCTAGTTGGAGCTGGCATTGCTTCTGCTTACAGGGAGTAGTTAAAAATTCCGCTTCCTGCGGGTGGGAACAATATTCAGATTTGCTTCCCTGCCCGCATCTGTGGGCAGGGAAACAGATCTGAAGTCTGCTCCGAGCTGGCGGGAGCATTTTTAAAGCTCCCACCAGCTGGGAGTTGACTTCGTGTTTGCTCTCACTTGGCGAGAGCTTTGAAATAGCTCCTGCCTTGCGAGAGCAAACACAGGTTTATCTGCTCATGTCAGTGTCGGTAGGAAAACTGCTTTTTCCCTAGGGTGGTTACCTCGGGACATAGCGGAAGCCTGCCGTAGTGGGTGGGGTCCCCAGGGCCATTTATGGTTTGGGGAGGGGAGCCGCATGGCCCCCCTCCCTTTGTAAATTGTGGCCAGGCCCCGGATTAGGGGATCCCCGGGCAGTTTATCATCATTACAAACATGAATGTCTGCGTCATGCGACCCCTTCAAGCCTTTCCTCTTCTTATCTTATTTGCATTTATATAGTTCTCACTGCAATATGTATGTTCCCTAAGCGCTTCTTGTGTATAATGTGTAATTTATTGAGTCTCTCGCCATAGGATTTGCATTAAACATCATGAATCCTTTTCAGGACCTATCACTGACATGTATCGAGAGACGCTTTCTTCTTCTTCATGTTTGCTCCCCTAAAACTAGACATTTGTTCCAAATGTAGCTTACTATACTTTAGGGGTGGGCTGTAAACTCTGCTACAACAGCTGAGTTCACAGAGTTTTGCCCACTTCGCGCTCTGCCTGGAGCATGGAGTTCCAGAAAAATTCCACAAACAGTAGCATGGCAGAGTTTTTCTTGCATGCGCCTCGCCAATGTTAAGTTGGCAAGCGCGAGCAGGAAAAATTGTGTGCTGCTAGGACGAGTTCCGGCACGGTTTCTCAATGCAGGCGGTCGTGGCAGGTCTCTACTGTTTGCATTGAGAAAGCTGCAGTTCGAGTAGAAAATCTACTTGAGAGGCAGAAAGAAGCCGCACCCTCTGGAGCTACGTGTGGTGCCGTTCGCAATGATTTTACACCACGGAACAAGCTTCCTGTGCTAAAAATCAGCATGAGCAGCGCAATGTGCCAAAATTCCGCTGCTCATGGAACTCCACAGAATCTCACAGATTTTTATGTAACTCTGCAGAATTTGGCGAAGTAAAACTCGGTGAGTTCTGCCCGCCCCTACAATGCATACATATAGCGATAAAACACTTATGTTGCTGGTTTCACCTCTTCACATACATACCAACAGTTCTTTTGTCATTTTGCTCTCATCATGGCTGTCACATTGTTTACCCATCTTGAAGTCATCTGGTGTAAAGAAGCCACAATCTGTTTTTTGTTTCAGGGTCTGTAGGACCTCAATTGTTGTCTAGTATTGCTCCATGTGAGGAAAGTGATATATTATATGGTGTGGTTGTGAGACATTACTGTACAATACACTCACAATACCAACTTGGGTTCAGTTAAGCTAGTTTGCTAAATCTTAGCTCAACCCTAGGTAGCTGTGGCTTCAGAGGGCAGGTTTAAAGAAAAGAACACATTTAAAGCATTTAGAAGTACCAAAACAACAAAATAGGAAAGTCACAGAACTCAAAAGCAATCCGACACCAGTTTATAAAAATAGATCATATTTTTATGATTTTTTAGACACCAAAGCTAACAAAATCCACCAGAGGGTTCAGGAGATATAGATTTTTAATTAAAACATAAATCACTCAAAGCCAACAAGCACTAGTAACTACTGTGGTTAGCGGAAACTTTTAAAAACTTTTAAAGAGTTGCATTTGGGTACTCGGGCCGACTTTGGGCAACCAACTCCAGCAGGGAGGAGGTCAAGGGTGCCAATACGAAATCCTAGGACAGTTGCCTTGTCACTGAAGCAGTCTCAAGACAAGTTCCAGGCTCTACGGGGAAGGGTAATAGACTTCAATGCAGTGTTCCTGATGCAAAGGGATACAGGATGCTGAATATGCTGTAAAATGCTGAGGATGCTGTGCGGTCGCTGGGACTTCCTGGGGCTACTCCTCGGTCCACGGTCTAGGTGGGGCAACTTTGGCCATTGGGATCGATGTCCCTCGCACTCCCAAGATGGCTGAACCTCTCTCGTGGTGCGTGGCGCTTGGTAGGCCATCCTGGCGATGTGGCTACCTGAGGGCTACATGCCCACAGAAAAGCCAGTTTGACAACTAGCCTCCCATCTCTGTCCCCTACGCCAACCTGTCTACCTGAACAAAAGAGCAGCCCCTCTTGTGTATGTCCATTATTTGCTCTTCAAAGGTGGCTTCCCCTTTGAACCTCGCCATTTGGGCTCACACCCTGTGTGGCTACCTGCCAGAGAGAGGTGACAACTCTTCCAAATGCAGGCCTCTATTGTTGCCTCACCTGGGAGTCATTCACAGCTCTCATCAGGAGGGCAACAGGTTGTCTTGTGGCCAGCATGTGCGAATGGCCACTGGAAAACCTGGGCAAGAGAGTGGCATTTTTCTAAAGTTGCCTTATACTTAAAAGTTACATGAAATTCGACTTGGGCATCAAGTCAGGTTTAATGTCATTCTTATTTTTATTCTTTGAAGTATCAACTTTAGTAGTCTCATTCAGGAGTTAGCACACCTGAGATGTCAGTGTGTAATCCTGTACTCCCCAATGGGTCTGCTACCCTTTCCAAGGCAAAAATGACAATTTAGGGTTTTTACTGTTAGGACAGATAAAAGTAAATGACCTCCTTTCTAATATACAGCACCTTGCCGTAGGACTTGATAGGCTACCTATAGGAGAGACATATATATTTAAAAGGGAGGTCTGGGCTTTGTCATTGGGTTAAAATGACACAGTCGAGTCAGAAGTTTAACAAGCATTGAAAATGCAATAGGTCTCGCCTTTGATTAAGTGAAAGCCATTTGCTTTGCTAATGGTACTATATAGCAAAGCAAATGGCTTTAACTTAATGAAAGGCGAGACCTATTGCATTTTTAATGCTTGTTTGTACTTATGGTGCCTGGTTCTTGCAGAACTATTTAAGTAAAATTACTTTTAAGTCATCAAAGGTGTGAGTTTGGGATCTGTACACAGAGAGTTCCGATTTCAAAAGGTTCTCCTGCTCTGTGTGTGCACTGCTCCTGCAGGAAGGGCTGGGGCAGATGGTGGGGGAGGGGCAGGAAATTCAGGAATTCAAAAAAAGAAAAAAGTAGTGTGCAAGCCGAGAACAGAGAAATGAAAAGCGCGCAGGGAAGCAGGCTCTGCCAGCAGCAGGTCGCTTCACCCAGAAAAAAAAAAAGCCTTTGTGTCGGTTCTCCCCGTGCCTAGAAAAGCTAGCAACCGAGCTGCGATAAAGGAAGCTGGCTACTAAAATACAGTGACACTACTTTAGCAAAGCTCATTTATCTCGAAGAAATCGAGAGGGGTTGTTAAAAAGTTTTCAGATGGGGTGCTTTGAAGAACCATCAAAAGAGTTTTAAAAATAGCCAGCGGAAAATGATAATCGTTCTATTTTTGGAGTAGATCGACCAAACACAGCAACTTGCTCTCAAATGTCTGCGCGCCCGCATTGACTGCACACTCTTCGTACTGGATTATCTGTAGTGGAAATTGGTGAGGCAGAACTCAGTTCCCATTGAAGTGGCTATGATGCCGGAGGCGAAGCCTTCCCACAGTGCAGCCCTAAGCTCTGCAGGCAGCAGGAGGGCAGGCGATCCTAACCCCTACTGCATTGCGGGGAACAGTTGGAAATGCCACCTTCCTCTGTATCGCTTTGCCGCAGCCCTGATGTTCACCGTACACAAAGAACGCCAAAAAAAGCAGCCTCTGACATTACAGCTTAGAAAAAAAAATGGATGCTCTCCGTTTTACATACAACAAATGCTAAACACCCACACGCAAAGAACCAGAGCGGCGCGGTGCAGAAATAAAGAAATGCGTGCGGCGAATGATGCATAAGTAAATAAAGAGAGTGCAAACACTACGGAAAGATCCTACAGAGAAAGGAACTTCGCGTTAAAGAAAAAGTAGTGTGCAAGCCGAGAACAGAGAAATGAAAAGCGCGTCAGCCATTGTTGAAGGCAAACGCAGTAATACATAAAAAAAAGTGCTTAGCGGCTAATTAAGAGACACTGTCTCCCGCCGCAAGTAAAAGATCAAATCCCGGTGGGCGGGGCCAAAAGCGGACAGGGTGGCAACCCTCAGTGTAATGATTGCTTCCGGTGCAATCATTACACTGTGTTTTGCATCATCCATGACGCAAAACGACGCGCACCAATCACAATTGTAGGCGGAGCCGCAACACGACTTCTGGAATCGTATCGATTCCAAGAAGCCATCGCATGGCGAGAGCAGCGCTGCTCACGCCAGGCGAGACCTAAAAACTACTCTACATGTCTGCAGTGACAGGCTGAGAGACATGTATGACTTTGTCACACTCAGGGTGGCACAATAAGTGCTGCAGCCATGAGGGATAACTTAACGTACAGGCCCTGGGTACCCCTGGTACCATATGCTAGGGCCGTATAAGCAAGTTAAGGTATGCCAATTGGGTACAAGCCAATCAAAATGACACTTTTAAGGGTCAGAGCACAGAACACAGAACAGAAATGTTGTTGTTCTACTTAAGAAAAAGACCCTAGAAAGCTCCAATTGTGACCTGAATCTGCCGTGATGTAAGGCTCAAGTCTAGTCTTAATGCTTAAATCACAGCACAAGAATGAAAATTTAAAATGATAAATGTATTTACATAGCATGTACGACCCCAGATGAGGCATTGAAGCACTTTTTCGTTGAGTAGCACGCTACCCGGAATCCAAGATGAAAAATGAGATTTCCTTAAATATCTGCAGATGTCCACATGTTGTGTGTACTGCAATGGTGATGTTTACATCTGGGTGTATATCTGTCATATCTCGCTGCATATAATGCCTCAGCCAGACGGTTACCAATTATGAGTGTACATTTACTGGTTAAATACGTGTGGAAGAAATTATTACAACTTACTTTTTTTCAGAAAACACAACGTAAATATGGATACATGTTGATAAGATGAGCAAAAAATAAATATGGATAAATGTTGATAAGATGAGCAAAAAATAAATATGGATAAATGCTCATGGAACAATTGAAAATAAATATAAAAATGGGAGCTCAAGTTGTAGTAGGGCAGCATAATTGAAAATTAGGGTAAAAACATATAGTAAAGGGGTCTAGAGGAAATAGTTTGGAAGAGGAAGAGGCATAAATATAGTTTATGATTTACATGCGAGCAGAAGTTCAAGCTCAATGTATCTCTAAGGATATACAATTGTGTAAATACGGGTATTTTCATCACGGGAGTCACCAAATGGACGAGAACTTTGTCTCTAAGCAGAGGGGAAATGATATTGTGGAAGTTTGTAAGATTGCTAAGTGTGCTATTTTTAGGCCTTTTTTTAAACAGGCTAAAAAGGGAGGATGCTTAATCTGAGTTGGACCGGGCGGCATTCCAAATTGTAAGGTCATTTCCTGAAAAAGAGCAGTTAAACTTAGTTTTCTTTCTGAAACGTGGGTCCTCAAAAGAGATGTGAGCAACAGCTATAGTAATCAGAGGGGACTGGTTTGCAAGAGACAGGACACTTGTAACAAAGAGAATGAGTCAAGGCAATAACATCAGTCCTTATTGAAGGCATGCAGACAGGAAGCGGTGGCCACCATCTGGTTCTAGTGCTTCCTGTCTCACTTTCGAACCTTCACCGCTAGAATCTCCATCACTGGCATTCAGCTGACCTCTTAAGAAGACACCTCGGGCTCCTACACACAGCAACACAAGTAAAACACTACAAATACCACCAAGGTCTCGGCCGCTACAGGGCCCACAGCAACAACTACCACATAGAATCCCCCGAAAAGGTCATTTCTTTACATTCCTTGTGATGTAAGTAGATTCTGTTTAGAACATTAGCCTACAGGATGTCAATCACAACTCATCCCCAGTACCATAAACATAAGAAATAAAGAAATGTCAAAACAGCATGGTGAATGCCAAGAATGTAAAAACTAATGCCAGAAGCTGAAGGTAAAACTAGATGGGAAATTCTGAACTAGAGATTGACAATGTAGAAGTATAACAGATAAGTTAAGCTCCAAAGTTATGTAAAATAGAACGTTAGATAGCATAGTCAGCCAAGCTGGTCTAAGTATCACACTTTTGGCCCAAATTTTGTAATCATGTAGTCTTTCTACCAAGCCGGTCTTCACTTGGCACGTTTGGTCACTCCATCTTAAGTCTGCCTATGGACAGCTGTCCTTCCCTCCTCTCTCTATTATGTTGTTATGTTATGCAGATTTGTAGCGCGCACTATCAACCGGGAGTGTATAGTGGCGCTGAGCAGGTGCGAGTCTAGCCACGAGTAGGGCCTTGTGGGACTACTCAAAAAGCCAGGGCTTCAGCTTCTTGTGGAAATCAAGAAGTGAGGAGGAGGCTCCTATGTGTAGCAGCATGTCATTCCATGCTTTATGAGTGATGTAGGAGAAGGCTTGATTGCCAGATTTGGTTTGACGTATGCGTGGGATGTGTGCAAGTAAGAGTCCGGACGAGCAGAGGTTTGTGAAAGCAGATGCAATTGTTGAGGTATGCTGGTCCAGCGTTATGTAGTGCCTTGAAAGTGTAGGTGAGGAATTGTGCTAGTTTGTGGATGGGGAGCCGGCGGAGCTCCTTCAGGTGTGGTGAGATGTAAGTGTGTGGAGTGGGAGGTTGAGAGTGAAATGAAAAATGAAATACCAGCATTTGTAAAGCGCACAGCTACCTCCGGAGAGGTGTCCCGGCGCTGGGGGCCCTCGGGAAGATTAAGCGACCTATTGCCCAGAGTCACATGGTGCTGGGCTAACCTGCCGCCAGCACCGGGGATCGAACCGTGAACCCCGTGGTCCAGAGTCGGGCACCCTGGCTGCTGCGCCACACCTCTTCCACATTCTAGCTGTTGAGTTTTGAATGGTCTGCAGCCTTCTGTTGAGCTTTTTGTTGATCTCGGCATAGAGAGTTGTGGCACACAAATACAAGTAAATCTTCAGTTGAATGTAGGAGTTGTTTATTGGTAACGCCACAACGCCGGCAGCGTCAGGGCAACTGCTCTTTTAAGTAGATCATACAGTGATTTACATTTCACATTCTATGTTCCACATGGAACTGCTCCCTAACGCCCTGAACAACTAGACATCACCACAGCATCTCCCGTCTTCTTATAACACAACTAATTTAAAATTGGAAAATATAGCGTATATCCTGCACCAAACATAGACAGGTCAGACAATTTCTACTAATTGATTCATGCTTAACACTGTCACACCAGAATAACAAAACAAAACTTAATCAGTAAAGTACAAAAGAATCATACCACATTTTAGATTAAACTTACAGGTAACACACCGGTTTCGTAATATGCCTAACACTTCTGCGTCTCTCAACAACCATATTTTTGGCAACATCACAAGGTTGGGCAACGGGCACATTCGGCTGCATGAAATGACTTTCCTGTATCCTAGTTTTCTCACACTTTGGCTTATCTAATCTCACCATTCTCTCAAGATTCCACCACTCATTCCCTCGGTTCCGAACAGCATTGCCAGACACAGCCTCAACCTGGACAGGAACTCTGAATTTTGACAAACCCTTCACCACTTGGTTTGGTTCTTTAATGCGCACCCATTCTCCTACCTTAACTTTGGGAACTATGTCCTTCACTCTGTGTTTGTTGTCATGGCAACTTTTCACTTTGTTTTGAAATTCTGCAACCTTGGGTCACACCACCTCGTCAACACGCTTTCCATGATCCGTTTTAGACTGATATCTGTGTAACCAAGCTGGACATAGTTTTGAAACAGGTACACGTCCCATGACTTCAAATGGACTCACCCCAGTGGTGCTGTTGGGGCAAGACCTATTGTGTAAGTGTACCCCCAGGTCACCCTCTTGTCCACGGGTCCGAAGACTAACAAAAGAGAGATCGGCACTGGAGTGAAGTAGAACAAACCAAGTTTATTAGACACTCATGAGTGGGACCACGTCCGAACAACACCCTAGAGTGCTGTGGGAGGGGGTGCGTCAAATACAAAAATCATCATCCTTATATACTGTCTTTTGTGCGCAATCGCGTGAGCAAGAAAAACGGGTAGAAGAAGAACGAGATTAGGCGTGGTGATAGCTGCAGGCATGTAGGGGCAGATCGGCAGCCAGTTAGTCAGGATACAAGGAGGGAGAGCAGGGTGTGTTTGTAACGGCAATAAAACATTCATCCGATAACAGCAGAGATAGGCGCACCTGCAGTGACTCCCAGCACGTAGGTAAGATAGATAGTTAGGGGCGCGGGTGGTACAAAACATGAACAGCAATTAACACAATGGATGCGACAGACAAAATGGATACCGCTTATGCTAACATAGAAATTACACTTTTCCACAGTCGACCCTTTTAGCATAAGCTAAGACAGTTTGTCCTTCTAAGAGACATCGCGATAGGAGGACTGTGCACGAGACAGCATAGTCGTGCAAGGAGCAGAAGGCTGATAACCAAGGCGTGTAATGGGTTGGGAAGGAACGAAAGTAGCAGGGGCAGGGGTAAGAGGAACGGCGTTATCGTAATATTCACGCCCTCCCTCAATATCTATGGCCATAAAGTCCTTCTATTTCCGGTATGTAGACACAGCAGCTGGATCCGATGACGCGGCATGCTCCACCCCGATCAGCTAAGATGACGTCCAAAACAAGTCTATTCTGTAAAGCGACCATGCGGATTGCTGCTTGCTCTTCGGTCAAATTCCCTAAGGCCGCAGTTGTCTGATTAATTACTGCCTCCATTGTACAGGTGAGGCGACGGATCAGCTTGCTGTTTTGTACCAAGCCAATGAAGAAGAAGAATCCTTTGTTGAAGTCAGTATACTGCTCCCACGTGGTCTCTATCTGATCACCTACAGAGACGTCGATGGTACGTTTTCTCCTACTACCAATGTGGTGGTCGAATAACTGCAAATCACGGTGGTATGTTGGGGGAGCTAAAAATACAGGTGGTAAAAGAAAAGCGACATAACAGGTACCGGACCAACCCGGAGGTAGGAAGAAGTATGCCTGAGCTCCACAAACAAAATAAGTATGACGTGATGCGAGGAAACTGCTTTGGCCTTCCATAGACATCTGTAATACTGTAGCACAGTTACTGTGGCCTACTGGCACATTGCCTGTACTCTGCACACAGAGGGGACCAGTAGTTGGGGCAACAGAAACAACAGGTGGCCCGTTTCCTTTGGCTGGTCTGGTGTTTGGATACACGTATTTTGTTGTTGCATTTCCCCTACTATATTCTTCCATTTCTAAAACGGTCCCCTTCGCTTGTGGATCCCCATCATCGTTGGGATAGCATGCTTTATTTAGTTTGGCGCTGAGGTCGCCTACGTCCCATGTTTTTGAAAGGTTAAATACCTTGGAAGCATATAGAAGCTCAAACCAAGCCCGGCATGAGCCATTGTGAGAAAATGGCAGTGGTGACAACGGCATTCCCCTTGTGTTTTGGTGTGGAGGAATCCTGCCACAAATCCAACAATTAGTAGCATTGCTCAGCTGGTGTGTCTGATGCAGCATTTGGAGAAATGAATTGTTACTTAGCGCTTGCCGGTACCCCTGCTCATGATGCGGCAAATCAAAATGGTGGTGTTCCTTTGTGGCGGGCAATGTAGTTGTAATGTTAAGGAAGGTAGCCCCAGGCACTGCTTCCTCCACTATCCACATTACCATAGCTATGATGACAGCAATCAGAGTCAGACCAATGATACAAATTGTGCGGCCGTTACACATTGTCGCAGCAATCCCCTTCTTCTTCTTGGGCGGGCTCATTTTGCCAGCAAATGACAAGGAAGGTAACGCCCTAAGAGTCCTGAGTGGGTGTAGATTTCTTCACTGAGTTTGAGACGAGTCTACCACTAATAGGAAGACCCCCCTTTGTAGTCAGACTTAACCACTCGAGACAATGGCTTAACCTATCCTGCTTTGCGCTGGAGCTCCTTTCTTCCTGGGTCGGAGCAGGTACCTGGATGTACCGGGTATCGTGTGGTCCGGGAATACTTCTTCGACTCTTTTAGGCGATGCAGCCCGTCCTGTCTCTGTGACCAAAATGTCACGATGATCCTTCGATGCAGCGGGGTCCACTAAGGTGTGCGGGACCTTCTTACAATGACTTGCATGTATCCAATTTTTCCTGTTGGTCACTCGGACCACAGTACGGGTGGCGAGGAGAACTTGTTCGGGGCCCTTCCAACGAGGTTCTAGACTGTTTGTTCGCTGGAATATCTTGACCATCACATGGTCACCTGGGCGCAAGTCATGTCCGTCACCTTGTGACCGGTCTGGGAGAGCTTCTCGTACCTGTTGATGGATAGAAAGCAAACTGTCAGTCAACTGAGACAGATAATAACTCATCAATGTGTGAGGCACATCATGTATAGGGCGAGGTTTAGGAACCCCCCAAACATTCATGGGTCTGCCAAACACCACTTCATATGGAGTGAGCCCAGAGCGTGTATGAGGTATTGATCTAATGGAAAGCAGTGCTAAGGGCAGTGCATCAGGCCACTTCAGAGAAGTGGAGGCCTGTATTTTTGCCAATTTAAGTTTCAGCGTGGAGTTGTAGCGTTCCACCAAACCTGCTGACTGAGGGTGGAAAGCAGCGTGGAATTTCTGCTTGACCCCTAGCCCTTTCATAACGTAGTCTACAACCTGTCCAATGAAATGGGGTCCATTGTCACTCCATAGGACCCGACAGGCACCAAATCGAGGAAAAACTTCTTTCAGGAGTATTTTCGCAGTCGTGAGGTCTGTGTTGTCTTTTGTAGCATATGCTTCCACCCATTTGCTGAAGGCGCAAACCACTACTAAGACATACTTGAGATTATTGCAGCGTTCAAACTGGATGTAATCCATCTGAAGTACTTCAAAGGGTGCAGATGGTGTCGCGAACCCTCCAGTTGGAGTTCGTGTTCCCTTTCCAGGGTTGTACTGGAGGCAGACCAGGCAAGACTGAACTACCCTTTTAGCGGTACCAGCGATATCAGGATGGTCCCAAACTTGCATGAGTTGTTTTGTCACTGAGGATGCACCAACATGGGCTGGACCATGTGCCATGTGGATCAAAGGGTATAGGTATGCGGCGGGCAGCTTCCATTTAGTCATATCTTTGCTCCTCCAGCAGCCCTCATCATCCAGTGCTCCCTCCTTAGACCATTGGTCTAACTCATCGGAGGAGGCAGATTGTTGCATGTCCAGTACTTCTTGTCTAGCATCATGCCAACGTTCAGCTTGTGACTTAACCACATACATAGACGTGGTGCTTCGTTGTGTTGCGGTCTCACGGGCTGTGTGATCCGCGAAGGCATTACCTGCTCCTACTTTGTCTGTCACCTTCTTGTGTGTGCTGCACTTGACGATAGCTATTTTCTTGGGATAGGTTAAGTCAGTAAGAAGATTGTATACAAGTTCTCCATGTACTATCTGTATTCCATGTGAAGTGAGGAAACCGCGTTCTTTCCACAGGCGGCCAAAGTTGTGTGCTACCCCAAACGCGTACTGTCTATCAGTGTAGACATTGACAATCAGGTCTGTACTAAGTTCACATGCTCTTGTTAATGCAATCAGTTCGGCTGCTTACGCTGATTTCTGTGGAATGCGAGCTGTCTCAACTACTGTCTGGAGTGTCGTAATAGCATAGGCAGCCTATGTGGTGCCATCGGGTAATCTCAAACATGAGCCATCAACCCATAACTCCCCATCTGTAGTGGAGAAGGGAGTATCTTGTAGGTCAACGCGACCTTTTGTTTGTTCTTCAGAGAGGAATATGCAATCATGTGACTCTTGTGACTGAGGTTGAGTGGATGGAAATGGCAGTAATGTGGCAGGATTTAGTGTCAGGCATCTTTTCAGCATGATATGGGGGCAAACAGTGTCAATTCATATCCTGTCAAGCGCGCACTGGTCAAATGCTGCGTCTTTGTTTGGTTTAGCAGGGCATCAACTGAATGGGGTACTAACACAAGCAGTTCGTGTGACAAGACTATTCCTTCGCTCTGGCGTATAGATACAGCCGTTGCTGCCACCGCTCGGAAACATCCAGGCAGTGCGCGAGCTACTGGGTCAAGGACAGCTGAAAAATACGCACACGGACGTTGTTTGTCACTGTGCGTCTGTGTCAAGACCGAGAGGGCGCAACCTTCCTTTTCGTGTACATAGAGTGTGAAAGGCTTAGTGTAATCTGGGGTACCTAATACTGGGGCAGAACAGAGGGCTTGGCATAACTGTTGGAAGGCGCTCTGGCACTGAGCAGTCCATGGGAGGGGCATCGGGGTGTCTTTGGTCAAAAGAGCTAACAGGGGTTTGATGATATGTGAAAAACTGGGTATCCATTGTCTGCAAAAAGAGGTAAGACCAATCAATGCACGGACATCCTTTTGAGTACGGGGTACAGGGGTGTCTAGGATGGTCCGAATGCGGTCTGGCGTGAGCGCACGTCCCTCCTTAGACAGGAGGTGACCTAAATAGGTAACCTGCTGTCTACAATATTGTAATTTCTTTCTAGAGACTTTGTGACCATGTGATGCAAGAAATGATAAGAGTAACAATGTACCTTCTTCACATTGCTCAGGAGTGTCAGCAGCAAGTAGAATGTCGTCCACATATTGAATCAAAACCACCCCTTTTGGTACGGGAAAGGAATCAAGTTGTCTCTTTAATGCTTGACTGTAGATACTGGGACTTTCTGTATAGCCCTGTGGAGCTCTGCAGAAACGGAATGATCTGTTTTTCAGTGTGAACCCAAATAGGTAACGGCTTTCAGGGTGAAAGGGTATTGAGAAGAACGCATTTTTCAAATCAATGACAGAGAAGGTGGTCGCAGTGGGAGGGACCATAGTGAGGAGGGTTGTTATGTCAGAAACTATCGGATATTGGGGCACCACAATCTTGTTGACCTCACGTAAATCAATAATGAACCTGTAAACCTTAGTATCAGTGTCCTTTTTAAGAACAGGAAGAATAGGACTATTGCAAGTATTATAGGGAACCTCTTCCACTACACCTGCTTTGATCAAATCTCGAACAATACCTGCTAGTGCCTCCTCGCCCTCTCGAGATATTTTATATTGGGGCAAACAAGGCAATGGGGCACCTTTCTTCACTTGAATTTGTACTGGTGGGATAACCATTTGACCCACGTCAGTATCTGATCTGACCCACAGGGTGTAAGGCAGGGACGTCAGAGCAATGTCCTCATTCATAAGGCAGGATCTATCAAGTGTTGGATAATTGTCATTAAGGATAGCACGTACACCTTCCGGGGAACAGCGTATTGTAGCACGAAAATACTTAAGCATATCAATACCTGCAATGTTATCCGGAGTGTTAGGGGAGAGCAAGAATGGACTTGTAGTTGTGAATTTATCTTTTCTGAACTCAAGTGGCTGGGATAGTGGGCTAGGTGTAGGTGTTCCATCGAACCCTATCGATGTTATCGTTGTGCCAGACACGGGAGCCCCCGGAACCAGTCTTTTAGACGGGGCACTACGGGTAGCCCCTGTGTCAACCAGAAAACGATCAGTGGATCCCAAGACGTTTGCGTTGACATAGGGACCCATTTGATCGACTGGCACCTCAACCGGTCCCACACCCCGTCCTAGGCGTCCCTATGCATAATCGTAATCTGTGGGTGTATCAGCAAAATAGTCAGTCATTTGGTACTGATGTTGTTTGTCAAAGGTATTAGGGTAGTTCTGTCCTTGTTCGACTGCCTCAAACCGGGGGCGAGCACCTCCACCGCCCCTACTTCCTACATTCCCTGGGTGCCCTCTCATACTTCCCCTTCCCCGTTGGTGTTAGCCCTGTAAAAGGGGACACTCCGAGCGCCAGTGCCCAGTTTCTTTGCAATAGGCACATTGGTCTGGAGACAAATTGGCCCGAGGGAGAGGGGGTGCTCCGGGTGCATTCATTGTACGTCCGCCCCCTCCACCCCTCCTAAATGGTGGACCATACGCTTGGGCCATCATGACCTTTGTTTTCAAATCCTTAATCTTTCTATCCTCCCTTCCCTGTGCTTCTCGTTCTTGTCTCTCATAATATTGCGCCATTGTCAGAAGGGAAACTGGGGAGGACATAGTCCAAGAACTTTCACTCGCCTTGAGGCGACTAGATATTTCTGGTAACATATTAGCAACAAACCTGTCAACAAACAGGTGTTTACCAGTCTCGTCGGCCAGGGACTGGCCACTGAAGTCATGAAATGTCTCCTCGAATCTTGAGAAGAAGTCAGAAACTGACTCATCCTTTTTTTGTTTACAGGACGCTAACGTGGTCCAATCCATTTTCTTAGGGGGTATGAAAGTCTTCAGCTTTGTCACAATAGCTTTAGGAAGGTCTAGTATCTCCTGTCGGGGTTTCTGGGCAGGTCCCCTGTTCGCATCTATCTCTTCCAATCTTTGCCAGGTTTCACCATATGCCGCAACGTCATTGGTCTAACGTATTGGTCTCACATGTCAGGGGGCAAAATAAGCCCAAAGAACATGTCTATATCCGCCAAATTCATAGTGCAAGAACTGATGGCTCCCTCCACCTCCTCGTAGAAGGCGGCGGGGTTTTTCCGGGGGTCGGGCAAGGCAGCCTTAAGGGCCATGACATCTGCTCTACTCCAAGGAGTGTAGACCCAATTATATAGGAAGTATCCTTTTGCATCATCGGAATCCTTATCACTTGTTCCCGCACCCTTCGGGGGAACATACAGGGGTGCGGCTTCCCGCATTGGTCTCATAGCAGGCTTACTACTACTAGGATTGTTCGCGTCCATCGAGACATCTGTATCCTCTGTCTGAGACTTTTCTGTTTCTACATCTTTGTTCCGTTTTTGGCTAATTCTTGTTCCCTTTTTAGATTAAGTGTGTCATCCCGTAGTTTAACCGCTCGCCTGATTGTATCAGGTATGTTTTTAAAAGGGTAAGTCCCCTCTCCTAATTGCTTATAATCAGCATTCAAGTCTTTTGGTCCTGGTTCGTCAGAAGCAGCTTGCCAATCAAATAGTACATTCCAACAGAATTTTTCTAAAAAATAATAACTATTTTGCGTCTTCCCAAGCCTGGACTATACCTGTGAGGATCGTCGCTGTAGTAGTCCGACGAGATTCCTCTTTTTAGCACTGTTTTTTAATCTACCTTTGTCTTCACTAGAAAGGGTAGAACGGGTCTGTCGCATGTCTCGCCTGTCTTTGTCCGCGCCCTTTAAGGGGAGGTCTCATCATCAGAAGCACCTCCCTCAGGGGCACTCGGAACGGGGCATTTATACGGCGGTGGGGGTCGCTCTAGTATGATGGAATCATCATGAGGCGTATTAAGTACTGGATAGACAAGGCGTCTAATAGGGTACTGGCCATTTACCTGCAATCTATGTTCTCTATCTTCTTTTTCTATTCCTTCCTGTATTTCTTTGTCTCTCAATTCAACACATTTCTGATACATTGTCTTCCGCTGTTCTTTCTTCGCTCTTACTTCCGCTTTCTTCGCTCTCTCTCGCACCTCCTTGTCCCACATACGCAAACAATCAAACATATCCTGTCTACTCTTTCTTTTGAACAAACACTGTTCCACGTACTGGACCTTCTTAAAATCAAATGACCCGTTTACTGGCCACTGTAAATCGGGTTCCTTCTTTGTGTATTTGTTCCACAATGAGCTGTACATTATGGGAGAAATACCATATTTTACATACATATCTCTATTCGGCGTCCCTTCCGGGGGAGCCGGCTGACTTTGTTCCAAAACATTTCTTGTACTGCAACAACAGCAGCACCACTTACGAAGTTTACTACAGACAGGCATGTTTTACAAGTATATGTAAAATATTACAATCCAAACAATTTCCAGAAGGAGAGGAAAAAAATCCCCACATTACCTGTCTCGTCTTCAGTCTTTGCAAAGAATGAATACCAAAATCAAACCAAACAAGCAACCGTGTCACATTCGCGATCTTACCAAACAGAAGTCTTCAACTCCCACCTGCCAATCTCAAGTTGACCTAATGGTCACTGCAAGTTCGCCAAAGGAGGCCCAGTCAAGACCGGCCACCACCAGGAGGGTCGAGTCGGGAAAACCGGAAAGTTCACTTCGGCTGCAAGACAAGGGTCTTCTCATGCAGGGCGCCCCTCAGTGACAATTTCGGTCCTCCGTTGAGACCACTCCTTCGGACGGCCACGTCTCCGATGGGGCCCCACGTTTGGGCGCCAATTGTGGAAGTGTACCCCCAGGTGGGCACACCGGTGCAGGGTCACCCTCTTGTCCACGGGTCCGAAGACTAACAAAAGAGAGATCGGCACTGGAGTGAAGTAGAACAAACCAAGTTTATTAGACACTCATGAGTGGGACCACGTCCGAACAACACCCTAGAGTGCTGTGGGAGGGGGTGCGTCAAATACAAAAATCATCATCCTTATATACTGTCTTTTGTGCGCAATCGCGTGAGCAAGAAAAACGGGTAGAAGAAGAACGAGATTAGGCGTGGTGATAGCTGCAGGCATGTAGGGGCAGATCGGCAGCCAGTTAGTCAGGATACAAGGAGGGAGAGCAGGGTGTGTTTGTAATGGCAATAAAACATTCATCCGATAACAGCAGAGATAGGCGCACCTGCGGTGACTCCCAGCACGTAGGTCAGATAGGTCAGATAGATAGTTAGGGGCGCGGGTGGTGCAAAACATGAACAGCAATGAACACAATGGATGCGACAGACAAAATGGATACCGCTTATGCTAACATAGAAATTACATTTTTCCACACTATGAGACCACAACATGCTCTCTACAGCCCCCTGTACATCCACACCACTCTGTAAAGACCACTGGATACAATCCATCAAAGTGTGATTCATCTTTTCCATTAGGCCAGTGGCCTGTGGATCATATAGAGCGATCCTCCTGTGTAAGATGGCATTTTCCTCCAAAAACGACTTCATCCACCTGGAAACAAACTGGACGCCATTGTCCGACACAATTTCTTTAGGACAACCCTCTCTTAAAAACACCTTTCTCATGAACCTGATTGCCCCATCAGTGTTGGGTTCTTCCATGAACTCCACCTCCCACCATTTGCTATAATAATCTACCATCATCATGGCAAATCTCAATCTGCGAGGTAGAGCATTAAAAGGGCCAATAAAATTGATGGCTAATTTGGACCATGGGCCATCAGGTATTTCAGTGGGTTGTAAAGGCACAGATACGGTCTTCATAGATTTGTCACTGTTGGCACAGATGACACACCTCTCCACCAATTCAATTATGTCTTGATCCATTCTAGGTCATCAATACAGCACTCGTACCTTCCTCTTAGTGATAGTTTGACCTGAAATGCCCATCATGGGCGCAGAACATAATATTTTTTCTTAACACTGCAGGAGGTATGAATTTATCACCACACATAACCATATCAGACAACTCCTCTACCACCTTTGAAAATGGCTGAATTCTAACTGGCAGAACCTTCTCTCTGGGCCATCCCACAGTGATGTTCCACGCAACTTCATTCAATTCTCATCCTCCAAAAATGCCACCTTCCAATTCTCCCTTGAAAACCCCCCTTCATCACACACATCAATGGTGGCAATGAGACACTCTTCATCATCATCAGGACCACCCATGCTTTCATCATCACACGGTAAAGGTGAACGTGGCAGGAAATCTGCTCTGATATTTCTTCCACCAGCAACATACTCTACACTAAAATTGTATTGCAACAACTTTGAGCTCAACCTTGCAATTCTAAGGGTGCGATAATTAATCACTACCCCATTGAATATATTTGGTAAAGGCTTGTGATTAGTTTTTAGTAAAAAAATGTTTACCTTAGATGAAGCATTTGAACTGCTCGACAGCCCAACAGCATACCAGGAGTTCCTTTTCAATAACAGAGAAAACGTTTTCATTCTCTCTGAAAACCCTAGATGCAAACCCAATGTTTTTCTCCACTACACCATTTTCAGAGTCGATGTTGCACCCAACCCCCCATTGCTCGCGTTCACTGTGATAATGCACTCTATACTAGAATCAAAAGGTGCAAGTACTTGTGCAGAGACAATATCAATTTTCAAGGACAAAAATTCACCCTGACATTTTTCATCCCACTAGAATGTTCTCCCTTTCTTCAGAAGTTCACACAGATTAACAATTTTGGATGCAAAATTCCTTATGAATTTGGTGTAAAATTTGCACACTCCCAGAAAAGAAGATACCTGGTAACTCCACTCTGGATTGGGAGCCTTTGTTATAGCGTCAACCAAACCCGCAGAAGTTGGACACCTTTCTCCGAGATGACATGCCCCAGATATTCTATGGTATCCTTCTGTAGCTCACACTTATTCACGTTAGCAACCACTCCAGCTTCCTCCAATCTCCTCAGAACTGTTCCCATAACACTGTCATGCTGTTGCTTGTCCTTACCAGCAATCAAAATTTTGTCTTGAAAAGTGACAACACCTTTTACCCCTTCCAAAATGTTCTCCAAAATACGCTGGAAAACTGATGCCCCGGATGCTAACCCAAACAGCATCCTTTTGAACTGGAAAGTGCCCATAGGGGTTATGAAAGCAGTAAGATGTCTAGAAGAGGGATCTAACTCTACTTGGTGATATGCAGACACAAGATCAATCTTACTAAACACCCTGGCACCAGCAAACATTGTGACTAAATCATTAATTCTGGGTAAAGGTTGGGAACCCACCCAGATTGCCCTATTCAGACTCCTAAGATCTATGCATACTCTCAATTGGCCATTTTTCCCCCATGCAATAACCAAAGGAGACAACCATAATGATGACTCTACAGGTTCAATCATCTTCACGCATTTTTTGAGAACATTCATCAAATGTTCTCTAACGCTGAACAGAACATTCCGTAACTTGTGTTTTACACGACTAACACCAGCCTGGACCTGGATTTTATGCTTAAACGCCTTGATTTTGCCACATTTACCACTAAAGACTGATTTAAACTCGTTTGTCCAAACGTTATCTTTCACCGACGCATCACCCTCAGACACAACTGACACCTGAACTTTTCTGCCTGGACAAATTGTGATGCCAAATAAGCCTTGATGGTACCACCCTAATATGTTGAGGCCTTTCTTCACCACATACACCTTCCCTGTAATTTTCCTCCCTTTGAACTCTAAACAAGTTTCAAAAAATCCTGTTAACTCTATTTTCCTGCCATCTAACGTAACTGGGGACCTATCAGGTGAACACAATTTGACATCTGGCCACATTTCATTACATAATACATCTGTAATCATTTTCATTCTTGCCCTGGAGTCAATTAGCAAATTACCTTCTCACCAACAGTAATATTTTTATAAGGATCTATACATTCCACTCCGTCCGACTCACCACCCTGAACAACTAGATCAACATCTCTTACAAAAATTTGTTCTTCATCGGAACGCTCACACATTTCTCTTTCTTGGATGGCACTGACTCGATTATTTTTTGATTGACACACTTTAGCAAAATGTCCCAGTTTCCAACAAACACTACAATTCACATTTGTGGTGGCACAAGAACGCCCATTCTGGGAATGACTAGGATAACCACAACGGAAACACATATTTTTTTTTCTGAAAAATACATTTTTCCCTTCTTTTTTTCTCTACATTCTTCTATGTCCAGACTCTTTTACTTTAGAAACAATACTTTGTTCTTTTTGTGTCAATTCTTTGCAAGATTTCCGTGACAACACTATGCGTTTAACAATGTCAATTGTTTCAGTAAGAGTGGGATTTTTTAAAGTCAACAACTTTTCCTGTACCTTTTTATCCCAACACTTAACCCCAATTCGGTCCCGTTTTATTTGGCTTGTGAAATTTTCGAATTCACAGTCTGCCGCAAGAATACATAGTGCCATCACATAACTATCAATCGACTCATCCTGACACTGCTCTCTCGTGAAAAACTTTTGACGATTGACAATTAAACTTGGCTATACATCTAAATGTTTTTCAGGCTTCAAAACCGCCAATTGAAACTCATCTAAATCCTCTTGATCCTACCCCATTACTAATGGTGGTAAGTGTTGATAAATGGACTGGCCTTCATATCCTAAATTGTGTTCAAGGAGAAATCTCTTCCTCTCAGGACAGCATCTATTTCCACTGATGGCCCAAATATACTTCATAAATGCTCTATATCATGCCTTCCAAGGTATGGGTGGATCACCAGGCGTTTGAAGAAATGGTGGAGGGGCATTTATATTCTGCATTTTCTTTGAATCAGTGATGGCGTTCCCAGAAGAAAATTGGTGTCAAAATGAGAAAATCATAGCAATCTACTATAATACCTAAAATAAGAGTAATAGACAACACTGGAACCTATGGAATATATGTGCATATCACAGCTCTTGCTTACAAATATGTGTTTTAAAGGTGTGCGTATCACCGCAATAAATACTTATGTGGCACTCAGCTTATGTGAGCATATCACAGTGTTCGAAAAATCATGGAGTATTAATTTTCCACAGACCCTGAACAAATGGATGTGTGCGTGTCCAGCAATGACACGCTTTGATATCAAAATAAAGGTGCGCATGTCACTGTACTTTAAACTCCACGCCTTAACGAGATGACTAAAAATGAAAATAGATGGGTTTTAAACTGTGTGGTAACATGCTTTTAACAACAGCAGTGACACGTAGAAGAATTGTTATGATTAACACAGCAATGCCTACCGTTAGCAAGACACACGTCATAAATCCTGCCATGCGCGTCTGAAGTCAGAAGACGCTACTCTCAGCGGGCGCACGGACTGTTCTCGAGACTATGAGGTCGTGATGGGCCTTGCGCCTGGATGACCGCATTGCACAATGTTGGGCCCATACAAAAGCCCTCCAAATGCGCTAAACTCGTGAATACCCCACAAAAGCAAGGCGAGAAAATGTCCCAAGTGCTGTGATCTGGCCTGAATCCGTTGTCGTAAAAAATGAAAACTCCTTCCTCGTGAGCTTGGTTCACCAACACCTGTCTCTTCTCTCCACAAGGATGAGACGCACCAGCCAACTGCATAGGGTCTGTGTTGTGGCGAGTAAGATCGTCGCCAAATTTGTGGCACACAAATACAAGTAAATCTTCCGTTGAATTTAGGCGTAGTTTATTCGTAACACCACAAACCCGGCAGTGTCAGGGCAACTGCTTCAAGTAGAACATACAATGATTTACATTCCACGTTCTACGTTCCACATGAAACTGCTCCCTAATGCCGCGAACAACTAGACATCACCACAAGGGTGTTCCCGTAGTCCCGTTTGCTTTTGACCACGCCTTGTGTGACTTTTAGCCAGGTGCTGATTGGAAGCCATTTGAAAATCTTCCTCAGCATCCTCAGGTTATGGAAGCATGAGGTGGTGATGGCACTGACCTGGGCGGTCATGTTGAGTTTCCTGTTGATGATGATCCCAAGGCTCTTGGTGTAGGTGGTGGGAGTGAGTGACGGTCCCAGCTCTGTTGGTCACTAGGTGGAGTCCCACGGTGAAGTGCTCTCACTTCTCCCTTCTCCCTTCCTTGTTATTTTCTTCACCCCGCTCAATAAACATAGTCAAACTAGACATAATCCAGACATGTTCTGCCTCCACGATCACATTAATCTTCCTCATTTCCTCACATTTCTTTTCTTCTAATTCATGTTTTTTTCACACATACGTATTTATATTTCTCTTGGATCAACTGTTTTCTCTGCACACTTGTTTTTCTTCTGTCTTGCGTCATGCATAATGGATTAAGCTTTAAACCTAACAATCTTACCTTCATACAAAAGGTCACACTGTTGCAACACTATTAAGTGCCATGTAGTGTGTCTAGACTGTCTGACTTATCACTCTCTTGAACTGCATTCTTGTTTCTACTGCCCTATGTAACAAGAATTAACCAACCATTTGCCCGTGGTGTGTACAGCACCACCTGGTAATGCATTAATCAACATTTCTCAAACTGGACATTGTCTTTGACAATAATTGTCTAAGGAGCACCTTCAAACACGAACTAATTTTTCTCAGAACTCTGAAACCACATTGGTAGGAATGGTCAATAGATGGTCGATATTAGATACATAATCCACTAACTCCAAAACATATCCTTCTGAAGGCTGCAATAGTTCCACCAATAATATCTAGACCCACTTTGCTCCATGGTTCGTTAGGAACTCTCACTAAACATAGGGGAACGTTCGGTGACCAGGTTTCATCATTATCACAATTGTCGAGATTGTTTGTTTAAAAAAATGTAAATATGCATGAAACTCAGACAATGGATTTTTCCATTAGCACCAAACTCCAAATCAGATCCAAAGTATGGCTGAAACAATTGGCTCTTAATAAATTGATCGATTGAAGGAATTCCACCAATGAATTCTCTTGTGGATTTTAGATTGTCCACCAGAAATCACATAAATCCACATTACTGCCCTGGATCGGGAAAAGGTCAGCCAACTTTTGCAATAGAGCGTTGGTGCCACCTCTTTCACCAAACTCCCAACTCACTTAAATGTATTCTGTTTAGTAGTTTGTAGGTCTGTCAGTCACTATGTCACTCTCAAAGTATTGCTATAGCATCCTACAGTCCATGGCACAGCTCCTATTAAAACGCCCGTGGCTCTGTTTATTAAGAAATTAAGTGGGTTGCCATCCTGCCCTTTTTAGGTCTTGCTTACACAGCACATGCGCTGTGCTGGGAGACATATTGTTTACAATTCAGCGGGCTTACAACCCGGCCACAGCATGCCATTAGTTGTTTTTGTTGTCACTCTCACTTGTAATTTTTCCATTTCTTCGCTCCTGTAGGCGTTCCTTCCTTTCTTGTGTTAGCTTCTCCCTGGAGCATGGACCTAGTGGATGTTCTTCCTCGTCTTGTTGCAACACACAATTTTTTTATTTTTTAAGCTTTTCAGAATAATTCCTGGACCTACTTTAACACTGGCATATGGAATCTTATTTATGTTGCTTTCACCCTATCTGGCGTCTCTATTGATGTCTTAGTTATTTACACCTACAACTGTACTACACTACACCACTCTACTCCACGCTACTCCACTCTATGCCACTCCACTCTGCGCCACTCCACTCTATGCCACTTTATGCTACTCCACTCTATGCCACTCTACTCTACGTCACTGTACTCTACTCCACTCTATGACACTCCACTCTACGCCACTCCACCCCTTTCTACTCTATCCCACTTCACTCTACTACACACCACTTTACTCCATGCAACTCTACCCCACTCTACACCACGCCACTCTACACCACACCACTCTACACTACACCACTCTACTCTACACCACTCTACTCTACACCACTCGACTCTATGCAACTCCTCTCAACACTATGCCACTCCACTGTACACCTTTGTACTTTACAGCACTCTATTCCATGCCACTCCACTCTACTCCATGCCACTCCACTCTCTATATCACTCCTCTCTACATCACTCCATTCTATTCCACGCCACTCTACGCTACTGCACACCATTCCACTCTATGCCAGTTCACTCTATGCTACTCTATGGCAGGCCACTCTACTGTACACCACTCCAGGCAACTCAATGCCACTCTCCTTTACACTACTCTTCTCCACGCCACTCTACTGTACTCCACCTCACTCTATGCCACTCCACTCTACGGCACTCTACTCTATGCCGCTCTATTCTATGCCACTCTACTCTTCACCACTTCTACTCCACGCCACTCTACACTACTCTTCTCCACACCACACCACTCTACTCTACTCTACTCCACCTCACTCTATGCCACTCCACTCTACGGCACTCTAGTCTATGCCACTCTATTCTACACCACTCTACTGTATGCCACTCCACTCCATGACGCTCTAAACTTCTCCATTCTAATCCATGCCACTTTACTCTATGCCACTCCATACAATGCCACTCTATGACGCTCCACACTATGCCACTCTACTTTCTCCACACTACACCACTCTACTTTATGCCACTCTACACTACACCACTCTACTCCACTCCACTCTATGCCACTCTACTCTGCCCACTCAACACCACTCCAATCTATGCAACTCTAATCTACTCTACGCCACTCTACTCAATGCCACTCAACGGTATGCCACTCCACTCACCGTCACTCCACTCTACTGTACACCACTCCACCAGCCGCGGCTGGTCCATTGGGGCTGAGGGGCCACCCCCCCTTTTTCCCCTCAAGATCAGTGTCTGTCAGGCTGAACAAAGTTCAGCCTGAGATAAACTGTTCATTTCAGGTCAGGCAGCCAGGAGCCAGACATACGCTAAATGCGCAGGCTCCTGGCTGCCTGAGCAAACCTTTGCTGGGCTGAGGATGTCACAAATCCTGTGGGTGTGACCTCCTCCGCTCAGCAAAGGTCCCGGAGGCCCTCCCCTCAGTGACGAGGGGTAGCGTCACTGATTGCCTCACACCTGGGCGCTTCAGTTTTAAGCCCTGAAGCGCCCAGGGTCGAGTGTCAATCAGTGACACTTCATCACAGAGAGCGGTGGGGTCAGCAGTCTCACTGACCCCATCCCACTCTGTGATGACGTTGGGACTGCTGCCTTCCCTCATTGGCTGACCTTAGGGCAGCCAGTGAGGGAAGGCAGCAGTCCCAAGCCTCCTAGGACCTCCGAAGCAGAGCTCCAGGTAAGTGTGTGTGTTTATTTAATTAATGTTTGGTGCGTGCGTGTATGTATGAATGTTTGGTAATGGGTGTTGTGAATGGATGTTTTTGTGTGTGTGTGTGCACATGTGTGAATGCATGGCTGTGAGTGTGTATATGTATTTGTGTGTGTGCGTGCGTGTCCCGTCCGTCCGTCCCCCTCCCTCCTAAAATTACCGGCAGCCACTGCACTCCACGCAACTCTTTGCCACTCTACTCTACACCACTCCACACAACTCTTCACCACTCTACTCCACGCCATTCTACTCCACGCCATTCTACTCCATGCCACTCTACTCCACCCCACTCTATGCCAACCCACTCGTCGGCACTCTGCTCTATGCCACTCTATTCTACGGCACTCCACTCTATACCACTCTACTCTATGCAACTCCACTCCATGCCACTCCATGCCTCTCCACACAATGCCACTCTGTGCCACTCCACACTATGCCACTCTACTTTCCCCACTCTATGCCACTGTACTCTACACAACGCTACTCTACTCTATGCCACTCCACTCTACGCCACTCCACTGTATGCCACACCACTCTACTCTATGCCACTCCAGTCTATACAATTCCACTCAGCTCTATGCCACTCTATGCCTCACTTCTCTATTCCACTATATGCCACTCCACTCTATGCAGCTTTACGCCACTGTACATCACTCTACTCCGTGCTTATCCACTCCACGTTACTCTGTGCCACTCCACTCTACGCCACTCCACTCTGTGCTGCTTTTCAGCATGGTTAAAAGACATTAGCAAAGCCAATAGCTCTCACATAGGAGAGACATATTGGCTTTGCCAATGCTTGTTTAGGTAGGTTGTCAAGGTCATCTTCTGTGAGTAGAAGAGACTTGTGAGGGTTAGCTGTAAGTCTGCTCCTGAGCTGCAACACTCAAGGACATCCCTGAAGGAATACCTCCTCTGCTTGTTCCCAACTGGACGATTCAAACACATGCACCACAAACAGCCTGAGCAAACTGTAAAAGAGCCATTCAGTGTAGAGAAAAACACAGTTCTACCACATCCTACATCACTAACAATCACCAACAATAGGTGTTCCAGAATGTTGCTTTGTATGAGGATGTCAGGTGCGACTTTGAGGCATATTGTGACATAATTCATCAGATGACCCCTTAAAAACTCAACAACTAATATACTGCTACCAAACACATCTTTCTTGCGTCATGAAAAGCACACGCCTACACACACATGCTGCGTCATAGGTGTATAACTACAGCTAAAGTGAAAGGGCACTCACGCATGTACACGTGCACTCCTTTCACTGGCTGTAGGGGGCCGGTTTTGCAGCAGTGGTGAGGCGTTTTTGTTACTGGTGGGCGGTTGTGGACCGGTACTGCAATATCGGCCCCCAGTAGCAAAAGCAGCAGTGTTTCACACATGCACCGCCCCACCCCATAACCCCCGCCCCCTCACCCCTCTGGGCTGGTCCGACACAATTGCCAGGGCTGCTTTGGGCTCCTAGTCCGGCCCTGACTCCTTTACAGGTTAACATTTATTTATTAATTTCCACGAAAAGGCAAACATATTTATAAGCATTCAGCTACAATTCAGATGGATGTCACAAGTATGTAGGTATAATTTGTCAATATTTAGGGATGGGATATTTTTGCATTCCATTTTTTGTAAATGGTGAGAGGTTCCCATACTTGCATACGATCAATGAGGATTTGCAGCTCCAGATCTAGGGTTCTGGCATCTATGCGTTCTCAAAAACAATTCACTCATTACTGGTATTACCCTCTTAAATTTCTAGTTATTGTTGTTTTTTAAATTTAAAATTACATTTCTGTTAAGAGAAAATAATATGTATTAATCAATTAACATACGCAGACAATGGATAAAGGTTAAAAAAAACTACAAACATCATGAGACAGAAATGTGTTAGGAAATTCAAACACTTACAAACCTTATACATCCTTGAAATGCGTCTTGGAGAAAAGCCCCAAATTCTATGTCAGGACCCGGAGGCGAGGATTAGGCTTCTCTCTCTTCACTAACCCTATTCCTGACTGTGAAAGCATGCTTTTTATAATTAATTTTTCCTCCAGCTTCACCTTTTCCGGGATCCTAGTTTATCGACCTCCGGGTCCTTTTGGTCGTTTCAACAAAGATCTACTTGAATGTGTAGCACATTCGGTCAGCTCTTCCCCCAATTTTACTATCTTGGGAGATTTTAACATGCATTTTGATGATGCGGAATCCGCACCTTCTTTAGAATTGATTGAGGAGCTTTCTACCGCTCAACTTTTTTTAAAAGGACTCGGCCCTACCCATATTAAAGGCCACTTGCTTGACCCTGTTTTCTCTAACATACAAAACCTACAGATGGGTAATACAGTCCCTCTACCCTGGTCCGACCATTTTTTAATTCCTTTTAGCTGGACGCTAACTGATTTTATTTTGCCCTCTGTGCGTACTAGGAAATTGGCGCGCAAATGGTCGAAACTCCCCGTAGAGGCGTGGATCGATAATCTAAACAACTCCATCCCTCCACCTCATTTAAACCCTAACGTGGCTAATGAGAATTTTAATAACTGGCTTGAGATATCACTTAACCGTATTCTTCCCAAAGTAGTGATTTCAGAAAAAGATGGAGGGAAAAATAATCCCTGGTACTCATATAAATTAAGGGAACTGAAACAGCAATGTAAGAAACTGGAAAGAAGTTGGAGAAAGGATTTCTCTATTTCTAGGAAACTTTTATATAGAGAAGCCATTAGAATTTATAAAACAGAAGTAAAAAGCTCTCAAGCCCTCTATTTTCAGGAAAAAATTATAAGAGCGGCAAACTCACCGCGAGAAATATTTAAAATCACTAAAGCTCTCCTTACACCTCTGGCCCCGTCTATTGCTTTGGATAAAGCCCAATTGCGATGCGACCAAATAGCGGATTTTTTCTCAGAGAAAATTCAAGCTATATATAAATCGTTCCCTTTAATTGTAGACCAACATTCCCCTCTATTTGGAAATGTAGCCATTTCGGAAGGTCAAACTCTGTTGGAGGATTTTCCGCCGTTAGACCTTCCTACTTTGACTGGGCTGCTAAGAGATTTAAAATCGGGCTCGCCTTTAGATCCTGCCCCGCCTGCGGTCCTCCATCAGATTTGTGAGGTTGTCTCACCAGTTATCCTTGAGGTGATTAATATTTCTCTCAAATCAGGTATAGTACCGTCCTCTTGGAAACATGCGAGGTTAAAGCACTTTTGAAGAAGCCCAATCTGGACCCTGAAGACTGGGCTAACTATCGTCCCATTTCTTTATTACCCGGACTAAGTAAACTTGCTGAGAAATACACGAATTCTATTTTATCCACCTTTTTAGAAAACAATAATTGTTTACACCCTACTCAAACCGGCTTTAGACCTCGACAGGGCACGGAAACTGCCCTCATTGCTGTGGTGGAAGAAGCTAGGAAGATTTTGGATTCCGGAGGCTGCGCTGCTTTGATCTTATTAGATCTTAGCGCAGCCTTCGACACGGTAAATCATCAGTTGATGATTCAAAGACTTAGGGAAGTGGGAGTAGCCGGATCAGCTTTAAAATGGCTACAATCCTTCCTTCAAAGCAGAGTATTCACAGTCTTTGAAGAAGAATCCGCATCTAAACAAATTCCTCTGACATGTGGGGTTCCTCAAGGCTCCTCCCTGAGCCCCACTATGTTTAATATATATTTGCGGTCATTAGCAGAAATAGTTCACCCCTTTGGTATACAGATTGTCACATATGCTGATGACACTCAATTGATTGTCTCCCTGACCCAACATTCCCAACAAGGCCACAATCTAGCTGCATGTCTTGAGAAGGTTTTTTATTGGATGAACAATTCATTTTTAAAACTCAATGGAGCTAAGACGGAACTTATGCTGCTGGGGAACTCTGCCCCCTAAATATCGATTCTTGCTGGCCCAGCTGCCTAGGCCCTCCCCTGTTCCTAAGCAGCAAATTAAAAGTTTAGGAGTTTGGCTTGATTCAAACTTAAACTTTACTGAACAATCACGGAAAGTAGCGGCCTGTTGCTACGGCCTTTTAAGAATGATTCGGAAGATTCTTCCTTTACTACCTTTTATGGCCAGACGACTGCTGGTCCAAGCTCTTGTTCTTTCACGGCTGGACTATGCGAATGCTATCTATTTGGGAGCCCCACTATCTACTACCAAAAGACTTCAAACAGTGCAGAACTGTGCGGCGCGTATGTTGTTAAATATTCCGAGACGTATCTCGGCTAAACCCGCTCTCACCTCTCTGCACTGGCTTCCGGTCTGTCAAAGAATTCAATTTAAGGCAATGTGCATTGTACACAAATCTCTCTTTGATAATGGCCCTTGCCTGACTCGTTCATGGATTCAATCCTATTGCCCTAAAGAGACCCCTTAGATCGGCGAATAAAGGCCTGATTGTAGTTCCTAAGATTAAACGCGCTCGGAGTGGAGGTCGACTGTTTACATACAATGCAGCCAGATTATGGAACAGTCTTCCTCTCGACCTACGCTCTGAGACCAATAACACTAAGTTTAGGAAACTTCTGAAAACCTCTCTTTTTCTCTGAGTGTCGCATAGCATCACTGTTGTCGCAGCGCTGGGATGCCTCTGGGTAACCACGCGCTTTAGAAATGCTACTTCATTCATTCACTTTATTATCATGAAATTACTCCAGCAGCCATTTTAAGTTTATAAAAAATCATCAGAAAAACTACATCTCCCATGAACACCAGGGAGTGACATCAACATATTCCAACCAACAGTATTACAGTCCATTATATAACATCCTGTGTTGGCCTTCCATATTCCTCTTACTTCGCTGCTCCAGCAGCAATCAGATAAGTGATTTTCTCTCCTGTGTTTATTTAGTAACGTGAGCGCTGCGGGGCTTCGCGCTCCGCTGCCGCTCCTATTATTATTGTGTCATTGTACTGTAATTGATCGCTGTTAGCCGCGGGAGTCCTTGCTCCTACACGGCTGGTTTTCTTTGAGGCTCGTATGCGGTGCGGTCTTTGACCGGCAGGGGGCCCGAGTTAACGCGTGTACGCACAGCGCGTTTCTCTCTCCCCCCCTCGCGGCCGGAACACGCCAGCTTCTGTCTTTGAAGCTGACGCAGTGTTCCGACTGCAACTGACATCGCTGGGAGTTTGAGAGGAGCGCGCGCGTGTATAAGGGCTGAAAGTGACACACGCGAGCTGAAGAATTGTTTGCTTGCACTCGCGTGTTGTTTTCTGCTTAACGAGCGGTGCCACACACAAGCTGCAACTGACAGAGTTAGTTGGCTTTCACTCGTGTGTTGTTCTGAAAGCATAACTAGCCGGTGCCTGAAGGGAATAACACCCTGCGGGGTAAGACATAATTTTCCTGTTGTGAAAGGGATACCCCAGGCACTTCACCCCATAGGAAAATAAGGGGGCAGTCCCTACAATTATTGTGAGACCTACACAAAGTGGTCTTTAAGACTCTAGACCCCCCCAATTAAGTGGGAGTTTTCCCTTAATAAAAATTACCCTCATGGAATACGAGGAAGCTGGGGATTATACAGAAGAGGAAGAGATTACTTACCTCCCTATTGATGACCAGTTTTGCGAGGTCATGGACGCATCCATCCTGAGGGCGGTGACGCAGGTGGTGGCCCAGCTGGAGAAGAAATTGGCGGCACTCCAGGCGCAGTGTCAGCAACCCCTCAAAACGAGGGAAGATCCTCACGGGCCCCTAGCCCCCCTACCTCCTGGACAGGCGGCTAACCCACCATGCGACCCTCCCCAAAATATGGAAAAGTGCAAACGCACAGATGACCCTGGGGTTGATTTGGATGCTTTTGCACGCCTTAAAAAGGCCTTTCTAGATGCCCAATCCATTCTAGACACCCAGACACCAGGTCCCTCAGGGGTGACCCTGGTTTCACCGCCACAGACTGACTTAGGAGACGGAGATGATTCACCCAACAATTCCGACAGGGAGGGAGATGGTTCTAGACCATGGCGCCCGACACCTAGTTCCCTGGGAGGGTCAGACCTCCCTGCGGACACCGATGTAACCACCCACGAAGATCTATTAAACCCAGACGACCTCCTGCACCCTAGGTCAGCAGAATGGTGTTCGGCTCCCAAGGTGGCGGCCTACATGGCCAGTCGGCTCAGGAAGCCTTTAGATAAAGAAGTGAGGGGCTGCCTCTAAGCAGAATGTCCCCGACCTGCCCTGGAAGGGAAAGTGTCCACAACACCAGAGATAGATCCCAAGATGGCACCTTTCTCGCAAAATTTGTACGCGATCCCAAAAAAGGGATTGATCGCTCCTGGCGCTCATGCCAGGATAAACTTCTGGATGTCGGCGTCCCCCTGGGTAAAATAATGGATATGGCGTAGGACGCCAAAGCCTCCGGCTCTCTCATATCCCCAGAGATACTGTCCAACTGGGCCCAACGGGCGATAATATTTTTGGGAAATGCAAACTGCGCGATTTCCACAGAGAGGCGCAGGTCACTCCTTATTAAGATTGACCCCAAACTGGGGGAGCTCTTCACATCGGAGGCGGGGACGATAGCCCAAGGGAATTTGTTCGGGGACCCATTTATAAAAGAACTGGGCAAATTTGTCAATATTTTCAACTCCTTAGACAAGGCGCAAACCTCAATTAAAAGAATCTTCAACCCCCGTGTTTTTGTCTCAGCCGGACGAGGTAGGGGGCGCTCTCCGGCCGTCCAGTCCAAACAGCCTCCAAAGGTGGCGAACCCAGACGTGGCCAGTAGCAAGATCCCGGGAAGTTTGGAAACTTCTATCAAACAAAATCCTATCCCCGTCGTCGGGGAGGCAGAGGCGGCCAAAGAGGCAACTTAAACAATACTCAAGGTGAGAGTTCAGGATTTTATGGGGATTTCCATCGGGGGCGGTTGGCCCATTTTCAATCGAACTGGAGGAAGTTATCCTCAGATGCATGGGTGTTACAGACGGTGGAAGGTTTCCACATCGAGTTTTACGGGACCCCGTCCCAACCCCGACCACCCAATCCTCTGACTTTTCCTCCCGAACAGAGAGCGCTGGTGAGCCGCAAAGTGGGTGACCTTTTGCAGAAAGAGGCAATAACTCGTTTGGTAATTCACCCTCGCGGGTTCATCAGCAACATTTTCCTAGTGGAAAAGAGAGACAGCGGGCAACGCAGTTATCAACCTCAAGGAATTCAACTCTTGGCTACTCTATCGTCATTTCAAGATGGAGGGTATACACCTCCTGCGGGACCTGCTCCAAATCTCCGATTGGATGATCCACCTAGATCTGAAGGACGCCTATTTGGCGATTCCCATTTTTCCCCCGCACAGACGATTCCTACAATTTTACTGGGAGACCCAAGTTTTCCAATTCACCCCTCTTCCGTTCGGCCTCTCCTCAGCTCCCTGGTGTTTCACCAAGCTGATGAAGCCGGTGGTCGAACATCTACGGGCTCAAGGGATGAGACTTATTGTCTATCTCGACGATATCCTTTTTATGGACCAATGCCCAATTCGACTTTCCAAACACTTGCAGACGGCAATAGACTTGCTGGAGTCTTTAGGCTTCGTAATAAAGAGGGCAAGTCAGCTCTGGTCCCATCCCAGTCGATGGAATTTCTAGGCTTCGTTGTGAACGCAGCTGAAGCAACTCTCAGTTTACCAACGAGGAAACTATCCAAAATCCGCCACGAATTGCGGAAGACAATGTCCAAATCCCACGTGTCACTTTGACAATTGGCAAGGATTGTAGGACTTCTGTCTTCCTCTATCCAGGTGACTTTTCCAGGTCCTCTCCACTACAGGATCCTGCAACGTTTGAAAATCGAACATCTTCGGGAGGGCCCGTCTTATTCACAGATGATTCCTCTCTCATCCGAGGCCAAAGAAGAGATGGGTTGGTGATTAAACCACATGGAAGCCTTGAATGGCAGAGCGATTTTCAGCTCTCAACCCGACATCATAATCGAGTCAGACGCCAGCGGCTCTGGATGGGGCGCGCATTGTGGGGATTTGTCCACAGGCGGAAAATGGCCCTCCGTCGAACGTTCTCTACACATCAACTGCTTGGAGTTGATGGCGGGATCCTTCGCAATTCGCTGCTGGACCAAACAGAAAGTGAAATGTTGTGTACTCCTCAAAATGTACAACGTGGCAGCGGTAGGCTACGTCAATCACCTGGGAGGGACGAGGTCAAAGACACTGTCGGACCTAGCCCGAAACCTTTGGGAGTATTGTCTAGCCAATCAACTTTCCTTATCAGCGGAACATCTCCCGGGGACCTCCAATCAGGTAGCCGATTGGCACTCTCGCCATTGGAGAGATGTCAGCCTGTGGAAGTTGAATCCACGGATCTTTCGACAAATCCAGAACAGGTGGGGTCCTTTCTCCATAGACCTATTTGCGTCCCGGCTGGACTTCCAACTCGCAAGATATTGCAGCTGGAGACCGGACCCACAGGCGACAGCCTTAGATGCCTTCCTACAGGACTGGAGCAAGGAACAACCGTATGCATTTCCCCCCTTCGCCATGATAACCAGGTTGACGGCACAAGTGCGCAGACAGAAGGCAGATGTAGTGGTGATAACACCAATTTGGAGATCCCAAGTCTGGTTTCCAGTGATGATGGAACTTTCTTGGGATTTTCCAATCCCTCTACCCCAATTTCCGGATCTCCTCCGGGTTCCACAAGACAATCCTCACCCGCTGGTCCTAGCCGGATCTCTTCGTCTTATGGCCTGGAGGGTTACAGGCGATGCTGGCAAGTCCCAGGCCTTTCGACAGAAGCTTCTTCCTTGATCGCGAAGGCCTGGGCAGATAATACAAATAGACGATACAACTCCGCCTGGTCGCGATGGTTATGTTGGTGTCATCAACACCAAACTGATCACTTGGGGGCAGATGTTGTCCATGTGGTAAACTTCCTAGCGAGTCTGGCTTCCCAGGGTTTTGCTTACCGATCAATCAATACTTACAGATCAGCAATTTCGGCAGGCCATTTGCATGTGGATGGTCATCCAGTCGGGGAACATCCGTTGGTCAGGAAGTTGTTAAGAGGAATTAGACTTTCAGTCCCTCCTGAAGCCAAATACACATCCTTATGGGATGTTAATAAAGTCCTGTCCTTATTTCAATCTTGGCCTCAGAGTAAATATCTGTCCAGAAAACAATTTTCAGCACAATTAGCAATGCTTCTATGTCTATTATCCTGTCGCAGAGTTTCGGATGTCCGAGCCCTGGATATAACAGGTAGAGTGTTTACTCCGGAAGGGGTTTTGTTTCATATTTCACGCAGAACAAAATCTAATTCTTCATCTGTTTCTTACCCAGCTTTACGAGGAAATCCTAAATTATGTGTGGTTCGCACTATTAAGGCTTATGAAGTTATGACTGAAGACATACGCCCACATGGAGAGAAACAATTGCTAATTGCATTTACCAAACCTCACAAAGCGGTTTCGTCTCCTACGATTGCCACATGGGTCAGGTGGGTCATGCAAGAAGCAGGGATTGATAATTCCCGGTTTGGAGCCAGAGGGACCATGGCCTCAAAGGCATTTTGTCTAGGAGCTCGCCTTGAGGACATCCTCAATGCAGCAGACTGGTCAAATGATTCCACCTTCAAGACCTTTTATTTCAGACCAATTCCCACTCTGGCAAGCGTGGTAGTGGAGAAGCTTTGAACTAGCCTAATCCTCGCCTCCGGGTCCTGACATAGAATTAAATATTTCCTAGCTAACGTAAAGGAAAGTTTCAATTCTATTAAGGACACAGAGGCGAGGATTAGCCCACCCTAGGAATTTTTGGGAATAATTCTCCCTTTCTCTTTATTGGAGACAAGTTGATGTTATTACGGAATGAATTATGATGTGAAATCTGTTTTGCTTTATGATCTTGTTGTTATAAATTGGGATCTTGTTGTGTTATGATTCTTGAAATTTCGTTACCGTAGCAAGTAATGGGTTTCCCTTTTATTACAGGGGCAGACTCTAACAAACAGGAACAGTAAAAATAACGATTGACAACTATTGCAGGAAGAAAGAGGAATATGGAAGGTCCACACAGGATGTTATATAATGGACTGTAATACTATTGGTTGGAATATGTTGATGTCACTCCCTGGTGCTCATGGGATATGTAGTTTTTCTGATGATTTTTTATAAACTTAAAATGGCTGCTGGAGTAATTTCATGATAATAAAGTGAAGAGAGATAAGCCTAATCTTCGCCTCCGTGTCCTTAATAGAACTGAAACTTTCCTTTACCTTAGCTAGGAAATTTTTCATTCCTGTTGCTCTTTTGCTCTGTTGCTCTTTTACAACTAGTTGGGCCTGATTCCCAAAGGTAGACTTACACCTTAGTGTAAGTTTAGGATTTTTTGGTATTTATTTATTTATTTATTTATTTATTTATTTATTTATTTTTTAAATTTTATTTAACAATTTTCATCATATGTATCATACATTACATCTTCTGAGAATCATTGTACAACTTTGCAGCCTTTCTGCATCGAGAGTTCTGACGGAGAAAAAACACACATATCTAACTTTGCATACAGCACTGAAGAAAAAAAGAAAAAAGAAAAAGAGGAGCATGCATACCCAATCCTGAGTACAGCCAATGGAGAAATCCGTGACAGGGCACCACCTTAGTAAGATCAAACGTTGTGATTATGATATATTCTATTAGCAAACTACACACCAAATAACCAGCTTCAACATTCCATCAACAGCCTATTATACTTTTGTTCCTGGTTTCTCAGGTCTTAGGGGGTGGAACGTCAGTGGTAACAGAAATGATCGTAGCCCCCCACCTGTGTGTAATGGGAAGCGTCACTCACGCCCTACATGGTGAAGTAAAGATCGCAGGTGCCATGAGCAGGGAGTGATCATGTATCTATCGAGTATCTTGCCCCAAAGGGGAGGCATCTGACCTATCTGCGCCCTGCATTAAAAGATAACTTTGGAGAGGGCCCCATATGTCCTTAGGTCTAGATGAATGTGGAAGTGTTTCTGCATAAACTGTTAATTGCCCCTGACAGTAAAGTAAGTCATCTAGCCACTCCTTGAATTTCGGGGCTCTTCCCCTTCCCCATCTACATGCCACCCTACGCTTGGCCAGCAGGAACGATATGGCGATGAACCTACGGTACGTCCTAGGTACCTGCTCGGTATAGCCCAACAACGCCAGCACAGGGTCAACATCCAGCGTGATACTTGTCATCTGCCTAACAGCCTCAAAGATCTGCACCCAGTACTCCTGTATCTGCAGGCATTCCCATGCCAGATGTAGGAACCCTGCTCCGGGCTGGTGACATCTGTCACATCTGTCATTATCCGTCAGCTTGAACCGAAATTTTTAGCAGGCGTATAGTAGAGGCGGTGTAAGAATTTATAGTGGATCACACGTAATCTACAACTCGCAGAGATCTGTGAAGTTTGGAGGCAGCAATATGTCCATTGTTTGTCGGTTACCTCCCTACCCAGTTCAGTGTTCCACTGTGTACGGGCCCTACTAGGGGCTTCCGTTTGTTGTGCGCGTATTGTATGATAGAGCCGAGACACCAGGTGTTTTCCATCTGTGGATCCCAGCATTTGATGGAGAGGGGCAAAATTTGCAGGCTCCTGTGGGAACTCTGGGATAATGGCCCGCATTCCCTGTCGGAGTCGGATATAAAGAAAGGTATCAAGGGGTGTGGGTTGAGTCCCGCGAAAGAATTGTTCTGGAGAGCAAAACACTCCATCTGAAAAGAGTTCTCCCCATTTAGTAACTTTATTGCGTGCACAAAGTTGTTGAAAGCCACACTCCTGTAGGAGAGGTATTTTGGGATGGTAAGTCAAAGGAAGCCTCGAGGAATACAACATTGGAGAGTCAAGGAGAGCAGAAATCCGACGCCATGCGTCCACAGTGCCCGTAATAGTGGTAGGCGGCGTAGTACGAGTACGACCAGGCGCTTGTATTAATCCATCCAGAGGGATGGGGTGAGCAAGCCAGTGCTCCGCAGCCACTTGTGGCATGTGTCTGGGTGGATTGATCCAATAATAGGCATAATGAGCCTGCGCACATAAAAAATAGACTTCGAAGTCTGGGATATCCAAACCACCCTGTGCATAAGGCCTTGTGAGTATAGACCACTTTAACCTTGGTTGTTTACCTCCCCAGAGCAGTCGGAGCAGTTCCGAACGAAGGGTTTTAAAAAAATTCCGTCCAGGGTGATATGGCACGTTCATGAACAAATATAAAAATTGTGGGAGTACTACCATTTTTATCAGGGAGGCACGGCCTGCAAGCGAGATTGGTAGAGAGATCCATCTCGTGACATTACTGGCAAGTCGGTTAATAGCTGTACCATAATTGAGTCGCAGCAGCTCCTCTCTGTCCCCAGTAATTTGTATCCCTAAGTAGCGGAGGTCTGTATCGCACCACTCCAGTGGATAGTCCAAAGCAAAGGCCGCAACTGCTGGTGTTAGGGGAAACACCTGCGACTTCCCCCAGTTAATACTCACCCCCGAGAGCTGTCCAAACACAATGAATTCCCTCAGCAAAGGATTAATGTTCTGTTGGGGATCTCGTATGTATAGGGTGATATCGTCTGCATAAAGAGATACCAGGATTTGGCGCATATGACAACGGAGTGCCTTATCTTGGTGGTGTTGGCGCAGCTTGGATGCCAGTGGTTCAACCGCAATGGCAAATAAGAGAGGGGACAGTGGACATCCCTGTCGAGTACCTCTCGTGACAGAGAACGCCGAAGAGAGATGGCCATTGATCAGCACTTTAGCCCTAGGCTGTTGATATAAAAGTTGTATCCAGGAAATGAACAGAGGGGGGAAACCCATCCGCCGCATCACACCAAAGAGATAGTCCCATTCCACAGAATCGAACGCTTTAGTAGCGTCAAGAAATACCGCAGCTAAAGGAAGTTCGGGGCCACATTCTGAAGAAGAGTAAAGAGAGTACGAAGGTTGTGGGTGGTAGCACGTCCGGGGACAAACCCCGATTGGTCCGGTAGGATAAGTTTGTCCATCAATAGTGCCAATCGGTTAGCAATGATCTTGGCCAGAATTTTCGTGTCGCAATTTAACAGCGACAGCGGTCTATATGAGTCACATGAGTCCGGGGGCTTATCGGGCTTCAGAAGGGACGTGATAAGTGCTTCCCTCATCGAGGGGGGGAGTGTGCCAGCTTCCAAGGCTTCTTCATATATTTCTTTAAGCGCAGGGGCCATAATGTCTAAGTAATTTTTGTAAAATTCGGCAGGAATGCCGTCTAGGCCCGGAGTTTTGCCCGACTTCATCTGCATTATCGCCTCTCTAACTTCGTCAAGTTCGAAAGGAGCACATAAGAACTCCCTTTGTGAGTCACCTAACCAAGCGAGAGTAATATCGCCCAGGAAGCTATCTAGGTCGAGCACCCCTCTGCGTTGTGTGGTATATAATGTATTATAGTGTGCAGTGAATGTGCCTAGTATGCCCATGGTGTCCCGTTGCACTACCTCCCCAGGTCCCTTGATTTCCAGTATGTAATTAGAAAAGCGCGATCGCCTGGTCACTTCAGCTAATGCCTTTCCGGGCCGTTCACCTTCACCGTACCTACGAGCCTCCCAGTATCTCCCTCTAAATTTCGTCTCTCTCGCTGCCGTTTCCGTGTACTCCGACATTTTCACTCGGAAGTCCGTCTGTACTTGTCCCGTTTCCCCGCTGCCATTCGAGATTCTAGCACCTGCAGGTCATTTTCCAGGGTCCTTAACGTTCCCCGAATGTCCCTGAGTACCCCAAAACTCTTGGAAATACAATACCCTCTAATTGTGACCTTGAAGGCTTCCCATATCGTCTCCACATTATCCACAGATCCCCTATTTCTTTGAAAAAAGTCACGAATTTCCTCCCCCAGCTCAGTATTAAAGACAGTGTCTAGTAAAGCCGTGGGCTGCAGCCTCCAGCTAGGCCTAGGCTTATCAAATCCTGGTAGAGTGATCGTGAGTTTCATAGGGCAATGATCGGAAAATGTTCTGGCGGGATGTGTGACGTCTCTAACTGTCGGTCCCAGGCCCCTAGTGACGAGATAGTAGTCCAGTCGGGCCCATGTTGCCGCATGTGTTGTGAAATGCGTGCCTCCTCTAACCAGTGGGTGTGCATGGCGCCATGCATCTATCAGTCCTCCCTCAGCAATTATCCCCTGGAGTGCTACCTGCGATTTATTATAGTGATGCGGTGCAGGATTGGAACGATCAAGCAGTGGGTCCAGGGCTACGTTAAAGTCCCCTCCCCATATTATATGAGTGGAGCCTACATTTACAATTTTACCCCAGAGGGTGGTAAAGAAATCAGGGGTGTCTACGTTTGGACCATAACTGCATACCAATGTAACTGAGTCTATACCCAGGTGACCCCAAACCACCGCATAGCGTCCCTGTGGGTCCGCCATTGTACCTGCTAGCACAAAATGCGTTTGTCGTTTGATCAGTATCGCAGCGCCTCGAGCATAGGAAGAGTATGAAGAGAACAATCTGCACGTCGCCCATTTGCTCGCAAATGTAGTAGGAAGGTTTGGGTTGATGTGAGTCTCCTGAAGCATAGCAACATCAATCTGTTGACGTTCTAAATAGGCCAAGATCTGTCTACGCTTCCGGGGGTCTCCTAGTCCCCTGACGTTCCAGGACATAAGTCTCAGCTGCCCCACACCCTCGTGTCACCCATGGCTCCCTTTGGTGCAATATCTGCAACATTGCGATGCTGTACTCAGTAGTGTTCGGATACATCGATAGCCACAGTTACCGGTGAAGTGCTGCAAAGTGTGTGTGCCATAACATTCATTAACCCATACCCCTACCGCCCCCCACTGAAACATCCCAAACATGCCAGTAGTGTTTGTCCCTCCCCCTCCCTGTTACCCACAGAAAAAACGAACATTACGTTCAACTTGTCCAGTCAGTGACCAGAAGATATCTGTTATGGGGATCACCCTCAGGGGGATTCCTGCTGGGTGGCACACGGGTGCCTCGTGCCACGCAGGGGGCCGTGCGATAACAGCAAAACCCCCGACTGCCACAAAGGTGTCCGGCTGCATTTGGTCCTTACATCCCATCCCTTGGCATATCTCGCCAGCTTATTCACTTAGCCCACCAGTTTGAGTTTCAGTGATGTATTTGTCCATTGCTGCACGTCCATATGTTTCCAATGGTCAGTGAGGAGAGCATCCCGCCATGTCCCAGGTCTCTCATCAATCCGCTTGCGGCGAGTGCCGTTTCAGTGATGTATTTGTCCATTGCTGCACGTCCATATATTTCCAATGGTCAGTGAGGAGAGCATCCCGCCATGTCCCAGGTCTCTCATCAATCCGCTTGCGGCGAGTGCGTCCTTGAAGCGGCGTCTGGCTCAGTCCCATCCCTCTTCTGGTTTTTAAGGCGCTTAAGAAATTCTTCCACCTGTTGGGGCTTCGTATAGAACGTTTGCTTCCCCTGATGCGTGACCCTGAGTCGTGCAGGGTAAAGGAGAGCATAATCTATTTGGGCCAGTCGTAGTTTTTGTTTCACCGGGAGGAATTTGCGCCTTTCCTCTTGTACTATTGCAGTAAAATCAGGATACATGGTGAAGGGTACCCCCTCAAAGCACAACTGCTTTTTCTCCCTTGCCACTCTGAGGGCCGTGTCCCTGTCCCTATAATTCAGGAGGCGCGCAATTATGGGTCTGGGCATACTACCAGGGGGAGGCCTCGGGCCCAAGGAGCGATGGGCGCGCTCAACTATGAAGTGTGATGAAAGAGCTTCACCCCCCACCACATCCAGTAGCAATTTCTCAATATAGTCCTCCATTTTGCCTGTATTTGTGCTTTCTGGTATGCCCAGCACGCGGATGTTGTTCCTCCGACTCCTTGCTTCAATATCTTCATTCTTTGCAGCTATGAGTTTTAGCAGTTTGTCCATCTGCGAGACGGAGTCTTGGATGTGGGATGTTGCATCTTCAGCGTCTGATATACGCTGCTCCGTCTCTTTTATGCGCACCTCATGGCCCTCTATTTTGCGGACGACTGCGTCCATTCGCGTGGTTAGGGTATCCATTTTGCCAGAAATGTTAGCAAAGCCCTGTCGGACCTCCAGTAACAGCGCTTTCATGTCATCACCTTGTGGGGATTGTGAGTCTTGTTGTGGCGCGGCCGTGCCACTATCTCCCTCCGCCATCTGCAGACGGGCACTCTTCTTCGCTTCAAATGTAAGGCGCGGTTGTCGTGCATCTGGTTTCCCCATTGTGAGCGCCCACTAGTCCGACATGAGATAAGGGGCACACCAGGAGATCCCCCAGAACTGATCCAAGAACGGCGCAATACCTGCGGTGTCTGTTTTTCTTTTTGGAGTGCTTCCCAGCCCACGGTAGAGCGGAAGTCCAGTCCAGCGCTCCTCTTTGCCAATGCTGCCTGCAGGACGGGCACCCAGCCAATGACAGTACAGTTACGTCAGTGTCCACCTAAGAAGATACTCGGACCTCAATCAGCCATAGGACCCGCTTGATCTACAGGTGGCTTTCCCTACTTCTCCGCCTGCCTTTAGTTCTTCAGGGTCACTCCCCGTTCCACTGCTGATGCGAAGCTTGTGACGATCCCCTGATTTACGTGACGCGTGCCCCGCTAACCACCGCGGGATTTACTACCAGGTAGTGCCTTTTTGCCTCTCACAGTATTTAATGTTGGCCGTACCTCATGTCAGCATGCCTGCCACACAGCCGCAAATGTCCGATTCGTCACCTGATCTACGATCCCACTGCTGCAGCCCAGCGCTCAATGACGCCAGGATCCCGGGTATTTTAGGACCTAGCTGCACCTTTATTCAGCTTTGGCCAGTTCACCGATGTAGGGGGCGCAGCCTGACACTGGGGTATTCACCTCTTTTAATCTTCCGGCATCTCAACTGGTGGCCGAGAGTCTGGACTAAGCCCTCCGCTCCCCCACGGTCCACGGGGCCCAGCAACTACTGCGGAGTCCGCCTCAAGAAAATGTCTTTTTGCCTTCCGCTTCAATCACTGCGCACAGCTACACAGCCGCAAATGGCCGATCCGCCACTCGCACGGCCTCCCCACTGCGACTGCACACCACACAACAGCGAGGTCCCTATGAAGCTAGTCCAGTTCAGCGCACACGTTCCGCTATTGCTAGTCCTCCGGTACAGGGAGCACAACGCCGCTTTGGCACACTCCAATATCACCGCACTCGGGCCTACTCACCACCTGGGCGCCCTGATCTCCGAGCCCAGTGTGCGTTCCGCACCGCTCAGCCTCCGCACATCGGCCTCCCGCCGCACATCGATATCTGGACCTCCACGTTTCTGGGGCGCCTTAATTCCTTCTTTACGCTCTGCCCTGCCTGCAGATAATGAGCATGGTGGGGGCTTTGGATCACTCACCGCCTCCTTTGCTCCGGCACAGCGACGCCCGGGCCCATGCGCCACATGGAAGCCCCGGTCCTTGCGTAGGTGTCTGCGCCCAGCGGCAGTTCCGTACCGCTCAGGGCCGCACAGCGGGGTTTACACTCTCCTCTGCTGCTTCGGCATTCAGCGACGTGCAGGCATCAAAGTCGCCTCGCCTCTTCCCTAGGTTGCGGGCTCGTGGTTCCGCTTATTATTAGGCGATTTATGCCATCTGGGCAGGATAATCAGCAGGTTAACGGCGCCGGACTGCAGGAGCCTCACGTCTGGACGGCCATTTCGCTCGTGCGCCACCTAGCGCCCCCCCGATTTTTTGGTATTTATGACTGAATTTTATTAGTATCTTTATGACTGTGGAGTCTCCGCACTCGTGACGGAAACTCCTCACATAAAAACATAAGACAGGCCTATCTTTTTACGTGCGGAGTCTCCGTCACAAGTGTGGAGAGTCCGCAATCGTAAAGATACTGCTAGTAAAATTTGTTCGTGAATACCAATCATAAACTTACACCAACGTGTAAGTTTACCTATGTGAATCAGGGCCTTGGTTACTAACTTCTTGAATGTTTCTGAATTTATAAAACAGCTTTTAGGAAGTTTTATAACAAGAACAAGGATCTAAATAGTCTTTGTAAATACCGTGGCTGGCAGTTCTCCTTCTTTGGAGGGGGACGGCAGTCTTGATAAACCAATTATCATTGCACAATGCCTTGAAGATGAACAAAACAAGCACAAACCAAAATTAAACCTACCACCAAAACCAGCACTGAGTCTATACACAGTCTCACAAACATACCATATGCACAACCCTTGGCCATCAGAAGATGTCACCCTTACTTTTCACTTGATCCCCCGATTGGAGTCTAGTCTCAAGCACTCTTAACTAAGCATAGAAATCTCAAGAATTTAGGAGACTGGATCTTTCTAATCTTGGAGGCCATGTGTGTGATCAATGGTAGTCATTTTCAAAGAATTCATTTGTGAGTTAGTGACCATGCAGGTCAATTTTTAAATGACCAGAATTATCAAAATCCTTTATAGCACTGACCTCTTAGGAAAACCTGTGTGTCCGATTTGCTTAATAAAATCTATTTGAAAACAAGGAATATGCAGGACTTGGACTCTGGAGTATGTATCGGGTATCCACCCAGAGAAGGGGGCCCAGAAGGATATGAGCTGGTTAGAAATTTAGGTACTATGGCTTATTAAGCGGAATCCTATCTTTTAAACTGTTCAACTTTTACATTAAGGATGCTCGTTCTATTTATAATAACGTATTTAAAAAAAACTTTTACATTAAGGAGATATTACGCACATACTTTGTTTTCATCCCACTTTTTCTGAAAAGATTATGGATGTAGATGTTATCGCTATAAGAAGATATATTTTTTTTGCTTCCAGGTGCATCAATTGTCTGTGGTAATAGTTCAGCCACCGCAAACATTGGTCACCCTCACATAGGACTTCAATTAAAAAATGGGAGAAACAGATGTTTATAATGTATCCTGTCTTCCTTTAAGATGCATTTGAACATGTGAAAGCTCTTTCACAGGCGATGTGCATTAATGAAAAGTGTGATTTGCCAATTGGCCATATTTGCTTTGAACTGAGCAAAGAAAATGTAAGGAAGAAGAAAAAAATGTTTTTTTGGCTATATGTTGGTTTTAGTCTAGTTGAGATGCAGAATAAACAGCCACTAACTTGGAAAGCGCAGCCCTAAAATGATAGCCAGACTCAAGAGGCTAAAAATAAAGTGAGAATTGAAGCCACGGACCGCACAGAGCGTTGTGCAGAACATGTGGAGAGCTTGTTTCTGAAGCCAGGTTGGTGAGTGCCAGGGAGAGGTTCTGTGCCAACCCATCGTGTGATGGAGGCTCGAAGACCTTGGCAGTGGTGTGTGATGGATTGCATCTACAGAGGTGTGTGAGAGTTAGAGGGTATGTGTGCGGGGATGGTTGAGAGTGTGTGTGTGTGTGCGCATGTCTGTGTGTGTGCGCGTGTGCATGTGTGTGCGCGCGTGTGCATGTGTGTGCGCGCGCTTGTGTGTACGTGTGTGTGTTTAGTTATTGCATGCTTGTGTATGACTCATCATCTTTTCATAGCTTGTCTCCAGGCAGAATCAATAAACATTGGGAAGAGCTCTTCGGAGAGAGCGGCCTCACCTATCTAAGAAAGAGACTTAGGCTAAGATTTACCAAACTGTCACAAAATGCAGTGCAGCAACCATTTGCTGCACTGCAATGCGCACCATATCTACAGAGATGTGGCACTATCCTCCTCCCTCCCTAGTGCTGGCGCACAATCAGGCTCCAGCGATTCACGCACACACCTTTACGCCACTTCGGATGTCCGCTGTGCAGTGCAACACACATGCAAAGTGGGAAAAGTTAGGAGAAATAAAAACATGTCTCCTTTTAAAAGCCTTCTTCTAAGTGGTGTTACTTTATGGTGTAGAACCATGTCTACATTTGTTAGCAGATAAGGTTTTACACCAAAACAATGTTTCCTTGTACCCCCCCCCCCCCATTGGAAAGCTCCATTGATGCAGAGTGTGTGAGAGCGGGTGTCCCTCCTGAAGTGACCTCACAGGTGTAAGAGAAAGTCTAAGTCGCTGTCTGGTTTCTTGTAGGTTTGTTTGTTCAGCCAGTAAAGCGGCACTGAAACCCCACCAGGTGCAGTAGATGTTCACAGTTTAGACTCTGCATGCAGCCGCCCGCCAGTCCAGCACTCAAAGCATACAGAAAATTCACTTATCAAATCATTCCACAGACTAGGACTATTCAGTCAGACGTGAGGGTATTTGACATGCCAAGCACAAGATGCCACAAATATTTCTTCTTACAGAAAGAGCATAGACAAAAAATTCACTGTTATCACACCAGAACAAAACAAATGAAAAAGATGGGGTATACTTTTTTTGTTTTGTTTTCATTGATAGCACTGCATCGTAGCACATCGTAAATATTTGTCATATATATATTACATTGTAACAATCCTTCTGTTGTGGCTAGTTATTCACATGACACTACATTACAATCTCCACTCGAGTAGTGGATTACTATATACTGCAATGCACTTTAAATTTTGATAATAACCGTAGAACATAAACAAGAATACAAAAGACAATAAATTAAATTAAAGAAACCCCCGTCCCCCCTGGCAGCAACTGGCAGCATCACTACTCGTTGTGTGGGTAGTCAGGCAATTGGCGTAACTAGCTTAAGGTTTGTGTGAGAGTGCTATTGGATGTTCCTGCGTTGAATACCGGTGAAGTGTGGGTGGGTGACCTTGTAGGTACGATTTCATTATCACTTTGTGTTGTTGTCACGGACACTTCTGTTATCATTTGTCCCCATTCTGTCAAATCTCTCTCGGCATTCTCATCCACTCTTGCTGCCCTGAGGCGACATTCCTCCACCACGGCCAACTCTCGTACATCATCCTTCCATTTATCCAACGTGGGAGGCGCCGGATGGATCCAGTGGATCGTGATCCATCTTTTTGCCAGAACCAGACCCAACATTGCAAACTTATACCGCATCCGTGTCCCTTTCTTCGGCGTTAGGAGTACTCCTAGTATACATTGTTTTATGGAGACTTCTATTCGCACCGCTGTTGCTGTGCGAAAGGACTGTACCACCTGATTCCAGTACATTTGTAGACGTATGCAACTCCAGGACATATGTAAAAATGTGGCTGGGTCTGTGCCGCATCATGGGTAGGAGGGGGTTAGCCCTGGAGTAAACCGTGCACGACTCTGTGGGGTCAAATATGTGCGATGCAAATAATAGAATTGGGTGAGCTTGAACCTCGCATTACTTCTTGCTTCAGCCACCTGTGCTAGAGCTCTTTTCCACTCTCCATCTGTCAATGGGATAGGTAGGTCCTCATCCCATTTCCCCCTGACTGCCGATAAGTCGGCCCCACGGTCTTCCTTCAGTGCTTTATATATACGCGAGATAAGGCCCCTACTAGAGCCCAGGTCCACCAGCGTTGTCAGCGTGCGCGACTCCCGCGGCTCCTCCAGGAAAGTAGTCTATATCTCGCAAATCGTACGCGAGATCTTTGCATATTGCAGGAAGTGCCCTGCTGGTAACTGGAACCAGTCTTGTGCCTCATCAAAGGTCAGAAAGGTTCAGTTCTGGTACAGCTCTCCCGCCGATTCACATCCTCCCTCATACCACTTCAAGATGTCCATGGTCGCCCGAATGTTCTGGAATCCCTGCAACCACTGGAGCTGCAGCACGCTAGCATATGGTGCCCTGCAGGGAACCATCGTGACTGCCTGTTCCCAGGCCTCAGTCACCTGCCGTATTATATGAGGACAATCTTTGGGGACCGTTGAGCCCATCATAAGGAATCTCTGTAACTGCGACACATCATTCCAGCTCCCCAGTAATTCTTTTTCACCGTACGTTCTTCCATGCACAACTGTGCTGTGTACTGTAGCAATCCTGCTATATGGTATCAAAGATCAGGCAATCCAAGGCCCCCTGCGTCCATATCCAGCTTAAGCGTCCCTAGCTTAACTCTGCTCCATCCCCCCGCCCACACCAGTGAGATTAGGAGGCCATTTAATGTGTCAAACGTGGACTTTGGAATTCCACAGAAAGAATTCTGCAGCGGGGCAACACCACCATTTTCGATACTGCCACTCTCCCCATAACCGATAATGGGAGTTTGTTTCAAAATTGTATCGACACCCGTAATCCTGTGAGAACTTTGCCCATGTTGAGTTCGAACTGAGCCTCTGGCCGAGGGGCCACCTGAATGCCCAGATATCGGAAGTGGTCACATTCCCAATCCAATCCTACCTCGGGAAGGTCCTGGGGGGTCTCCTGCGCAAAAGCCGCGAGCGGGAATAATATTGTTTTCTGACAATTGATTCGAAGGCCAGAGGCCACTCCAAATGAGGTTAATATTTCCAGGACCACCATAATCGCCTCTTCTGTTTCTCTAATGTAGAGGAGCACATCGTCCGCGTACAGGAAGACCACATGCATATGGCCATCTACTGCTATACCCCATGGTGCTACGTCACCCCGCAGTCTCACCGCCAAGGGTTCCATCGCTAATGCGAAACGTAGTGGGGATAGTGGGCATCCCTGCCGCGTGCCCCTCTCAATCTTTATAATCTCTGTCACCTGACCCCCATTCCGCCACTCTGGCTCTCGGTTGGTAATAAAGCAGTTTGATCCACGTGACATATTCCTTGTCAAAACCCATTCTTCTCAGTACCTCCCAGAGATATTCCCACCGCAGCATATCGAAAGCTTTTTCGAGGTCCAGGGCAACAACTGCCGCACTGAGTTTGCTATCGGCCACCGAATGAAGGACATGAGACAATCGCCGTAAGTTTATATGTGTTCCCCTCCCCGGTATAAACCCACACTGATCCTCATGTACCAGTGAGGTCACGACTCTTCTCAATCTCATGGCGAAGACCATAGCTAGTAATTTAGCATGTACTCCTAGCATGGACAGAGGCCTGCATGCAGCCGGCTCTCCTATGTTTCTACCGGGTTTGGGGAGCATATTTATCTGTGCCTCTCATGGATTGCTACAGACATCCAGCCTTTTTGGCCTCTTGTAAGGTGTCCAATAGGAGTGGGAGTAAAACATCTGCATATGTCTGGTAGAATTCAACTGGAATTCCGTCCGGGCCCAGTGATTTACAGCGAGCCAAGCCTCGTAGTGCTTCCTGTAATTCCTCTAGTTGGAGTGTTGCCTCCAACTCCTCCCTCTGTTCGTCTGTGAGGCGTGGGAGTGGGACATCTGAAATATACTCCCCCACTTCTAGCACCTCACCGACGGGGTTTCACGATAAATGTCAGCTAAGTGGTTAAATAGCACTGTGTTGACACCAACCTGCATGGTGGCCATAACTCCATCAGGGCAACGCAGCGTCAATATCAGTGGGGGTGGACGTTCTTGCTTTAACAACCATGCTAACAACCTTCCAGATCTATCGCCCTCCTTGTGTAGTAATTGCCGATATTCCCTATGGACTAGACAGTCCAGTCTATCCCAAACCTCCCGACTCGGCACAGTGCCTGCAGGAGCGAGTCCCGGGGCCGCCCCGTCCCTCGCTCTGAAGCCTGATCAGTCTATCCTCTGCCTCTGACAGTTCTAGCTGAAGTTGCTTTCTGGTGCCCCCCACTCTGGACAGACATTCCCCTCTAGTAACCACTTTGAATCTGTCCCATTCTGTACTGCTAGTCCTGGTGGTTGACCAGTTCGTTGTGAAATAACCTACAATTACCTCCCTGAGTTCCTCTCTAAATACCGAGTCGCATAGTGTGCCCGGCTGCAATTGCCACAGCGGGACTCTCGGCCTACGCCTCTCGGGGTTCCCATTCCAGTAATACCGGAGCGTGGTCTGACAAAATGCGGGCCAGCACCTCAGTTCTTCCCACCGCACCACACGCCTCCAGAGAAAGCACGAAACGATCGAGTCTGCTATATACCTCACGGGCTGGTGTGTAGCAAGTGTAATTCCGTTCATCTACATGTGTTTCACGCCAGAGATCTACACAGTGAAGCCTACTCATCACCTCACTCAGGGCAGTCATCATGTGCAGTTTAGTGTGACGGTTTGGTGGGTGGATGTCCAATAATCCGTCTAGCACGCAATTAATATCACCAGCCCATATTATTGGTATCACAATGTATGGGAGAAGCAGGCTCTCTACATTATTAAAGAATTCACCATCATCAATATTTGGGGCATAAACATTCACCTGGCACACATCTACACCATCGAAATCACCATGCACTATCACATATCTGCCTTCCACATCCGCCTCATATTTACGTAATTTGAACGTACCTATGGAGCTATCCATATGGCCACCCCACTGGCGTAGGTAGAGAAGGTAGATGCGAACAGCTGCCCCCCCCCCCTTTTTATGGAATTTCTGTGCCTCAGTGTCCAGCAGGTGTGTCTCCTGTAGCATAGCAATCTGAGTGCCCTGTAGCCGCAGATATGTTTGTACTCTATAATGTTTCACAAATGAATTTAACCCCCTCACATTCCATGTTATGATTTTGTATTGTCCCGTACCCACCAGCAGCATCCTGTCCTATCTATTGTGCACACGGTCTGCTCTTTGCCGCCAGCGCTGCCAGAGAGGCCTGTGAACTGAACATTTCGAACGACCCACCCCCGGGTAGACACTGTATTAAGAAAACGTGCATCCCCATGTGGTTCCCAATCCCAAACCCCCTATCCCTCCCCTTGAACATTGTCAACAAGCAAACATAATCTGTTCTATCATGAAAGCCACATAACAAAAACAGCAATACACATACACTCCATACTTCTCATTCTACCAACATTCAGTACGCATGCAGTCATCCAATATGTATCTTCTGTCGGGTCAGGGACAGTGCTCCGCCCTGACTCGCTGAGTGTCCGTCAACTGCGCCCCCCCCAACCCCGGTCGTCACACACTCCCTCTCTTACCGCTATCAGCTCTACCCATTCATACCCTCATACCTGCTACCATCCAAGAAGTAAGATAATCCAGGTAAGAGAATAAGATTAGAAAGGAATAGGAAGAAGAAAACAAAGTGGGAAACAACAATATAGAAAGGACTGAAAGGAAAATAAATAGGGAAGTAGACGTTGTCCGCACGTTAAGTAGCGGTGCCCATCCGAGTCCATTCATCCATCTTCAGGGTAGAGGAGGTGAACACCACCGCGACCCAGTGCATTGTTCAGCAAAGTTGATGTTATCTATGGCGCAGTCTCTGCAACACCTTTGTTAGGTCCATCCTCTTGCCGCTGTCGCCTCCATATACGAGCCACTCAGGGGCCTACCAGCTGTAGAGTATCCTCGACAACATCTCCCGTGCTCATATCAGAACCTGTGGCTGTTACCACCTCCACCAGCATCTTGGCAGCCTCTCATTCGGCTTGTTGTGTCACTTGATCTATTCTGGGAGATCTCCTGCCCTCACTGCCAGAATCTGTTCACTCCAAATCCAAGGATCCATCTTCTCTTACCACCACTCGTTGCATTGATCTGGAGGATTTTTTTGGACTTTCCCCTATGGCTACTACTCTTATCCCCTCGGTGGTTAGCTGAAGGTCTCCCCACTGCTCTTCCCCTACACAGTGTCCGCTCGTCACCAAAGACCTCCAACCAGTCCCAGACTGCTTCCAGGGTTGTGAAGAAGTGAGCCCGATCTGCGTGGAGGACTTTTAGCTCTGCAGGATATAGAAGCATATATTGGAGGTTCATGTCACGTAGTTTTTGTTTTACCCCAAGGAAGGACGCTCTCTGCTGCTGAACCTGATGAGTATAATCTGGAAATATGCAGATTTTCTGATTCCCGAAGGCAGGATCTCCATCACTTCTGGCCGCTTTGAGGATACAGTCCCTATCTCTGAAATTTAAGATTTTGTCAATTAAGGTCCTGGGCTGGGCACCTGGTGGCGGCGGCGCGATAAGCTCCTGGTGCGCCCGCTCCACAATGAAAATCCAGGGGAGTTCGGCTGTGGGGAGTGCCTCTTTGATCCACTTTTCCAAGAAGAGTTCTAGCTTTTTCCCCTCAACCCCCTCCGGAAATCCCACAAAGCGCAGATTACATCTACGGGAGCGCCCCTTAGCATCTTCAGCCCGGCGTTCCAGGGTCGCCGTCTTGTGCGAAAGTTCAGTTGGTGTTGCCTTCAGCGCGGTGACCTCCCCCTGCAGCTCACTAACCGTTTATTCTGTGGCCAGCGAACGGATCGCGACAGTGCGGAGGTCAGCACGCAGCAGCCCGACATCTAAGGAATCTGCACCTATTTTCGCCTGGACAGTTGCGCTAGAAGTCTCAATAGCTGCGTGAATTTGGGCCCCGGCGGGCTCCGGCTGTGCTGCACCGCTCCCTGCCGGCACCACATGCGGGGAATCCAATCTCGGAGGCACCCCCTGGGCCGTGTAGTGATCCATCTTCATCTCTTGGACCGCCCTTGGAGGTCGGTCCTTGCCCATTGTACAGGATACCACCTGGCCGTGAGTGGGCCACTCGTCAACTTCACACCGCTATCTGTGCGGTGGTCGGGAAACCGTGCCTCAACCCACAACTGCAGGACAACCCAAACTGTCTATAATTCCCAGTAGATGCTATGATACGTCAACTGTTTCCGTCGCGGTAGCTCACAGGCAAGTGTGGACAAGGTCCATAGGACTCCGTAACGTGGTCGTCTCTTCTGGCAGCCTGGCGCTTACATTGTAATTTCTTACCCCCTCCCTTCGAACTCGCTGTCAATTAAGCTCGGCGCAATGGGGGCTCCTCGATCCCCCCACAAGAAGGCAAGCAGGACCAGGGGGTCGCCTCTGCTGTATAGTGGCCTCCGCCCCACAGCCAGACACTGTTTCACTTTTCATTTGTTGCATTGTTGGTTGATTTTTGTCCCCCTCTTTTCCTTTCCCTTATCCTAAATTTGTCCCCTGTCTCTGACCTTGTCGCTCCGTCGGAGGGGGAGGAAGGTTGAGCGAGAGGGGTCCCTCAAGAATTCAGCCCATGTGGGGGGCTACCCCTGGCAGAAACCGCAAAGTTACGGGGGTGGGGGAGAACCGAATGTACTCCCTCCTCTCTCCTGTCTCCCCCTGAGTTCCTGGGCCCAATTGGAGGCCTGCCTCGGCGGTTCCCGCTACACTTTAGTTAGGGCCTCCAGTCCATTTGCATCTATATGCTCCGTTGGGGGGGGACCGATGCGCCTCACCCACTTTAGGCAAGGACCCGTCCCGCAGGCCCCGGGCCCGGCCACCCCACCTCGCAGGGATAGGACCTGCAGGACGGGGACCCAGTGTCAGGTCTGCAGTCTCTGTTGCTTCCCTTCTCTCTCGGCCCACAGTACTTGACCGCCGTCCATTGTTCCAGGTGCCCCTGAGAATCGTCCCGCCTCTCACTGGGCCCACGCTCCTCACCTTAATAGACGCCGAGTCTGTCGGGTCCGGTCGCGGTCCTCTGTTCACGGGTGCTCCCGCACCATGCCAGATCACCTCTACTCAATCTTCCACAAGGGGGGGCCGACACCACACTGTCCCCCCTGCTCAGTTACAGCCAGTGAACACCTCACCCCTTCAGGCCCAGCCCCTCAGCCCGATCGCTCGGAATCCCAGGGCAGGCCCAGGCCAGTACCCCCGTTCACTCGGGCTCCTGCACAGCGCTGGGCCGCTCCGATGAAGCTCCGACGCCAAGCCCGCAGGATCTGCCTTCTCCTCACCACTCGCTTCTGGTAGTGGCCAGCATCCACTACCCGGTGAGGATCGGGGAGACGCCTCTCGTCTGCGACAGCGCTGCTCTCGGGCGTCTCCTGGTCCCAGCTCCACTCACCAGGTCAGGCCAGCTCGCAGCGCTACTCCCGCTCCTCACGTGGGTAATCCTCAGGGCCGGGGGAGAGCACAGGCAAGTCCATTCGGGTCTTCGATGGGTAAGGGAGGACGGCAGCCGCCTCAGTATTTAGGCGAATCACTGTGATGATCCCAGGGCCCTTCCTGCTCGTCCCGTGCCGGAGAAGCGCAGGCCCAATCCACACCTGATCGCAGCTCAGGGTGACGATTATGCTCCAAAACCTCTCAGTTTATGGCTGCCCACCTCCCTAGCATCAGGAGGTGCCGTTACTGAGCACATGTTCGGATGGGCAGGATGTTTAAGGATAATTCACGGGTGGGCTGCGGAGCACTCTAAATGGCGTCCGCTCCAGTCGCCATCTTACCCACCCCAAGATGGGGTATACTTAAGCTAAGCACTATACTAAATCAAAATAGCAAATACCCACTGTCATACACCAGAAGAACTTACCAACACACAACAATGGTGCCATGGGTCCTCGCGCACTCCTCGAAGAACACACAAAGCAACACCGATTCACATTTACAACTGCACACCATTCAAAGCAGTTATTCAAACTACTCACTCACTACTCACAGAGCGCACGCCCAGAAACAGCAGGGAAAATCTGTTCCTGTGTGTGGAACACTCCACCTAATGGAGGCAAGGTCAACCCAAAGGAAGGCAAGCAGACGTAAAGTGAGTACCCCAACTAGTGGAGACCACAGTGTGGCGGACGGGGGCTATAGCATGTCCTCAGCTGGGGGTGGTCACAGGTGTCGGCCTGTTCCTCAGCCTGGTGGAAAAGCACAGGTGGAAACACCTCGGACCCCGCTGCTGCGGGCCCTGCAGTTCCGCCAAATGAAGCTGAGAACAAACATATGGGCGCGGTTTGTGCTGCAGGCTCTTCTCTGACCTAGGACTAGGGTTAAGCACCAGGGCCTAGCGAGATGACTAAAAGAGTCTAGAAAAGGTTAGTGGCACCTATTGCACAGGGCAGCTAAGCTGGTGCAAAGAGGAGGAAGGGGAAGCACTGACAGGCTGGTTTCCCCTCAGACCAACAGCCTGGCTCCATGTGGGCACCTGGAGAAGACAGACCACAGTATGGAGGAATGGTAGGGGCATGATACATCACTCTGTGGGTCTGGGGGGGCCCAGTGTACACTTCCCTCAGTTTTTTGTTTGAGAAGTGATCTTGAGTGTTATATCCATTGCTACCAAGCCGATTCACTTAAAAAGCCCCCAAATATTTAATTTGTTATAAGGCGATTATTCCTGATCCCAGGCTGTGTTATGAACTATTGGTAAATATATGCAAGAAAGGCTACTAGATTGTAAATATATATCCAAGTGGGCACTGTTTACTATGTAAAAGATATTGCACCAGGTGCTGCATGCTCTCCTGTACGTATAGGCAGGGCCACTGGAATTATGCAATTGTACGGCCGCGGCAATTTTAGCATAACTGTAGATTTGCCACGTAATCCATCATCTGCCGCATAAATTGCTGATTTTAACAAAAAGATTTTTTGTTTCTAGCTCAAACGGTTCCAAAATGTAGCGACACGTGCTGCCGTGCAGTTGAAGGACCTTTGCAGCGGTTGACTGGTCACCTTTCTGTAGCTTATTGCTATATTTGTGTGTTAAACTGGTACTAAGGAGGTGCAACCAATGCCCAGACTGTGATAACAAGTGTAAAAATGACAAAATAATGAAGTAATACTATCAAAAAATGTGCTGCATGGTGCTGCATAATTTGCCTTTTCTTGCTGCATAATTTACTGAACCCTGCCACATAATTTGATGCTTCCCTGCCACATAATTCCAGTGGCCCTGCTTATAGGCCTGGCAAAATGCTGTCAGCAACAGTTGGAGATAGCAGAGATGATGAGTCGCCAGGATCCTAACACAAATTGTGCTGAATTGCGCAGTCAGTGTCCTTCGCTCCTGAATACTGAAGACTAAAACAACACACAGACTAGAAACAAACCAAACTATAATTCGATATCAGCAAATCAGCACACTCGGCAGAGAGGGACAACACTTTGGAGGATGGAGACACCAGAAACCAGGTAAAATAGAAGAAAATGACATTTAGCCTATATCAGAAGAAATGAGACATAGACTATGAACCAAAGATGGCAAAATCTACTCCCCAAACCTATGGATAAATCTCATGTAAGAAAGTTTTTGCAAGCATGCTCATAGACTGGGCCTAGCTGGGAGAAGCATTTCAGACATATAGGACGACTCCTTCACAAGAAATGAGAAAGTCTTAAAATTGGAAAAGAAGATCGAAGTGATAATCCTGAAGAATGAAGACCTTGAATTGAGGTCTAGATGGAAAAATCTAAGGACTGGCATACCGGAAACCACACTGGCTAGGAAAATGGAAACCTTTGTGAAGGAGTAGCTCATCAGTCAGTTTGGCCAGAATAACATCTCTCCAATGTTCATTGTTGAGCGGGCACATAGGCTTTCCTTGCCCTGAGGCCAGTTTTGGCTGTTATAATAATAGGAGTTCTCTCGCACCCAGTTTGCTACGTCAGGCATGCAGATGGTGAAATTGTTCCTCGTGGTGTTGTTTGTGTCGGTGTGGTAGAGGATGAGCTGAGTGTCAGTGGCACAGGAGACTATGTTGAGGTCCTGGGTTCTTATGATGCAGACGAGAGGAGCATTGTAATGATTGAACAGGGTAGGGCTGGGAGATGGGCCCTTGGGGACTCCGCAGATGAGCTTCTTGGGCTTGGAGGTGAAAGTATAGTTTGACCCGTTGTGTCCTGTCGGAGAGGAAGGAGGAGATCCAACTTAAGGAGAGTCCTTGAACTCCTGATTCCTGGAGTCTGGCAATGTGGGTGCTGTGGGAGATGGTGTTGAACGCTGCTGAGATATCAAGCAGGATGAGTGCAGCAGTGTCTCCTCTGTCCATGATTAAGCGGATGTCATCTGTTGCTGCCAGGAGGGCATTCTCCGTGCTGTGTTTGCTGTGGAATCCTGATTGGGTGAAGTCCAGGAGGTGGTGTTCTTCCAGATAGGCAGAGAGCTGCTTCTTGATTTCTTTCTCCAGGACTTTGGCTGGCAAGGGTGGGAGTGAGATGGGCCTGTAGTTGCTGAGATTCTTAGGATTAGCTGAGGGTTTCTTCAGCAGAGCAGTGACCTCCACGTGTTTCCAGCTGTCTAGGAAGTATCCGCTGAGGATGGAGGATGAAGGAGTGGATGATGGTGATGATATTGACACAGATCTGTTTATTTCCCAGGTTGTTGTCTGAAAAGGACCCTTAGTGGATGGTGTGCATGATTCTGGTGGTGTCCTTTGTGGTGAGTGGGCTCTAGTTTGTTAGGAGGCGGGTGCTCTGGGTGGTGGTGGGAAGTTGCGTGGTGATGTCCTCAATTGTGGATTGGGGTGCAAAGTTCGAGTAGATCTTGAGGATTTTGTTGTGAAAGAAGTCCAAAAGATTGTTGCAGAGGATCCGTGAGGGTGTGTATAGTGATAGTGGTGGTGGCTGCTGTCGGGTTGGTGAATTCCTTGACAATTGTGAAGAGTTCTTTGTCTGTGTTGGAGCTGGATCCGAGTGTGATCACGAGGGCCAATTTCCCGACTTCTTTGATCTGTGTGTGGTACCTTCTGAGAGCAGATTTGTAGGTGTCTCTGGAGGTGTTCTCTCGGCTGGTCCTCCATCTTCTTTCCAGCTGTTTGCAGTAGCGCTTGGAGTCTCTGACGTCCTCGGTGTACCAGCTTGCTTGAGTTCGAGTTCTTGTGTGTCTAATGTGAATAGTTTAATGGTCAGCTTTTATAAGGAGTGCAAAAACCTACTAGCAGCAGTGGCGGCTCCTCCGATATAGCGGAGGAGCATCGCCCCACTGCTTTTAAGCAGTGCGAAGAAGAAGCATAAAATGATAATTACTTTAAGATATTATCATTTTATGCTTCGTGCTGCTTTGCGGGCAGGGCTGCTCTGCTCTCAGGGCAGGGGAGGAGTGGTTTGCCCACTCCTAAGAGCGCAATGACTGTTTGGTCGGCCCTCTTGGCCCGCCCCAACCAGTCATGCACACCTTCCTCGTTCTCCATGCTTTCTGCATTACACCCTGTGTGGAGAACAAGCCCAGGCCACCATTCCCTGGTTGAGCGTTGAACCAGGATGGTCAAAACCAATCACAATGCTGCATTGTAGCGTTGTGATTGGTCAGGGGAGCCTGGGTGCCTAACAATCACAACGCTGTGCTTGGTACAACGTTGTGATTGGTTAGTGGGGCCTGGCGGAGCTTCCATCCGAGACTGAGAAGAGCAGGAGCAGAGATGCAGGACCAGGCGCAAAGGTAAGTTTATTATTATTTTTTTAAATATGTGCGACCCCCCTGCGCGTGACCCGCCCGCTCCACCACCCGCGAGCCATGCCAGTCGCCACTGACTAGCACTGCTTATTTTAGAAATATTTTGGGAATCTTTCAAACTAGATCAGTTCCCAGCCACTCTGTGAGAGGCAATTGTAGTGATGATACTAAAACCCGACTGACTACCAACATCGTAAATGCCCTTGACATTATTAGATATGAACATTCTAACCAATAGCCAGAATCAAGGAAAGTTGACATGTTTCTAGCTAGGTCACAACAGGGACTAGGCAGGGAAGCCCCATTTATATGCACTTGTGTTGGAGCCAATGGCCTGCACCCTTCGTGAACAGCCATCACATCGAGGGCTGAGATTTTCGGGAAAGGAAAAATGACATCTACTTATGTGGATAATAATTTAGTACATATCTTGGACCTCAAAATCAATCTGTCGCCGATAATGGTTATCATGCTTGCTCTGATTATGTCCAGGCTGGATTATGCCAATGCCATCTATTTAGGGCTTCCTGCTAATCAGACCCACAGGCTGCAATTGATTCAAAATCAAGCAGCTAGGTTGGTCTTTCAGCAACAGAGACACTGCCATACTAAACCTCTTTTGAAGCAGTTACACTTGCTTCCGGTGACCCAGCGATTCATGTTCAAGACAGGCTGCATGGTATTTAATGCACTTCACGAAAAAGGCCCCAAATTCATATCTGCAAAGATCTCAAGGTACTTACCCAAACGAAATCTCAGATCCGCCACAATGTCTATGTTGACTATTCCTAGATTTAAGTGCAAGAGAACGGGCGGTTCCCGTTTTTCTGTTCTTGGCCCTACACTTTGGAATTCTTTCCCGATAGACATCAGACTTTCATCTGAGTACACCATTTTCAGAAAAAAACTGAAAACTTGGTTGTTCACTTCAGCCTATTGTTAGTATTCCTCAGGAAGGTTCTCCCTCCCCTCATAGCGCCAAGAGACCTTTGGTATACGTGCGCTTAATAAATTCCCTAACATAACATAAACATAATACGAGGAATTCTGAGAAATCTCTGGACTAAAGATGAATGGAAGCAAGTGCCTGATATTCCAGGTGACGGACAGCATGATTCGTTGCTTTCTTGAATTTCCTCTGCAATGAACGGAGAAGCCGTTAGGATATCTTGGGATTAAAGTACAGCACGATAAGGTGATAATCATGAGGCAACTATTGGGTACTGAGAACAAAACTTTAAAGTAATGTAGAAAGCTCAATAAAGCTGCCAATCTCCATGGCAGGTACAATCGTCCTAATGAAAATGATGGTCCTCCCCAAAGAGTTATATCAATTTCTCAATATTCCGATTACTCCACCTAGAATGTGTTTTTCTTATGTTAAAAAGCCTAAAAATGAGGCTTGGCTGGGCTGGAGAGCAGCCGAGACTGGACTGCAAGACTCTTACTCCATCGCACGACCAGGGTGGCCAGTCTGCCCCGGGCTTGGAACTTTATTTCCACTAAACACAAGCAGAGTTCGTGAATTATTGGGACATGGTCCTAGAGATCTATACCACTTGACTCTGGAGGTTGAGGCGGTGGCACCGCCCTCTCTACAGAAGGCGGTGCAGTTCCTGGCTGTGAGGCCGAGCGCTACCTTGGACCCCGTCCCGAGTATGAGATTTGCCAGGCCCTGGTTGATAAAATGACGAGGATTCTCTGGTAATGCTGGACCAAGTATAGACATGGTTTCTGATCCTATTGGAAGTTATAATAGGTAAACGGCCTAATCTGAAGATTGATCAAATGTGGGATATGTTGAGGGAACGTTTAAAACACTAGAGATCAGAAAGAATAACAAAAGACATGCACCTCAGGGGATATTTCAATATCACAGACTTCATAGTACATTCAGGCGAACAAGGTCATTTCTAACCCACACCACATTACCATGTACCTAAACAAAGAAACATTACTTCTGACCAATGAGCGAGCCACAAATATTATGTGAAATGGAATACAGGCATAGGACTTAAGGTAACAAAGGATCACTAGAAATGTTGATCCATGCAAAATTGAGAAGGTTTCATTAAGTAGCAGACACAGACTCCTACAATTCAAGTCTATACGTAGATTCTACTACACCCCGACCAGATCACACTCCTATAGATGCTTGCTGATGGCTAATGCAGCACATGCCATGCAGCAGGGCCAGATATGATGCGTGTAGGGTGGTCGTGCCCGGACATACGTGCCTACTGAGGGGAAATATTTGTGGACATTGGGAAAAGGATCCACCATAGAATCGACCCGGCATCCTTTATGGCGCTCTCAGGCTAATTGAAAGAGATCCCGGCGCCAGTTAGAAGATGTGCTGCGATAGGTCGTTTACAGGTGAAGAGGAGGGTTGCATTGAGATGGAGGAAGGGCTGCTTCCCAGAATTATAGACTGGATCCTGGACTTGATATCTTGCATTGAGTCCTCTGACACACCCTTGTTCTAGACTTGGAAATATCTGATTCCTTTACAAGGGTGCATGCTGGCAGGTATTGCAGAAGGATAAGTGACTTGCTTATGTATATAAGGGCATACATGAATCATGTAATCGCTAACTAAAGACAAAGCATTTGAAGGCAATGCCTTCTGTAGATCTGTAATTCAACCTGTTAAACACCATCGGAGAAGCATGATCTTGCTTTCTTAATTGTGCTGCTATCGAACCCATGAATAGTGCAAAATGTGCGCTGCTACTGAATGTGAGATGCAGTTCAAAATCAATCCCAAAAAGAAATTAATGAAAACTGACAAAATTGAAAAAATTACCAACGACAACTAAACGAAAATCGCACAATGTCCATGCAAAGACCTAGTGATGATGGTATGATTTAAAGAAGCGCCAGCAATTACGATTAAAAGACATACCCGCTAACTGCTGACAAAAGCACCACCACCAGGACACCTGCACAATGGGCATGAGCACATGCCAGGGCTGTAACTGACTGTCACCACTGTGCTAGAATGCTCCAACTTAAGAGTCTCTCTTTTCCGCAAATTTCGTGGGGGTTCATTCTTTGGTACTAGACTTGCAAGATACTGACACCACGCCAATTCTTTCTAGCATACCAAGTTCTATCCATTTGGCAGAGGTCTTCACGTTCCTTTCTTGGAATATAGCAGAGTATGACAATAAAAAAGATAATCTGGATTGGTATAAGGAGTTTAGGAGTTCGGCCATTATTTTTTTACAGGAAACTTGGCCAACGCAAGCCCTATTTGTTTTTCACTCCAGCAATCTCTGCATCCTCAGGTAGAGCAAAAGGGGGTTTACTTACACTCATAGTTAATACGCTCCCAATCGAAAAAGTTTCTTTTATGAACAGCTCGCCATATTTTCACATGATTGTATCATAGGGTCGTGGTAAGACTGACATATTACTGATAAACTTTTATAACAATAATTTCTCTGATCACTCCTTAGTGGCTGAAGAGCTGGGTACAATTTTAGAGGACTTAGTTTATCATTACCCGAGACCACACTTCATTATTTGGGCGGGAGATTTTAATACGCATACATGTAGAAAAATTGATCAGCGTATTTGCGGGTTAACAGACTCGAGTGAGTTTTTAATTACCCATTTTAATCATCACAAATATGGTAAGTTCTTAAATAGTCTTCTGTTGATTTGGGATCGAGTTTTAATAAACCCATTACATCTTTCCACGGGTCAAATAACCCCAACTTTTTATCAGTCAAGATCTACCTCGAAGATTGATTTTATAATTATTCCTGCAAATTTTAAGAAGTGAATTTAGTGATCGCGCTCTATTTCATTGTACTTTCCTCTGGCCACATTTTAGTAAATAAAGCTCATTTTTTGTCCCTAAATCGCTTTTATCCGGGACAAATGGCTTTACTTTATAATGGGAAAAAATTTACTCCAACTCTTTTCTCCCGTTGGTTGTAGGGGAAATGTTACAGGAGATTCAAACCTGTTTAGACCTACGAGCAAGTAGTTCACAAGTGGTGGTCGCTTTCAGCAAAATCTTAGCTTGCATTAGAACCCACCTTTTCCGACCAGTTTCTCAAAAGATCCCACAGCCGACTAATTGGTTCGAGCTTAATTGCTCCAAGGCATTGCGAGAACTGCGTAGTGCCCTTAAAATGCATCCTAGAAATCAAATGCTGATGAAAAACCTGAGGGCTAAATATAAATTGGCAAGAAAAGAGAGGAAGAGGAGGATGCATGGGAAAATCTGAGACAAGCATCACTGAGCAAAGACAGCAAGGCTTTCTGGAAAGTGACCAACGCCCCATTTCTACAAGGGGGGCAGGTCCATCTCTCGATCTCCATGTAGACAAAACAACTTGGTTAACACACTTCCAGAATATATTCCATGCTCAGCCTGAAGATGTTGGTATGGCTACAGTGTTCACCTCTCCTGTTCCCCCGGCGTTGGAGTTCTTATATGAAGAAATTGAACTCGCCCTTTTAAAGTCGCCCACCCTAAAGGCAGCCGGACCGGATGTGGTCCCATTGGATATCTTTCTTTAAAACAAACCATTATGGGCCTCACTTTTGATCCTAGTTTTTAAGGCTGTAGCCAAAATGGGACCCTTGTTATCATTGATTATTCCAATTTTCAAGAAAGGTGATCCTATGGATCCAGCTACTTATCACCCAATCTCCTTACTGGATAGTACAACCAAGTTAATGGGGAGACTGTTGCTAAATAGGTTGGAGAGTTGGGCGGTTGAGAATAATGTTATGGCTGAGATTCAATATGGTTTTATACAGGGAAGGGGGACGGTAGATCAGTGTTTAAATCTAGCCCTAGTTGCAGCTAAATACGCATGCTCTAAAAAAGGTCACTTATATATGGCCTTTTTGGACCTGCTCGCGGCCTTCGACTGCGTGAACCACTACAAATTGTGGGGTGTCATGGTGTCATGAAGTCGATGGGTGTGAATAGCTCCATAATCCTTTTTTATCAGGGAACTTTACAGAGACGCAGGGGCTGTAATTAGATACGGGATATAGGGTGAATGTACAAACTTTTTTAGAATTGAAAAGGGCGTACGTCAGGGCTGTGTTCTTGCCCCATTCCTCTTCTCATTATACACCAATAACCTAAGCACAGTACTTAGCACTGAATGTAAGGATGCTCCAGCTGTAGGTGGTGGACCCGTACCCGCACTGATATACGCCGATGATGCAGTCTTTATGGCTAGAACTCCTAGGGGGGCCCTACAGCGATCTATTAGTATATATTCAGAATATATGGCAAAACTGGGTCTTTCGGTAAATAAATCTAAAAGTTTTGTGATGGTAGTTGGAAAGGGAAAGAAAAAACGAATGTCTCTACAATTAGACACAAAAATCCTGGAACGTGTAGAGAATTTTATGTATCTGGGTATACTTTTCGATGCTAAATTAAATTGGTCGGCAATGGTCTTAAACAGGATGAACCTTATGAAAAAAAGCCTGGCAGCACTATGGAAATTTGCCTCTAATTTAGGGAAGAAGCCATGTACGGAAATGTTGGACATCTATCGAGCAAAATCAGTAGCTATAGCTTGATATGGTACTGCAATTTGGGGGACAGCACACGTTGATGTTATTCAGGCAGTCAAGGATACATTTTTAAAAAGGTTGCTGTCAATTCCACCCTCCTGCCTGAACATCATTGTTCACAAAGAGTTAGGCCTTCCGTTTATAGCAGATCTTATCAAACTGGCTCTGCTTTTACTATGGCTAACTATTTGGGAAAGGGACTCTGTTAAATTAAACCAAATGGTGCTTGGGGACTTACTTACTCTTGACCGAGTGGCCAGTATTCCTTGGCTAGCCTATGTAAAGCGTATCTTCAAAGATCTGGGCCTACTATTTCTGTTTGAATCCCCATCTCACTGTTTGCTGTTCCCCAAATCAAGATTGAAAGATCTTTGTTTTGCTAAGTGCGATGATGATTGGTGGCAACAAAACCAATTTAAATTCACAGTATTATCTTACCAGGCTTTACCCGCGGTGGCACCGGGTCATGCCTCTTAACTTTCTTTCGTCTCTAATAATTTTTATTGATTAGGATGAGATTGAATATCTTTCCCCAAATGGTTGGCTACCCATCTCAGATCTATACATTTAATCAATTGTCTCTTTGCTTGTGTGATGAGCGGTCTACCCAATCCATTTCTCACATTTTATTCTTATGCTTATTTTATAGGCAAGAAAGGACAAAATGTATCATTCCTATGCTGAGAAAACTGAGTTTAAATTCACATACTCATGCTCTTGCTGTAATAAACTCTCTAGAGACTCCATTTATATGTTTTATGACAGCATCCTTCTTGCAATCAATCTTACAGATTAGAAAGAAGTCATCCGCAAGAGGGGTTGTTATATCTGATTTGGTATCTTCTGACACTGATATTAATGGATTGAAGGTGCAATGCTGTAATGAAATTGCTATTATACTCCATGCAGGTGCTTTGCTTTTAGAGTCTGTTTAAGCCATAGATGGTCGGTTTTTAATCTATTTTAATATTGTCTTAAATATTTTTAATAGATTTGTCGCATATGTTTTATCTGTTGTGCATTATGTTTGTACTTTTATGCATTTACCAAATGCGAATAAAGATGATTTGATTGATTGATTGGCTGTCACCACTGAGCCACGCCATATACATCCCACTGAAACTCCCAACAGCCAAGGCCATCAGAACAGTCCCCAAGCGCACCAGCCACATTAGTCTGATGCAAAAATAAAACTATACAGACATGCACCACAAAAGTCATAACATGAATCTTAAAATCTTAAACTGGGAAAGGGGAGTCTCGACCAGACGTAGAAAATGGGGAGCACACTCACTATATGTTAACAAGAAGAGAGCCGACTGCAGGACCAGGGCCGATGCCTACAAAATGGACACCATTTAATGAGATTGTATCTGTAGATGTTGGCATCTGCCAAGGGAAAGCCATTTACTTTTGACAGCGGGGGGGGGGGGCGAGCTATGTCAGCATATCACCGTCTGTGAGCACCAGTACATCTATTGCTTCACCATAGCTTATGCAAGCACTAGCCGCTGCTCCTTCTCGGGTTTGTACCCATGAGTCCTTTGAGGGTTATCTAGTATATTCGTGTCCATGCATCTTTTATCAGTTGTGGCTGCGTGAAAGCTCCATGGAGAGACTGGGCACAGACTCCTTGTGCCCCCCTCCTAGATTCACAATTTTCAGGACGGTGTTGCTACAGCGGCTGTGTGACTGCCCTTTAACTCTGTACCGTGGAGTGGCTCTGGCAGAGGGTAAGAGGATGTCCATGGTAAACCAGGATTTCTGGAGTTACCTGCTATCACTGACTGCACACGGCTCCTGCATACCCCATGAAGCTTATACACGACGCAGTAAGTGACCCATCGACTCTCTTAATGGTGCATTGATTCTAGATGTGTGCCCTGTTATACCTCCTCTGGCCCCTGGTGGCAGTATTGTGGTACGGCGTCAACAGCCACAGCCACAGCTTTAATGCATTTATATATATAACTTTGCCACCATTCCACAAAACTTTGCAGACCTATTTCTTTTTCTACATTGGCGGACGATGCAAAGTTTTGCTGTGATATGTCAAGGGGGTGCAGAGAAAAAAGAAGGGTCTCAAACGTGTTTTTGAACCAATGCATTTTCCGTAGACTTTTTAGACAGACGTAGCACCAAAACGACTTACCGGATGTTTATGAAATTCAACAGGAATATAGATTATGGTCTGGAAAGGATCCTTTTTGCTATTTAATGAAAATCTGCTCAGTAGTTTTGGACTTATAGGGAACTAAAACTTAGTGCTTTTAGAGCCCAAAGTAATTTTGCGGTAATTTTATCGATGGCAAGGCAGTATATGATTGGTTAATGGCTGCCTTTACAAAAGTAAAAGTCAGCATTGTTGCTTCACCACAGTTTGGCTGTGTTCTGGGTTAGGGCCTTTAGATATAGGTAAGTAGTCAGATTTATATTTTTCTCCTACCTATTACCACTTTAACAAAGTGGTACTAGGTTGTGAAAATTATTTATATGTTTCTATATATTTTTTAGAAGTTCACGGATTACTGCACTACTACCTAGGAAGTACCGTCATACTTACAAAAAAAAGTTTACAAAATTAAAAAAGGTAGTACTATACTATATTTCACAAATATAGTGTACTACAGTATATTTTAAAATTTTCACATATTCCATTTTGTTTTAGGTTTGTGCAGTACTGTGGTACTACCTAGACACTACCATGCTACTCATATTTTTTTTCACCAAAAAATAGTATATTAAAAATATTTAAGGGAAAATATAGTATATTGCAGTGTTGTTTTTAATCCTTTTCTTATTTTTATTTTATTTTAGACTTAGTCTGCCTTCTGGGATTTAAGGCAAAATATAGTGTAGTACAGTCTACTTTAAAAAATATTAAATATGCAAAAAATGTAAAACCACACTATATTTCCACTTACAACCCTGAACGAACACTAAGCGTGGTCAAAACATTATTTTGCCCTATCAATTTTGGAAGGGCAAAATATTGTTTATGTAGGAAAGTGGGCTGGTTAGGCTTCACTAAGTAATGCTCTCACAATACCCCAAAATAGGTTCTTTGGATTTACACTAATAAATTCCTAGCTCAGTCCTGGTAGAGTGGCACAGAGCAGTCAGGCTTTACTAGAGGAACATGTGTTAAGCATTTCAGAGTACCAACAGGGACGATAAGTAATTGACACTACTCGAAAGAAATCCGTCACCCATTTATAAAAATAAAGCAGATGTTTAAAATAAATGTAGGCACCACAACGAACACAATCGGATCAATATATCCGGAGTTATGGATTTTAGAAAGAAAAATAAATCAGTGCAATTCACTATAACAAAACATTAACGTTGCGGTCAATGGAGAAAAGCCCTAGTGACAATCGGTCAATTGCAGGAATCCACTGGGGGTAAGGTGATGCGGGTCCCAGGTCTAGTCAGTCAGTCTGTTGACAGTAAGTTGAATTTGACCTGACTCGTAAGGCCCGGGTGCAGTGTGGTGCTGGCTGTCCCTGGTGCTGAAGCGGGAGCCGCGGTGGAGCTAGTTTTACCACTTAGACAGTGCTGGTGAGGAAACAGACGCAAAAACTTGACAACGGGACCGCTGAGGCAGCGGGTTGAAGATGCTGCAGAGTTCCCTCTTACTATAGCATCGAACAAAGGTAGAGGTAGCCTGACTGGCCACCAACAAGCCTTGACAGCGGCAAGCTCAGCTTGAAGTTACTTCGACGTACTGGAGTCCAGGGGAAACAGCTGCCACCTGAAACTTGCTGGAGGTCAGGACTGCATTTCCCATCATGCACTAGACCATTTACTTTTGGGTGATCCCTCGGCAGGCCCGATGGCCAGTGATTCTTTGGCTCCAGTGCCTGCGGGCTGCAGGGGACTAGTACCTCTAGTCTGAGGGAGTTCTGGAGTTGCCTTTTTCTCTCAGATAAGTTCCTCTTGCCTGCAGTTGCAGGGTGGTTACCACAGGTGCAGGGTATCTCGTCTTTGCTTTGTGCAGGTCTTAAAGTGGCAGACTCGGGTCTCTTCTTTGTCCTTGGGTGCAAGTCAATTCAGATCTGAGGCTCTGGTGCCAGGACTGCCCCTTAAATCCTAGATTTAGTGGTGTCAGGGGTGTGGGTTCAAATAGCCAATGTGCCACTAGCCCAAGTGACTAATCTTCCCCTGAGGTGAACACATCTGGGGAGGTCACCTTTCCTACAAAGAACACTCTATTCTGCCACTTTTAAAAATGGCAGAAACCTTCCTTGGCTGTACAGACCAGGTAACCCACCCTAGGGGTGTGGCAAGCTTTCTGGGGGTGTACAACTCCTGACTACCTAATTTTCCCACCTGCCCGGAAGCAATGGGAGCAAGACCACTGACTCATTGTCAGTGAAATTGCTCTCCCACCCTCGCAGCTCCACCATTAAGTGAGGCCTGCCCCTGCCCTCTTGAGTGTTGGTGATCGTGGCCCTCCTCCACCCGCAGGTTTCCCTGCGCCTCATCCCTGGTGGTCCAGTGGACCTCTGTCTCCTTCCTCTCACTCTGCTCTTTCACTCGTTTTCACTCGTTTTTCTACCCATTTTATCTTTCACCTTTCTGCACTTATCTGCATCTCTGCTCTTTTGTGCCTTATTTCTGCTCATTTTCCCTTCTTCTCGCTCTGCTCTTTCACTCGTTTTCACTCGTTTTTCTACCCTCTTTTATCTTTCACCTTTCTGCACTTTTCTGCATCTCTGCTCTTTTGTGCCTTATTTCTGCTTATTTTCCCTTTTTTCTTTATCCCTTATTTCCTCCCTTTACCTTTCCCCGCCGCTGCTGCCCCAGCGGCCCCTCCCCCCCCCCCAGCGCGACCGGCCCAATCCAGCTCCCCTCCCCGCTCCCGCCTCCCAGCTGTCCAGCCCTCCTCGACTCCTACTTAATGGCGGCCACTGCGTGGGACAGGCGAGCAAGACCACTGACTCATTGTCAGTGAAATTGCTCTCCCACCCTCGCAGCTCCACCATTAAGTGAGGCCTGCCCCTGCCCCTGCACTCTTGAGTGTTGGTGATCGAGGCCCTCCTCCACCCGCAGGTTTCCTGCGCCTCATCCCTGGTGGTCCAGTGGACCTCTGTCTCCTTCCTCTCACTCTGCTCTTTCACTCGTTTTCACTCGTTTTTCTACCCTTTTTATCTTTCACCTTTCTGCACTTTTCTGCATCTCTGCTCTTTGTGCCTTATTTCTGCTCATTTTCCTTCCTCTCGCTCTGCTCTTTCACTCGTTTTCACTCGTTTTTCTACCCTCTTTATCTTTCACCTTTCTGCACTTTTCTGCATCTCTGCTCTTCTGTGCCTTATTTCTGCTTATTTTCCCTTTTTTCTTTATCCCTTATTTCCTCCCTTTACCTTTCCCCGCCGCTGCTGCCCCCGCGGCCCCTCCCCCCCCCAGCGCGACCGGCCCAATCCAGCTCCCCTCCCCGCTACCGCCTCCCAGCTGTCCAGCCCTCCCCGACCCTTACTTAATGGCGGCCAATGCGTGGCCGCACAGCGGGCGCGCCGCTGGTGCACCGAAGGCACGTCAAAGTCAAGCCCGTCTGCGCCCGTCCGCGACCAGCGCCAGGAACCCTGGACCTCCGCCCCGCCAACGCTACGACCCAGCAGCACTCCACGCACTCAACCCAGGCCGCAACAACAACTGCAAGCTAGCATCACCAGCCGACACCACGGACCCTTCAGCTGTCACCGCTGCCGGCACACCTGCAGCACCGCCAAGAACACGGATCCAGCACAACCCGCCCACAAGAACACAACCGAACCGAAGACCCTGCAATGCATCCTCCTCAACGTCCGATCCCTCCACAAACATGCCACAGAAATCTGGGACCTTCTCGACAGCAACACCCCGGACGTAGCGTTCTTCACCGAAACCTGGACCAACACCACCTCGGGACCGGACATCACCATCGCCATCCCCCAAGGATACAAGATCTCCAGGAAGGACCGCCCCACCCACCCAGGAGGAGGAATCGCCATCGTCCACAAATCCAGCCTCCGCCTGAGCACACTTCCCGACGAGCCCACAGAACTGATGGAACACCTTCACTTCAATATACTGGCCAGCCCCACCGCCACCCTCCGAGGAACCCTCATCTACCGACCCCCTGGCCCCCGCGGACCCTTCGCCAACTCCATCACGGACATTATCTCCCCGCAGGCCATCGCATCCACCAACTACACCCTGCTGGGAGACCTCAACTTCCACCTCGACAACCAACTGGACCCCAACACCACATCCCTCCTGGACAACCTCCACAACATTGGAGTCCGCCAGATTGTGACCGAGCCCACGCACTCAGCAGCACACACCCTCGACCCCCTCTTCACTACAGGAAACTCCATCACCTTCAGCCACACCACCGAACTCCCATGGACCGACCATCGTTGCGTCCACTTCACCTTCAGAACACCCACCATCCACAGACACCAGCACCTGCTTCCACGAAGAAACTGGACCAAAATCACCGACGACCAGCTCACCTCCTCACTCAACAACTCCACCCCAACCATCGCGGAAAACGACGACCCCAACACCGCAGCCCAAACCCTGCATAGATGGATCTCGGACATCACCAACACCATAGCCCCCCTCAAGAAAAACAACAATACCCGCGCCAAGAAAGCCAGATGGTTTACCATCGAACTTCGAGAGTCCAGACGCACATGCCGCCGCCTCGAAAAGGCCTGGAGGAACACCAAATCCACAGAAGCCCATAACAACTTCAGAGCCGCCACCAACGCCCACCATCAACTCATCAGAGAAACGAGGAAAAAGCAATTGAAGACAGAATCTCCACCCACGCGCACAACAGCAAGGAACTCTTCAGCATCATCAAGGAGTTCGCCCAACCCACCAGCGAGTCTACCGACATCCCTCCCTCACAAGACCTCTGCGACAAACTCAGCACCTTTTCCACCACAAAATCAAGAGCATCTACGACAACTTCGACGAAGACAACCAACACACTGAACCCTCACCAACCACCCCCGACACCCGGAAACCAGCGATTGACGACTGGACAGCCCTCACCACTGAAGACACACTGAAGACAATGAAGTCAATCCACTCAGGGGCCCCCACGGACCCCTGCCCCAACCACATCTTCAACAGAGCCGCCGACACCATCGCACCCATGCTCCGCCACACCATCAACCGCTCCCTGGCGACCGCCTCGTTCCCCGACGACTGGAAACACGCCGACGTCAACCCCCTCCTAAAGAAACCCTCAGCGGACCCGACCGACCTCAAAAACTACAGACCCATCGCCCTGCTCCCGTTCCCAGCGAAAGTCATAGAGAAAGCCATCAACAGCCAACTCGCCACATTCATTGAAGAACACAACATCCTCGACTCCTCCCAATCCGGCTTCAGAAAAAACCACAGTACGGAAACCGCCCTCCTCGCCGCAACAGATGACATCCGCACCCTACTGGACAAAGGAGAAACAGTAGCCCTCATCCTCCTCGACCTATCAGCGGCGTTCGACACAGTCTCCCACTGCACCCTAATACGCAGACTCTACTACGCAGGAATCCAGGACAAGGCTCTCGACTGGATCCGCTCCTTCCTCTCCGGCAGGATGCAGTGGGTCAGACTCCCCCCCCCTTTCCTCTCGGACCCCACACCTACCACCTGCGGAGTCCCCTAGGGCTCCTCCCTCAGCCCGACGCTTTTCAACGTCTACATGGCTCCACTTGCCCCCATCGTCAGAACCTACGGACTCAACATCGGGTCCTACGCAGATGACATGCAAAACACACAAGATGATGGACGGAATGCTGCACAATGGCAAACATTCCCCCCCAGTCACAGATCTGGGTTTAATCCATCGTTATTTTGCTTCACCACGCCACCCCAGTTCAGACATAGCCATATGCAAATCAGTCTTGACCCTGTGCCTCATGGGAACAGTCCAGACCGAACTGCCAAGCCATGTCTCCCTGGACCGGAATCAAGCATCCTAGGACCGGTTTCAGGCTATCAGCCTTCATCAGCCAGGATAGCTTGACTCCAGTGGCGTAGTGAGCACGGGACCCACGTCTGGGCATACCCTTCCCACTTAGGCGAAATGCAAAACACACAAGATGATGGACGGAATGCTGCACATTGGCAAACATTCCCCCAGTCACAGATCTGGGTTTAATCCATCGTTATTTTGCTTCACCACGCCACCCCAGTTCAGACATAGCCATATGCAAATCAGTCTTGACCCTGTGCCTCATGGGAACAGTCCAGACCGAACTGCCAAGCCATGTCTCCCTGGACCGGAATCAAGCATCCTAGGACCGGTTTCAGGCTATCAGCCTTCATCAGCCAGGATAGCTTGACTCCAGTGGCGTAGTGAGCACGGGACCCACGTCTGGGCATACCCTTCCCACTTAGGGCGAAATGCAAAACACACAAGATGATGGACGGAATGCTGCACATTGGCAAACATTCACCCCCAGTCACAGATCTGGGTTTAATCCATCGTTATTTTGCTTCACCACTCCACCCCAGTTCAGACATAGCCATATGCAAATCAGTCTTGACCCTGTGCCTCATGGGAACAGTCCAGACCGAACTGCCAAGCCATGTCTCCCTGGACCGGAATCAAGCATCCTAGGACCGGTTTCAGGCTATCAGCCTTCATCAGCCAGGATAGCTTGACTCCAGTGGCGTAGTGAGCACGGGACCCACGTCTGGGCATACCCTTCCCACTTAGGGCGAAATGCAAAACACACAAGATGATGGACGGAATGCTGCACATTGGCAAACATTCACCCCCAGTCGACACCCAGCTCATCCTCTCCCTATCCAACGAGCCCAACACCGCCAGACGCAACTTTCGGGAAGGCATGGAAGCCGTCGCCAAATGGATGAAAAACAGCTGCCTACAACTAAACAGCAACAAAACAGAAGTACTCATCATGTGCCCAAACCCCGACGCCTGGAGCGACACCTGGTGGCCCCCCGCCCTCGGAAACCCGCCAACCCCCACAGACCACGCACACAACCTGGGAATCATCCTGGACTCGAGCTCAAAATGGACCGCCAGATCAACTCTGATCGTCTTCCTGTTTCCACACCCTCCGCCTCCTTCGTAAGACCTTCAAATGGATCCCCCTCGAACACCGAAAGACCGTCACTCACGCCCTGGTCACCAGCAGACTCGACTACGGCAACGCACTCTACGCCGGAATAAACAAAACCTCACCCGCAAGCTACAGAACATCCAGAACGCCGCCGCAAGACTGGTCCTCAACCTGCCAAAACACTGCCACATCTCCCAGCACCTGCGCACACTCCACTGGCTCCCCGTCGAGGTGAGAATCACCTTCAAGATGCTCACCCACGCACACAAGGCCCTCCACGGCACCGGACCAGCATACCTGAACAGCCGACTCAAATTCCACGCACCCCAAAGGACCCTACGATCAGCCCAGCTCTCCTACGCCGTGGTCCCCCGCACCAGAAAGACCAGATCGGGAGGCCGCTCCTTCTCCTTCCTCACGGCCAAAGCATGGAACGCCCTTCCGCTCCACCTCAGACAGACAACATCGCTCCCCATCTTCACAAGAAACCTCAAAACCTGGCTCTTCGACAGACCCCCTCCTTGATGGAATGGAACCTGCACCCCCCCACCCCTAGCTCCTTGAGACCCTTACGGGTGAGTAGTCGCGCTTTAACAAACCCCTGATTGATTGATTGAAATGTGCCTTGGGGCAGGGGGGTGGCTGTTTCCTCCTCTGGGAGGCAACCCCTATGTATATCCGAGGCGGTGAAATCTTACAGGCTCACTGCCTTGTTGTGCCACTTCACTGTCAACACACACAGAAGAAAGGGGAGAGAGGTTTCTCTCCTTTTGCGTCCTCCCTTGTCAATGACCATACACTTACACACAAAAAGGAAAAGGAGGACGTCAAATTATTTATATCAGAACAACAACCTCTCAAGGAAAAAGGCAAGATTTAAAAAAAATGCCCTCACTCACTAATAGTGGCATGCTTTATCATTGGGCGAGCTACAACATCCCTGCGCAGACCAATGCCTGGGATGGAGCAAAGGGTAATGGGGAGGACAATACACATATATAGAGGGATCCATAATGCAGAAAAATGACCCAATTAAAACAACCTCAGGGCGTCCTTGGTTCCTCTTTAATATTGGCCCCCCCAGAGAGGATTAAAATGAATTATAGTGATGAAATGGGGATATTAGTGCCCCTTCTTCACAAATATCTGCTATCTCTTCGACATGTTTCAGCTGGTATTGATCGCCCCTCTGGGTTGTTCGACTTTCCTCAGACTATGGATCCCACACTTATATCCACCCCTATTATTTGATCATTATTAAGTGGGTGGAAGAATATTTTCCAAACCTCTGTGACCTTACTTGTCACTCCTATGTAACCAAACTCGGAGTTATCCTGAAATGACAAAATTAAAAATAAAACCATTGTTGTTCTTCCAAATGAGGGTGCGATAATAAAATTGACAAAGACAATCAGGGCCCCACATAACAGGGGGATACATGTTTCTGCCCAAAATCTACTTTTGTACCAATGCTCTCACAACTACGCAGGAGATGGCAGCATATGAGCAGGCGGTCATACTTGATATGGAGGAAATGAGCAAAGTGACAAACCAACCCTTCAGAAATATATCAAGGCTGGAAACGCAAGCCATACAAGAACTAAAACAGAACCCCAATATAGTCATAAAACTTGCAGACAAGGGGGGAGCCATTGTTATTCGGACTAAGGAAGCCTATGAACTGGAATGCTTACGTTTGCTATCAGACAGACACAATTATAGAGCCCTTCTTGTGGATCCTACCCCTGAATTACAGAAAGAGATTGGGACTCTAGTAAACAAAGCAGTCAACAACCCCCTAGTGACAGAACTATTTGTGTCACTAAATTTAGTACGGCATCCGATCATTTGAAAAGTATAATCACAAGGAACTGGTGCATCCTTAACTCTAATGGCTTGGGCCTACCAGAACCTATGTTTTCTTTTTTTTTTTTTTTAAACTGCTAGCATTGGGGATATGCACTACATACGAGACCACAAAACATTGCTCCTAACTGTGAACCCAGCATGTGGGATATTCCACCAGTAGTCGGACATACGGCTTGTGGTTCATGCAGCACATGTCCTCTGACCACAAACCACAACGGTGAACGTGGGACTAAGTTTTCCTTGGATCCTGACAAATCATACTAATCGCAACTCGGACAATGTTATATATCTCATTCACTGTCTGTGCAGCCTACTGTATGTGGGGATGACTACCCGTAAAGTTAAAATCAGAATCACGGAACATAGAAGTAGCGTAAGATGGAAAAAGATCATGACGAAGGTGACAGCGCACAGAAAAGGCACACAGTTGATGATATCAGATGGACTGTGTTGGACAAACCTAACATCCCTCAGAATGATAAAGATGTAAAAAGCTTCCTGCTTATGCGTGAACAAAAATGGATATATCGCATACGTAGCCATGAAATTGGATTAAACAATGATATCCACTGGCATCAGTTGAACTGCCTCTACTTAATACACTATTAGCATAAAAATCCCCTAGTCCCTTCTCCAATTGTAAACAGATAAACATGAATACTTGTCAACAGGGCCAGAGCCACGGGGGGCCCAGCAGGGCCCGGCACCCCCATCTGGATGCCTGGCCCCCCCAAACATTCTTGGCAGTGGGCAGATGACAAGGGGATTTTTAAAGAATGCTCAGTACCATCCAGGCATTTTTCTCCTCGGGAGCAACACAGAATGTAAGCTAAAGTGTGCTCCAGTTAAAAATAAATATTTCTTAAGAAAAAAGCTTATCATTATTTTTATTACAATTTATTTATTTACTTATTTATTTATGCGTTTTTATATAGCGCAAACTTTACCCGAAGGAGCACTTTACAATAGAACCAGTTACATTACATAAGGACTTCAGAGTACATGAATTACATAAAAGATACAAAGAGCTAAAGTCTGAATTCACATAAGAATTGTAGTAAGTACATAAGTCTACTACAGATACTAGTGGTTAGAGTTACAAATATACAAGTTGCAAATTCACTCAAGATTACATTTTAACGAAAGTTGAAGGGATTAGGGTTGGACAAATATATATATATATCTTCACCTAAGGGCAACCTTTCTGTTTGATGTTAGCGGCTGGTCCAGCCGCGAAGACGCCCCGCTGCCGTCTGAGCGGATCCGAGGTGACTTGACTTCAATGCGCTGATGGAACAGGGAGTCCGTTTTGAATGACAGTGAATCACAGCGTATGCAGTTTCCTGCTTATCAGCCCACTGGGGTAAGACTATGAACAAATTGAGGGGCACGGCAGCACCCACTTGGGAGGAATTTCATGATGGAACCACAAGTACCAGCATGCCTGTGTGCATACGCCCACTGGGGCGGGACTTGTAAACATTATCAGGTGTTCCACATTGCGGTTGCCGTTGCTCCTTTCTTAAGCCCGTGAACAAGGACAGCCATGTCTAAAACGCGTAGGGCTCTTGGAACATGATTTGTGGTGGTGAAACTACGACTCTGCAGTCTTTAATTAAAGGTTATACTCCCTGTGTGCGGCGTCTTCACCTAAGGGCAACCTTTCTGTTTGATATATATATATATATATATTTTACATATTTACAGAGCATGATCTTCTCGCCGTTGCTGGGGCTTTTGCAGTGCTCGTTCAGCCAGGCCTTCAGGGTGTAGGTGCACTCACGGGAGGTTTTCTTGGGCCTGGAGGGATCATAGAGCTGGTGCTGGCCTTTGGGGTAGGAGGCCCGGTGGTTGTGGGCAAAGGAGGCGTGCGGGAGTCTGCAGGTAGATCTTGCACTGCACGGGGGAATAAAGCCAGGTTGTAGACATCTTGCCCCGAGATGGGCCCAGCAGAGCGATCAGGCCTTCGAAAATGCCCCAGTCCTCCGCTGGTCTCGACTGCCTCAAGGGCTAGGGGTCAGCGCCCCTTTCAAATGTTATACGGGTGTATGAGCACCCACTGCACTGTGGCAAGCCCTCTGGGGAAGCTCCAGTGCCTGGCCCTGCCTGCGGCCGATGTCGTTGCCGTTCTCCGCCGCCGGGTACCTCTGCGCCGCAGTTTAAAGGCTCACTCCAGGTCTCGGGCCGTGATGCAGAAGCCCCCGGCCTTCGGACTGTGGGAGCAGATTTCCTCTGGTGCTCCATGCGACTCATGGGCCCGCCGCACGTAGAGCATTGCGGGCCTGCACCGCCTACTTGCCTCCAGCCAATAAATGAACTCCAGACAATGCATGAATCCATTTTCCTCTTCGATTTAAACACTCCGATTTCAGACTGTGATGATTTGTGTTTAAATAAATGGCTGGGAACTGTGCAATCCACAAGTATAATACGTTCAATCTGGACTAGAGTAAGGAGTCAATGTTGGTATTGTAGCTGGAAATTAAAATGCCGGTGTGCCCCGTAACCACTTTCAGGAATGCATGAACTGTATATTTTATTTATTTATTTATTTTATTTATTTTGAAAGTTTTATAGAGCGCGAACAAGACCCAAGGGGGTATCAGAGCGCTGTACAGCGTTGTCGTCAGCAATTATACAGAACATAAAGAAGGTAATACATTAGTATCAGTGGTGCAATATAGCGCTCCGAGTAAAACATCATACAAATAGAAAAAAACAAGATATGCGATGTGCATCAAGGAATATTAACAAAAAGAGAGCGAGCAAAAATCAACAGTTGATGCAGTTAAAGGACTAGAACAAACAGAAGGGAAAAATATGTCATAGAACATCAGTGAAAAATATTTCAAGATTTTGGTTTTTAACAGAACACACTAACATGATCAGCGCAATTAACGTTCGTTCATTAGTAGTCTTTTGACCAATTTTCTAAAGGAAGTAGTGGAAGGATTTGATCTGATCTCTGATGGCAAGGAGTTCCAAATTCTTGGAGCAAGACCGGAGAACGCACGGTGGTACGATCTTTTCTTTTTGAATCTTGGAGGTTTCAAGAGAAAGGTGGACGTACTTCTGAGGTTCCGGTTGGAGCCCGATAGTTCAAGTTTATTAGCTAGATAGTATGGGGTATTGTGGTGTATGGCTTTATGAGTCAGACAGGCTATCTTGAGTCGGATTCTTGCTTCAATAGATAACCAGTTTACCTGCAAAAGGTCGGGTGAAATGTGATCAAATTTCCTAGAACCCGTTAAAAGCCTGGCCGATGTATTCAAGGTAGATCTGGGAGGGGCCAGGCTAGCTTTGGGAAGTCCTGCGAGGGTCACCAGCCCATATTCCAATCTAGGGATAATCAGGGATTGAACCGCCGGCCTGAGATCTTCAGGGGGAGGAATGGTTTGATTTTCTTCAGTGTGTTGAGTTGGAAATTTGCTCCCCTAGTAGTAGCACTGATGTGTGCTTGCATGTTTAGGTGTTTATGCAAGGTGATACCTAAAGATTTGGCAGAGTCTACAACGTGAGGAGTGCAGTTCAGAGCAGTTAGGTGTTTAATCTAGTCAAGGGTAGGAGCTGAGTGATTAGGTGGGGTGATCAAAAGAAATTCAGTTTTGAGAGTATTTAGTAGGAGATGGTTGTGAGCTAGCCATTGCTGAGTTTGGGAAAGTGCAGCATTTAAAATTTTTATGTCCTCTTGCGAGGAGATCTTCAGGTACAATTGCGTGTCATCCGCATACATGTGGTATTGGATGTTGGCTCTGTTCAGAATGACCGCAAGAGGTTCCATAATAGGTTGAAGAGAGTGGGCGAGAGCGTAGAACCTTGTGGGACTCCAATCAGGACAGGGGTACTGGAAGCGAGGGCATGATTAACTTTGATCCTTTGCGTGCGGTTGTGAAGGAAGGAGGCAAACCAGTTTAGTACCGGGCCCGACAATCCCATCCAATGTTGTAGGAGATCAATCAAGTTTTCGTGTTTGATGGTATCGAAGGCTGAGGACAGGTCTAGAAGGATCAGGAGACAAGGTACATTTTGGTCGAGGGCTCTCACGGCGTCATCAACAATGTGAGTTAGTGCCGTTTCAGTGCTGTGCCCTGCTCTGAATCCTGACTGATGAGGATCCAGGAGTTGATATTTCTCAGTATGTTTGCAGAGCTGCGAGTCAAGCAATTTCGTTAGTCATGCTGCTGGTGATAGGTCAGAAGTTGTTTGGATCTGATAGATCCACATTGGGCTTCTTAGGAATGGGAGTAACTTGCCCAACTTTTAGGCAGTCCGAAATCTTTCCCTGTAAGAGGGATTCATGAATGATCCTGGACCAAAGAGGGAGAACGGCCGAGATTAAATCTTTATAGAGCTTGGCAGGTAGAGGATCACCAAAGTGGTTTGAGGGTTTGATGGATGCCATGTTGCAAAGTATCTCAGTGCCGTCTGGTAGGAGAAAACTGCTCCAAGAGGCGTTGTTTTTGAGGTCCAAAGGCGAGTGTATTGTCGTGGATTCTGCCACCTCCCCTGATCCTGCCGGCGGTATCTGGGATAGCAAAGTTGTGGTAGTGTGTAATAGCTCCAGCTCTATTTTCATTGTTTTTTCAGCGAAGTGAGCTGTAAAATCATCACCACTAGGGAGCAGGGATAACGGAGTCGAGCTCTGGTTAGAAGATTGGTTAGATTGTTCCTTAATGATTTCGAAGAGCTTTTTTGGTCTGTTTTTGGCTCCATCCAGTTGAAGTCTGAAGTGTTCGATTTTCGCCAAGCGTATGTGTTTGTTGTAAACGCTTCTCATTTTCCTCAGTTGAGAGAGATTTGTGGTGGAAGGCGAGTTTCTCCAGTGTCTCTGAGAGTCTTAGATTGCGCCGTTCATCATTTAAGGCACCATTAAACCATGGTTTAGAAAGTTTGACTGGGTTCCTTCTGAGCTGTTTCGGAGCAAGCGAGTCAAGAATGTTGGAAAAAGTGTTAATGTAATGCTCTGAAAGATCGTCAAGGTTGGTCAAATTAGGGGGGGGCTCTAGTCTATTTTTGGTGATTGAGGTTATCATACTAATGTTGAGGTCTCTCATATTGCGAGTCATTTGTTTCGCTTTAAGGGTTGACCCTGTCGACCCAGTCCCTTGTCTAAGATGAGGAAGGGAATTTGAAAATGATCAGACCAGTCACAGGGTAGGATTTCTCCTATTTGTATGAAGTTGTCTTTGGCAATGATGAGGTCTAGAGTGGCGCCTTTATTGCGAGTAGGGCCTTTACAGAGCTGTGAGAAATTGAGGTTAGAGAGGAAAGTCTTAAAGGAATAGACAATTGGATCATTTGTGTCATTCCAATGAAGGTTGAAGTCTCCGAGGAATATATGGCAGGGTTGATCCGAGCTCGAGCTAATGACCTCCATGATTTGCTCTGTGAAGACTAGATTGTCACCAGGAGGGTGATAGATCGAGTGCAGCACACAAATCTTCTTGCCTTTGTTCCAGATTTCAGAGACTAGCTGTTCACAGGAGGATAAGACAGTACAAGAGGATTGTTTTACTGTGAGGTTGGAGCGATGAATGCAGGCAATGCCCCCTCCTGTTTTATCCAGTCGATCACTTCTGAGAATAGAGTAGTCGGGAGGTATTAAGATGTCAAGAATTGGGGAGGAAGTATCATTGAGCCAGGTTTCAGTGATGATCAGAAGGTCCAAGTTACGTGCAATGATGAGATCAGAAATATCAGCTGCATGTTTCACAGCTGATCTACAATTGAGAAGCATCGCGTTGATGTGCAGGTTGGAAGTGACCACTTCTTGAGTCGAGGTGTTTATATGACGTAGGTTCTCTATGTTCAACTTTCTGAGGTTAAGGCTCGGTTCCCTGTCAGGGTCAGCAATGATTGAAGGGATGTTGAGAGTAGAGTTAGGTTGGGAGACCGTTTTAGGGTCAGAGTAGGACTCAAGCAGGGCGAGAATGTCTTCATCAGATAGCTGAGGTAGGGGTCTGTAGGACCCAAGTAGGGCGAGAATGTCTTCATCAGATAACTGAGGTGGGGGTCTGTGGGGCCGAGAGTGGTGGTTAGGTAGAGGCCTCGAGCTCCAGCTAGAGCTAAGATAGGAGCAGAAGGAGGTAATGCCTTTGGTAGAGTAAATCTTCTGTGGATATCATTCCTCATCGCGGGGGTGAAACCCAATGCTTCCCCATCTTCAAGGAGAACTGCAGAATGCTTTGTACCAACTCTTTGACTACCGAGATATCATGCTTTAGGTCATCAATCTTCTTCTCAAGGCCATGATTGTTCAAGAAGTTATTCGCAGGAGTAGCCCACTCAGGTGGGGTAGGATCCACTTTTGTAGGGTTACTAGAGGTTTGGGTAGGACCATTGGCACAGTTACATAGGGAGATAGGGTCAAACTCGAGATGGAGATCAGAGCTTGGAGTGGGAATAGGGAGAGGCGGAGTTGAATTAGGAGGAGTAGAGGGTGGTGAGGCGTGTAGTAATAGTGTGGGTGATATTAGAATTAAAAAAGCAATGCAGTGCTACTTTAAGTGTTAATGGACCAAAAACAAGATAAATGAAAGCATAAAAACAATCAGGATTTGGGACACAATGCTAGAATTCATAAAATGTAGATTGGACTTCAGAAAACAATTGTATTGAATTGTACAGTTTTTTACATACTGGGTGGTCTGGTTTCATTATTTGTATACAGCTTCATAGCAGAAACAAGGATATTGAAGCACGCAATTTGTATCAACTGTTTGGTGCATATTTGAAGGGTGGTTGTGAGGTTAGACCTTTATTGGACATGTTCGGTGAAGAGTGTGAAAGGAACAAATGATGGACAGAATGCTGAACAATGCAAACATTCACCCCCAGTCACAAAGATCTGGGTTTAATCCATCGTTCTTTTGCTCTCCACACCACCCCAGTTTGGACCCAGCCATATGCAAATCAATCTTGATCCTGTTCCTTATGGGAACAGTCCAGCCCGAGCTGCCAAGCCAGGTCCTCCCTGGACCAGAAACAAGCATCCTGGGACCGGTTTTAGGGCATCACCCCTCATCAGCCAGGCTAGCTTGAATCCAGTGTCGCAGTGAGCACGGGACCCACGTCTAAGCACACCCTTCCCACTTAGGGCGACAAATGCAAAAGGAACAAATTTGGACGGAATGCTGAACAATGCAAACATTCACCCCCAGGCCCAGTCACAAAGATCTGGGTTTAATCCATTGTTATTTTGCTCACCACGCCACCCCAGTTTGTACCTAGCCATATGCAAATCAGTCTTGACCCTGTTTCTTATGGAAGCAGTCCAGCTCGAACTGCCAAGCCAGGTCCTCTCAGGACCGGAAACAAGCATCCTGGGATCGGTTTCGGGGTATCACCCCTCATCAGCCAGCCTTGCTTGAATCCATTGTCGCAGTGAGCACGGGACCCACGTCTGAGCACACCCTTCCCACTTAGGGCGACAAATGCAAAAGGAACAAATGATGGACGGAATGCTGAACAATGCAAACATTCACCCCCAGGCCGAGTCACAAAGATCTGGGTTTAGTCCATCGTTAATTTGCTCACCACGCCACACTAGTTTGGACCCAGCCATATGCAAATCAGCCTTGACCCTTTTCCTTATGGGAACAGTTCAGCCCGAACTGCCAAGCCAGGTTCTCCCTGGACCAGAAACAAGCATCCTGGGACCAGTTTCGGGGCATCACCCCTCATCTGCCAGGCTAGCTTGAATCCAGTGGTGCAGTGAGCATGTGACCCACGTCTGGGCATACCCTTCCCACTTAGGGCAACAAATGCAAAAGGAACAAATGATGGACGGAATGCTGAACAATGCAAACATTCACCCCCAGGCCCAGTCACAAAGATCTGGGTTTAGTCCATCGTTATTTTGCTCACCACGCCACCCCAGTTTGGACCCAGCCATATGCAAATCAGTCTTGACCCTGTTCCTTATGGGAGCAGTCCAGCCTGAACTGCCAAGCCAGGTCCTCCCTGGATCGGAAACAAGCATCCTGGGACCGGTTTTGAGGTATCACCCCTCATCAGCCAGGCTAGCTTGAATCCAGTGGCGCAGTGAGCACGTGACCCACGTCTGGGCATACCCTTCCCACTTAGGGCGAAAAATGCGTAAGGAACAAAAGATGGATGGAATGCTGAACAATGCAAACATTCACCCCCAGGCCCAGTCACAAAGATCCGGGTTTAATCCATCGTTTTTTTGCTTACCACACCACCCCAGTTTGGACCCAGTCATATGCAAATCAGTCTTGACCCTGTTCCTTATGGGAACAGTTCAGCCCAAACTGCCAAGCCAGGTCCTCCCTGGACCAGAAACAAGCATCCTGGGACCAGTTTCGGGGCATCACCCCATATCAGCCAGGCTAGCTTTATTAGTGAATGTGAGGCATGATAGGAGAGGATGTGCTGCCAACGCAAGTCTTGGCATCGGCTCAACATCCTATGATTCTGGGCAAATCACTTAATCTCTCTGTGCCTAAAATAAATAAATAAATGTTACATTGTTTAATGCAACTGGTGCTCATGTAAGGCACTCTAATACCTTTGGGTTGAGTTTGTGAGATACAAAACTGCAAAAATTAAAGAATATAAAAAATAAAATATGATGACATAGTGGGGACATGTCACATGGAGTGTAGTCTCACATAAGTGTTGCAGAGGGGGTGAGAGAGACTCAGCCGCATTTGCATGCACTATAAATGGAATCCATTATTCATGTGCATCAGAAGGGTCCATTATGGTATACGGAGCTCAACAACTACTAACCGGAGATCATACATATTTTGGAGACATTGTTAAATCACCAAGTAGTATTATAAATGGGATAAAGTTTCCTCTGCTGTAGATTATAAGGATATTGCAAGTCACCAATGAGTACCCAGACCATATAGAGGAGCAAAGATGAAGGACCAGTATAACACCCCCCTTCCTGCAAACATCTTAAAACCTTGGGCCCAGAAAATCAGAAATGTTACTCAATGCAGCACAGCAATCAAAGTTGCTGCGCTGTGTCGCGTGACAAGACAGTGGAGAAAAGAGCCATATCTACAGAGATATGGGACTCTCCTCATCTCTCCCTAGTGCCAACGCACAATCAGGCTGCTTAGTGCCATGCGCACACATTTGCACCATTGTGCAAGGGTGTCTGCATGAGTCTTGCATATGTTTTGTACTGGAAGGGCAACTTTCCAGTACAAAATGCTATGCTTAGACTACCTTTAAAACTTTTCCCACCTTGGATGTATGCTGTGCAGTGCAGCGCACGTGCAAAGTGGGAAAAATTAGGAGAAATAAAATCATTTCTCCTTATTAACTCCTGTTTCAAAGTGGCATTATCTTTGGCACAAAACCCTGTCTACTATTGTTAGAAGATATGGTTTTACATGAAAAAACAAGGGTGGTTGCATGAGAACGCACATATACAACCCATGTAATGTCCCCTTTGCAGTGCAGCACAAATACGAAGTGGGAACAGTTAGGAGAAATACAATTATTTCTCCTTTTTAACACCTGCAACACCCCCCTTTGCAGAATAATGCAACGCTAAGGGCTTCTCTGCATTTCTTTGAGAGAACTCAAGTTATGCACTGGAAAGTAAATTGTATAAACAATTTGCACAGGTTTGCGTCACCTTTGTGACACAAAAGCAGCACAAAATGTTTGGTTATCTGGGCCTTGGTGTCTTGCTGTTTCATGTTCATTACAGATAAGAAGTATAAAAGCAGAATCTGTAGTCCGAAATAAAGCACAACCAAATGCACATACTAATTTTCTGAAAAATCTAATGGAATCAGTTTAATGCGTCAGGTTAAGAAGGCTGTGGATCAGATAGTGTACAAACTTGTAGGGATTCTAACTTTCTTGCAATAAATTACAGTGTGGGGGAAAAAAATTCCTTGGCATGAATATCTCTTCATTGCTGTTCACCTCTTCTTTTTAGAAAAATAAATCAAAAGGAATAGCCAGTCCCCATTTTCATTGGTAAACTGCCTTTCATCCTGGCTGCTGGCAGCCTTTCATCATGGCTGCTGGCAGCCTTTCATCATGGCTGCTGGCAGCAGGCATTCTGATGTCTGAACTCAACTGTAGTATCTTATTATAGTGGGGCAGCTATGTTGTTTCTTTATTATAGTTGAATAGATGCGTCCCAGCTCAACGGCTATAAAGAAATTAGGCACGGGCCTTTATACAGGGATTGGAGGTTTCAACATATTATGTGAAGTCTGTCTGGAAGCATCAGGGAGAAACAGAAGAGCAACTAATTGTAGGTGCTGTTGAAACATCAAAAAAGTGATGTATAATGCTCACTCAGGAAAAACAAAGGAGTAATCTATTGGAGGGATTGTTAAACTACAAAGAAGTCTATCCATGTGTGACATAGAATCAACCACCAAAACAGTAGTGTATGGCGTTCATCCATGGTTGAGTGGGTAGGGGCTCGGAGATTAAGAGAACAGAGATGGAAGGGAACCAAACTCTGGCTGACGTCTATCAGGCACAAGCATGGAACACACCACAGACAGACACTTTTATCCTTCTTCCTTTTAGTCGGATGCCCGAGATGGACACGTTAATGGGAGAGATAAAATAAGTGAGCTGAGCAACATTTACCACGGGGAGGAAGGAGGGACTGGTCTGCAGAAGGCTCAACTACTGCCCCTGCAGGTCAATAGAGACATTAAGAGACCAGCCCTTGAAGTGGAGGTAGTTAGCTTAAGGCAGGGAGGAAGCAAAGAACTGCAGGGTATGAACGTAGCCCAATAATTTGAGCACAATGCTAGACACATGGGAGGAGAAACAACACAAAGCAGAGGAGGAAACATTTTAAACGTAAAATACTGTAGATGCACAATCGCAACAAATGGATGCCCTTAAACTTTCTGACTTTCTCATACATAGGTTGGGTACCTAAGACCACTCAAACATAACACCAAGAGTGCACAAGTCAAAAGTAAAACCTGAGGCCTCTACCAGATTAGTTCATCACATGGATAGAAGTTGTCTAATTGGAATAAGATAGCCGATCTATTTCACACTTACTCTCTAATACCTGTTAACTGTCATCGATGACATCTTTAGCCGGACCAACTTATAGCCAACAACACTTTACAATATGCAACTCATACATTATTTGGAAAAGTGAGTCTGCAAATCCCAGAATACCAAAAAGGCGTTGGCTAAAAAGACACAACTGAATGAAGTCAGCCCCACATTTTGAGGTCAGTTGGCAGTGCTGACCACCTCCTCACTGAGCTGCAGGCATTAGGCCCTTGCATCAGGCCAATTTGTTTTCTGCTGCTGCAAATATACTAATTTTACCCCCAAGGAGAGAGACCTCCAAGGAACAACAGTGAGCGTTGTAAAATACCCTGCCCATGTTCTTTCTTATGTCGCGTTAAGATCCAAGGTGGGTAAGGAACAGTTTCCCTATCTCTTTGAACCAATAACAAAAAGAAGAGTGATAATCATAGAAATCTGTTATCTGTATAACCCTCTGTAAAGGACATTTACTATGCAATTATTATTAGAAATTCATAACAGAAACTTAGGTCCAGACACACATAATTTGCAACATATATTTTTGTGGCAGCTAAATTATTTGGTGAACCAACCTATGTATTAATAGGTCGGTTTGAAGAATCAGGATTTGGAGTGAGGCACAATCCAACCTACCCCATTACTCTTCATGAATTAGGTGGCAAATTATGACTTATTCCAATGGATGGCCATTCGAGGAATGGTGGCCTACTCTCAGCAGATCACCATGTTTGTGATCTTGTTTTAAATTTTTTTGTTTTAAAGGCAGCTCTTTTGTCTTGAAAGAAACAGTGCTGCATTTAAAAGTTTGTGTTTTAAAGTTCCACTAAACCACTTAACACTCCAAACTTTTGTTTTACATTCACAACACGGAAAGGGTCTTAAGATCACCACTTCGCCTTTGTGAATGGGTTACAACCACCTTTGAAGAGTTGGTAACCTAAGAATGGTTTATGACCCAAATTATGGTCTCAAACAATTGTTACATAGCATTTTGAAATGCAATTTAATAGGGATGCTGTACCCGTCCCTTCGAAATTTCGACTCGGTATGCATTTCTAAACCCATTGTGTGATTTGCCAAGGGAGTGCTTGGCAATCTATTGTGTCTGTGACGGTTAACAAAGATAAGGTCCTTGTGTTCACTTACCAAACCAAAAACCTTCTGTGAGCCCTTCCCACACGATACACCCCCACCCGCCAGCTCCGCTCGACCAGCCTCGCCCTCGCCACAGTCCCCCGCATCCGGAAAACGACCGCCGGCGGCAGATCCTTCTCCCACCTCGCCGCCAAGACCTGGAACACCCTCCCCACCAACCTCCGACAGACCCAAGACCTACTGGCCTTCAGAAGACTCCTCAAGACCTGGCTCTTCGATCAGTAGCAGCACCACCCCCCTCTTCCCCCAGCGCCTTGAGACCCTCGCGGGTATGTAGTGCGCTTTATAAGTGACATGATTGATTGATTGATTGATTGATTGATTGATACCAAAATGTATACACCCACTCTCACTGCATTTCCTGCTTTCAGCAGTCTTTACAATCTTATCAAAATGTAAACATTTTTTAAACAATTCAACTGGAAAGATTATTTTTCCATCCAATGAACCACTCTTATGTTGCTGTTGTTGCTCGGGGCCATGTCCCCCCCCAAACAAATATTCCTGGCTACGGACCTGCTTGTCAATCCAGTTCTAAGATGGCAGCGACCGTTGAGGTACTTAGTATTGGACATTTCCATTACATATAAAAAAAATTATGCTGCTCCATACTTTTTTATGAGCAGGAATAATAATACGCTTACACCTGCTCTATAATTCCAGTCCGACAGTACAGAGGCCAGATGACATGGTTGTTGGGCACAATAGGCTGTTGCCATTATCCCTGGGGACCAGTTCTAAGATGGTGGCGACCATTGAATCAATTTATGAAAGGAGTTATTGTTGCACCCCATAGAGGGTCACATGATCATCATAGTCAAGCTCCCCTTAGCGTACCATTTAAAGGGCATTGCTGGTAGACTCACTGCACCTTCAGAGGGCAGCGAGCGTCAAGACTGAGAGGCGTCCGTCCCTTGAAAACGTGAATGTACTTAACTTAGAGCGGGTGTTTGATACCCCTGATTTGTACCTCAGGGTCATAGAATGGGTGTGGGTTGGGCTCTTATGGGTAACAAGCAGATTCAGCCGACCGCAAGGACATGATACAAATGGAGGGGGTTGAACGGGGCATGCCCGGAAGTACTCCGGTATGTTTGATGTAAATAACGTCGATTTTCATTGCCATTACGAGTCAGTCCGCTTAAATACTTACAGATTAACCCTTTAAAAGATTACCGCTGGCAGTAAAATAATGATTGGCACTATCTAGTAACATTTATGCTCCTGTGTTTATCATGAAGTACTGTGACAAGCTGGGGATATATGCATCAAGGGGATACAGGCGTGTGTCATTATGTCATGATTGGTGCATATGTGACGTGCGTCGACAGAATCAACCAGGTAATAGCATATTTTGACATACATAAAATCAGTACTATAATAAGCTTATACTAGGCAGCTTGACTCTCAGTACCCACCCATTGGCATTTCCTAGTCCCACTAAAGCTATGGGCACCATTTATATTTTTTATGAACAAAAACGATCAAACACCACCAACAACAAATGCTCTTGACATGGGTATGATAATGATTTGTTGATCAGCTCAGTGGGGCTGTATGTGCACTATGCTAGGGAATGATTGTTGTAAAAGTAATGATTTGATGGTTGTGATTCACATGCTTTTACTCCCAACAAGAGTGTGTGTCAACAGGGAGACGCTCCCGCTTGTACCCCGGTTTCAGAAAATATTCGAATGAGACTTGGTAAGCTACATATTTTGTGTTCCACTTACTTTTCCTTTGATCCTCACCTTGATGTGGTGTTTATGTGGTGATGGGATGCTCGTCAACAGAGATATGCGGGTGATTTTTAATGGGCAATATGATGGGTATTGGAGAAAAAAAAGTTTGAAGCAGAGATAATATGGTTCTGATTCCTTGTTTACTTGATTATCACACCCTCATTTGGAAGAACGACAATGGTTTTATTTGTGTTTTTGTCATTGCAGGATAACTTCAAGTGTGGTTGCATAGGAGTGACAAGTAAGGTCACTGAGTATTGGAAAATATTCTTCCACCCACTTAATAATAATCAAATAAAAGGGGTGGATATAAGGGTGGGATCTTTAGTCCTGAGGAAGGCTGAATGACCCAGAGGTGATATCAATTCCGGCCGAAACACGTCGACGAGATAGCAGATATTGGGGTATGGTCAAGTTTAATAAGACAAGTTTTTTTTTATATCAAACATGGTATATTTCAGTGGGACCATAATGGAACTGGGAACCTCAGGGTGCCCAGGTGCTAGCCCATGTTAGCTTAAGGGGCCCTGAGCACTTATAGAAGCTCCTAATGGAAAGAGGCTACTATAGGGACATATAGGCCGGCATTTATATGTGCACATCTTTAATATAATGCACCCTGCCTCCTGGGCTCAGGAGGCCTGCCTTTGGGGTGACTGACACATATTAAAAATATTGCAGTGAACTTGCCACTCATGGTGAGGGAAAAGTTGAGTTGGAGTCAGTGTGCACTGCTCCTGCAGTCTGCAATGGCAGGCCCGCTGTCATCCGTTTACTTGGGTCACTCAGGATGGCACAGTCAGTGCTTCAGGCTCTGGTGACCCCCTTTAATTCCCATGCCTTGGGTACTACTGATACCATTTACCAGCGAGTTATAGGGGAGTTAAATTCCTTGCCATTTGGGGTTATCAATTCATATACATAATTTTTGGGGATAGAGCACTGGCACAGGGGCCTGGTTAGCAGGCTCCAGTGCACTTTCAGAGTCATAACCATCAGCACTGGAGAAAAAGGTATGGGGGTTAACATACAAAAAGGGTACTTTCCTACTGTTTACACCACACTTAGTCTGTATTCAGGGTTGTAATGGTAAATATAGTTTAGTACAGTGTGCTTTTTTTTTTTTTTTTAAATCAATGATGTAACAGTTAAAAAAAACATTGTGCTACACTTACCATTTAAACTCGCACCCCAGACTAAGTGCAGTCCAAACAATATGGTAGTACCGTGGTACCCAGTAAACCTTTTAAAATATATAAAAGCAATAAAACAACTTTTACTTAGCTTTACACTTTTACATAAACTTACTCATCCCTTCCTAAATACTTGTAAAATAGTAGTATTCTATATTTACACTTAAAATCCAGAACACAGCCAAAGTGTAGTCTTAACAATATGGCTGCCTTTTGCTTTTGTAATGGCAGTCATTGGTCAATCAAATAATGTTTTATCATCTGTATATAAATCACTAACTATTTCTGCCTTATGTGCCTGATTCACAATGGTAAACTTGCACTTTCTTGTCTGCTATTCACAAATGTATTTTAAGAGTAGTATCTTCACGACTGCGAAGTCTCCGGACATTAAAACATATGACTGTCATATTTTTATGTGTGGAGACTCCCCAGTTGTGAAGAAACTACTTGTGAAAAACCTTTGTGAAAAGCAAATAATCGTAAACGTAAACAAAAGTGTAAGTTTACCTTTGTGAATTAGGCCCTATAACTTTAAAAGTAATGAAACAATTTAGATCTACTACTAAAAAGTACCCTTTACACCTCTTAATCTATATTTCTGACACATTTCATCTAAATCCGTCCAGCTATTTTTACACTACCTCTGTTTAAACAATACTCTAAGACACAACAAACCACTCCACTCTACAGCATGCCACTCCACTCTATGACACCTCACTCCACTGTATGACAACCCACTCTACTCTACGACAGTCGACTCCAGTGTAGCTCACTTCACGCCACTTCACTCTACGACAGGCCGCTCCACTCAAAGAGACGTCACTCTAAAACACTGTACCATACTCTACGACACACAACCCGACTCTACTGTATAACACGCAACTCCACTGTACGGCACTTCGCTGTAGAACACGCAACTCAATTGTACGACAGTCCACTCCACTGTATGACACTCCACGCGCCTCCACTGTATGACATGCCATTCTACTGTAAAAGATGCCACTCCAGTCTACCACACTGCACTCCACTCTACAACATGCCACTCATCTCAATGCCACTCCACTCTATGCCACTTCACTCTATGCCAATCCACTCTCGTCTATGAGACTCCACTGTATGCCACACCACAGTACAACATGCCACTCCCCTCTACGACAATCCACTTCACTGTAAAACACACCACTCCACTATATGACATGTGACTCCATTCTATAACACATCGCTCCAGTGTAACACATGCCACTGCACTTTACGCCACTCCACTAAACTCTATGCCACTCCACTATACGCTATTCCACTCAACGCACTCTACTGTACGCCATTCCACTGTACGTCACTCCACTATAAGCCACTCCAGTCCACGCCACTGCACTGTATGCCACTCCACTCTACTCTATGCCACTCTACAACACTCCACTCTGCGCCACTCCACTCTACACCACTCCACGCCACTCTACTATACACTATTCCACACTATGCCACTCCACTCTAGTCTCCGCCACTTCACTGTACACCACTCCACTCTAAGCTATTCCACTGTATGCCACTCCACGCTATTGTACTCTACATCATTCCACTCTACTCCACTGTATGCCACTCCACTCTACGCTATTCCACTGTACACAACTCCACTCGACTCTATGACACGCTACTTCACTCTAGGCCACTCCACTCTAGGCCACTCCATTCTACGCTACTCCATTCTACGCTATTCCACTGTATGCCACTCCATTCTATGCCACTCCACTGTACGCCACTCCACTATTCCATAATACGCCACTCCACATATTCTATTCCACTCTACGCACTGCACTGTATGCTATTCTACTCTATGCCACACCACTCCACACCACTGCACTCTAAGGCACTCCACTACACGCTATTCCAATCTTTTCCACTCTACAACACTCCACTCTACGCCACTCGACTCTATGCCACAGCACTCTGGTCTAGAACACTCCACTGTATGCCATGTCACTATACAACATGCCACTCCCCTCTACAACAATCTACTTCACTGTAAAACACTCCACACCACTCCACTCTATGATGCACCACTCCATTCTATAACACGCCACTCCAGTTTAACACATGCCACTCTACTCTATGACATGCCACTCCACTCTACGCCACTCCATTCTACGCTGTTCCACTCAACACACTGAACTGTATGATATTCCACTCTATGCCACTCCACTCTGTCACTCCACTCCACACCACCACACTCTATGCCATTCCACTCTATGCTATTCCACTCTACATCGCTTCACTCTACTCTACGCCACTTTACTGTACACCACTCCACTCTATGCTATTCCACTCTATGCCACTCCACTCTACGCCACTCCACTCTACGCTATTCCACTCTATGCCATTCCACTTTACTCCACTCCACAGTATGCCACTCCACTCTACGCTATTCACCTGTATGTCACTCCACTGTTCGCCACTCCACTCTCCGCTACTTCACTGTACACGACTCTACTCTATACCACTCCACTCTACGCCATTCAACTCTTCGCTATTCCACTGTATGCGATTCCACTCCACTCTACTCCACTCTACTGTGCACCAGTCCACTCTACGCTAGTCCACTCAATGCCTCTCCACTCTATGCTATTCATCACTATGTCATTCCACTCTACGCCACTCCACTCCACTGTATGCTACTCCATTCTACGCACTTCCACTGTACTCATCTCCACTCTGACACTCCACTCCATGCCACTCCTATCTACGCTACTCCACTCTACATCACTCCACTCTAATCTACAACACACTACTGCACTCTGTGCCACTCCCGTCTGCACTACTCCACTTTACACAATACACGACTCCACTCTATGCCACTCCACTGTATGCCACTCCACTCTACTTCACCTTACCCAACTCCACTCTACACCACTCTACACTATTCCACTGTATGCCACTCCATTCTACTCCACTCTACTATATACCACTCCACTCTACGCAACTCCACCCTATGCCACTCCACTCTACGCTACTTCACTCTACGCTATTCCAGTCTATGTCAGTGTATTATCACTACTCCACTCTATGCCACTATAAGACACTCTACTGCACTGTACGTCACTCTACATGACTCCCTCTATGTCACTCCACCCCAGTTTACTGCACTCTACTCGATGGCACCCTGCTCCACTCTACTCCACCTTTCTCCACTACTTCACTCTACTTCATTCCATGCCACTCCATTCTACGCTACTCTATGCCACTCAAACTCTACATCATTCTATGCCACTCCACCCTAACACACTCTACTGCACTCTACTGTACTCCATGCCACTCCACTCTACAATACTCTAATCCACTTTGTGGCACTTGACTCTACTCCACTCTACAACACTTTCCAACACTTTACGACATGCCACTCTAGTCCTCTATACGACACTCTACTCCACTCAATGACACTTTACTCCACTGTATAATATGTGTACGAAGCTGGCTCTGTGTATACTATACCAAAAAGAGGTATTGTGTGCACAGAGTCCAGTGAGTCCCCAAAGGTATAGCAGAGGAATAAGTAGATGATACCTTACTCTCAATTTAGTGGTAGCTGGGCTGAGCAGTTAGGCTTATCAGAGGGTAGTGTTAAGCATTTGTACATACTCAGGCAAAAAATGATAACACACATGCAAAGACTGAATCTAGACCAATTGGTTTGTATAAAAAGTTGCTACTCAGTTATTTTATTATAGAACCAAAAATCACTTAGTGCAGGTAAGTTGTACAGTATTGTAAAGTAGCAATATTTTGCACGAATGCAGTAGTGTTTTGTAAATGCAGTTATAAGTTTTACAGTTTTTAGAATGCTTTCTGTAAATGTCAATTTAGTTCAGTTGTAGGTTTTGGGAGTGATACAAGTTCAATGCTACAGATAAACTTATAATACAATCCTATGGAGGAAAACAATGCTAAACAATTTGCAGGTAAGTACTTGACTTACTTCCCCAGGCTTCGGGAGTTTAGGACAACACCAGGTAGGTAATGCACCACCAGCAGTACTGAGGCGGCTGGGTGCTGAGGTCACTGGCCCAGTGTTATCCAATGGAGCCGGAGGGGTACCTCGAAGAAGCACGGTTTGCAGGTAGGTACCCCCAGTGTTAAGGCAAGTGCCCCAGTGGTTGAGGTGAGCATAGGGGGTGCCACAAAGCAGCACCAAAGCTACACCACTAGCGGCACAGGGGCGTCCGGATGCAGGGTACACATCAGCGTTGGGCGCCCAATGCTTTCCAATAGAGGTCATCAGTTTCGGAAAGAGGCTGCAGGCTCGGAACAGGAGGCTGGACGAAGGTGACCATTGGCTGGGCAGGTAAGTTGGATAGCTGGGGAACACCTGGGCACCATCGGCTGCCCAGGTGTAGGGGTTAGAGGATGCAGGGGTGCCTTTTAGGGTTGGATCTCCTCAGATGGTTCCCGTCGGGGGACCCTTCGATCAGAGGCTGCAGGCATCAAGTGGGGGTCATGGAGAGGTCAGCCACTGATGCATACAAAGTCAGGATCGCTGAATAACTCAAATTCGGGCCGTGGGCGTTGGATGCAGAGTGGTGCAGTGTTGCGGATCCACCCAGATCCGGTGTTGATTTCTTTGCTGGACAAATCCGGTGTCCATGGTAGACAGGAGTCTTTGTTGAACACAGCACAGGTCCTCCGGTTTTCTTGAGGTTGCTGGCTGGAGGCCACGCCATTTTCTTGAAGCAGAGTTGCTGGAGGAGGCAACAGGCCAGTAGCGCTGAGGCCAAGTCAGTTCTTCGCCTTCTTCTCCACTGCTGCATGGCTCTTCGGTCCTTCTTCTTCTTAGGTCATCGAATATAAGGAGCAAGGTTCAGGGGTGCCCCTAAATACCAGATTTAGGGGCATTACAGGTGTGTGCAGGTCGGTACCAATATGTCCCTTCACCTGGGATGTCTACACCCCTCCTTATGCCACCCTCCAGTGGGTGGGGGCATATGCCGCGTCCTGACTGGGGGAGTCCTCTCATCTTCAAGATGGAGGGGACTGAAATGTGTGCTTCATTTCGTTTCCCCCACCTAAGAGGTAGGGTTGGCAAAGGTGGGCACACCTCCCTTTCTTTCAAGGATTTCCTGCCGAATCTCCCACCCAAAGTGGGGGTCAGAACCAGTGGGAGCCAGCAGAGGCTGGGGGTAGCTGACAGTCAGCAAGCCTTTGAAGCTTCCACTTCATGGACCCTGCCCATCTTTGGGAGGGAGGAATGACACCTCTGCCCAGGATGTGCTTTGTTTCAGGACCCAGAGAGCGGAGGGCTGTCTTCCCAGGGGTCCAGAAACCTGTCTGGTGGTGGCAGATAGCTGGTAGCCAGCCAGGAACCACAACAGGGCTGGTCGTTTTTCAGGGGTCATCTCTAAGATGCCCTCTGAGTGCATTTTGCATTAAATGCAACACTGGCATCAGTGTGGGTTTAATGTGCTGAGAAGTTTGCTATCAAACTTCTCAGTCTTCAGTACACTATCGTGCTGACAAACTCCCAGCCCATGTACTCAAAATGGCTTCACTGCACTTACAATGTCTGTGAACAGCACAGACACTGTAGGGGTATATTGCTCAAGCAGCTATGTCCTTACCTGTGGTATGATGCACCCTGCCTTTAGGGCTGTAAGTCCTGCTAGAGGGGTGATTTACCCATGCCACAGACAGTGTTGATGTGCATGCTACACAGGGATGTGTACAATGAACAAAATGATACAATGCACACCTTCTCGTACTCATAACTTTTCTGACTGCTCGTAGAATGTTGTGGCGTGCAGACTAATCTCGGGCTCTGCCCCAAATGGCACGAGTGTGTAATTCTCAGAATATGTGGCACATCCTCTCGCGCTATCAGTAGACAGCCTTTAGAAAAAATCTTTTCCTCACAATAAACCAATGTTCATCCAGTACTCCTTATTAAGTCCATGTTTTTTTTTATACCAAACTTCTTCCATTCTTTATCCATTCACTTCAAAGACAGCGTTATTCCACACTTTTTCAAATGCCACTGCCATGCCCATCCAGGCCTTATCGGTGGCACATAAAGATTAACAATTCATCCTGGGCAGCCTCATACTTTTTCACCCAATGCATTTCGGGCTCTACAGCCCTTTGTCAGGGGTAACTGAAATGGTAAAAAGGACACATAAATATTCTACTCTGTTCATATAAAACTACAATCATAACATGAACGCATTATCAATCAATCAATCAGGGAATTGTAAGCGTGCTACTCACCCGTGAGGGTCTCAAGGCGCTGAGGGGGGGGGGTCCGCAGATCTGTTTAGCCGAAGAGCCAGGTCTTGAGGGTCTTCCTGAAGGTGTTCAGGGAGGGGGCGCATCTGATGTCTGCCGGTAGCTCGTTCCAGGTCTTGGCTGCAATGTGAGAGAAGGATCTTCCACCTGCTCTGGCTCTGTGGATGCGCGGGGTTTCGGCCAGTGCGAGGTTGGAAGATCGGAGGTTTCTTTTGGGTACGTGGAAGTTGATTCTGTCGTTGAGGTATTTGGGTCCGTTGTTGTGTAGGCATTTGTAGGCGTGAGTGAGGATTTTGAAAGTGACTCTTTTCTCCACGGGGAGCCAGTGGAGACTTAGTAGGTGTTGGCTGATGTGTTTGTGTCGGGGGATGCCGAGGACGAGTCTGGCGGCGGTGTTCTGTATTGTCTGGAGTTTGCGGAGTAGGGACTTGTTGATGCCAGCGTAGAGTGCGTTTCCATAGTCCAGTCTGCTGGTGATGAGTGCGTCGGCGACTGTCTTCCTTGACTCAGGGGGGATCCACTTGAAGGTCTTGCGGAGGATGCGGAGGGTGTTGAAGCAGCTGGAGGTGACGGCGTTGACCTGTCGGTTCATGGTGAGTGATGAGTCGAGTACGATGCCGAGGTTCTTGGCGTGGTCTGAGGGGGTAGGTGGGCTTCCGAGGGCGGTCAGCCACCAGGTGCTGTCCCATGCAGAAGGGGTGGTACCGAGGACGAGGACTTCTGTCTTCTCGGCGTTGAGCTTCAGGCAGCTGTTGGTCATCCAGACTGCAACGTCTTGCATTCCTTTCTGGAAGTTGAGTTTGGCAGTGGTGGGGTCTTTGGTGAGGGAGAGGATGAGCTGGGTGTCATCGGCGTAGGATACGATGTTGAGGCCGTGTTGTCGGACGATGGCTGCGAGGGGGGCCATGTAGATGTTGAAGAGAGTGGGGCTCAGTGATGAACACTGTGGGACTCCGCAGGTGATTTTCGTGGGGTCGGAGAGGAAGGGTGGGAGTCTGATCCTTTGGCTTCTTCCGGTGAGGAATGATCGGATCCAGTCCAGGGCTGTTCCTTGTATGCCTGCTTCGTGTAGTCTGGCGACTAGTGTGCGGTGGGAGACGGTGTCGAAGGCCGCTGATAGGTCGAGTAGGATGAGGGCTGCGGAGTGGCCTTGGTCCAGGAGGGTGCGGATGTCGTCTGTGGCGGCGAGTAGGGCGGTCTCTGTGCTGTGGTTGCTTCGGAATCCGGATTGGGATGGGTCCAGGACGGCGTTCTCTTCAATGAATCGTGTCAGTTTCCTGTTGACTGTTTTCTCTGCAACTTTGGCTGCGAAGGGGAGGAGCGAGATGGGCCGATAGTTCTTGAGGTCGGTGGGGTCAGCTGTGGGCTTCTTGAGCAGGTGGGGTCCAGGACGGCGTTCTCTTCAATGAATCGTGTCAGTTTCCTGTTGACTGTTTTCTCTGCAACTTTGGCTGCGAAGGGGAGGAGCGAGATGGGCCGATAGTTCTTGAGGTCGGTGGGGTCAGCTGTGGGCTTCTTGAGCAGGGGTCTGACTTCTGCGCACTTCCAGTCGTCTGGGAAGGTGCCTGTTTTGAAGGTGGTGTTGATGGTGCATTGTAGTTTGGGTGCGATGGCGGCCGCGGCTCTGTGGTAGATGTGAGGGGGCAGGGGTCGGTGGGGGCCCCCGAGTGGATGCTTTTCATGGTCGAGGCGGTGTCTTCGGCCGTGATCGGTGTCCAGTTGGAGATGGTGGGCTGGCTGGTGTTTCTGGGGGCGGGGGCCGTCTGTGGCGCCTGGTGGATGGTCGATGAAGTTGTCGTAGAGGTTTTTGATCTTGAGGTGGAAATAGGTTGAGCAGGGGTCTGACTTCTGCGCACTTCCAGTCGTCTGGGAAGGTGCCTGTTTTGAAGGTGGTGTTGATGGTGCATTGTAGTTTGGGTGCGATGGCGGCCGCGGCTCTGTGGTAGATGTGAGGGGGCAGGGGTCGGTGGGGGCCCCGAGTGGATGCTTTTCATGGTCGAGGCGGTGTCTTCGGCCGTGATCGGTGTCCAGTTGGGGATGGTGGGCTGGCTGGTGTTTCTGGGGGGCGGGGGCCGTCTGTGGCGCCTGGTGGATGGTCGATGAAGTTGTCGTAGAGGTTTTTGATCTTGAGGTGGAAATAGGTTCCAAGCTTCTCGCAGAGGTCTTGGGATGGGGTGATGTCTGTGGCTTCGCTGCGTGGGTTGGTGAATTCCTGAATGACACTGAAAAGTTCCTTGGAGTTGGTGGAGTTGGCCAGGATTTTGTTGTGGATGAAGTTCCTCTTGGTGGCTCTGATCTGGTTGTGGTAATCCGTCATGGCGTCCTTGTAGGTGGTGTGGTTTTCGGTTGTCTTGGTGTTTCTCCAGTTCTTCTCCAGGCGTCTGCAGGTGTGTCTGGCTTCTTGGAGAGCGGTGGTGAACCAGGCGGCTTTCCTGGGGCGTTGTCTGTCGGGGTTACGTAGCGGGCGAGCTCGTCTGCGCAGTTGAAGAACCAGATAAAACATGCTGTATGATAAATAATTACGACTGTTTTGCCGTGACTGATTCCAACATGAATTTGATACTCAATTCACCCCACCCATTTTCGTGAACAATCATGCAAAGAATGAAATCCACTTCCTTCTACAAACAAAAATACCCATTGTGAATAAAGTGCTGTCAAAGCCACCGAAATCACCGCTCAATACTAATACAGGCTTGCATAATCTTAGCACCGTGACCAACAACATAAAGCCATATGAATCTATACCTACATAATCTTCAAGACATGACCGGCATAATAACCGCCTCCCCCACACTCCCTGAAACCACCATCATTGTACGCTCCTTCACCATGGCGTTCCCATTGAAAAGATCACACGTGAAGATCATCTATTTTAAACTGCTGCGGAGGTGTGACAAAGTGCCGGTTCAAACCATGAACCTTAAAGAAATGTGTTCCCTATCCTTCAGCTGAATAATGCACTGCCCACTCATATTTGTAAACTCAAAATCAACCCACCCAAATATTATTACCCTACTCGTTTCCTTCTCCGACCTGCAATGAACGATGTGTAAACAATGTGTATGAAAACATTTTTAAACTGTGCATATGACTCATTACATTTATAATTCCTGAATTAATATAAACAAATCTTGAATGTCCTTCGTAGAATATGTAGCAGTTCCTTTGATGAAGTTCTTACGTGACCACATAGGTTCCCTTCTGAAAACTGGATGAGGCAGCAGGATAACATTGAGGTTTCAGAAGGGAGCCCCTCCTCCACTCAAAAAAGGCCTGGCCCCGGGGGATGGGATCCCCGGGGCCGGAATCGGCACAGGGAAGGGGGGGCCATTATATATATATATATTCACTGAAAAAAAGCAAAGCTTACAGGGAGGTTATAGTTAGGCTCAGATTTTACTCACACAAAACCAGTGAAATTCAGCAGTTATAGTTACCTGAGCTAACTATAACTTACGCCCCCACAATGCACTGCTTATGGCCTCACATATTACATCACTCATGACATGGTCAGTGAAATCACTGATGACATCTCAAATGACATCACTGATGACATCATCCACTGAAGCACTCACACCCCATACAACTTCTCATACACCAACTTACACACCCACACAACCACTCACAGACCCATTCACAGACCCATACCAGTACTCACACACCCATTCACAGACCCATACCAGTACTCACACACCCACTCACTCCTCCATAGAGCCACTCACAAACACACTCACTCGTACAGCCACTCACACAGATGTTCACTCATTCATGCAGCCACTCATACAACAGGCACAGGGGAGACATAATCAGCGAGGGGGGGGAGAAATAGGGGTGAAGGAAAGAGATCAGAAGGAGAGAGAGGATGAAAAGAGAGGGAGAAGAGAAGGTGAGAGAGAGGCGGTGGATGGGTGTGAAGAGAGACAGTGGGTAGGAAGGGAGCAGGATACTTTGAATGTTTTTGCAAGGGCTGGGTTTGGTTCCCAATCCAGCTCTGTTGGCATCATGAGGCCTTGAATGAGTTGAAACTGGGTAGTAAATGTAAAGATGTTCTGAACAGGGGTCCTCAAAACATGTCTTGTATCAAAATGCTTTAAGATAGCATTTGACAGTAGGACTAATTCTCCCCATCCCATTTCAAGATGCCCTAGATGCGGCACGGACGACGCAGGCTTTCCTCACAGGCTACTGCTACCCAGAAAGCATATACTACGTGGCAGGACCAGACCTGCCACATAGAAGAGGCTTTCTGCATAGCAGTAGCATCTCACCTTGAAGAGACCACAGGTCGCACTAATTTGCTGAACCCTAAGAGATGCTTCCTGGGACAATTTTGCCCACATAAGAAGGGAAAGATGGGTAACCATGTTATCAGTGTAGCCCTCGCTCTGGCGAAAAGCCCCATATCAACCAACAGGTCATCGCCCAGAGGGCCCAGCATCCCACAGTGGACGGGTCTAGTGAAAGAAATATTGGGCACAGCTAGTATGAGACCCTCCATAGGGAAAACTGTGGAGTCCTGAAAACACCCAAACACACACAAAGTTTGGAGGCTTACCTCATGTCCTTCACACTGATGTGGGCACCGGTCCTTGGGTGACCTCAACTGCAGACCCGCAGAGCCCGAACAGGGGTCATTCCAGAGCAGACTTAGCTCCCATAGAGCCCCACTCTGAAACCTGACCCCCGGAGATGTGTACTGCTACAAATCCCATGCCAGCGGGCGAGACCCGCCTCACCACCACTCTTCACACTACCATGGATGGTTTGACATGCTATGAGACAGGTTCAATTGCCCAATTGCCTTCTCCCTCTTTTTCGCCTTCCTAAGTCCCATCTATGCCACTTGGTATGCACCAACCTTTTTGCCAGAGGGAGAACAATCTGCGACCACAGCCGCCCACAGCGGATCCCGCGGACTGTTCGAAGCCGAACTGATACAACTAGTTGAATTGTGTTTAATGCATGTTTTGATGTATATCTAAAGATGGAATGCAATAAAAACATATTTTAAAAAAGATGACTTTTGACAGGCACACAAAGAGAGAACAAAGGCAGACAAGGAAACAAGACCCCACCTCCTCCTAAGGCACAGACTGAAGAATAGTGACACATCTATGTGTGAGGTATGGGCCAAAATATAGGAATGTTTGAGCTTCCATAGCGTGTACAGAAGACACAAGTGCAGAAAGCATGGGAGCTTGGAATACAGTCTCTTATATGGTTTTACTCCACGGAGGCGTCGTGGACATCAGTGTCAGCGGCGCGTGACCATTGACGTATACCTTGTTTGCATCCAGTTTACATTACTTTCTGTGCACTTTAGTTCATGAGACGGCATGACTGTGGAGGTTCTCCCAGTGTCCTTGTGGGGTCACTGGGTCTGACCCTGCATATCTTTGCGAGGGCTTGTTTGTTTCCCATGTTTGTTTCTCTTATTTGTTTCACTTGTTGGTTTCTCTTCTTTCTTTCACTTGTTGGTTTCTCTTGTTTCTTTCACTTGTTTGTTTCTCTTGTTTGTTTCTCTTCAGAAGAGTCCTCAGATGTTTGCAGACTTGTACAGTTTGGCAGCAAACTTCTGCTTCAATGCCAAGGGTGGTCGCATGTGATCCAGCGCGGCTAATATAAATTTCTCCTTAGGACACTAATCCAGATAAAAACACTTATACAACCTATTATCAATTAAACCTTATGTCGGTGGGGCCCATGACACCGCATAACATACATTCATCTAATCTCTGGATTTCACGCTAAGGAGAATGTGCTGCTGGACGGATGGGATACCTCGTTAAATTTGACAGAATAATAATCCATACATTATATGCATTAACCCTTGATCCTGTTGTGTTCTAAACATCAAGGTACTCCGCTCTTTGGTCGATGGACCAACTAATAGAATAAGTTGATGGTGATTAAGACCAGCTCAATCACAATTAAAACCTTTTAACATTATAAATCATAAATGTACTAAAGAACCACAGACTCATTTTAAGTTAGAATATATTTTTATCTAATTTTTCAATCAAATAGGTGAAATTCTTTATTAATCAAACACATTTATTATATCAATAATCATTTAAGAAAAGTTTAATGGAAAAATGAAAATTTATGCATTACCCATAATCATAGGACGCAGACAGGAATGGTTCACCAAAGGAAGATAAACCGCAGATCACAGAATAGACTCCCAAACTGACTGACTGTCCCGCTAACCTCCTCGGACGCACCTCCCGAGCAGAATTCCCGCAACGATCTCGTTCCTTCCCCAGTCAAAGTTCAAAGTCCAAAAATGATAGTCTTTCGTAGTATCGAGGTGGAAAAATGAAAGATAAGGAAGCGGCATGGCAGGAAAAACACCAACAGCAGCAGCCACACCAACCAACCCCCACATAAGAGCAGACTCTCTTATACCCTATTCTCTGGCTTACTACACATAAATGTTGCAATCCTTAGGGGCAAGAATCACGCTAATTGGTCCATTTGAGGGGTGGTGATGGTCACCTCATCGCCCTCCTTGTTCAAACTGGTTTGGGGACGCTGGGGGCGTGGCTTGGCCGGCTGCAAGATGGCTGCACTCTAGTGGGCTCTGCCGGCAAGCTTTATTATCCGGAAAAATCCTGCAGGCTATCGCATCCTACCTGCACTTCCAACCCGTATCCTGGTGCCCCGCGGCGAGAGGCATTGAGAGGAGTTGGTTCTGTTCTCCTGCTCGGCCGGGCGGCTGAGATCCATCGTGTTGAGGCGGCACGCGGCCTGTTTTCCGGCTCCCGTGTGGGCCGCGACGACTTCCTCCGGGGCGGCGCGGACTCTTGGCGCCGCCCGCAGCGGGCTGGGATCGGAGGTCCGACCAACGAATCTCCCGGTGAGTGGCGCCGTCTCGGGGGCGATTGCTGGTGTGGTTGGGGGGCCGCGGGCCGAACCACCGGGTCCGGGACACCGCGGCATTGCCGCTGCTGCCTTGCCCCGCCTCCCTCCGGCCGTCCTTCGCGGCGGCTGACTACGCCCGGATCCAGTGATGGGGGCAGCGGTCCCCCCATGCCTCCTAGCCCGCCCTGCCCCCTGAGTGCTGTGCGCCCCCCTCCGCCTGCGTTTCACCACGGCCCGGCCGGGCTGAGACCCCCTGCGTTGCTGCCTCCAATCTGCTTCATCTCCTCGGCGGCCAGCCTGGTCTCTGCCTTCGGCTCACCCAATCCTTGGGCCTGAGCTATAGCACTTCTGCACATCTTCTTCTGGCTCCTGTGAATAGTGGAGCGGCCCCTGGGGCGCATCCTGCGGGGCCTCGCTCTTGTGGACTCCCAACGTCGGCTTCGTGCTGTGTCCTCCACTGGGCTCCTGCTGACTGCTGCTGGCCGCCGCGGCCTTTGCGGGTGCCTCCCTGCTCGGAGCGCCCTTCTTCTCCTGTTGCTGGTGCTGGGTGCTGTAGGTGTCCCCCCGGCCGTTACCTGACGGAGGGGGACCCGCCTGCGCCTTGTCCTCTTGCCTGGGGGGTCCTCCACTGCACTACGCAAGCGTCGTGGTATTGGGGGTGCCATCACCCTGCTACTCTACACTTGATTACTCTCCCCCAGCCCTGCTATCCGAGCCATTGGTGCCTTGCTGGAGTGCCTGGGTCTGCCCGTCAGGCTGTTGGCCTTCTATAATAATTTGGGGTGTCTGCGGCGGGACGGTGGTGGCAGCTTCACTGCTGATCAGGAAGTTCCACTGGATTGGCGACCCCTGACTTCTCCCACCACCCCAGGGGTCTATCCTCAGGCTCACGGCTGCCTTCACTGTGTGGATTCTGCTGAGCTACGTCTCGCCTCGTTACGTCCGCTGCAGGCGGTCAGTGTGTTTCTGCTCATTTTTCTGCATCTCCGCCTCCCGTAGGCCTTCATCTTGACTGCCGGGTCTTTCATCATGGGGAAGACTGACCCAAAACAGCCCAAAATAGCCTTTGAGCTCCGGAGGTCTTCCCGACAGGACGGAGCTGGCTCCGAGGGTGCCGACTCTGCTGCCACGATGGATGCCCCCCCCAGTCGTGACGACGATCTGAAAGCCATAATGCTCGATGTCAAGTCGACCGTGACCGGCATCGCGACACAATTGGACCAACTCTCCGCCCGTCTGGACTCGGTTAAGGCCCGTGTTGACTCCCACGACAATCGCCTGCTGCATGTTGAGACCAGAGTGTCGGACGCTGAGGATGCCGCCACCCAGGACCGTCAGAAACTACTTCAGATGGACAAAATTCTGGCGGTCATCCGTGAGAAGAACGAGGACTTGGAGGCCCGCTCCCGCCGGAGCAACCTCCGTATTACGGGCCTTCTGGAATCCACCAACATTTCACGGATGGAGGACTTTGTGGAACAGCTGATAAGGGAACACTTTGGCGATGCCCTTTCCTCAGTGTTCATCGTGGAGCGCGCACATCGTTCACTTGGCCCGCGTCCTGGCCCCGGGCTGCCTCCACGCCACATCATCGCAAAAATCCTAAATTTTCGTGATCGGGACGCCATCCTTCGAGCGGCACGAGAAAGGGGCACCATCAACCATCGGGGTAACACTCTCCTTTTACCCGGATTACACCCTTACTGTTCAGGCGGCTCGGTGGGAGTTCCTTCCGGCCAAGCGCATTCTTCAAAAACACGAGGTCTCGTATTCTCTGGCCTACCCGGCGAAACTGAGGGTCCGTCAGGGGGCAAAAACACTCGTCTTTCCGGACCCCAGAGAGGCCCTTGCATTCGCCAAGAAGCTTGACAGAGAGACCCGCTCCTCTCCTTCTAAATCCCAGACCGATGGTGCGGATCGCCTAAGTGACAATGACTAAAGTGCGAACTCTGGTTGTTATCTATTCCTGTTCTATATGATGCCTAACACCACCTAAGCTTGGCCACCCTGCTGCACTGCAGGGGTGTATGCCTGGCCCTGCCATGCCCTCACGGGTTGATTCCCTACTACAAAGTTGGTCATTCCTCTCCCAGTTGTGGGTTCCTGGGGTGGGGAGGGTGGGTTACTCAGCCTAATTGGGGGGTTGGAGTGGGTGTGGGGTTGGGGTTGGGGGGTAATTGGTTGCTTGGGGGGTTGGGGTGGGATGGGGAGATGGGTCTCCATTGGTTTCTCTCTGTCCCTCAATCTGTGAGATGGCTTTATTCTGTCACCGTTTGTTTGTTATGCACTGCTTTCACCAGTCTGGATTTTGACACTGCACTGTGCTTGCGGCTTCTCCATGATGCGAGTCAAGCGTCATTTTACCTCTGTGTACATACTGTGCCTCTGGTTCAGTCCCCCACTAGCCTGCTGCGTGTATCTGTCTCGAGTGTGCGGGGGGCTGCCTTTGCGCAATGTTGCGCTCTGCACCAGGGCCCCCTCCCTGCTAAATTCAGGTCGAAGTACCATTTTCATTCTGCCCTGTCAATCGATGTCTCTGCCGCGCAGTTTGCTCCCGCCCGTGGCGCTCCTCACCCGCATTGCGCGATGTTGCGCTTAGGTCCATTCCCCCATGGCTGACATAGTATGTTGGACCTGGAATGTCCGCGGTCTGAATGATTACCGTAAGGCCTGACTGATACACTCACACTTACAGAGACATAGGGTGGACATATGTCTCCTACAGGAGACGCACCTGATGCCCGGGTCCCTCTCCAGACTCCAGGCGCGCTATTGGGGGGAATCCCACTCCTCCACCTATTCTTCATATGCCCGGGGGGTCTCTATTCTCATATACAGGGGTCTACCTTGGCACACTGATCAGGTGCTCACCGATCCAGAAGGCAGGTATGCTATCATACACGGCTCACTTCTGGCCCAGCCTGTGACGATCGCCGCGGTATACGGTCCCAACTCTGAGGATCCGGAATTTTTTAACCATATCTGGCACCTTATCTCTGCTTGTGGCCCTGCGGCTGTCGTCTGGGGGGGGGGGGGTTTAACGTTACCCTTTCGGCGGTCCTCGATCGGTCTAACTCCTGCACGTCTCACCCGCGTGCCACTGCGGCCCTCACATCCATCTTGACTGATAATTCCCTTTGTGATGCCTGGCGCCACCTCCGGCCGGACGCCCGTGAGGGAACATGTGTCACCGGCGTGCGGGGTTGTTGGTCGCGCATAGATTTCTGGCTGACCTCCTTGGACGTTCTCACCTGGCTAACCGATGCTGCGCACTTGGCGCGCACTTTTTCTGACCATGCGCCGGTCCAGCTTTGCCTCCGTCCCCCCCACTCCCCGCAACGTGCATTCACCTGGCATCTCCCCTCAAACGCTCTCCGGGACACTGTCTTCAGTGCTGACATTCAACTTGCTATTACCAATTACTTTGACTTAAACGCTGGATCAGTTGACTCGGCTTCGGTACTTTGGGAGGGGTTTAAGGCTGTCATCCGGGGCGAATGTATTTCCAAACAGGCCGGTGTGCTCCGCTCCATCCGTAATGTCCTGGCTAAGCTCGAGGCTGACATCAAAGATCTAGATGCCGCCCAGGCGAGAAACCCCAGCCCTGAGACGCTGGCATCGATACGCCGAAAACACACTGAATTCTCTGAGGAAGCCGCCCGTGAACTTTCCTTCTTGGGTAGGGAGGGTCGAGCTCGTCGTTTTGGCGAAGGAGACCGACCGGGACGTACCCTTGCCAATCTCCTCCGCCCGCCACGCGCTGCTTCCTATATTACGGCCCTCAGCGATGGGGGCTCGGCTAGAACCACTTCCCCGGAGGAAATTAAGTCCCGCTTTCTAGATTTTTACTCACAATTATACTCCGCCGGCACCCCTCCGTCAGATGAGACCTTTCACCAATATTTCGAGTCTATAGGACTGGTCTGGCTCGAGGACCATCACCGGGAATTTTTAAATGAACCATTTACCAGGGAGGAAATACTTACAGCCATCCGTGGACTTCCCGGAGACAAAGCCCCGGGCCTGGATGGCCTACCGGCCTCATTCTACAAAATGTATGCTGATCTCCTGGTCCCACACTTGGCGGCCATGTATAACGAATCCTTTGATTCTGGCCTCTTTCCGCAATCGCTCCGTGAACCGTGATCACTCTGCTCCTTAAACCAGACAAGCCTGCGGATCGTCTGGATTCCTACCGCCCTCTTTCCCTAATAAACTTAGACAACAAAATTTTCGCCAGACTGATTGCTTCCCGCCTTCAGTTACTAATGCCCCTCATGGCCCTCCCGGACCAATCCGGCTTCATTCCCGGTAGGGCTACCTCGCACAACCTCCGCACTATTTTTTCCGTGTTACATCAAATTAACCCTAGTCTTCCCGCGGTGGCTGCCTTGCTGGACGCTACTAAGGCGTTCGATACGCTTGAGTGGCCCTTTTTATTCTACCTTTTACCTCGCATGGGCTTCAGCGAACTGTTTATTCGCAAGATCAGGCTACTATACACCAATCCCTCGGCACGTCTTCGCATCAACGGCCAGATCTCTGACCCCATCAGCAATGCTCGGGGCACCCGGCAGGGGTGCCCCTTATCGCCCATGCTGTTTGCTATTGCAATGGAGCCCTTGGCTGCCAGACTTCGGCAGCACCACACTCACAGGGGCATTGGTTTTTCGGCCCGCTCCCTTCTCGTCTCTATGTATGCTGACGACGTAACCTTATACGTCCGTCACCCTCAGGAAAATCTCAGCCCTTTGTTCCGGGAAATCATTCGATTCGGCGGGCTCTCTGGCATTCAAGTAAATTGGAGTAAATCGGTGTTGTTCCCTTTGACTGATGCCACCACGTCGTTCACTCCGGATTTCTCGTTTGTGTGGGCCTCGGGCCCCACGCGCTATTTAGGTATTTGGTTGAGCAGGGACTTAGACGAACTTTGGAGATCCAACTTCGGCCGTGCGGTCAACTGGCTGGAATCCAGGATTCCGTCCTGGAGCCGGCTCCCTTTGTCTCTGGCTGGCCGGATCGCAGTGGCTAAGATGGTGGTCTTGCCAAAGTTTCTCTACCTGTTCTTAAACGTTCCCATCCCACTCACTACTCACTTTTTTCGCAAATTACGATCCCTAATCATTTCGCTCGTCTGGGCGGGGAAACAGCCACGAGTCGCGTACGATATCCTCACCCTCCCCATGTCTGTCGGAGGCATGGGCGCTCCTGACCTCAAGATCTACGCCTTGTGCGCCCAGGCCAGTTTTTTACATTTCTGGATACATCCTACCCCTTATCAACCTCACGTTGCAGTTGAGACGGATATAGCATCCCCTTGGCCACTGTCCACGGCTCTGTTCACGCCGGCGGTGCGTCCGCGAGCGGAGGTTAACACAGTCGAAACTTTGCGCTGGGCCTGGTCTGGCCTTCGCCGGCTCTCTAGTCTTCCCTTACTTTCTGCAAATGCTGTGCCAATAGTGAACCACCCTGACTTTCCCCCTCTCCAGCCCTCTGGCATGTCTAGGCATTTGACGCGTTTGGGATTGCGGACAGTCGCGGACCTCTACCCAGGGAATACTTTCTACTCCATATCCGATTCCTCGAGCCCGCTGGACACGCTTCTTTTTTACCAGCTGCGAGCTGTATGCCGGAAGCTTCACTCCACATTTCCTCAGCCCCCACCCACTATGCCGGCCCTGGACTTCATGTATCCCCGCCCCGTCCCCACACAAATTGGTCACCAAACTCTACGCTCTTACGCTAATGTCCACCTCCATCTCTGCTGACCGGGCGCGGGTGGCGTGGGGTGCCGATCTAGGTATAGATATTGCGCAGGCTGACTGGTTATACTGCTGTACTCCGAGGAAGAAGCTATCACCAAACTATAGGCTTCGTCTGATCCATTTTAAATATTTGCACAGGCTGTACCGCACCCCTGCTCAGCTCCACAAGCTTGGACTAATACCAAGTGACGCTTGCATGCGCTGCGCTGCCCCCGCCGCTGACTTCGCTCACTTAGCGTGGCTTTGCCCCAAGGTATCCGAATTTTGGCAGACGGTGTGCTCTACGATTTCTGACATTACTAGTACCACGGTGCAGCCTGACCCCCCCTGTGTCTTCTTGGTTTTGTAAAATTCTGCCCAGACGCCTCACGACGCCTCATTGCAATGCTGCTAGTACTGGCCAGGCGTAGGGTGGCCATGTGCTGGGGGCGCAGACCTGCTCCTAGAGTTGAGAGCTGGCTGGAGGACGCCTCTCGGTGTCAGACTTTGTTGTCTGAGTTTTGGGACCTGTTACCTGCCAGATCCCGTCCGGTTGACATCTGGGGCCCTTTGGTAACTTACCTCCTCTCCCGTCCCCATTTCAGTGGCGCTGCCTCTCCCACGCTCCCCGCCGGCCCTGGGTCCGCGGCGGCCGCCGGTGATGGTTGCTGCCTGCCTCCCGCTTCCACGTAGATTCCCCCCGCCCTGTGGCATTCATTGCTGTTGTCCTGGAAGAACATGTGACCCTCATGAGGGGAGGGATTCCAGTGTTATGATGTAGTGATTCTGCCTTCATGTATCTCTGCTTCTTGCCAGGTGTAGTCGACTCGTTTCCAAACGCTTGACTGGGTTTGTTATGTGTCACTTTGAGCTGTTGTGTAGCACAGTGTAATGTGTCTGACTTGAATTACTTAAATAAAGGTTTTGAAAAATTAAAAAAAAAAAAACATTTTTAAAAACTGGTTTTGGGACAATATAGCACACAATAAGTCTCCTGACTTTTAGGTCAAAAGTAGTCCAACTTGCCAATTTATTTTGTTGCGATCCTTGATGGTCACATTTTAGTCCATCCATTGTCACTCGGTTCTTTCCCATCCATTCCCACGAATACATGCTGAATCTTTTTGGCACGCTCTTTATTGTAGGTCAGTTCGACCTTGACATCTCTCACTCCGGGTACAGGCCGCATTCACGTGATTTGATTTTCTTTATTGCTTCTGCGCAGAGGCCATCTTGGCTGTCTCACGTGATCTCATCCTCTCCAGCAACCATTTTTGAAGCATGGCCTAACAGGCCTGAACAAACTATCATAAGAACAAACACAACCGAAATTAAAACAAAGAAAATAAGCCTTTCTGTTTACCACCCGCCGTTCTAAAAACCCGTCTTAGGTGTTACCTAGCAGAAGCGACATTTAAAGCCATTTTACTTACCATCCGCATTCTTTTGCCACAATACAAATCTACTGCGCAATATAAATCATGCGATTTTACTCTAATTAGTACGCAATCATAATACTAAAATTAATTAACTTCACATTTGTAAATAAATTAGGATTTGCACAAATCTGCATGTTACCCATATATAGTGTTTACTAAAAAGAGTGCATTTGTTGGTTAGTACATGCATTTTCAAACAGTTAGTATTATTAAATTATTAAGAGGTCATTAATTTCCAAGGGGTACAAATTAGTTTGTTTACCCTGCTCCATCACATGCATGAGTTGAACTTGCTCAGTCTTGCGTGGAACTTGTCTACCATTGCAGTTAGTGGCGATCCTTTGTATGTCAGAATATCAACTACAGAAATACCGCGCTACAAGAACGTCGTAGCAAAAATATTGATAACCAAAATATCATGGAGGTAAGTATGTTCTGTTAAATATAGATTTACTATATCTAACTTCATGTATGTTTGATATGTGCATATGTATATATATATATATATATATAATCATCCTGGTTTCGGCGAGTTTCCCTCTCGGCTGCTAGAACGCCGGTGGTGGTGTGTAAGACAGCGCTTCGCTGCGCGCTGTTAAGAATCGATGAAAGGCTCCAAGCAGCAATAAATGGACCCCCACAGCACTCCGGTGCAGTTGTAAAGTAGTTTATTCCACGCTACGGCAGTGGCACAAGCGCCAACGCGTTTCGGTGCAAAGCTGTGGGGTCCATTTATTGCTGCTTGGAGCCTTTCATCTATATATATATATATATATTCACTGAAAAAAACCATAGGTTTCAGGCACGTTATAGTTAGAAATTAGCATTTAAAAAACCTTTGAAATTCACTGAAAAAACCATAGGTTTTAGGGACAGTTATAGTTACTTGGACATTGCACTCGTACAAAACCCGTGAAATTCCCCGTTATAGTTAGTTCAGCTAACTATAACTCGCGCCCCGCAATGCACTGCTGATGACGTCACATATTACATCACTCATGACATGGTCAGTGACATCACTGATGACATCACTGATGACATCTCAAATGACATCACTGATGACATCACTGATGACATCATCCAGTGACTGTGTGTTTCTGTAAAGTTTAAATATGTTTAATATATATAGGGAAAGGCGTATTGAAGAGTGAGTGGGTGTATAAGTGTCTGAATGGATGATTTAGTAGGTGCGTGACTAACTGTATAAGTGAGTGATTAAACTTATCTTACTGAATGCATGGGTTAGTGACTAAACTGGGTGAATGTCTGTATCCGTCTGTCTGTTGCTGTGTAAGTGGCTGCATGGGTTTGTGAATAGCTACATGAGTGTCTATATGAGTTATTGATTGGTTGTCTGAGTATCTGTATGGGTGCCTGAGTATTTGTGTGGGTGGGGTGTGTGCGACTCTGTACATAGATGTCCTGAGTGGGTGATTCACTGGGTGCATGATTTGAAGAGTGCGTCTGTGATGGACTGCTTGGGTGGGTGAGTGTGTGTATGGGTGTGTTAGTGAGTGAATGTATATCTCAGTGGTACATGTGCGAGTAACTACATATGTAAAAGGAAGTATATATATGTGTTAGAGTATTTAAAAGGCTATACGTGAGAGTGTGTGATTGTGAGAGTGGCTGTATGGATGCGTGTGTGCTTGTATCAGTTATTGTATAAGAGCGTAAGAATGTGCTAGTATTTGTATGAGTAAGTGAGCTGGTGTGTGTATAACTGTATAGGTGAGTAAATGGGGGTGTGATTAAATTTTTGCATGACTGACTAGGTGTGTGAGTACCTCTATGGATGAGTGGCGGTGTGTCAGTGTTTATATAGGTGTATGAGTGCATATGATAGTCCTGTACTGAGTGACCGTAAGTATGAGTGACTGTACGGGTGAGTGAGTGGATGTGTGTGTAGACCTAAGAATCAGTGAGTGGGTATGTAGTTATTGGTGTTGGAGTGTCTTTGTTTTTGAGAATGGCAGTCAAAAGTTATATTAGGGTGTGAGAAGATGCATGAAATTATCACATGGTTGATGTCATCAGTGATGTCATTTGAGATGTCATCAGTGATGTCATCAGTGATGTCACTGACCATGTCATGAGTGATGTAATATGTGACGTCATCAGCAGTGCATTGCGGGGCGCGAGTTATAGTTAGCTGAACTAACTATAACGGGGGAATTTCACGGGTTTTGTACGAGTGCAATGTCCAAGTAACTATAACTGTCCCTAAAACCTATGGTTTTTTCAGTGAATTTCAAAGGTTTTTTAAATGCTAATTTCTAACTATAACGTGCCTGAAACCTATGGTTTTTTCAGTGAATTTCAAAGGTTTTTAAATGCTAATTTCTAACTATAACATGTCTGAAACCTATGGTTTTTTCAGTGAATTTCAAAGGTTTTTTAAATGCTAATTCCTAACTATAACATGTCTGAAACCTATGGTTTTTTTCAGTGAATTTCAAAGGTTTTGTAAATGCCAATTTTTAAATGTATTAATTGTTATTTTTATTTTTTTCATACTGATTTACTACATTTTTTTAAACTATTTATTTTTAGATATTTTATTTTTTAAATTACATTGTAATTACATTATACATTACATTACAAAATATACTTTCTCAGAATGAATTAATTTACTTTAAATACTTTGCAAATAGGCAATAGACTTTTAAGTACAGTAGTTACAGTTGTTGCAATGGGCAACACAATTTCAAACACAATGCAACATTGAGCTCAATGTGAATTTCTAGCTAAATGCAATTAGTTACTTTATGGATTACTTTTCTAACCACAGGACTGGATCCTAGATTCAGTCCTGGGACATCTCCTGTAAACAGTTGAGTAAAAGCGTTTTGGTTACAGTAGTGATTTTTAAGGAATATTATTGTATTTTAAAAGTTGACACTTAGAAACTTTTTCACATAGAATCACCAATGTTATCCTATGGGAGGAAATTCACTTAGCAGGTAAGTAGTGTTATCGTGACTTTTTCTCACTCAGTGGTGGATCCTGGATCCAGCACTGGTGCATCTCCTGTAAACAGTTGAAAGAATGCGTTTAAGTCATACAGGCGATTTTTAAGGAATATTTGTAGTTTGTGAAAATCGACACTTTGAAACTTTTCTGCTGAAAACCAGACAATGGATTCCTATGGAAGGAAATACAAGTTACTGGTAAGTACGGTTAAAATTACTTTTCAGGGTCAGTGCTGGGCTAAAAGATGCAGCACTGGGTTCTCTCCTGATAACAGGTGAGTAAATCGGAATTCGTATTTCGGCTGATTTTAGAGGAATATTTGTATGTTTCAAAAATCGACACTTAGAAACTTTTTCAGCAAAAAGCAGGCAATGATATCCTATGGAAGGAAATTCAAGTTACTGGTAAGTACGGTTAAAATTACTTTTCAGGATCAGTACTGGGCTGAAAGATGCAGCACTGAGGTCTCTCCTGATAACAGGTGAGTAAATCGGAATTCGTATTTCGGCTGATTTTAGAGGAATATTTGTATGTTTCAAAAATCGACACTTAGAAACTTTTTCAGCAAAAAGCAGGCAATGATATCCTATGGAAGGAAATTCAAGTTACTGGTAAGTACGGTTAAAATTACTTTTCAGGATCAGTACTGGACTGAAAGATGCAGCACTGAGGTCTCTCCTGATAACAGGTGAGTAAATCGGAATTCGTATTTTGGCTGATTTTAGAGGAATATTTGTATGTTTCAAAAATCGACACTTAGAAACTTTTTCAGCAAAAAGCAGGCAATGATATCCTATGGAAGGAAATTCAAGTTACTGGTAAGTACGGTTAAAATTACTTTTCAGGATCAGTACTGGACTGAAAGATGCAGCACTGAGGTCTCTCCTGATAACAGGTGAGTAAATCGGAATTCGTATTTTGGCTGATTTTAGAGGAATATTTGTATGTTTCAAAAATCGACACAGAAACTTTTTCAGCAAAAAGCAGGCAATGATATCCTATGGAAGGAAATTCAAGTTACTGGTAAGTACGGTTAAAATTACTTTTCAGGATCAGTACTGGGCTGAAAGATGCAGCACTGAGGTCTCTCCTGATAACAGGTGAGTAAATCGGAATTCGTATTTTGGCTGATTTTAGAGGAATATTTGTATGTTTCAAAAATCGACACTTAGAAACTTTTTCAGCAAAAAGCAGGCAATGATATCCTATGGAAGGAAATTCAAGTTACTGGTAAGTACGGTAAAAATTACTTTTCAGGATCAGTACTGGGCTGAAAGATGCAGCACTGAGGTCTCTCCTGATAACAGGTGAGTAAATCGGAATTCGTATTAAGGCTGATTTTAGCGGAATATTTGCACAATGGTGAAGGGAGGGGCGGGGCCTGAGGTGACATCTGTGCAAACGCGCCCCGTGGCGCGTTTTAAGTTGGGGATTAAGTCCCCTTTAATCATGAGGGTCCCTGGGGCCAACTAGCCCACCAGGAACCTCCAGTATGCGCCAGGGGCTGCGTTGCAGAGACGTGTACAGAGGCCACACCCCTTTTACACCTCTCTGCAAGGCAGCTCTGTGGCGCTTTTGGAAGTACATGGTGGGCTAGTTGGACTCCAGGGACCCTCAGGATTCAAGGGGACTTAATCCCCCATCTTAAAACACGCCACGGGGCCTGTTTGCACACATGTCACCTGAAGCCCCGCCCCTCCCTTCACCACTGTGCAAACGCGCCCCGTGGCGCGTTTTAAGTCGGGGATTAACTCCCTTGAATCCTGAGGGTCCCTGGGGGCCAACTAGCCCAACAGGTATATCCAAAAGCGCCACAGAGCTGCGTTGCAGAGAGGTGTAAAAGGGGCGTGGCCTCTTTACACCTCTCTGCAACGCAGCCCCTGGCACATACTGGAGGTTCCCGGTGGGCTAGTTGGCCCCCAGGGACCCCCAGTATTGAAGGGGAATTACTTCCCCATCTGCAAACGCGCCAGGGGCGCGTTTGCAGAGTGGTGAAGGAAGGGCGGGGCCTGCGGCCCGATCGTTTTTTTTTGTTTTTTTCCCTGAAGGGGGCTGTGTGGCCCCCTTCCTTTTCCTATTTTTGGGCCCTGGGGACCCCATCCCCCAGGGCCTTATCCCCTTTTTTTTATTTTTTTAAATTATACGGGAAGGGGCAGCGTGGCCCCCTCCCCTGGCCGAATCCTACCCCGGGGACCCCATCCCCGGGGCATGGCCACACTTTTTCATAAATTTTTAAGGAGGGGGCTGCGTGGCCCCCCTCCTCAGGCCTCCTTTTGCCCCGGGGACCCCATCCCACGGGGCAGGCCTTTTTAAAAATTATTTCTGGGGAGGGGGCCGCGTGGCCCCCTCCCGGGCCACTACTTGCCCCGGGGACCCCATCCCCCGGGGCCTGGCCTCTGGTTGGGGACTGTGGGGGTCCCCAAACCCCCACAGTCCCGCCGGCTCCCCGCCTCCTGCGCGAGCCGGCATTGATTTTCCACATGGGGAGCAGCTAACATGCTGCTCCCCATGTGGAAAAGCAATTGTCTTTGGATATTGGAGCGAGAGCAGGTTTCCCTGCTCTCTCTTCCAATATCCAAAGCAGTTTGCAATGACAGGACGGGAGCCGCGAGGCTCCCGTCCTGTCATTGCAAACAGCAGTGTCCCGGGGGTAGGCACCCCGGGACACTGCAGGAGCCGGCCCTGGGGGTGGCGGTCCCCAGGGCCACCACAGGCTCCAGGAGGGGGGCCACGCGGCCCCCTCCCATCCAAATGCACAGCCCGGGGAGGTGGTGGTCCCCGGGGCTCGGGGTCCTTAACGGACCCCCATTTTCAATTTTGTTAGTGCCCCGTGGAGGTGGTGGTCTCCGGGCGTGTGGGGGCTGGAGCCCCCACACATGTTAATTTAATAAAGAAGCCCCGGGGAGGTGGTGGTCCTCGGGGCTGCGGGAGGGCTCAGAGCCCTCCCGCTACTTTTTCAAATAAAGCCCCGGGGTTGGCGGTCCCCGGGCTTGAGGGCCCTTAGAGGCCCCCATACATAAAATAAACCCCCTCAGCATGCCCCCGGGACTTGGCCCACCCGGGGGCAAATTTATCGAAGCGCGGGAGACCGCGCTCGTTTTTTTTTTTGCAGGATGCGCATCCTGCCGATTTTTTTTTTTTTTAATGCTTTTTTGCCCAGGGGGTCCTTGTGGGACCCCCTGAGCAGGCCTAGGGGTTAGGGTGTTTCTACCCTGCCCCTTTGTGCGTTTTGCGCACTTGTTTCTTTTTTTCTCGGCGGGATCCGCGCACCCTAAGCGCATCCCGCCGATTTTTTAAAATAAAATGCTTTTTCTGCCCAGGGGGTCCTTGTGGGACCCCTGAGCAGACCTAGGGGTCAGGGTGTTTCTACCCTGCCCCTTTTGCGCTTTGCGCACTTGTTTCTGTCCCTCGTTTCTACCGAGGGACAAAATGGCTGCCAACACTTCTTGATTTGGAGTGTTGACAGCCAATTAGCATGCAGCTCGTGATCGGGAGGGTACGCGGATCCGACGCGCCCATAGATATATATGTGATTTTAATTGTAAATTTCTCAGGAACTACTGAACGGATTTACACCATTTTAGCAAAAGGCACCAGTCTGAACCAAGGGCTACCTCTTTGCCAAATTTGGGGTAATTCCGTTCAGCAGTTCGGGCTGTAGCTGCGACTAAAGGTTCCTATGGAAAAATGAATGGGAAAACGCGTTTTGGGACCCCCTTTTTCTCGGCCCCCGCTTGACGTATCACCCTGAGACTTTCAGGGTAGGAGCGGACCGGAGCGCCCCAACAAGTTGGAAGCTTTCGCGAAGATTCGTCAACCGGCGCCAACGTTATTGCAAATAGAATGTCGCGGATTTCCTATGGATAATAGGTCCTAACTATAACTATCTACTGGCGACCGCCAGTAGATAATATATATTCCTGTTTTCGGCGTGTTTCCTTCAGGCAGCCAGACCGCCAGTGGTGCCGAGTCTGCAGTGCTTCGCCGCGCGCTGCTGAAAATAAATCCAAAGTGCTTCCTGCCCAATAACAAGAAACCTCGGCACTCCAGTTATGGTTGCAAATATAAATTTAATCCGGTAACAGAGTCACAAACGCCAACGCGTTTCGGTGCCTTTGTCATATGTATATATATATATATATATGTATATATACACACCTTCACATACCATTAAAGTATGTGTATGTGGAGTTAGGTATAGCAAACTAATACTTAGCCATATATACTTACCTTTATCGATATTTTGATTGTTGATGTTTTTGCTACAATACACTTCTAGCTCGATATTCAAAAGACACAGTTTCGGTACTATACCTCACGGCTCTCATAGTCTGGGGTGCGTCATCAGGAAAAATGCCGAAGGGATGAAACACTGCACAGTCGTTGAAATGGTCCATTTGGGTTTGGGTTTCCGTATTATCACAATATTGTGATGTCTCCTCTCCCTACCAGTGGACTAACAATAGGCCTCGCGGTGCAAGGGTGCCCCCCCCGAGCTCCAGGGGGACCCCTTCAGCACTGTGCACAGGCGGCGGGTCCCAGGCCTGAGAGCTCCTGACTGGGTCTGGAGAGGGGGTGGCCCCCTCCATGTACTTTGCAGGGGCCCCCCCTCAAGTTTCATTATGCCACTGCGCCCTATGCTGTACCGCAGTACTGGAGTGCATGTTGTAACCAGGTTACCCAACAGTGCCAGTGGTACATGGCCCTTGTGAGGTTCCGTAAATAGGGTAGCAGGAAAGGGCCTGGCATCAGCAGGGTGGATTAGAGGTGGTTGATGTCTTGCACTTTTCCATGGTTAACTCTGGCACGTGGCACATGTTGTCCATTTTCCACCTCGAACCTTCAATGCAGCAACAGTGTCTTGTGTTGTACTTTTTAGGTCGAGCCTAGCGCAGCGCGCATGCGCTGCCCTAGGAAAACGACCTCTTGGAATCGCTCTGGACTTCCGGCCTACGGCTTGCGGTTACGAGCAGCGGCGCGCGCTGTGTGCCATCTGTTTTGTCTCAGATTTCACACGAGCGCGCGCACCACTCGCAGGACGCTGCAGCTGCATTCCTCGCTTTCACTTTTGTCGCCACTATTATCTCCGTGTAAAGGGAGCTGCTGCTATTGCTGCTTTTCAGATAAGCCTCCGTGTGCGCGCGTCCTCCGGCGGCATTTTAACGCTCGCGGTGTGAGACGGTTTCGGGTTTGTTATTATGGCCGGTTGTAAGATGGGAAGCAGTGCCCGGAGGCCTCTTGCTGAGGAGTCGCTGTCCGCCGGGGGAGGCTGTGCTGGACGGCAGACGTGCGTTTGCATGGACTGCGCGCGCGGGCTCTTTCCCAGCTGCTCTGCTCGGCTCTCACTCAGTGAGCACGAAGGGCTCCTCTGTTTGTGCATTGATAGGTTTCTCGGCAGTGGCTGTTTGCTGAGGTCTGTGCGTGCTATTGCAGAGTGATGGCGTGCTGTTGTGAGGTGGTCTGTCCTCTTGGTCTGACAGAGAAGTAATTAGCGGCAGTGTCCCGAGCAATCTCTGAAATGTACAGAAAATAGCCGCACTTTGTATGGTTTTCATCACGCCGTGTAAACAAGCCGCTAGGATTGTCACCAAACGAGGGTGAGAGAGGGGCACGCCGTAGGGTCTGCATCATTTAGAATAAGAAACTAAGCATTTTAAAAAACATTACAGTGTATTGTAGTTTTTTCTTTTGGACATACCACAGTTCCATGACTTGAAATATTTATTTCAGACAAAACCCATTGGCAGTGGGAAGTAAAAGCAATCAGGACTGCTGAGTTCTAATGTTGGTTCCTCCTTTTCTATAACATTTTACAAACGTCACCAGATCAGTGTATCTCCATTGCCTCAGTGCACTTGCTTGTACAAAAGTGAGCACATGTGAGAGAGTTAACACAGTTCAGCGCTAGATGGGAATACATTTGTGCCGTTCTTTTAAGTGTAGGAGTTGGCGGAGTAACTTCAGTGAACGTGGTTACTTGGCTACAACAACTTCACCACCCACTGCATCCTCCTCCTTGGAGTTGCCTTCTCTTTTTATATTATTTTTGTCCTATTGTTAACCAAGCAAGCGCAGCCACAGTCTCTATCTAATATGACCATCTTCCTTGTAAACCTACATTGCCTTGAATGTTATTTCTCCTGACATGTGACCCCACCTCGAATGAGTGAGCTCTAGGCTGAAGTTAAAGGTGGTTTGTTAAGTAACTGCCTGCTTCTTAGAGGTATACTGTGTATCTTGTTACCGATTCCTTGTCCTCATTTCCTCTATGTAGCATGTTTCCTGAGTACCTGACTCTCGGGCACCCTTTGTGCAAGTTCATCATAGCCCAAGCAGAGTTTGCTGTCCCAAGCAGCTCATGCAGCCTCTCGAGGTTACTGTCTGAAGAAGAGCTGGAGCCGTCTCAGTGTAGTGCTGAGTACTTTTGTTCATTGTGCTGAATCTATAAAAGTAACAATGTGGGCACGTACACCAGAGTTGTCAAGAGCGTAATGCACAAGGGCCGTGCCCATCTGCAAACTCTGCTGAGGTGCCTGTGAAACTCCTGCCGCCACCTGTAGCATAACTGCCAGCATTTCACAGGTAAGTAACTATACCAGTCGATGAAGACCAACTGAATGGAGACCCCTGCCTTTGTTTCCAGGAGCTGACATTGCATCCTTGTTTTGTGTCTTCTCTACTTGCCAATTCCCATACACTGTGCTAAGATAACATTACGAAACTAGTCATCGCTGCGGTTGTAGTCCTACACATTCCTTGCAAAGCCCATTAACGTTTTACTAGTAATGATGGAAACTCGTTTCATAAGTGTGCCCGATTTATCCATTGAGTTGTGTCCAATAGAACTTCTTTGTTTCCCTACACTCAGTGGTTGTGAAGTGTAGAATAACTAATTTGAATGACATCGCTAATATTTCCTGAAAGTTCCAATTCAGTCTTTTCCAATCACATATTACTAGCATTATTGTAAATCAAACCACTTGATGAATCATATCCTGTACTTAGTTGCTAGGACAAGTGGTACAGCTATTTGCCATTAATTTCCAACAAGCAAAACCTGTATTCTATTTTGTTCACCTTCCTGGTTTGAGAACTCTAAGGGGCATATTCTCACCCCACACCCATCCAGCAAAGGCGTCACTGGTCATGTGAGCCTGGTAATAAACAGTGGCCGGGCGCACGTGCCCGTAGCCAGTTCAACTGACTATCACAGTGTGTCCGTGTGCTCATTACGTATGCATGGTGGCCCCGGGCCCTACCACATTACATTGTGCGGTGTACAGCGGACGCAACCTAGTCACCCCAGGCAGTGGGTAAGACCTTGGACATGTAGCTCGGTCGTCCCCCCATCAATACGTTAGAGGAGTGGACTGGTGTGAATGATTATCCCGGGGCTCTGGGCGTGGTTCAGTACTGGAAATGTGCAAATGCGTGTCTATGTCGCAGTGTGTGTGTCCGTTGTTGAGTGTAAGTGGTCCCTGATGGGAATTAGACACCTGCGTATGTGATCTAGTTCGGCTGCCATGAGTTCGAACCCCACCCGCACCTGTTCAGCCACCTCCCTCTTGCAGTCTAACACCTGGCCTTGGAATGCGATGTGTGCTTGGGTGAGGTGCTGGGGGCCAGCCGTGGTGGTATGTGCTTCCTGCTGTGTGGTCTGTGCAGGGGGTGGTGTCTCCGGGATGCAGCTGGGCTGCCCTGCTCCTGGAGGTGGGCGGCCGTAGATGTCAATGAGCTGTTGTAGGGCGACGGTGTGGATGTCCTCTTCATCATCACTGAGGAGTTGTCTGGTCTGCACTGCAGGAGGTGTTGATTGTCCCTCTGCCATGTGGTACAATTGTGAACATTGTGTTGACATGTATGTTGACGCATTGTACAAGTTTACATACAGACTGCATGACACTGTACATTGTGACTGTTTGTGAGGAGCTGACTATTTGATGCGGGCCAGTGGACATTTCAACGTCATCACGGATGTGTGTTTGTACTTGGCCATTTTCAACTCACATTTCCCTGCCATGCCAGGAGGGATTGGCCCGTTTCTACGGACAAGCGGCCCCAGTTGTGTCCCCTGTTCTGTTTTGGACGTGTTGTGGTTTGTACCACATTGTTGTCAATGTTGATGTGCTCTGCATGTTATGTGTGTGTGCTGCATTTTGGGAGAGTCCCCCCTGCAGCTCTGATTTTGTTACCCCTTATCCCTTTCATGCGGTGTGCCTTTGACTTCTGTGCCTCTATAGTGCTGAGATGTTGCATACTTGGGTACATTGGTCTCTTGGTGGGATTTGGGGGTCTGGGGCATGTTTTGTCCGCAGATGTGTTTTTGACATCAGGGGTTGTTTGTGCACGTGGATGTGTCAGAGTGTGACCTGCTCCTTTACGAATGTGGTCCACACTCAGCCACCTCAGTGTCGTTGCGTGCAACGTTTCATGGTATATTGACTGCAGCAATGCTATTCGTCGTGCAGTGTCACTTGCATTGTCAGTGTTGCTCACTGACACACCGCATTGCTGGGTTTGACACATGTGCATGGGTTGGTTGTGAGATTGGTGGTGTGTGGGACGGGCCCCCTCTGGGCACATAGTGGACGGGGGCCTACTTGCTGTTCCTAGATGTGCTGCAGTGTGGCAAGGGGATCAGGGACATGCTCCAGAGTCATTGTGGGTGTGCAGTGTGCTCTACTTAATTATGCATGTGTGCCACTGTGCTCATCTCCCCCCGTCCCCCCCAGTCCCTGGTCATTACTCACCCTGTTGCTGTTGTGTCAGGTCTTGTTGGGCAGTGTGGGGTCCCCCAAATCCTGCCACCATCTCCACACTGATGACTGTGGAGACCATTTCCTCCATCTCATCCAGCTCCTCCTGTGGCGCTGGACTCCCACCTCCTGTCTGCATTGCTGGCTTCTGGTTGTTGGGGAGTTTCTGCTTGGTTTTGCGCTTCACATCATTCCAGCGCCTCTTGACCTCTTCCATTGTCCTCCTCAGCACTCCGACTGCATTCACCTTGTCCACGATGGACTGCCATATCCCATTTTTGTTGCCAATGACACAGTGGAGGTGACGAACAGTGGTTGATGGTGTTCTGTCACCTCCGTTATCAGGATCCTGTTTTCTTGTGGTCTGAACCGCGTCTTCCTCTTCTTCTTGTCCTTGCCTTTCCCTGACCCGAGGTCCCGGCCTGGTCGTCTGTGGGGCTTATGGGGTTCGCGTTGTCCTCTGCACTCGGTCCGGGTACATCCATGGTGCTACGCAGTTTATTTATGTTTTTTTTAATTTTTGACTGCTTTTATGGTGCATTTTCCGGCATGAGGCGTGGGAATTGCAGGGCTGTTGCTGATTTTTGTATCGCAATTTGGGACATCGCCGCTTTTTTCGCGTTGGTGTTTCACATTTTTTCGGCGTCGCATTAACTTTAATGCGGGCATTTGACGCATTATCGTGAGACTATCGCATGGTGCCGCCGGGTTGGGAATACTACGTTAACACGGTGTTATTTTCCCGCGATGGACTGTGATGTGGGAAGTTGCTTTAAGCAAATTTTGCGATAATTAACACACGTTCTTGAGAATATCCCCCTAACTTGCTAAATATGGGAATTGTGTGACTGCGGGAAAAAACCTCTTGTGAAAGTAAAAGGAGACGTGTGTTGAGTCGAGCCCAGCAGTCTCCATTTCAATAATAGTTACTGCCTGCCCCTTAAACAATTGTACCATTTTTCATGTCCATATGGCAAAAGGAGAAGTGCGTATGCTGTAATTGCATTGTCCTTATGCAGGAGAACTATGCTGGCCTTTGGTGAGTGCAAAAGGTTGCAGAGCTTAGTTAGTGTCGAACTATGTTGTACCCTCTGATTTGACACCAATCTGCAGTTCTTGTGGCAGTATTTGACATTTACCATTGGTTCATTCAGCACGTTCTGAAAGTCTGTTACCCATTTTCAGCGCTTTTGCTACATGTCGTTGTACAGCCCTTTCCCTTTTGCATAAGCTGTAAGCATTATAATGTGTATGAAAACATCTATTTATTATCAATGAGACCTCTGTGACTTTCTAGTCAAATCTTACTTAAACTTGAGATAACACCCCAGTAGCTGTATCACGTCTACCCATTTGTCACTTCTCTCTGTCGGAAAAAAGTTGAGTTTTTTCCATGGCAACAAAGACCAGAAATGCATATACCCCTGGCCTATGCCTCTTCATTCTTGACTATATCCAAATGACATCCATTTCATCTCGAAATAATGTTCACTTGGCTGGGAACGTTTGCCCTGATTCCCCTCGCTGATGTAGTGGCTCCACTCAACTGCAACTTGTTTAAAGCTGCTTATGCATTTTACCCTAACTGTTGTGGAGAAAAAGCAAACATCTACAGCAGGTAGGCACAGCGTAACTCTACAGAGTGCATCTTTTCGCTCCCCATCTCAGAAATCTGCAAGCACTTCTCCTTTCATTCCTTTTTATTTTTTGCATTATGTAGCGCGAATGAAGGTATCAAAGCACTTTACATATGTACTAGTTCCATTACAGAAATCTGCCCGGTGGGTGATAATGTGATGCATGGCTAAACACTTATAAGGTCCCAAAGGCGAGACCTATTGGCTATGCCAATGCTTGTTTTCTTAAAGTCTTTCATCTCCAACTGCGATCTTTAGAGGGAGAGTCTGTTTTTTCCTCTATCAGACATCTGTACTCACCATCATAATGTTTATTGAGTGTTGCAACGGTTACGTCCATCGTGACAGGCCGAGGTGTGAATTAAAAAGCACAACAGACGCCTGTGCCAAGGGAAGCAGCGCTATAAATCCAGACGTCCAAGAGCCAGCCACCATGTCATTTCCTGGCGCGTGCTCCCAGCGCGCTCTTTGGCCTGGGCTCACACGCTCCCCTTTAAATGACTTCATCGGCCATAAACCTGCAGCTGCCGCGCAAAGGCGCACGCACATCTGGACGCGCAAGGCTCTATAATCTAATAACACGGGGGCAGGCTGATGTCACAATGGCCTTCACATAGCCCAGCACAGATGTTCTCGGCCCGCGGTGTGTAGTAGCCCAGCGCCTCTCTTCAGCGCCTTAAGGCTGGTGCGCTCAACTTTTTCCGCCAGCGGCCTCATTTACAGCCGGGCATATGGTTATTTTTGCGTCTCATCTACCGACGGGGAAAAATAGTGGTTAATAGTATGCAAAAACTTGATAGCTGCATTAACGGCGCATCCTAAACGTCTGGCGGAAGAGTTGACCACAAAATGCTGCGTTACTTGGCCCCAGCTGTACACTAGCGTTAGTGCTAAAAACGGGCGCAAACGCCATGTGGGTGCATTGCATTGGGAGCGGGGGGGGCGGCGGCTAAAATCATCGCCCGCAACCCCCCTCACTCTTCAGCGCGCGGAGGCGGCAAAAAGCAGTGACCGCCACGGGCGGCAGAGTGCCTAGCTACGCCACTGATTGGGAGAGGATGCGGCGTAACAACCAGAGAGAGCTTTGGACCGGGGGAACTGGGTTGGAGTCTCGGCATCGGCTCCACATCCTGTGATTCTAGACAAATCAGTTCATCTACACGTGCCTACAAAAAAAAAAAATGTGTTCTTGTGTAATATAACTGGTGGCCATGTAAAGCGCTCCAATACCTTCGGGTCAAGTTCGCGCTATATGAAACTGCAACAAAAAAAAACATGTAGAGCTGCTACCAGGGTTTAAATGAGGCCCTTTGGGGTTTATTGGCATCTGTCGGTTGTAAATGTATATAAAAATAAAACCACATGTAGAAAGTTAAAGACCTAAAATGTAGGCTTGAAACATTCGTGGTAGAAAAATCACACTTTATGTGTTTCGAGTGTAATAGGTAAAAGTCCTCATTTCGACAGCCATTTCTTGATTCCTGTTTTTGGCCCTTATTAAAACCGCCCTCCAGCACGTTTCCCTTTAACTTCCTCCTGTCCTTCTTCCCCGTCGCTCCTTTCTCTTGTACTCTTATTTTGCACTTGTTTCCAATTTATTTCCCATTGCCAAGGCCATTCCGTTCAAATTTCTTGCAGGCTTTGCATTTGAAAGTGGACTCTTTTTCTTTTAGAGCGCCATTTTGAAATGCTTTTCTTTCGTTTCAGTGCATATTATCCGCTCAGCCTTTTTCTTAATATTTCAAGATCTCATTCATGTTTTTTTCCAGGTATGGGAGTTTATTTTTCCTACAATTTATAAACCTACTTTTTCTTGTGGCCACTTTTAAGCCATTTTTTGTCACTGCTAGCCTCAGTGGTAGCATAAAAAGAAAGTTGGACTTCTCCACTCCGTCTCCTAGTGACCACAAAATCTTCACCCTTGTCAGATGTCTCTGTACCAGGGCCACTGAATGGTGAAATGTATTAGGGTCTCCCCCTCTTTCTAAAGAAAGACAAGAACACCTTTTTTGAGGGTTTGGTGGCGCAGCTCAATTGCCAACAAATTTCTTCACAAGCTCCTTCGGTTTGATCCGTTCAAATGAAGCCAAATTCTATGTCCAATGGAGCTTCTCCTCTTCATCTACTTTATTCAGTTACAAAAAAAACATAAAAGTACAAAAAAACATCAATATAAAACATAAACACCATAAGAAGCATTGCATACCAACCAGCATTTTCATAGTACAATACGATGTGCAAAATAATAATAACATTATGCAATCAAGGGACGCGCTCAACCGTTACCTGCCAAAAAAAACTCAGGTATCGGTCCACTAAGTTTACAAGAGTGGTCGCGGCCACCAATGAAATGATCCCAAAACACAGCATCACCCGTACAAAAATACGGAATAATAAATAGCAGTCCAGATAAAGATAATACAAATAAAATGTATTAAAAAATAGGTGATTTTCAAACCTAAACCGTGATAGTTGACTACGCCGGAGAGCAAATTTAAGAAAAGTAACAACACCTACACAAACCTCGGATGTGGGGAGCATCTGCAAATATAAAAGTGCCGAGATATGTCTAGTCACCAAAGCTTCTTCTCTTATTTTTACACAACATTTGCTCACTGTCTCATTATGGGGCATACAAGCCCCTATCGCCACCGCAACGTCACTTTTAGCGGCGTTGTGGTGGCGATAGGGTCTTCGCCTTATTTACAAGGCAGCGGTAAGCCACTTAACGTGGCTTAACGCTGCCTTGTAAATAAGGCACCCTTTCACGCTATACTTAGCGTTAAAGGGGAGGGTAATGGGTGATGCGGTGGGCGTTCCACCGCAACACCCATTGATTCTGACGCTGCCCCCTATTTACAAGGGTGGAGTGAAGAGGAGGCAGCGCCAAAAATAAGACCAGGGAAAACCTGGTCTTGAACAGGCGAAACGAGGAGAAATGCTTTATTTCTCCTCGTTTTTGCTGTTTCCATGTGTTTGCGTTGTGCAGCACACATAGAAACAGCAAATTGCCATTGATTGTTTATGTGCAGGAAGGTAAACCTTCCTGCACATAAACAATCAAAAATTACATTTTGCAACTTCTATGTGTGCTGCACATAAACAATATTCCCCTCAACGCAGACACCCTTGCACTATGGTGCAAGGGTGCCTGCATTGGTGCTAGGCTGCTAAGTTTAGTGCCAGCGCAGGGGGAAACGCAGGGCCGCACCATATTGTTGTGAATATGGTGCAGCCCTTCGTTTCTGAAGTGGCGGAGCGCGGAGTTAAGCCAAGGAGGCTAACGCGCGCTCCGCCACTTCGTTGTGACTATGCCGCTATGTGTGTCTTCTTTAATGATGTGATGTTTTTGTGGACGGTCAGGCTGCAACTGTAGGCTGTTTCATTGTTCCGCAGCAGTAAGCGTTGAATATCTTCTGGATCAGGTTTAATTCCATTCAGGTAAGTGGATTTAGTTATGAGATTGGGGCTCAGCCAGTCTCTTAAGGGAGGGCTGGAACTGAATATCCTTCCTAAAACAGCCTCGTGGAGCCCAGCTCCAGATTCTAAAGCCAACCCTTGCCTCATAGTGTGTTAGCTGTGCCTTTATCCAGGCTTCTGCGTCATTCACTTAAATGACTCTCCAAGACTTTATTTTTTAGTTTGAGGTTGCCTATGAAACCCAAAACATTGTTCCCAGACCTCGAAGAGATATAGAGTTTGCCATTATTACACTTCCTCTCTCATTGTGTTAATTGTATCCTAAGAGCAGCACTGCTTAGTTATTTTCTAGGTCGCAGATATGGCATCCAAAAAAGGACAGACATAAATGTTACGCTGAAGTAAGAAAGTTGAATTCTGCATAATCATAGTTGATTAACACCCGCATGGTGCTGCACAGCAACATCGAGGTTTAAATACTGACCTGACTCCCTCTGTATAGTTAAGGTAAGTGAATATAGTAAAGTATGGATTTATTCTTCTTAGATGTAAAGTTCAGAATAGTAAATCTATACTTACTTACATATACTTCTCTGGACAATATAGTGGCAGTTTATCTTGTGGAGTCGGTATTGTTGAGGGTCAATATTAAAACCACAATATTGTAATACAGCGTGTTGGTTCCACTGCCTATGCATGTTGTACAATTGTTGCGATATTGTGAGGGTAGTAACTGGGAAGTAAAGAATGGTAAATCTACATTTTCTGATGTATACCTAGCTTAACAATATAGAGGTACTCAATATTGGATGATCCTTATTACTGCAAATCAGTATTTTTGATCAATCAATATTTTGCCTCCTCCTGCTTCCACACACTTCGCAAGCTCCGCAGAATCTTCAGATGGATCCCAATCAACACCAGCGACTTCTTCATACAGAAAATTGACATCATCTATAATAAGATCACTGCGACAAGCTGTCCTCTGCCGGCAGACATCATAACGGTATCTCCACCTAATACAAGGGCAAAATCGCTACTGAATTTCCCCCTTTTATCTCGGGAAGAGACAGAAACATTAATGTGCAAAGTAAAATCTGGCTCGCCTCTCAATGTCCTACCTGCAAGGATTTCAGCTACTCTTGCCAAATTGCTATCAGATCCCATCTGCTCTCTATTGAATCTATCACTGAAGGAAGGCCACCTACCTTTAACATGGAAGGCGGCTCAGATCATCCCAATCCGAAAAAACACCAAAGCTTCAATGGAAGATCTCTCAAATCTCCGCCCTATCTCCCTCCTACCATTTCTGAGCAAAGTTCTGGAAAAACACGTAAATAAACATCTATCTGACCATATCGAATCAGCTGGCTACCTGGATCCATCTCAATCGGGCTTCCGGCCAAAACATAGCACGGAAACTGCCCTGATGGCCGTTACTGATAACATCAGGCTCGCACTAGATAATGGCCAACCTACCTTCCTGGTATTATTAGATCTCTCCGCCGCATTCGATACGGTCGATCACCAGACTCTGCTCAGGAGATTGAGGGAAGCCGGGATTGGGGGAGTGGCACTGCAGTGGATGACTAGTTTCCTCTCTAATCGTACCCAGACCATCAACCTGGGACCATACCGGTCTAATACGAAAGAACTGACCAAGGGAGTGCCTCAAGGCTCATGTTTAAGCCCAACTTTGTTCAACATCTACATTGCCCCCTTGCAGTAGCGGCCCGTGGTGGGAGTGCTGCCGGGCGCTGACGTGGGGAGGGGAGGGGAAGGGCGGGGGGTAGTAAACTACGGATTACGGCCGATTAGAGGTAAGTAAACATATAACTAAATAAAACGAATTTCGTGGCGCGCGCAACGAAATTAGTTTTATTTAGTTATATGTTTACTTACCTCTAATCGGCCGTAATCCGTAGTTTACTACCCCCGCCCTGCCCCTCCCCCGCCCCACGTCAGCGCCCGGCAGCACTCCCACCACGGGCCGCTACTGCCCCCTTGGCCTCACTATTGAGGAACTATGGGTTTATTCCGATATCCTATGCAGATGACACCCAACTTACCTTCTCCTTCAATAAGACCTCTCAGACAGCCCAAGCTTCCTTCTCTTCCGGCATGCTGGCCATCTCACAGTGGATGAGAAACAACTTCTTACAGCTGAATGCCGGAAAGACTGAAATCATGCTCTTTGGCGAGGCCCCACTATTGTGGGCACCAGACTGGTGGCCTAAAGAGCTAGGAACAGCCCCAGCACCTAAAACCACGGCTAAGAATTTAGGGGTGCGTCTTGAACAGACTTTAACTATGAAAGAGCATGTAACACATACCGTTGGCTCATGCTTTCATGTGCTGGGCCTGCTGAGAAGAGTTTTTCCTTATCTCCCCGACTCCTTGCGAAAGACCCTCATCCAAACACTGGTGTTGAGTAAATTAGATTACTGTAACGCCTTACTGATCGCGGCTAACGAGTCTTCTCTGAACCGCCTTCAGGTGGTACAAAACACTGCTGCTCGCTTAGTCTTAAATGCCCCTCACAGATCAGCGTCACTCCCTCTTCTACAACAACTACATTGGTTACCTGTGCGGAAACTAGTGGAATTTAAGATCTGTTGTCTGACGCACAAGGCAATATGGGGAAATGGACCTACCTATTTGGCGGAGAGACTCCATCAATATATCCCCATAGGGCCCTTCGATCTGGCTCGAAATCTTTGCTCAAAATTCCTTTGGTCAAAAAAGCAAGGACAGGAGGAAAGGCCTTTTCACATCAGGCGCCCTCCTTATGGAACCAACTTCCCATAACTTTAAGGCAATGTCCAGACCACTTAAAATTTAGGAAGGCTTTAAAAACTGCCCTCTTCTAGACCAGGCCAGAGAGACAACTTTCTTCTGCAAGTCCACGAGTGCTGAGATACCCCTCAGGGGGTGATTCAAGCGCTATATAAGCCCATAAACTAAACTAAACTAAACCAGAAAGACCGTCACTCAGGTCCTCGTCACCAGCCACTTCGACTATGGCAATGCCCTCTACACCGGCATCTCCACCCAGCTCCTCAGAAGGCTCCACACCATACACAATGCTGCAGCCAGACTCATCCTGGACCTCCCCAAACGATCCCACATCGCCCCCCCCCCCACCTGAGAAACCTCCACTGGGTACCCATCCAGAAAAGATGCCAGTTCAAGATCCTCACTCACGCCTACAAAGCCCTCCATGACCTAGGACCTGCCTATATCAACCATCGATTGAACTTCCACCAGCCCTCTCCTCTACACTCGCCCTGGCACACACACCCCTGCTTCCGTCGCGTTGGTGGCCGCTCCTTCTCCTACACTGCTGCCAAGACCTGGAACGACCTTCCCTTCCACCTCCATACAGCCCCCTCGATGGCAGACTTCAGAAAGAGACTCAAGACATGGCTCTTCGACAGAGACACAGTGCCCAGATACCCCTAGGGGTGATAGTGTTGTGCTTTACAAATGCTGATTGATTGATGGATTGAATAATTTTGACCTCATTTTCTGACACATAACAAACACTTCTCCATAAGTCCACATAAGTTGTGTCTTTTGACATTATTATTATTTGTACATTGTTATAGAAGGAGTCAATTCTAATGCTGTCATCCACTTGTCGTACATTGTATCACCCAAGAAGAAATCTAGTTTATTGTAGAAAGTTTACAGCGGTTCCATAAGTCCCCGATTTAATACATTAGATTAAAACACTAAGCAAACTAGTTGGTCTACAGTTCATTTATATACACCTCCGTACTTGTAGATTGGTACAATTAGACTTTTAGATCATTATTTTCCCACATTTTCACTTGTGCAGGAATGGTTAAGCAACAGAGCACATTTTTGTTGTTCCTGTAGCAGGGTTATAGACTTGGATGCATCCAAAGTTTATCCACAAACATAGAGGACAGTGACTACTGTCCCATCACTATACTATGGAGTTGGTGGTGTTTTCACAGAATATCAGAAACAGAAATATTGTGGGACAAAATATTGTGTCAAGAATATCGAGGACAAAAAATATTGTGAAGGTAAGTTTCTATGGATAAGCAAATTGTTACTATATATTACCACACATAAATGTACCTTGACAATATATGTATACATTTTCAAGCTATGTTGATTCTCTATATTTTGGTCCTAAATATTTTTGGCTTTATATTATGTCCACACAATATTTTTATTTCCGATAGGCTGTCAGTGATCCGGAGTTGGTAGCATATTCATTATGAAGTATCAGAAGTTTTCTGCCTTTGTTACTGGGTGAGTTGCCCACTTACCATGCTTGTAAATTCCATGCAGTATTTGGTAACTGGAATCCTTCAATTAATTGTCTCCAAGTGCATTATGTGTTTTGTGCTTAGATGTGGTATACACGGAGATTGTGTGCTGTACGATGTCCTTCATGTAGACACATGGCACGCCATTCACATTAGTGGGTTCCTGGCCACAGAAGTTAAACCATTCTCGTTTTCTTGGAGCAGGCACTGAGGTCATCAACTTGAAGGTCTGTAGTAGTTTCACTCTTGACTGGTTTCAGGGCGTTGGTCTCCATTCAGCCCAAAGGACTGACCAGACCTTGTCTGGCAACCTAGGTTGCCTTGTCTCCAGCCCTACCCAGAGATAACTTACCCCAGCTGTGAATGTCTAGCAAATATCAATAGGTCTGCATCATCGAATAAATCCTCAGGTGATGACAAAGCTTTGAAGAGCAAGAGCTCTTGGTCTTAGGCGTAGAGACTGAGTGGCCTGTCTGGGAAGTCTGGCTTATCACAATGCCAAGGCACAGATGTGGTTCTTTAAAGACCTTCTGAATGTGAGATGGCCAATTTCAGTCTTTTCTGTAAAGGTAGGATTCCACTAAGAGCCCTGTGGGAGACAGTAACTTAGCCCAGAGTGTCAACTCCATTAGCATGCCCTTCCCGTCTGGCAGTGCTTAATTTGAGACGGTGGTTTGTGATAGGGATTCTCCAGCACTTACTTTTGGGGACCAGTACTTATTTTTCTGTATCAGATATTTACTGATTGCAAGAGGGGGGAAAAACACACAGATCCTTAAGACGGAGGAAGAAAAGACAAAACAGAAAGCGGGAACCTGCAAGAGCAAGGAAAAAGGGTCAGAAAGTGTCTAGTAGTGGAATAAACACTACTGGCCTTGGTTTTCAGCACGTCGACGTTTAATTGCACCGACCGCTGACTTCCTAGCAGAGCTTTGGGCACCAGCACCCTTTCTTTCACAAATTAAGCACTGCCTTCAGGCCAGGGTGCGGGAAGCAGAAGCTAGGTTTGACTTACATATTTGTCATCCCACCTTGAGAGACACCATATACAGAGCACAAGAGGTAACGTTGCCTCGTAAGTTAAGCCCCAGCCCCCAAATCAACCCTGTCACTCGTATTCTCCTCCTGAAAGCACTGTCCATGACCCTTTGTGGGAATGGCTCAAGTCATAATTGCCAACCCCACCCATCTCAGGTGTTGGGGTATTATGAAATAACAACAACTGTGTCCGACAGCAGACTGCATGTGTGTTTTCACATCAGGCTGCTAGACCAGGGCTGTCCCCTCATGGAAAGCACCATGGTCCCAGGAGAGGATCCCTTTTACCTTCTATACCTTACTTATCTTCTTACAGAGCAGTGTCACCATATCCACTGCTGTCTGGGCCCTCAACATTCACCACTAAATCTCACATCTCATAAAAAACAAACATAAGAGTCAGCAGTGAGTCTAGGGAAGGTAGACATGCCAAATCATTACCCAGCATCAATTGCCACAGGAAGTGGCATCATTTATTTTCAACCAACATCAGCTTCAAATGAAGAAGCAAGAGAATCAGCCTACATTCCCCAGCATCCATCTGCCCAGAAAGTAACATCACTGCATTTCCCAGCATCCATCACTAGAGGAAGTGACAGCACTGATGTACAACCAAAACCATCTTGAAAAGATGAAGCCAGATTAAAGAACTTCATTTCCCAGCCTCAATCTCTGTATGAAGTGGCATCACTGGTTTCCTGCCAAACCCATATGTAAAAGAAGAATCCAGAAAAGTGGCCTTCATTCCCCAGCATGTAGTTCCACAGAATGTGACAACAGTGCGTTTTCCAGCATCATATCCCTGCTTTCCAGCCAAAAACATCTTTAAACAACACAAGCCAGTAAAGCGGATTCCATTCCCCAGCATCCATCTCCAAAAGAAGTGACATCAATGCATTTCCCAGCATCCATCTCTATGGGTGCTGGACCCTTGACCTTGCCAGGTAGGTCGCTCCCCCACCACACAGCTCCGCCTGTGTTGTCTGCCCGCTGCTCCTGTAGGTAAGATCGCCCTCCGCTTGTGGCCCCGGTGCCCGTTTTTGTCTGCTCTCCCCCTGTTTTTCCTTTCTGTGCCCCTCGCTGCCCCACTGTTGTTGTGCCCGTGATTTTGTCTGCTCTCCCCCTGTTTTTCCTTTCTGTGCCCCTCGCTGCCCCACTGTTGTTGTGCCCGTGATTTTGTCTGCTCTCCCCCTGTTTTTCCTTTCTGTGCCCCTCGCTGCCCCACTGTTGTTGTGCCCGTGATTTTGTCTGCTCTCCCCTGTTTTTCCTTTCTGTGCCCCTCGCTGCCCCACTGTTGTTGTGCCCGTGATTTTGTCTGCTCTCCCCTGTTTTTCCTTTCTGTGCCCCTCGCTGCCCCACTGTTGTTGTGCCCGTGATTTTGCCTGCTCTCCCCCTGTTTTTCCTTTCTGTGCCCCTCGCTGCCCCACTGTTGTTGTGCCCGTGATTTTGTCTGCTGTCCCCCTGTTTTTCCTTTCTGTGCCCCTCGCTGCCCCACTGTTGTTGTGCCCGTGATTTTGTCTGCTGTCCCCCTGTTTTTCCTTTCTGTGCCCCTCGCTGCCCCACTGTTGTTGTGCCCGTGATTTTGTCTGCTGTCCCCCTGTTTTTCCTTTCTGTGCCCCTCGCTGCCCCACTGTTGTTGTGCCCGTGATTTTGTCTGCTGTCCCCCTGTTTTTCCTTTCTGTGCCCCTCGCTGCCCCACTGTTGTTGTGCCCGTGATTTTGCCTGCTCTCCCCCTGTTTTTCCTTTCTGTGCCCCTCGCTGCCCCACTGTTGTTGTGCCCGTGATTTTGTCTGCTGTCCCCCTGTTTTTCCTTTCTGTGCCCCTCGCTGCCCCACTGTTGTTGTGCCCGTGATTTTGCCTGCTCTCCCCCTGTTTTTCCTTTCTGTGCCCCTCGCTGCCCCACTGTTGTTGTGCCCGTGATTTTGTCTGCTGTCCCCCTGTTTTTCCTTTCTGTGCCCCTCGCTGCCCCACTGTTGTTGTGCCCGTGATTTTGTCTGCTGTCCCCCTGTTTTTCCTTTCTGTGCCCCCGCTGCCTCTCGCCACTCCCGCCGCTGCGTTCCCTGCGGCCCCGCCCCTGACTGCCCATTCGCTGCCCCTGCCTCCCGCCTCCCAGCTGCTCCTCCCTCCCACCTCCCCATAAATGGCGGCCGCTGCACGGCCGCGCAGCGGACGTGCGCAGCGCGCGCGCCGCTGGCGCGCCGAAGGCGTGCCTAAGGCAAGCCCGTCTGCGCCCGTCTGCGACTGGACCGCGCCCAGCGCCAGAACCCCTGGAACCCACCAACGCAACACTACTCGACGGACCTACGACGCCGCCACACTCACCGCACTCAATGCCGGCCGGAACCCTGCCTGCTACCGAGCCTCACCGAGACGCACCCACGGACCCTTCGCCTGCCAAGCCTGCCGATTCACCTGCCCCCGGACGTGCACCACCTCCGCCAAGTCGAGCAACAGCAGCAACCACCTGAAATGCATCCTGCTGAACACCCGCTCCGTCCACAGGCACGCCGTGGAACTCTGGGACCTGCTCGACGCAACAGCACCGGACATCGCCTTCCTCACCGAGACCTGGATGAACGCCTCCTCAGCGCCCGACATCGCCATAGCCATCCCGGATGGATACAAGATCACCCGGAAGGACCGCGTCAACCAGACGGGAGGAGGCATCGCCATCGTACACAAGAACACCATCCGCATCTCGACTAACTCCGACGAGACCTTCTCCGCCGCCGAACACCTACACTTCCAGATACACACTGACCCCAAGACCACCCTCCGAGGCACCCTCATCTACAGACCCCGGGACCACGCACACTATTCAGCGAAGACATCGCAGACTTCATCAGCCCGCACGCCATGCCCTCAGCCGACTACATCCTCCTAGGGGACCTCAACTTCCACCTGGAGAACAACAACAACAGAAACACCACCGCCCTGCTGGACAACCTCGCCAACCTCGGACTCAAGCAACTGGTGAACACGCCCACCCACTACGCCGGCCACACGCTTGACCCCGTCTTCTCGTCCAGCAAGCACATCTCCTTCAGCCACGCCACCGGACTCCACTGGACCGACCACAGCTGCGTCCACTTCAGCTTCAGAAAGACTGCGACCCACCACCACCCGCAACAGGCTCCCCGCCGGAGCTGGAGCAAGATCACCGCCGAGCAGCTCACCGCGTCCCTCAGCCAGAACACACCCACCAACACAACGGACCCAAACGAAGCAGCCAGCAACCTCGCCAAGTGGCTGACCGCCTGCGCCGGCGACCTCGCACCACTAAAAACCCTCCCAGCAGACCCGGAAGCAAGAAAACCCCTTGGTTCACTAACGAACTCCAAGGAATCCAAGAAGAACTGCCGCACTCTCGAGAAAACCTGGCGACTCGACCAGACCACAGACAACAGGACCGCCCTCAAGCACGCCACCCGCAAACACCACCAGCTGATCCGTGCCACCAAGAAGTCGGCACTCAAAGAACGACTGGACAACAACGCCCATGACAGCAAGGAACTTTTCAGCATCGTCAAAGAGTTCTCCAACCCCAGCGCCGGAAACAACGACATCACCCCCTCGCAAGACCTCTGCAACTCACTCTCCGCGTTCTTCCACCGCAAGATCACCGACATACACAACAGCTTCGACGCACAAACAACGCACCCTACCGCCCGAACCAACGCCCGCCACCACCACCCTCTGCAACTGGACCCCGATCAGCACCGAAGACACCACCCGCACGATGAACTCCATCCACTCCGGATCACCAACCGACCCCTGCCCACACCACGTCTTCAACAAAGCCGACGCCACCATCGCACCCCATCTCCGGGACATCATCAACTCCTCCTTCCACACCGCCACCTTCCCGGAGAGCTGGAAGCACGCCGAGCTTACCGCCCTCCTGAAGAAACCAACGGCGGACCCCACCGACCTCAAGAACTACCGTCCCATCTCGCTCCTTCCGTTTCCGGCCAAAGTCATCGAGAAGACCGTCAACAGACAGCTTGCCGCCTTCCTCGAGACGAATGGATCCCTCGACCCCTCGCAGTCCGGGTTTCGGGCCAACCACAGCACCGAGACCGCCCTTATCGCAGCCACCGACGACATCAGAACCCTAACCAACAACGGGGAAACAGCTGCCCTCATCCTCTTGGACCTCTCTGCGGCGTTCGACACCGTCTGCCACCGCACCCTAGTGAAGCGCCTCAGCAACATCGGAATCCGAGAGAAAGCACTGGAATGGATCATCTCGTTCCTCGCCGGAAGAACCCAGAGAGTCCGCCTCCCCCGTTCAGATCCGAAGCCACCGAAGTCATCTGCGGCGTTCCACAAGGATCCTCACTCAGCCCAACCCTCTTCAACGTCTACATGAGCCCCCTCGCAGCCATCGCACGCCGACACAACCTCAACATCATCTCCTACGCCGACGACACCCAGCTGATCCTCTCCCTCACCAACGACCCCACCACCGCCAGAGCCAACCTACACGACGGGATGCGAGACGTCGCCGACTGGATGAGGAACAGCCGCCTTAAACTGAACTCAGATAAGACGGAAGTCCTCATCCTGGGCTCATCACCCTCCGCCTGGGACGACTCCTGGTGGCCCCCGGCCCTGGGCACCGCGCCCAAGCCAACGGACCACGCACGCAACCTGGGCTTCATCCTGGACTCCTCCCTGTCGATGACCAGACAAGTCAACGCCGTCTCATCTTCATGCTTCAACACCCTGCGCATGCTCCGCAAGATCTTCAGATGGATCCCCACTGAAACCAGGAAGACCGTCACCCAGGCACTCGTCACCAGCCGACTGGACTATGGGAACACCCTCTACGCCGGAACCACAGCCAAACTTCAAAGAGACTCCAGCGCATCCAGAACGCCTCCGCACGACTCATCCTGGACATCCCCCGACACAGCCACATCACCGTGCACCTGAAAGACCTGCACTGGCTCCCCGTCAGCAAGAGAATCACGTTCAGACTCCTCACCCACGCACACAAGGCCCTCCACGACCTGGGCCCAAAGTACCTCAACGACCGCATGACCTTCTACACGCCCACACGCCAGCTACGATCAACCAGCCACGCCCTCGCCACCGTACCACGCATCCGCAGAACCACCGCCGGAGGAAGATCCTTCTCCTACCTGGCAGCCAAGACCTGGAACTCCCTCCCCACTCACCTTCGGCGAACCCAGGACCATCTCTCCTTCAGGAAGCAGCTCAAGACCTGGCTGTTCGAGCAGTAACTTACCCCCTCCCCCAGCGCCTTGAGACCCTCCCGGGTGAGTAGCGCGCTCTATAAATGCCGTGATTGATTGATTGATTGATTGATGGGAAGTGACATCACTTCCTAGCTTCTCTCAAAGGGCAGACAATGGAGTCTCCTGCTGGGCCTATTCAGAACAGGTAGAACCTTAGGTTAGAACCCCTGTATCATTGCAACCTACAAGGTTGGAGGTCATCACGTGCTTCACCTAGCACACCACACTGCCAAACCTAACTATCACATCCAAACCTAGACAACACAAACATACACATAGCATCCTCACAACATAACTACTCAGCCTCATATACATCTCACTAACCACTGTACACCCTCAAGCTATCAAACACACTCCATGTCATAACACTTCTATGCATGCTCTGCAGTACTTGATGACCTAAACATCACAGATCTCCTCGCCTTGCACTCCTGATCACAGAAAAATGGCTCCCACCACATCTTTGCATAACCTAGATGTACTTCTTCTCAAAGGCTACATCTCACCGCATGCAAACCATGCTCATAAGAAGAAAGGAGTCCACCTTATCATCCATAAATTTTTGTGGTCCTACACCACAGGCAAACAAGCAATACTCAACTCCATGGAGCTCCCCCATTGCCACTTCACACTCTCTGCAACTCAGTTCAACATCTCATCTACAAGCACCTGAGACAGAACAAGGACTTCATAGATGAATTCTCCTCACCACCTCATCCATCCAACATGCCCACACCACCATCCTCAGTAAATTCAATCTCCCAAACAACTCATGCATGCAATATCAACCTACTCAACCTCATGTAGACACTTAAGGTGGTACAGCATGTACCCCAATCAACACATAGTTTACTTCGTCCTCTCAACCACCAAATATCTATTGCAAGCCTCCCATACCCCGTAGAATAGATCAACTGCTTTGCCATCACCTTGTTCAGCATCCAACCAATATATTGAAGTCAACCCAAAAGAGAACAAAAAACCTTTAAGACCTTTAACTCTTTCAAAGACTTCCCTAAAGACAACTTAAACTTTGAAATTATCTCTTACACTCCTATCTCCACATCTGACACCAGCACCTTTCTAAAAATACTTCAACACATATCTGGAAAACTATGCGAACACCTATGCTCCAACTCAAATACAAATGTGGAACCCTCAATACCTGTAACACCAAAGACCTTGTCAACAGCAAAGAAAATGGAAGAAAAAAAGAAGATGATCTCACACTACTGCAGTCCTTCAGTGTAACACGCAAACAGCTCATCCCATCAGTCAAAGCCAAGTACTATATCAACACCATTGATGAAGATGACGAGAAGCAGAACACTCTTCAAAATAACCAAGCACTGCATCAAGTCCTCCTGACCGTCCTCTCCCACACTCCATGGACAAGTGCAATTCCATCAACCACTTCTTCCATGAAAAACACAATAGCACGATAAACCCAATAGCACATTGGCAACACCAACCCTGCTTCTCCTTTGACATCCTCTCCTCCTCCCCACTGAATCCAAAATGGTCATCCTTTAAGCCCCGTCTTTCAAAGACCTCACCAACATCCTCAACTTCCTCAAAGCCACCACCTATGAGGAGGATATCTTGTCCTTATCCTTCCTGAAAACACTCTCAGCAGAGGCTCTCGCATCCCTATTCACCATCGCCAATGGCTCCCTCGGTTGAGGCATCCACCCTGAAGTTGGCCTGGATGAAATTTTAATTACGCCGGCCTAATTCGCACAACTACTGGAATTTGGTGTTACACTTGTTATTCAAAATTGCAGAAACTACGCCACTACGCTATATCACATAATATGCTCCATTTGCAGTAAAAATCTACAGCAAATGCGCCATCTGTGGAAAACATTTACTGCAAACACATGTGAACGACAAAACAAAAATGTCTGTTGTTCACAGTGCTTTTGTTTTTTCACTATATTTTAGCACGATATGCAAAAAAGAAGCGAGGATGCATTTTGCGTTAATAAATAATGTTAAAAGACCAGTTTGCATTTAGTGTAATTACGCATAATCTTACGTTGTTTTGAGTAATTAGGCAAAAGCAAAATATGCAGATTTTGCACACTGCTACCCTGAAGCTCTCAAGACAGACTGGAGCCTCTTACTCCTGAAGAAACTCGCACTAGACCCCGATGCTCTCACCAACTACCCGTCCATTGCTCATATACTCATCATTCATTGGCAAGAGCGTCAAATAAGCACATCACATAAACATCATATCCTGCATGACTATCAGTTCAGGTGTGAAGTATGCAAGTCGACAGAGAAAGGGGCTATAGTTCTGGTACAAAGAGATTTTCACGGTTTGTGATCGACATTTGTCTTGATGAAAAAAAAGACAAAACAATTTTTCCTGTGATCAATTTGAGTGAGTTGAATGACTGGTGGTGGTTTATTGCCATTTCAAAATAGATGGGAATCACCTCCTCAGATATTAGTTAACAACAGGAGATTTGATAATCTATCTATATCTGAAGGATGACAAATTCAATGGTGCTATAAACAAAGGGAGGGGCAAGGAGCTAATTAACAGGTCCAGCAGCCATGTTCCTTAAATGTAACGGTTAAACACAGAAGGAGGTGAGGAAGGAGAAGCTATCAGTTGGGACAGGGAGAGGGGCTGATCAACTGGATCGGGGGATCCGATTGATCAGAAGCAATGGCAGAGGAGGGTAGGTCACGGGTGAACTACCGTGTTGGACCACTTTTTTCCCCCAGCTAAGCCCATTCTCTGACCAGTCCTAACGGGCACAAACACTACTCTAACAGGGTCGCACTTCTGATATCCTGTACTATAGCAGGTATAGTTGGCACAATATATTTATTGGGCACATTTACTTAAAACACATCTTCATTTCCAATCATTTGTAGGTTAGGCGTCATTCCTCTGGTCCTGACGAATTACCTAAGATCCAGTTGGACCACACGATGCATGAAACATGTTGACCCTAATTCACATATTTTGAACTGTCACGGTTCATTGGTTCCCAGGACAGCGCTCATTTGTTTTTACTCTTTGTCAAGGGGACTACATTACTAAACCGTCTTTGGTACCCCATAGACATATGTAACCACTCACTACACCACCCCACACTCACGATATCCTCACTTGAACTCATCATTAAGGCAACCAACTTTTTTAAAGATATCTGGCAAAATTCCCCCCCCTCCGAGGAGCCTGTTGGGCATTGCAGCACGGGCGCAAAGAGGAGCTGCCCAATGATGAAGCATGTCACCCATCTGGGTGTGTGAGGGCTGTTGCTCTTGATCAATACGATTCCCCAATCCAGTCGCTCAGCCCCTCTCCTTGTCCCGAGTGACAGCTTCTCCTCCCCCACCTCCCATCATCTGGAGGAACACCATCTTTCTGGGTTTAACTATTTCTATGGTGGTTCTTGAAGGCTTAGTCTCCAGTGGTACCTTGGTTGAGAACCAGAGGCGTCAGGCTAAATATGAATTTGGCCCAGAAGAAGGTCTGCCTAGTACAGCAGACTGGGATGTCAGGGGTGCTTTCGGAGAGTCAGCGGTTGGTGAACAGAACAAAGTCCAGTCTGGTTCCAAATCAAATCTAGACAAGTGAATGTGTTACAAGATTGCCAAGTGACAAGCTGAGCATCAATTGCAGAGAGATGAGAGGAGTGTTGGACTCAGGGAATAAGTCTTGGATAAGGTTACTTCCTTCATCAATTCATGCAGTTCATCCAACTCCCTTGCATTATGGGGGTCTGTAGGTATTGACTGTGAGATTAAGGTATTCCCTAGACATTCATTAGATTAGTAGAAGTTACTTTGGTGGTCGGAGAACGTATTGCCATCAAATGTTTGTGACACATTTGGGTACGTACCAGAAGTGGTGATTGAGCACCCTGCAGTTTGTTATGGAAGGGGAACTAGATGTGGAGAAGTGGCCATGTAGAACATGTTTGGAGACAGTGAGAGGTGTACACATCAATTGCCTGGAGTTGTTGGCATGTTACTTTGCATTGAAGACTCTGGCAAAGGACTGACTCAGATGTTGCATTTTGTTAAAGATGGAAAATATGATGGTTGTAAGGTCAACAAATTGGGCAGTCCAAGACTGAAGATCTAACAGAATTGTAAGGCAGTTTTGGTACTTTGGTCTAGCAGAAGTACAGAAGTATCTTAATCAGATCACATCTCCTGGGATTGAGGAACAAAATTATTGATTTCAATTTGCTGAAGTTTTACAGTTCTAGTGATCTAGAGGATGTGGGGATTATTCATAGTAGATCTCACATCTTTCACATTTTTAGTTCTGAGCTGGATCATGAGAAAACAGAGGTGCTTCAAACTGAGCTGGTATGTGTTTCCCCCTTTGGCAATGATTTCACATGCCTTATTGATCGTGGATGAAGTGTAACAGAGACATTTTGGTGCTGGTATCTCCACTGAGGTCACAATCTTGGTATCCGACGTTAATAAAAAAGCCAATAGATTGATGTTATTATTGCAGTTTCCAGAGTTGTTTCTCTCCATGAGGTGAGTTTCATTGGATGGTGTTGCAGAGGCATCTAGAGGTGGTGGCTTCGATGCAGCGACGGCTCCTCCACTGTGGCGGAGGAGCGTTGTCCCCCCATCAGCCTCAAAACTTAAAAAATAAAACGATAAAAGTGTTTATTATCATTTTATTTTTCTTGCATTAGCCGAGGCTTGGGGGCGGGCCATCATGGAGGGGAAATGGTGGGCAGACCATTGTTGTCAGTGCGCATGACGGTTTGGCCAACCGTCGTAAGCCGGCCAAACCAGCATACGCACTGCTCTCTCCAACCCCAGCTGCATTGCCGGGTTGGAGAGAGCAAGCACAGGCTCCCAGCCTCACTGGGAGCACAAATCCTCGGCGCTCAAGCCAATCCTGATGCTGCTTTCAGCAGCATGAAAGCAGCATCAGGATTGGCCGCAGGGGATTCTGGGAGCCAATGCTGGTGAGGAGGTAGCAGAAGAGCGGAGATGAAGCGATGCTGCAGGGAAGTTGTTTATTTATGTTTTTTGGTCTCCTTTGTTTGCCGTCCGTCTCCCCCCGCCCCTGCCCCGCCACTCTGCCGGGAAAAGAGCCGCTACTGCTTGGATGCTTTCATGTGAGTCTGGTCAGTATTGGGACATTCTTCTGAAGCTTCAGATCTCACCAAATGGTCTTGGGCTCTAGCAACATCAACGGCATACAATATAGCTTGGAATAATGGGTTTCTTGGCGTATGGTAGGGGTTTTGATCATGTTTCACGCAGGGAGTATGTGTTTTCTTTTTGATTGGGCTATTTGAGAAGGGTTTTCCATAATATAGACCAGGAAATCTTTACAGTGCTGCAGGCGAAATTTAGTAAATGAGATTCCAGTTGGCCAGAATGTGTTTGTGGGAGACTAGTTAAAAGTGTGTCGTTGGCTAAATCTCCGATAGTGAAGTATAGTTCCTTGTGGAATGTAGCCTTTGTTTGAAAAGTGGTATATGAGTGAAGGGCTCTTTTTGAAGCCTTTGCCCACAAAATTGACAGTGTTGTTGTGTTTTGTGCCCTGCAGAAAGACATCGTACATGAACACACAGAATGTAACCAGTAGAGTGTTTCACCCAGCTGTGCTTCTTTTCATCACTGACAACTATTTGTTCCTTTGGTTTGTTTTATCATTTTTCACCAGGATGTGACAATTTTGTGTGGCAAGGTGCATGAGAGCATATGAGTGTGGGACATCTGGGTTTGTAAGACAGCTGTTAACATCCCATTAAAAACACATAACTGTATCATTACCCAACTTCATTGCTGGCCTGAAGAAGTGATGGGGCGAGGGGAGGGTCGAATTGTGTAAATATTGTTTGGGGGAACACGGTGGTAGGAGTGATATGGCTTCAAAAGCCCATACTGACATTTTTATGTCTGCTAATTGGTTTAATGATTCAATTAAAAATATATGACCAGTGAGGCCTGGAGAGTACTGTGCGATCCCCTGTACCTAGCCACAAAATGCAGATATTCCACAGCATGATGGGTAGAAATACCTTATTTTATTTAAACCACTCGGGCTAATAATATTCCACCCAATTAGTTCACTGCCCTGAAATGTGTTTCTGTTGTTGTGGTGCAATTTCAGGAATGTGAAGTTTGGAGGCCTTAGTGGTTAAGAGAGATTTTGTGTGGGAGAAGAGTTAAGAAAAAGCTGTTAAGAAACATTTGGTGACCAAGTTTGATTTTTGTCATAAGAATTTGGAATCTTTTCTACTGGTTTGCTGCTTGGCATTTTGTAAAGATGGAACATTACTGCTGAGTCTGGGTTTTCATTTCTGTTATTCGAGAGTTGCTGTTTTGACATTCTTCTTTTATTGCATTACAGCTGTGAGTGTTCAATGAAGGAAGTGCTGCTGCATAATGTTAGCCTCTCTGACTTTAATAAAATAATGATTGTCTACCCAACTAGCTGTGGAAACTCTGCTTATTTTATTACAGTATAGTTGTGACACCGCAAGTTACCTGTAATAGGAACATGGCATTACTACTCTACAGTAATAGATGTTTACAGCGGTGACATCACAATGTCTGCTGTAAGAGCAAACACACACTGTGAAAAGTAGAACACTGTGAGAACCAGAACTCTGATCTGCCACTTAAGCAATTATGGGAAAGATTTTAAGACCCGTGTCTTGTAAATTTGTTATCCTGAATATATACATTCATTAGCTGTTTATGGTAAATTTTTATTAATTGCGCTGGTGGAGAAATGCTTTCAGTGTGCATTTGCAACAAATCACTGCTTATTTTCTCTTTATTTTCACAGTTCAGATGACTTGTGTGTACCTTGCCTTCAGCCAGCAGAGCTCTGTCTTTAGCAACTCGACGATTTGGGGGGGAGTTGGGTGAAAATATGCCATATATCAGGTTTTCTTCTATATTATAGAAAGAAAAAGCTATTGTGGGGGTTTATTTATGCGTGTGTTTACACATCCCTTGTGTGCCCCCCCCCACAATTATGATTTTCAGAGATGTCATTGTGCACCACATGACTGGATTCATGCAGGCACCCCAGTTGAATGTGTTATGAAACAATTCTTTGGACGTATAGCAGTTTGTCATTGTTTTGTCAAAACTGAAGTTTAGTATACACATAAACTGGGAGAGCAGTGGTGGTTTTGTCCTTGAGGTGAGTTGGGGTGAGCTTCATTTCTGGATGTAATGGATTGCTCGAGCTTCCCAGGTCCATCCAATGAGGTTTTTACAATTCAGGTTTTTCTTTATTTTTGTATTCTTGGATTTGTATTCGTGTGCATCCTCATATACAATCAGGAGAAAAAAACTGTACTGGGTGACATACTCACAGCGGAAAGAGAAAGTTGAGATCATTGTGGTTGAGTAACTGTTGGGAGAAATGTATGCACTTTTTAGATCTGACTTGAGGAAAGGTTAAGTTGTCTCGTCAGCCTCAAATGTTTTAAAAACTCCTACTGAAAATACATACATAGACATACACACAGAGGGGTTCAGGGCAGCCCTCTTCATCCACTGGTCTGTTGAAGTGTCATTTACATTTTGCTTTCTCCCACCAGTATGGGCAATGGGTCCGCCCATGTCAGCTCCTAGCTCTCTTGAGGGGAGTAGCTGCATATTGCTCTTGCACATGCGCACCCCTGCCAAGAAGGACGTCTACATCAGTGCCAGAGGCGGTAGGCCAATCTCTGCTTTCAATTCATTTAGCGCTATGTCATTTTTAAACTTTTGCTTGCAAACATATGCATGCTACTATTAAATGGCAGCTTTTTTAGCTTTTATTTCTTTTACACTTTTAATGTCTATTGCATACGTTTATAACAAAAAAATAATTGCAGGTTTGCAAGGCATAGTTGCTTTACCAGTGCTTGTTTGCATTGTGCTATTTGTTAATTGTGCATGCAACATAATGTGTGTCCTGGGATATTACGGTTTGTTATTCGTGGCCCTGATGTATGTTTTACCCTTACTTGATGTAAGCTTCACCTTTCATCGTGCCCTGCTTGGTAGAGCTACTACTGGGATGGACTGCTTGTGGTGACCAAGACATGATGTGTCCTTGGCTTTGGGCTTCCCCCAGTTTTGGGATTAATTCCTTAGGGGTGCAAAAGAAGAGAGTTGGTGGGGCATCTCAGTCCCAAAGGCTTGGCCGCCTCCATCCAACGGGTTTCGGGCATCTCGGCCTCAAAGGCCAAGCAGCCGCTATCATGACTCCAAGGCTAACTGAAGATAGAGCGACCCATTTCATGCTGATATTTCAGTTTATAGGGCAACCCAGCTCTCCTCAGGTCCACATTCCATTAAGAGACATGCGCTATTAAGGTAATTACCACTACCCTAATAGTGCATAACAATAAATCAAAGACAGAAGAAAGACTAAACCGTAATTGTTTAATGTTTGCACCTGGGTTGGCAAATAAAGTAGAATCTGAGTGCTGCAAGCCTGGGTCTAGCTGAAGTCACTTTCCTCCTGCCCCCCGCTCTCCCCCCCAGTGGAGGCAGACAGCCTCCATCCCTGAGGGGCATCAGTGTCGCGCCTCCCAAATCCAGGCGGCCCCAACCCAAAAGGAGTTGAGCACCCTCCTGCCCCCCACCCCTCACAAGACCCAGGCCGTCCTGTCCCAAGACGGGGTTCTGAGCTCCCCCAGAGGCCTTCAGTCACTGGCTTCTCTAGAGGGGGCCAGGTCGGGCTAGGTTTGCCAACTTTTTAGAAAAGAAAATACAGGACATTTGTTCACGTTTTGCTATTCTGGACCAGCCAAGATTTGGTAGGACAAAAAGAATTCCAACAAAAATGTCAGGATTATTTGATCAAGCAGCAATTAGTGCTCTGTTGGCTCTAATAATTCATTCTGAAATGATTTAGACAGCCCGCACATACTTCTTAATAGATTTCTTTATGTTCTTGCTATTTTAGATTTATGTCGCAGAAGGGAAAATAATTCCGGATTTCATTGTTTTTCTTAGAATTTTTACAGGTCTGGACTTAAAAATACAGACAGAGCCAGTAAAAAACAACCCCAGATGGGCCCAGCTCTATTTGTCTCGGCCCCATCAACACAGCGACTGGATGTTCACAGGGTTAATTTGCTTAACATGTTGTATGTGTGTTACATATGTATCTATATATACTTATTCACTCAAAAAAACAAAGGTTGAAGTAATGTTAGGGAAAATTTCACCAAGAACTTAAAGTTTTAAACAAAAAAAAATAGTGAAATTCACTAGTTATCGTTATCACAAGTAACTATAAGTTGTTCTCTAAAGTAATTATAACTCGTGCCCCCGCCGAGCACAGTCTTTTCATCAGTTATGTCATTTCAGATGTTGCAGTCATGTTATCAATGATGCTATGAGTGATGTAATATATGTGGTAATTAGCAGCGCATGACGAGGACGTGAGTTATAGTTACTTTAAAATGTAACATTGTCACTAAAAGTGTCACCTAATTATAACATCACTTTAACCTTTGTTTTTTTCAGTGTATTTCTAGGGGTTTTCAATATTTTATTGCCCTACATGAAGCCAACACCACGCCGTGCATGGCTGGAGTGGGGTCGGCCGTAGGGCCTCGCCTGCAGCCAGGCCTTGCCTCCCACCCCTTGCCGGCAAGCAACCCCATGCTGAGCACTGCCTTTGGCCGTGCACGGCAGGGGATTAGCCGCCTGGCCTGGCCTGCGGATAGGCCTTTCATCCCTCTTAAGCAGCCAACTCATTGCAGGCAAGCAGCCCCACGCCATGCATGGCCTTCTGGCATGCTTGGAGTGCAGTTGGTCCGTCAGGTCCTGGCCTCACTCAGGCAGACTTACTGACTTTGTCCAAGAGGGACAACACCTAAATATAACAAGCATTGGCATAGCCAATAGGTCTCGCCTTTGGGACCTTATAAGTGTTTAGTTATCCAGCACAACAACATCAAGTGTTGCATGGCTAAACACTTATAAGGTCCCAAAGGCGATACCTATTGGCTATGCCAATGCTTGTTTTGAGTGAGTGGCTCGTGCAGGTATGCCACTGTGAGGTAGAGATGCTGCGAGTGCATTTACAGGAGCCCCTGTGACATTGCGCCTCTTCAAAATGTATCTTGGGTCTGGTGTAATACTTCTAGCCCCTATTCCCGTCTTCTCGCACCCAATGCATCCTTAAATGTCCCATGTACAGCTGGGGTTGACACTCCTATTACCCCTGCCCTCCAGTGACACTTTACCTGTCACGGGTGGTGGTGGTGGTGGACGTGGTGGTGGTGGATGTGGTGGTGGTGGATGTGGTGGTGGTGGTGGACGTGGTGGTGGTGGACGTGGTGGTGGTGGATGTGGTGTTGGTGGATGTGGTGGATGTGGTGGTGGTGGATGTGGTGGTGGACGTGGTGGTGGTGGACGTGGTGGTGGTGGACGTGGTGGTGGTGGACGTGGTGGTGGTGGATGTCGTGGTGGTGGACGTCGTGGTGGTGGACATGGTGGACATGGTGGTGGTGGACATGGTGGTGGTGGACGTGGTGGTGGTGGACGTGGTGGTGGTGGTGGACGTGGTGTTGGTGGACGTGGTGGTGGTGGACGTGGTGGTGGATGTGGTGGTGGTGGTGGACGTGGTGGTGGTGGCGGACGTGGTGGTGGTGGCGGACGTGGTGGTGGTGGCGGACATGGTGGTGGTGGCGGACGTGGTAGTGGTGGATGTGGTAGTGGTGGACGTGGTGGTGGTGGACGTGGTGGTGGACGTGGTGGTGGTGGTGGTGGACATGGTGGTGGTGGATGTGGTGGACATGATGGTGGTGGAGCACGTGGTGGTGGTGGATGTGGTGGTGGTGGACATGGTGGTGGTGGACGTGGTGGTGATGGACGTGGTGGTGATGGACGTGGTGGTGGTGGACGTGGTGGTGGTGGACGAGGTGGTGGTGGTGGATGTGGTGGTGGATGTGGTGGTGGATGTGGTGGTGGTGGACATGGTGGTGGTGGATGTGGTGGACATGGACGTGGTGGACATGGTGGTGGTGGACGTGGTGGTGATGGACGTGGTGGTGATGGACGTGGTGGTGGTGGACGTGGTGGTGGTGGACGAGGTGGTGGTGGTGGATGTGGTGGTGGATGTGGTGGTGGTGGACATGGTGGTGGTGGATGTGGTGGACATGGACGTGGTGGACATGGTGGTGGTGGACGTGGTGGATGTGGTGGTGGATGTGGTGGTGGTGGACGTGGTGGTGGTGGACGTGGTGGATGTGGTGGTGGATGTGGTGGTGGTGGACGTGGTGGTGGTGGACGTGGTGGATGTGGTGGTGGTGGACGTGGTGATGGTGGACGTGGTGGTGGACGTGGTGGTGGTGGACGTGGTGGTGGTGGACGTGGTGGTGGTGGACGTGGTGGACATGGTGGTGGTGGACATGGTGGTGGTGGTGGACGTGGTGGTGGTGGACGTGGTGGTGATGGATGTGGTGGTGGACATGGTGGTGGACGTGGTGGTGGTGGACGTGGTGGTGGTGGACGTGGTGGTGGATGGGACGTGGTGGTGGTGGTGGTGTACGTGGTGGTGGAGGACGTGGTGGTGGTGGAGGATGTGGTGATGGTGGACGTGGTGGTGGTGGACGTGGTGGTGGACGTGGTGGTGGTAGTCATGGTGGTGGACATGGTGGTGGTGGAGGATGTGGTGGTGGTGGACGTGGTGGTGGTGGACGTGGTGGTGGTCGTGGTGGTGGACGTGGTGGTGGTGGACGTGGTGGTGGTGGACATGGTGGTGGTGGACGTGGTGGTGGTGGACGTGGTGGTGGTGGACGTGGTGGTGGTGGACATGGTGGTGGTGGACGTGGTGGTGGTGGACGTGGTGGTGGTGGACGTGGTGGTGGACGTGGTGGTGGTGGACGTGGTGGTGGTGGATATGGTGGTGGTGGTGGACATGGTGGTGGTGGACGTGGTGGTGGTGGACATGGTGGTGGACATGGTGGTGGTGGACGTGGTGGTGGTGGTGGACGTGGTGGTGGAAGGGGTGGTGGTGGAAGGGGTGGTGGTGGTGGACGTGGTGGTGGTGGTGGACGTGGTGGTGGTGGACATGGTGGTGGTGGATGTGGTGGTGGACGTGGTGGTGGTGGATGTGGTGGTGGTGGACGTGGTGGTGGTGGACGTGGTGGTGGTGGACGTGGTGTTGGAGGACGTGGTGTTGGAGGACGTGGTGGTGGTGGACGTGGTGGTGGACATGGTGGTGGATGTGGTGGTGGACATGGTGGTGGACGTGGTGGTGGACATGGTGGTGGACGTGGTGGTGGTGGACATGGTGGTGGACGTGGTGGTGGTGGACATGGTGGTGGACGTGGTGGTGGTGGTGGACGTGGTGGATGTGGTGGTGGACATGGTGGATGTGGTGGTGGACGTGGTGGTGGTGGACGTGGTGGTGGTGTTGGCGGTGGACGTGGTGGATGTAGTGGTGGACATGGTGGTGGACGTGGTGGTGGTGGTGGACGTGGTGGTGGTGGTGGTGGACGTGTTGGTGGTGGACATGGTGGTGGTGGACGTGTTGGTGGTGGACGTGGTGGTGGACGTGGTGGTGGTGGACGTGGTGGACGTGGTGTTGGTGGACATGGTGGTGGTGGTGGACGTGGTGGTGGTGGTGGACGACTATTGGGTAGGAGGGTGCAAGCAGAATGCGGATGGAGAGGAGGATCTCGAAGGGGGCACATGGGAGAGCAGAAAGAGGCCGAATATTAGATACAATAAAATTTAAATCGCATTAAAGTGCAATGCTCCTTTAATTTAAAAAAAAACACGTCGTGCCTGCAGTGAGAGTGGCTCACAAAGAAAAGAAACAAGTTTGCCTCCGGTGTTCAGTCGGTTAAGCTCCTTTTATCTAGACGCCCAGTTTGTTCAGGTGCGCTCGGTGAAATCTTGTGTACTGACTTCTCTTGTGAAACCCGGCTGTATTTCTCAGCTCCCCGCGTGTGCCAGTCAGCAGCCTGAATTAACTTCAGCCTTGCACGAGAACAACCAGCAGCTGTTTGAAGCACTCGTGCTTGTGCTGGCCTCCGCCTTGCGGGAGTGAGCAGCGGCGGCGCGAGAGCCATATGGTTTCAATTAGCACGCGTGCTGCTGCTCGCTCCCGCAAGGTGGATGCCAGCACAAGCACGAGTGTGCAAAGGAGCAGACCGATTTCTAAAGGTCATCTCCTAGAGCAGCGCATTCGCACTGCCTAGGCGAGACCTAAAAATGGGCCCATTGGCTTTATCAAGGGGTGAGCATACATCAGCATATGGAAAGCAGATCTATCATCTTTCTTCAAGATCCCCAATATTTTTAATCAAATGTATATTTCAGTAATTAACACAATGCAATGTTTAATAATAGTGATTGTTATAAAAATGTTTAACATTTTAATGAAAAAATAAAATCAGCATGTCTGTGAGTCTTTCTTTTGACATAGTTTTTATAATTACATTTTTTGAGGGCTGGGAAATGTTAAAAGAAAGAGTCAGAGGCATGTTGTTTTTTTTGTGGGTTTATTTTTTTAAATAAATCCAGCATGTCTTTGAGACTTTCTTTTAACAGGGTTCAGCCCACAATAGAAACAATCATAAAAATAACCACAAGAGGGCCTTGCACTGTAGCTGAAAAGCATAGAACTCCAGCTAGGAGTGCTTTTGAAAATGATAGCAAGATCTCCTGGGGTCATGGATTAAAAGACCCAGGTGACTTAATGTTATTTTTTTCTATAACGTTGCTTGGGGGCTGCTGCACTCCCTGCAGCCCTTCGCAACATAAAAAATAATGTTTGGTAGTGCCCATGTCCTTTCTAGGTACATCACCAAGGTAAAAGCAAAAAGTGAGCCCTCGCAGGGCATTATTGGGCACTCCTTCAAGGATCAGTAAAAAATAAATGAACAGCTTTTGCCGCTCATTTATTATTCTTTTTTTTGGGATGTCCCAGTGCCCACCCCAGACACCCTTTTGTTATATTTGTTGGGGAGGGCACACGCCTGTACAGGCCCCGGGAACCCCATCCCCCAGGGCCGTTTTCTATTTCAAGGGGGGGTGCACGGCCCCCTTCCCTGAGCCCCTCCAGGACTTGGGACCCATCCGCTGGGGCAGTTTTTTTTATGGGGAAGGGGGTGCGTTGCACCCCTCCCCTATCCTCTATGGTGCCAGGGGACCCCATCCATTGGGGACTTTTTTTTAAGGGGGGTGCATGGCCCCCCTCCCTGACCCTTTAAGGCCCCGGGGACCCCATCCCCAGGGGCTATTGTGGGTGCCATGGTTCCCACCCAGGGCATCCACAGCACACGCTGTTGGGACCACATGGGGAGCCCTAGGGCCCCCGCAGCCCCACCTGGGTGCAGCGGGAACTGCCATTGCTCCCACCCGGAGGGAGCAGGTGTTTATGCCCTGATCCCGCCAAGGGAGCAACTGAGTTTCCCTGCCGGCAAGAGCGCAAACAGGGAAACAAATGTCTGCTCCCACCCACCAGGAGCATTTTTGCAGCTCCCGCCGGATGAGAGCCAACAAGTTTTTCTGCCAGCACCCTTGTGGGCAAGGAAACTGTGTTGCAGGGGTGAGCTCCCATGGACACCACAGTGGAGCCGTCCCCAGGGGATGGGGTCCCTGATGCCTTAAAAGGATTGGGGACGGGGGCTGAATGCCCCCCTTCCCTTTGAATGTTATGTCTGGCAGTGGGGGAAGTGGTCCCCGAGGCTGTGATTGGCTCGGTGGGGAGGGCTGTGTGCTCCTTCCCTTTCGCATATTATGCTGGGGCCCGGGAGATGGGTTGCCCATGGCCGTGATCGGCTTGGGAAGGATGGCAGCGGGCCCCTCCCCCTCCACTTTATAAAGATGTCGAGCCACAGGGAATGGGGTCCCCTGGGCCATAATGGGCTTGGGAAGGGAGTTCCACGCACGGCCTCCTCCCCTATATATATTTTAATTGACCCCCTGGCTCTGCCACCCCCGTCATTTTACTTTATTTAAAAAATGTCATGGTTTTTTTTGGGGTGTGATCCTGCCCAGGAGTACCACGGGACCAGCCAGATCGCAGCAAAATCCTTAATTCGCTGGAGTCCTGATATGGCCACCAAAACATTTTCTTTCATGTTGTGGCAAGCAATTAGAGCACTTACTCCCATGGGAGAAAAGTGGCCCAAGGGGAAAAATAACCCTCTAGGCCAATCAGAACACTCTATTTTTTAAGTTGAGCGCAGTGATCTCTCACAGGAGTCCTGTGAACTCAACCGTCCAGATATACAAATATGTTTTAACCTTAATTTCTTAAAAACTACTGAACAGACTTACACCAAATCACAAAAAAGCATGATTTTCTGGACCAAGATCTAGCTTTCTGCCAAATTTGGTGTAAAACCGTTCAGCAGTTTTGGCTGTAGCCCTTTTCAAAAAAGTCTATGGACAATGCATGGGGAAATTTGATATTGGGACTTCCCTTTGTTTTAGCATCCCTCACTTGACAGACCACCTCAAACCTTTCCAGGAAGGAGCTGAGGTGGATGAATATTTTTTGGGGAAAGTTCATGGAGATTTGTCAAACGGCACAAAAGTTAACAAGCCAAAAAATGCTATATATATATATATATATATATATATATATATATATATATATATATATATATATTCATTGAAAAAACCATAGGTTTCAGGGACGTTATAGTTAGAAATTAGCATTTAAAAAACCTTAGAAATTCACTGAAAAAACCACAGTTTTCAGGGACGTTATAGTTAGTTGGACATTTCACTCGTACAAAACCAGGGAAATTCGGCCGCTATAGTTAGTTCAACTAACTATAACTCGCGCCCCCGCAATGCACTGCTGACGACGTCACATATTACATCATTCATGACATGGTCAGTGACATCACTGATGACCTCACTGATGACATCTCAAATGACATCACTGATGACATCACTGATGACATCATCCAGTGACTGTGTGTTTCTGTAAAGTTTAAATGTTTTATATATATATATATATAGGCCAAGGTGTATTGAAGAATGAGTGGGTGTATAAGTGTCTGAATGGATGATTTAGTAGGTGCGTGACTGACTGTATAAGTGAGTGATTAAATGTGTCTTACTGAATGCATGGGTTAGTGACTGATGCAGACATTCACACAGTTTAGTTTGTCAGTTGGTGTGTAAGCGGTTGCATGGGTTGGTGAGTAGCTCAATGAGGGTCTATATGGGTTATTGATTGGTTGTCTGAGTATCTCTATGGGTGCCTCAATGTCTGGGTGGGTGGGTGGGGGGTGTGACTCTGTGCATAGATGTGTGAGTGGGTGATTCACTAGGTGTATGGGTTCAAGAGTGCATCTGTGAAGGGCTGTATGGGTAGGTGAGTATGTGTATGGGTGTGTTGGTGAGTGAATGGATGCCTCAGTGGTACATGTGTGAGTAACTGCATATGTGAAAGGCAGTATATGTGAGTGTTGGAGTATATAAATGACTATATGTGAGAGTGAGTGATTGTGAGAGTGGCTGTGTGGATGAGTGTGTGCTTGTATTAGTTATTGTATAAGAGTGTAAGTATGTGTTAGTATATGTTTGAATAAGTGAGGTGGAGTGTGTATAACTGTATAGGTGAGTAAATAGGAGTGTGATTGATTATTTGCATGACTGACTACGTGTGTGAGTAACTCTATGGATGAGTGGCGGTGTGTGAGTGTCTGTATAGATATGTATACATATGATAGTGCTGTATTAATGGTTGACTGCATGTATGAGTGACTGTATGGGTGAATGAGTAGATGTGTGTGTAGACCTAGGAATTAGTGAGTGGGTATGTACTAACTGGTATTGGTGTGTCTATGGTTTTGAAAATGGTAGTCTGTATTTTAGAGTGGGTGTATCAAAGGTTATATTAGGGTATGAGGAGGTGCATCAGATTATCACGTGGATGATGTCATCAGTGATGTCATCAGTGATGTCATTTGAGATGTCATTAGTGATGTCACTGACCATGTCATGAATGATGTAATATGTGATGTCATCAGCAGTGCATTGCGGGGGCGCGAGTTTTAGTTAGCTGAACTAACTATAACGGCCGAATTTCTGTGGTTTTGTATGAGTGAAATGTCCAACTAACTATAACGTCCCAGAAACCTGTGTTTTTTCAGTGAATTTCTAAGGTTTTTAAATGCTAATTTCTAACTATAACGTCCCTGAAACCTATGGTTTTTTCAATGAATTTCAAAGGTTTTTAAATGCTAATTTCTAACTATAACGTCCCTGAAACCTGTGTTTTTTTCAGTGAATTTCAAAGGTTTTTTTAAATGCTAATTTCTAACTATGCCTACAAAGGTAGGACATGTGCAGAAAGAGGAAGAAAGGCGCAGAAAGAAGCAAGAGAAATGCAGAAAGAGGCTACAGAAGTCCAGAAAGACGAAGAAAGGTGCAGAAAGAAGCAAGAGATGTGCACAAAGAACCAACAGAGGAGCAGAAAGAGGCCTTGTTGCAAAGTCATCCTGTGCCCCCAACTTTTTGCTGACGGGTACTGGTGGTAACTGACTCTGACTAACCAGGCCTGGAGCCAGTGCTATGCTGAAAGACACTTAGAATACAGTGAAAACACCTACATACACTAGGGTACAATATGGGTTGGGGTACCCCTGTGATTGGCATGACCTCCCTGTATGGCCCTAGTACATAATAGGGCAGGGGATTAAAACGACCTCTAACTAAGAGGTGCAGAAGGAGGCAAGAGAAGTGCAGAAAGAAGCAACACAGGTGCCGAAAGAGGCAAGGGAGGTGCAGAAAAAAGCAAGTGAAGTGCAGAAAGAGGCAAGTGAGGTGCAGAAAGAAGCAAGAGCAGTGCAGAAAGAACCAACAGAGGTGTAAAAAGAGGCAAAGGGGTGCAGAAAGGGGTAGGAGAGGTGCACAAAGAGACAAGAGAGGTACAGAAAGAGGCAGGAGGGGTGCAGAAAGAAGGAAGAGAAGTGCAGAAAGAGGCAAGAGAATTGCTGAAAGAAGCAACAGAGGTGTAGAAAGAAGCAAGAGAAGTGCAGAAAGAGGCAAGTAAGGTGCAGATAGAAGCAAGAGCACTGCAGAAAGAACCAACAGAGGTGCAGAAAGAGGGAAGAGGGGTGGAGAGAGAGGCAAGAGGGGTGCAGAAAAAGGTAGGATGGGTGCACAAAGAGGCAAGAGGTACAGAAAAAGGCAGGAGGGGTGCAGAAAGAAGGAAGAGAAGTGCAGAAAAAGCCAAGAAAAGGGCAGAAAGAGGCAAAAGAGGTACATAAAGAGACAACAGGGGTGCAGAAAGAAGCAAGACAGGTGCAGAAAGATGCATGGAAAGTGGAGAATGAAGCAACGGGTGCAGAAAGAGGCAAGAGAAGTGCAGAAACAGGCAAGGGAAGTACACAAAGAGGCAAGAGAATTGCTGAAAGAAGCAACAGAGGTGTAGAATGAAGCAAGAAAAGTGCAGAAAGAGGCAAGTGAGATGCAAAAACAGGCAGGAAAGGTACAGAAAGAGGGAAGACGAGTGCAGAAAGAGACAACAGGGGTGCAGAAAGAAGCAAATGAGGTGCAGAAAGAGGCAACAGACGTGCAGAAAGAGGGAAGAGAGGTGCAGAAAAAGGCAAGAAAAGTGCAGAAAGAGGCAGAAGAGGTACACAAAGAGACAACAGGGGTGCAGAAAGAAGCAAGACAGGTGCAGAAAGAAGCATGGAAAGTGCAGAATGAAGCAACAGGGGTGCAAAAAGAGGCAAGAGAAGTGTAGAAACAGGCAAGAGAAGTGCACAAAGAGGCAAGAGAATTGCTGAAAGAAGCAACAGAGGTGTAGAAAGAAGCAAGAAAAGTGCAGAAAGAGGCAAGTGAGATGCAAAAACAGGCAGGAAAGGTACAGAAAGAGGGAAGACGAGTGCAGAAAGAGACAACAGGGGTGCAGAAATAAGCAAATGAGTTGCAGAAAGAGGCAACAGACGTGTAGAAAGAGGGAAGAGAGGTGCAGAAAAAGGCAAGAAAAGTGCAGAAAGAGGCAGAAGAGGTACACAAAGAGACAACAGGGGTGCAGAAAGAAGCAAGACAGGTGCAGAAAGAAGCATGGAAAGTGCAGAATGAAGCAACAGGGGTGCAGAAAGAGGCAAGAGAAGTGTAGAAAGGAGCAAGTGAGGTGCAGAAAGAGCCAACAGAGGTGCAAAAAGAGGCAAGAGAGGTGCAGAAACAGGCAAGAGAAGTGCATAAAAAGGCAAGAGAATTGCTGAAAGAAGCAACAGAGGTGTAGAAAGAAGCAAGAGAAGTGCAGAAAGAGGCAAGTGAGATTCAAAAACAGGCAGGAAAGGTACAGAAAGAGGGAAGACGAGTGCAGAAAGAGACAACAGGGGTGCAGAAAGAAGCAAATGAGGTGCAGAAAGAGGCAACAGATGTGCAGAAAGAGGGAAGAAAGGTGCAGAAAAAGCCAAGAAAAGTGCAGAAAGAGGCAAAAGAGGTACATAAAGAGGCAACAGGGGTGCAGAAAGAAGCAAGACAGGTGCAGAAAGAAGCATGGAAAGTGCAGAATGAAGCAACAGGGGTGCAGAAAGAGGCAAGAGAAGTGCAGAAATAGGCAAGAGAAGTGCACAGAGGCAAGAGAATTGCTGAAAGAAGCAACAGAGGTGTAGAAAGAAGCAAGAAAAGTGCAGAAAGAGGCAAGTGAGATGCAAAAACAGGCAGGAAAGGTACAGAAAGAGGGAAGACGAGTGCATAAAGAGAAAACAGGGGTGCAGAAAGAAGCAAATGAGGTGCAGAAAGAGGCAACAGACGTGCAGAAAGAGGGAAGAGAGTTGCAGAAAAAGGCAAGAAAAGTGCAGAAAGAGGCAAAAGAGGTACATAAAGAGACAACAGAGGTGCAGAAAGAAGCAAGACAGGTGCAGAAAGAAGCATGGAAAGTGCAGAATGAAGCAACAGGGGTGCAGAAAGAGGCAAGAGAAGTGCAGAAACAGGCAAGGGAAGTGCACAGAGGCAAGAGAATTGCTGAAAGAAGCAACAGAGGTGTAGAAAAAAGCAAGAAAAGTGCAGAAAGAAGCAAGTGGGGAGCAAAAACAGGCAGGAAAGGTACAGAAAGAGACAACAGGGGTGCAGAAAGAAGCAAATGAGGTGCAGAAAGAGGCAACAGACGTGCAGAAAGAGGGAAGAGAGGTGCAGAAAAAGGCAAGAAAAGTGCAGAAAGAGGCAAAAGAGGTACTTAAAGAGACAACAGGGGTGCAGAAAGAAGCAAGACAGGTGCAGAAAGAAGCATGGAAAGTGCAGAATGAAGCAACAGGGGTGCAGAAAGAGGCAAGAGAAGTGTAGAAAGGAGCACGTGAGGTGCAGAAAGAGCCAACAGAGGTGCAAAAAGAGGCAAGACAGGTGCAGAAACAAGCAAGAGAAGTGCACAAAGAGGCAAGAGAATTGCTGAAAGAAGCAACAGGGGTGTAGAAAGAAGCAAGAAAAGTGCAGAAAGAGGTAGGTGAGATGCAAAAACAGGCAGGAAAGGTACAGAAAGAGGGAAGACAAGTGCAGAAAGAGACAACGGGGTGCAGAAAGAAGCACATGAGGTGCAAAAAGAGGCAACAGACGTGCAGAAAGAGGGAAGAAAGGTGCAGAAAAAGGCAAGAGAAGTGCAAAAAGAGGCAAAAGAGGTACATAAAGAGACAACAGGGGTGCAGAAAGAAGCAAGACAGGTGCAGAAAGAAGCATGGAAAGTGCAGAATGAAGCAACAGGGGTACAGAAAGAGGCAAGAGAAGTGCAGAAACAGGCAAGAGAAGTGTACAAAGAGGCAAGAGAATTGCTGAAAGAAGCAACAGAGGTGTAGAAAGAAGCAAGAAAAGTGCAGAAAGAAGCAAGTGAGGAGCAAAAACAGGCAGGAAAGGTACAGAAAGAGGGAAGACGAGTGCAGAAAGAGACAACAGGGGTGCAGAAAGAAGCAAATGAGGTGCAGAAAGAGGCAACAGACGTGCAGAAAGAGGGAAGAGAGGTGCAGAAAAAGGCAAGAAAAGTGCAGAAAGAGGCAAAAAAGGTACATAAAGAGACAACAGGGGTGCAGAAAGAAGCAAGACAGGTGCAGAAAGAAGCATGGAAAGTGCAGAATGAAGCAACAGGGGTGCAGAAAGAGGCAAGAGAAGTGTAGAAAGGAGCAAGTGAGGTGCAGAAAGAGCCAACAGTGGTGCAAAAAGAGGCAAGAGAGGTGCAGAAACAGGCAAGGGAAGTGCACAGAGGCAAGAGAATTGCTGAAAGAAGCAACAGAGGTGTAGAAAGAAGCAAGAAAAGTGCAGAAAGAAGCAAGTGAGGAGCAAAAACAGGCAGGAAAGGTACAGAAAGAGGGAAGACGAGTGCAGAAAGAGACAACAGGGGTGCAGAAAGAAGCAAATGAGGTGCAGAAAGAGGCAACAGACGTGCAGAAAGAGGGAAGAGAGGTGCAGAAAAAGGCAAGAAAAGTGCAGAAAGAGGCAAAAAAGGTACATAAAGAGACAACAGGGGTGCAGAAAGAAGCAAGACATGTGCAGAAAGAAGCATGGAAAGTGCAGAATGAAGCAACAGGGGTGCAGAAAGAGGCAAGAGAAGTGTAGAAAGGAGCAAGTGAGGTGCACAAAGAGGCAAGAGAATTGCTGAAAGAAGCAACAGAGGTGTAGAAAGAAGCAAGAAAAGTGCAGAAAGAGGCAAGTGAGGAGCAAAAACAGGCAGGAAAGGTACAGAAAGAGGGAAGACGAGTGCAGAAAGAGACAACAGGGGTGCAGAAAGAAGCAACAGACGTGCAGAAAGAGGGAAGAGAGGTGCAGAAAAAGGCAAGAAAAGTGTAGAAAGAGGCAACAGAGGTACATAAAGAGACAACAGGGGTGCAGAAAGAAGCAAGACCGGTGCAGAAAGAAGCATGGAAAGTGCAGAATGAAGCAACAGGGGTGCAGAAAGAGGCAAGAGAAGTGTAGAAAGGAGCAAGTGAGGTGCAGAAAGAGCCAACAGAGGTGCAAAAAGAGGCAAGAGAGGTGCAGAAACAGGCAAGGGAAGTGCACAGAGGCAAGAGAATTGCTGAAAGAAGCAACAGAGGTGTAGAAAGAAGCAAGAAAAGTGCAGAAAGAAGCAAGTGAGGAGCAAAAACAGGCAGGAAAGGTACAGAAAGAGGGAAGACGAGTGCAGAAAGAGACAACAGGGGTGCAGAAAGAAGCAAATGAGGTGCAGAAAGAGGCAACAGACGTGCAGAAAGAGGGAAGAGAGGTGCAGAAAAAGGCAAGAAAAGTGCAGAAAGAGGCAAAAAAGGTACATAAAGAGACAACAGGGGTGCAGAAAGAAGCAAGACAGGTGCAGAAAGAAGCATGGAAAGTGCAGACTGAAGCAACAGGGGTGCAGAAAGAGGTAAGAGAAGTGCACAGAGGCAAGAGAATTGCTGAAAAAAGCAACAGAGGTGTAGAAAGAAGCAAGAAAAGTGCAGAAAGGGGAAGTGAGATGCAAAAACAGGCAGGAAAGGTACAGAAAGAGGGAAGACGAGTGCAGAAAGAGACAACAGGGGTGCAGAAAGAGGGAAGAGAGCAGGGCCGGACTGGGAACAGACCCCGGCCCTGGCAAACTGCTCAGCTGGCACCCCCTGGGGTGAGGGGGAGTGCAGCTGAGCAGTTTGCGAGGGCCGGTTTCGGCCGATTTTGTTACAGGGGGCCGATATTGCCGACCCCCGGTAACAAAAACGGCCCCCACCCTAGCGGCCTACCGGGGAAACGCCCGGTGCCCGCTATGGCCAGTCCGGCCCTGGAAGAGAGGTGCAGAAAGAGGGAAGAGAGGTGCAGAAAGTACAAGAGATTTGCAGAATGAGGTCAAGAGAAGTGCAGAAAAAGAAAGAAACGTGCAGAAAGAAGCAACAGAAATGCAGAAAGAGGCAAGAGAGGCGCAGAGGGAAGCAAGAGTGGCTTGCACACCATTAGTACCAATTTAACACCCACATTTAGCAATAAGTAACAGGTGACCATTCTAGGTTTGCAAAGGGCCTTCCACCACGCTGTAACACTTGTCGCTGCATTTTTGGTAACGTTTGACCCGTTTCCGCTAGAAACAAGGCTTTTTTTGTTCAAATCTGCAGTCGGTGCAGCCAGTCACATAATTCCAGTGGCCCTGCTCATACCCCTTGAATCCTGAGGGTCCCTGGGTATGTCCAGTAAGCGCCACAGTGTTGTGTTGCAGAGAGGTGTAAAAAGGGGCGTGGCCTCGGACCACCTCTCTGCAACGCAGCTCTGTGGCGCTTACTGGAGGTACCTGGTGGGCTAGTTGGCCCCCAAGGACCCTCAGGATTGAAGGGGACTTAATCCCCCAATTTACAACGCACCAGGGGGCGGTTTGCACACTTGTTATATCAGGCCACGCCCCCTCCCTGCACCACTGTGCAAACGCGCCCCTGGCGCTTTGTAACTTGGGGATTAAGTCCCCTTTAATCTTGAGGGTCCCTGAGGCCAACTAGCCCACCAGGGACCTCCAGTAAGCCCCACAGAGCTGCGTTGCAGAGAGGTGTACAACGGGGCGTGGCCTCGAACCACCTCTCTGCAACGCAGCTCTGTGGCGCTTACTGGAGGTACCTGGTGGGCTAGTTGGCCCCAGGGACCCTCAGGATTGAAGGGGAATTAAACCCCCAACTTAAAACCTGCCACGGGGCGCGTTTGCACAGTGGTGCAGGGAGGGGGCGGGGCCTGATGTGACCTGTGTGCAACCGCGCCCTGTGGCGCATTTTAAGTTGGGGGATTAAGTCCCCTTGAATCCTGAGGGTCCCTGGGGGCCAACTAGCCCACCAGGGACCTCCAGTAAGCGCCACAGAGCAGCGTTGCAGAGAGGTGGTCCGAGGCCACGCCCCGGTTTACACCTCTCTGCAACACAACACTGTGGCGCTTACTGGACATACCTGGTGGGCTAGTTGGCCCCCAGGGACCCTCAGGATTCAAGGGGACTTAATCCCCCAACTTTAAACGCGCCTACAGGGTTCGTTTGCACACTTGTCACATCAGGCCCCACCCCCTCCCTGCACCACTGTGCAAACGCGCCCCCCGGCGTGTTGTAAATTGGGGGATTAAGTCCCGTTGAGTCCTGAGGGTCCCTGTGGGCCAACTAGCCCACCAGCAACCTCCAGTAAGCGCCACAGAGCTGCGTTGCAGAGTGGTGTAAAAAGGGGGCGTGGCCTTGGACCACCTCTCTGCAACACAGCTCCCTGGCAACTGGAGGTACCTGGTGGGCTAGTTGGCCCCCAGGGACCCTCAGTATTCAAGGGGAATTAATTCCCCAACTTACAACGCGCCAGGGGGCGCGTTTGCAGAGTGGTGGAGAAGGGGGCATGGCCTTTGTCCACCTCTCAGCAATCCCACTGTGTGGGGCTTACTGGAGGTAAGAGGTAGGCTAGTTGGCCCCTAAAGGACCCCCAGCAGCGATGGTGACTTCAATCCAAAGTCAGGGGGCGCGTTTGCAGAGTGCTGCAGGGAGGGGGGCTGTGTGGCCCCCCTTCTTTTCCCATTTTTGGGGCCCTGGGGACCCCATCCCCCAGGGCCTGACCACTATTTTTTTTAATTAAAAAAAAAAAAACGGGAAGGGGGCCGCGCGGCCCCCCTCCCGAGGCCAATTTCGGCCCCAGGGACCCCATCCCCCGGGGCATGGCCACATATATATATTTTTTTAAATATATTTTTTAAGGAGGGGGGCTGCGTGGCCCCCCTCCTGAGGGCTCTATTGGCCCTGGGGACCCCATCCCCCGGTGCTGTGCATCTTTTATTTATTTATTGTTTTATTTATTGATGGAGGGGGGCCACATGGACCCCTCCCGGGCCACTTCTGGCCCCAGGGACCCCATCCCCCAGGGCCTGGCCGCTCCGTTGGGGACCGTGGGGGGAGCCCCAATGCCCCCACGGTCCCGCCGGCTCCCCGACTCCTGCGGGAGCCGGCATTGCTTTTCCACAAGGGGAGCTGCTGACATGCAGCTCCCCTTGTGGAAAGCAATCCTGCTTGCTTCATTGAAGCGAGAGCAGGTTTCCTGCTCTCGCTTCAATGAAGCAAAGCAGAGTTTGCTATGGCAGGGCGGGAGCCGCACGGCTCCCGCCCTGCCCTAGCAAACAGCAGTGTCCCGGAGGTGGGCACCCCGGGACACTGCAGGAGCCGGCCCTGGGGGGTGGCGGTCCCCAGGGCCATGGAGGGCTCCAGGAGGGGGGCCGCGCAGCCCCCCTCCCAACTATTTAAAGCCCCGGGGAGGTGGTGGTCCCCGGGGCTTGGGGGGGCCCATGGGGCCCCCTGCAAATAATTCTAGAAAGCCCTGGGGAGGTGGCGGTCCCCGGGGCTTGGGGGGTCCGTGAGGCCCCCCCCACTCTAATTTTTCTTTGAAAAATACAAGCCCCGGGGAGGTGGCGGTCCCCGGGGCAGCGGGGGGCCGTGTGCCCCCACACATATTTAAGAAAAGCCCCGGGGGGTGGCAGTCCCTTGGAGGCCCCCCACAGATTAAAAAACAAGCCCGGGGAGGTGGCGGTCCCCGGGGCAGCGGGGGGCCGTGTGCCCCCACGCATATTTAAGAAAAGCCCCGGGGGTGGCAGTCCCTTGGAGGCCCGCCACAGATTAAAAAACAAGCCCCTGGGAGGTGGCGGTCCCCGGGGCTGCGGGAGAGCTGCGTGCCCTCCCGCATATAATTTACATAGCCCCGGGGAGGTGGCGGTCCCCGGGGCAGCGGGGGGGCCATGTGCCCCCACGCATATTTAAGAAAAGCCCGGGGAGGTGGCGGTCCCCGGGGCTGCGGGAGGGCCGTGTGCCCTCCCGCATATAATTTACATAGCCCCGGGGAGGTGGCGGTCCCCGCGGGCCCCCGCTACATAAATAAATTGCCACCGGGACTTGGCCCACCCGGGGGCTTTGACAACGAAGCGCGGGAGACCGCGCTTCGTTTTTTTAAATTTTCGGACGGATTCGCGCACCCGGCGCGACCCCCTTGAAAATTAAAAAAAAAAAAATGCTTTATTGGGGCCTGGGGGTCCCTGTGGGACCCCCTGAGCAGGCCTGGGGGGTCAGGGTGTTTTTACTCTGCCCCCTTTTCTTGTTTTTTTATCTTTTTTTTACCTTTTGTTTTCTCCCTCCATGCGAGGCACAAGATGGCTGCCAACACTTCCTGGTTTGAAGTGTTGGCAGCCAATCAGAGGCAAGCTCGTGCTCGGGAGGAGATGTGTGGTTAGGCTCTGCCCAGATATCGAAAGTTTTCTTTTTTTTAATTTCTCAGGAACTACTGAAGGGATTTACACCATTTAAAAAAAAGGTCGCTTTCTGAACCAAGCGCTAGCTTTTTGCCAAATTTGGTGTAATTCCGTTCAGCAGTTCGGGCTGTAGCTTTGTCTAAAGTTTCCTATGGAAATTAACATGGAGAAAACGCGTTTTGGGACCCCCTTTTTTCTCGGCCCCTGCTTGACGAATCACCCCGAAACTTTCAAGACAGGAGCAGACCGGAGCGCCCCACCAGTTTTGAGAATTTCGCGAAGATTCGTCAAACGGCGCCAAAGATATTGGCAAAAGAAAAACGCTTTTTGAATAGAAACGAGGTCCTAACTATAACTACCTACTGGCGACCGTTAGCTCATATATACGAGGGCTCATTGGAGCAGCCCATTGGAGGGCGTTAAATTTTTAAGTGGGAAGGTGTGTCAGTATTGCAAACCGGACTGTCGCGCCTCTGAAGACGTGCAAGAAGCACAGAAATGCATCAGGCGTAAAACGACATGTACGCTGTAATTGCAGATCGGCATGCTGATCCTGTTTTCACTGTAATAAAGGCTTGTAGCTAACGGATGTGGAGTGCGTCTTTGCCAGGTGGGCAAACTTTGGAGCTTTTATATATATATATATATATATATATATATATATATATATATATATATATATATAATATGGGTCAGGTATACTGACGATTTCTTTGTAGTATAGCGAGGAAAACAAACAGAGGCGGAAAGGTACATTGCTAGTCTAAATAACAATGATCTGAATTTGCAGTTTACCAGTCACATATGCAGCTTAGAAGTACCTTTTCTGGATTTGTTGGTATACGTTAAAAATAACCATCTATGTACAAGTTTGTATAGGAAGCCCACAGCAGGAAACACAATGCTACATGTATGTAGTCAACATCTACGGAGTTTAGTGGGTAGCATCCCACATTATGGATTAAGCAGAATTGCTCATTGCCAGAAGATTACAATAAGGCAGAAAAAGAAGCGCTTAGTCGATTTAGAGAAAGAGGATACTCTGACAGGACATTAAGAGAAGCAGCCAGCAAGGTGAAAGAGAGAAACGAACTACTCATTCCTAAACAGAAACTAATGGGGGAAGGACAGTTTGTAAGACTGATAATTAATTTTTCGTCAGAGTCGAATCAGATCAGGGGGTTAATTGAAAGATATTGGAATGTCCTGCAGTCAGACATGATTTTGGGACCAGTGTTACCTGACAGACCTGTCATTACACATAGAAAAGGTGTGTCCCTCAAAGATCTTTTAGTACTCAGCCATTACATTGACCAGCCACAAAAAAGGCCGGAAGTCACTGGTTTTTACCCTTGCACTAGATGTAAGGTGTGCAGAAAAAGTGTTAAAGTAAAAAACGATGAAATACCAGGGGAAAAAGGCCAAAATTGATTACGAAACTTTTGAATTGCAACTCAAGTTTTGTGGTATATTGCCTACAATGCCCATGTGGGAAAATATATATCGGCAGTACGGTCCATCCTGCCAAAAAACGAGTCCTAGAACACTGTCAGGCAATAAGTAATCAGGATGTGACATATCCGGTAGCTCAACGTTTTGTGCAGATACATCAGAGCAGAAGCGATATGCTAAGTTATTTCTGCATAGACCAGGTGCAACATGAAGAAAGAGGGAGGGACAGAGTCAGGCGGTTAAGACGTCTTGAATCCAAGTACATTGAAGAATTGAGGACCCGAGTACAATGGGGTCTAAACAGTGAAGAGGAACTGTGGACACATTTAGAGGATTGAGGGAATGGAGGAGATCATTGTTAATGGGGATTCCCTTCTTCCCCCAAGATTTCCAAGTATCTAATAATGGGCTAGGATAGTGGCCAGTGCTATATGCCAGTGAATGAGTGCAGCAATTATTGATAATGGATGGAAAAAATGCCTGTGGGAAGTCAAGCCAGGGTGTAAGATAAAGGTATTTAAAGATCCAAAGAATGCCTGAACAAATACAGCCCATTCAGGGCACAATTGCTAATTTTCAACTATTTACTGAAGTAAATGAATTATATTTGAGGTATATTTTTTCTTTTGTTCTAAGAATGAAATAATGAAATATGAGAGAAATTATATGGCATCAATTAGATCTTCTGAATTAAAATGAATTATATTAAGACCCTGGGCAAAAAGTATATGTAACATATATCTACAGGTATATATATATGATAATATGAATATAAGAGTTCGAAATGGCTGACAAAATACGATGAATTGTAAACAAGCTAATTAAAGGCAGTCCGTTTTCGATTACTCACGTGTAGCAGCTGCCCAATCAGAAGGAATTGTGTTAAAATGTTGATTTGTAACTATGAACGCTGACATTGACAAAGCCCAGGTGGGCGAAACGCGTTTGTCAGCATCTTTTTGTTGGTAAATGGAATAAAGAACGGATTAAGGAAACCCGAGAGTGCACGGCGTACCTTTGTGGAGTGTTTCAATAAATGTGCGAGTTCCACCCTCGCGAGCCGTGGCACCCGCTGCGTCGAGAGCAGCGGCTTTGACGGAAAACAGTAAATGGAGATATATATATATATATATATATATATATATATATGTATATGTATATATATATATATCACTGAAAAAACCATAGGTTTTAGATATGGTATAGTTAGAAATTAGCATTTAAAAACCTTTGAAATTCACTGAAAAAACCATAGGTTTTAGGGACAGTTATAGTTAGTTGGACATTTTACTCGTACAAAACCTGTGAAATTCCCCCGTTATAGTTAGTTCAGCTAACTATAACTCGCGCCCCGCAATGCACTGCTGATGACGTCACATATTACATCACTCATGACATGGTCAGTGACATCACTGATGACATCACTGATGACATCTCAAATGACATCACTGATGACATCATCCAGTGACTGTGTGTTTCTGTAAAGTTTAAATATTTTTAATATATATAGGAAAAGACGTATTGAAGAATGAGTGGGTGTGTAAGTGTCTGTATGGATGATTTAGTAGGTGCGTGACTGACTCTATAAGTGAGTGATTTAACGTATCTTACTGAATGCATGGGTTAGTGACTAAACTGGGTGAATGTCTGTATCCGTCTGTCTGTTGCTGTGTAAGTGGCTGCATGGGTTTGTGAATAGCTACATGAGTGTCTATAAGAGTTATTGATTTGTTGTCTGAGTATCTGTAAGGGTGCCTGAGTGTTGGTGTGGATGGGGTGTGTGCGACTGTGCATAGATGTGTGAGTGGGTGATTCACTGGGTGGATGGTTTCAAGAGTGCATCTGTGATAGACTGTATGGGTGGGTAAGTGTGTGTAAGAGTGTGTTAGTGAGTGAATGTATGTCCCAGTGGTACATGTGTGAGTAACTACATATGTGAAAGGCAGTATATATGTGTGTTGGAGTATATAAATAGCTATAAGCGAGAGTGAGTGATTGTGATAGTGGCTGTATGGATGAGTGTGTGCTTGTATCAGTGATTATATAAAAGCGTAACAATGTGCAGGTATTTGTATGATTAAGTGAGCTGGTGTGTGTATAACTGTATAGGTGAGTAAATGGCAGTGTGTTTAATTATTTGCATGACTGACTAGGTGTGTGAGTACCTCTATGGATGAGTGGCGGTGTTTGAGTGTCTATATAGGAGTAAGAGTGCATATGATAGTCCTGTACTGAGTGACCATAAGTATGAGTGACTGTACGGGTGAGTGAGTGGATGTGTGTGTGTAGACCTAAGAATCAGTGAGTGGGTATGTAGTTATTGGTGTTGGAGTGTCTATGGTTTTGCGAATGGCAGTCTGTAATTTAGATTGGGTGTATCAAAGGTTATATTAGGGTGTGAAGAGCTGCATCAGATTATCACGTGGATGATGTCATCAGTGATGTCATTTGAGATGTCATCAGTGATGTCATCAGTGATGTCACTGACCATGTCATGAGTGATGTAATATGTGACGTCATCAGCAGTGCATTGCGGGGCGCGAGTTATAGTTAGCTGAACTAACTATAACGGGGGAATTTCACAGGTTTTGTACGAGTAAAATGTCCAACTAACTATAACTGTCCCTAAAACCTATGGTTTTTTCAGTGAATTTCAAAGGTTTTTTAAATGCTAATTTCTAACTATAACATATCTGAAACCTATGGTTTTTTCAGTGAATTTCAAAGGTTTTTTAAATGCTAATTCCTAACTATAACATGTCTGAAACCTACGGTTTTTTCAGTGAATTTCAAAGGTTTTGTAAATGACAATTTTTAAATGTATTAATTGTTATATTAATTTTTTTCATACTGATTTACTACATTTTTAGAAACAATTTTTTTTTACATATTTTATTTTTTAAATTACATTGTAATTACATTATACATTACATTACAAAAAATACTTTCTCAGAATGAATTACTTTAGTTTAAATACTTTGCACATAGGCAATAGACTTTTAAGTACAGTAGTTACAGTTGTTGCAATGGGCAACACATTTTCAAACACAATGCAACATTCAGCTCAATGTGAATTTCTAGTTAAATGCAATTAGTTACTTTATGGATTACTTTTCTAACCACAGGACTGGATCCTAGATTCAGTCCTGGTACATCTCCTGTAAACAGTTGAGTAAAAGCGTTTTGGTTACAGTCGTGATTTTTAAGGAATATTATTGTATTTTAAAAGTTGACACTTAAAAACTTTTTCTCATAGAATCACCAATGTTATCCTATGGAAGGAAATTCACTTAGCAGGTAAAAACTGTTATCGTTACTTTTTCTTACTCAGTGTTGGATCCTGGATCCAGCACTGGTGCATCTCCTGTAAACAGTTGAAAAAATGCGTTTAAGTCATACAGGCGATTTTTAAGGAATATTTGTAGTTTGTGAAAATCGACACTTTGAAACTTTTCTGCTGAAAACCAGACAATGGATTCCTATGGAAGAAAATATAAGTTACTGGTAAGTACGGTTAAAATTACTTTTCAGGACCAGTACTGGGCTGAAAGATACAGCACTGAGGTCTCTCCTGATAACAGGTGAGTAAATCGGAATTCGTATTTCGGCTGATTTTAGAGGAATATTTTAAAGTTCCAAAACTCCACACTTAGAAGAATATCCAAGTGAAACCAGTCAATGTTAGCCTATGAAGGAAATTCAAGTTACCGGTAAGTACGGTTAAAATTACTTTTCAGGACCAGTACTGGGCTGAAAGATGCAGCACTGAGGTCTCTCCTGATAACAGGTGAGTAAATCAGAATTCGGATTTCGGCTGATTTTAGAGGAATATTTGTATGTTTCAAAAATCAACACTTAGAAACTTTTTCAGCAAAAAGCAGGCAATGATATCCTATGGAAGGAAATTCAAGTTACTGGTAAGTACGGTTAAAATTACTTTTGAGGATCAGTACTGGGCTGAAAGATGCAGCACTGAGGTCTCTCCTGATAACAGGTGAGTAAATCGGAATTCGTATTTCGGCTGATTTTAGAGGAATATTTTAAAGTTCCAAAACTCCACACTTAGAAGAATTTCCAAGTGAAACCAGTCAATGTTAGCCTTTGGAAGGAAATTCAAGTTACTGGTAAGTACGGTTAAAATTACTTTTCAGGACCAGTACTGGGCTGAAAGATGCAGCACTGAGGTCTCTCCTGATAACAGGTGAGTAAATCAGAATTCGGATTTCGGCTGATTTTAGAGGAATATTTGTATGTTTCAAAAATCAACACTTAGAAACTTTTTCAGCAAAAAGCAGGCAATGATATCCTATGGAAGGAAATTCAAGTTACTGGTAAGTACGGTTAAAATTACTTTTGAGGATCAGTACTGGGCTGAAAGATGCAGCACTGAGGTCTCTCCTGATAACAGGTGAGTAAATCGGAATTCGTATTTTGGCTGATTTTAGAGGAATATTTTAAAGTTCCAAAACTCCACACTTAGAAGAATTTCCAAGTGAAACCAGTCAATGTTAGCCTATGGAAGGAAATTCAAGTTACTGGTAAGTACGGTTAAAATTACTTTTCAGGACCAGTACTGGGCTGAAAGATACAGCACTGAGGTCTCTCCTGATAACAGGTGAGTAAATCGGAATTCGTATTTCGGCTGATTTTAGAGGAATATTTTAAAGTTCCAAAACTCCACACTTAGAAGAATATCCAAGTGAAACCAGTCAATGTTAGCCTATGGAAGGAAATTCAAGTTACCGGTAAGTACGGTTAAAATTACTTTTCAGGACCAGTACTGGGCTGAAAGATGCAGCACTGAGGTCTCTCCTGATAACAGGTGAGTAAATCGGAATTCGGATTTCGGCAGATTTTAGAGGAATATTTGCACAATGGTGAAGGGAGGGGGCGGGGCCTGAGGTGACATCTGTGCAAACGCGCCCCGTGGCGCGTTTTAAGTTGGGGGATTAAGTCCCCTTGAATCATGAGGTTCCCTAGGGGCCAACTAGCCCACCATGAACCTCCAGTATGCGCCAGGGGCTGCGTTGCAGAGACGTGTAGAGAGGCCACACCCCTTTTACACCTCTCTGCAACGCAGCTCTGTGGCGCTTTCTGGATGTACCTGTTGGGCTAGTTGGCCCCCAGGGACCCTCAGGATTGAAGGGGATTTAATCCCCCATCTTAAAACGCGCCACGGGGCCTGTTTGCACACATGTCACATGAAGCCCCGCCCCTCCCTTCACCACTGTGCAAACGCGCCCTGTGGCGCGTTTTAAGTTGGGGGATTAAGTCCCCTTGAATCCTGAGGGTCCCTGGAGTCCAACTAGCCCACCATATAACTCCAAAAGCGCCACAGAGCTGCGTTGCAGAGAGGTGTAAAAAGGGGCGTGGCCTATGTACACGTCTCTGCAAGGCAGCTCCCTGGCGCATACTGGAGGTTCCTGGTGGGCTAGTTGGCCCCCAGGGACCCCCAGTATTCAAGGGGAATTCGTTCCCCCTCTGAAAACGCGCCAGGGGGCGCGTTTGCAGAGTACTGCAGGGAGGGGGGCGGGGCCTCCGGCACGATGCCGGTCGTTTTTTTTTTTTTTTTTTTTTTTTTAATGGGAGGGGGGCTGCGTGGCCCCCCTTCCCTAGCCCACTTTTGGCCCCGGGGACCCCATCCCCCGGGGCCTGAGCATTTTTTATTTTTTTTTAATTTAAAAAAAAAAAAACGGGAAGGGGGCCGCGTGGCCCCCCTTCCCTGGGCCTGTATTGGCCCCGGGGACCCCATCCCCCGGGGCATGGCCTCGATTTTTTATTTTTTTTCTTTGGAGGGGGGCTGCGTGGCCCCCCTCCTCAGGCCATTTAAGGCCCCGGGGACCCCATCCCCCGGGGCCGGCCTTTCCCTTATTTAAAAAAAAAAAAATGTTTTGAACTTTGGGGAGGGGGGCTGCGTGGCCCCCCTCCCGGGCCACTTATGGCCCCGGGGACCCCATCCCCCGGGGCCTGGCCTCACGTTGGAGACTGTGGGGGGGTCCCCAATCCCCCCACAGTCCCAGCCGGCTCCCCGCCTCCTGCGGAAGCCGGCATTGCTTTTCCACATGGGGAGCAGCTAACATGCTGCTCCCCATGTGGAAAAGCAATTGGTTTGCATTTTGAAAGAGAGAGCAGGTTTCCTGCTCTCTCTTTCAAAATGCAAACCAAGTTTGCTATGACAGGACGGGAGCCGCGAGGCTCCCGTCCTGTCATAGCAAACATCAGTGTCCCGGGGTAAGCACCCGGGACACTGCAGGAGCCGGCCCTGGGGGGTGGTGGTCCCCAGGGCCATCAAGGGCTCCAGGAGGGGGGCCGCGCGGCCCCCTCCCATTCAGTGCACAGCCCCGGGGAGGTGGTGGTCCCCGGGCTTGGGGTCCGTAACGGACCCCCATATTTAAATGTTTAGTGCCCCGGGGAGGTGGCGGTCCCCGGGGCATGTGGGGGCTGGAGCCCCCCACACAGGGTTTTAAAAAAAAAAAAAAAGAAGCCCCGGGGAGGTGGCGGTCCCCGGGGCTGCGGGAGGGCTCAGAGCCCTCCCGCCATCATTTTTAAATAAAGCCCCGGGGGTGGCGGTCCCCGGGGCTTGGGGGGCCTTAGAGGCCCCCCCTACATAAATTAAAACCCCCCCACCATGCCCCCGGGACTTGGGCCACCCGGGGGCCAATTAACATCGAAGCGCGAAAGACATTGCTTCGATTTTTTTTTTTTCGGCAGGATCCGCGCTCCCTGAGCGCATCCTGCCGATTTAAAAAAAAAAAATTTTGCCCAGGGGGTCCTTGTGGGACCCCCTGAGCAGACCTAGGGGTCAGGGTGTTTCTACCCTGCCCCCTTTGTGCGTTTTGCGCACTTGTTTCTGTCCCTCGGTTCTACCGAGGGACAAAATGGCTGCCAACACTTCCTGATTTGGAGTGTTGACAGCCAATTAGCATGCAGCTCGTGATCGGGAGGGTGCGCGAATCCGACGCGGCCATAGATATATATGTACTTTTACTTTTGATTTTCTCAGCAACTACTGAACGGATTTACACCATTTAACAAAAAGGGTTCTTTCTGAACCAAGAACTACCTCTTTGCCAAATTTGGTGTAATTCCGTTCAGCAGTTCGGGCTGTAGCCGTGTCTAAAGTTTCCTATGGAAAAATGAATGGGGAAAACGCGCTTTGGCACCCCTTTTTCTCGGCCCCCACTTGACGAATCACCCCGAGACTTTCAGGGTAGGAGCGGACCGGAGCGCCCCACAAAGTTTTAAAATTTTGCGAAGATACGTCAACCGGCAAGAGAGTTATTTCAAATAGAATGTCACGGATTTCCTATGGAAAATAGGTTCTAACTATAACTATCTACTGGCGACCGCCAGTAGATAATATATGTATATATATATATATATACTTACATTTAAACATTTTAAGAAAACATTATCTATGAATAGCTAGCATGCCGGGCCTGATGGATAAGTGGACTAATGCATCCACTGTAGGGGACTGTGTTTGACCTCATGGTCGCAGGTTCACATCCTGGTGGGTCCACTCAACATTTCATCCTTCTGAGGCTGATAAAATGAGTACCACTGAGTTGGGTAACAATAAACATCTGTTATTCAGTGCCAAGATACCCTTCTGGGTGAACGTGCACTTTACAAGTGCACATAAAGAAATCTGTTAAAAAGTATTTGTGAGCTGCCTAAATCGTTTCAGAATGATTATTAGAGAAAACAGAAGGATTATCGCTGTGTTACAAAAGAATCTTGCCAATTTTATACGAATTATGTTTCAGTACCCAAGAATAGCAACGCTACTTTTTTTCAAGGAAAGGTGCCCACGCCTCCCTCCTGAGGGCCGGTTGGATTCTCCTTAGAGACTGGCATCTGCCCTGCACCACCACCTGGATATAGGCATCCTCCATGCTCGAGGGGCATAAAGGCCTCCATCCTGAGGACGGCTGGCCCATCCTCAGAAGTAGGCAGCGACCACTGCTTCCTCCATTACCCGAAGGTAGGCAGCCACCCCTGCTTCCACCATTACCCGAAGGTAGGCAGCCACCCCTGCATCACCACTACCTGGAGGTAGGCAGCCACCCCTTGCCCCCACCACTACCTGGAGGTAGGCAGCCACCCCTTCCCCCCACCACTACCCAAAGGTAGGCAGCCACCCCAGCCTCCCACCACTACCCAAAGGTAGGCAGCCACCCCTGCCCCCCACCACTACCTGGAGGTAGGCAGCCACCCCTTGCCCCACCACTACCTGGAGGTAGGCAGCCACCCCTTCCCCCCACCACTACCCAAAGGTAGGCAGCCACCCCTGCCCCCCACCACTACCCAAAGGTAGGCAGCCACCCCTTCCCCCCACCACTACCCAAAGGTAGGCAGCCACCCCTGCCCCCCACAACTACCCGAAGGTAGGCAGCCGCTAATGCCCCCACCACTACCCGAAGGTAGGCAGCCACCCCTGCCCCCACCACTACCCGGAGGTAGGCAGCCACCCCTGCCCCCACCACTACCTGGAGGTAGGCAGCCACCCCTGCCCCCCACCACTACCTGGAGGTAGGCAGCCACCCACCCCTGCCCCCACCACTACCTAGAGGGTGGTAGTCAGCCTTCATCCGGAGGGAGTTTGGGCCCCTTCAGAGGCAGGCCACCCCTGCCCGCCACAAACACCTGGATCGGGGCAGTCTCAGCCACCATCCCCGAGGTGGTTCGAGCAACCGGTGGCGGGCTGCCCCCCCCATCCACGAGGCACACAGCTCCACAGCCCACCGTGATCCAAGCGCAGGCCTCGCCGGCGCCATTGTGCGAGTGACCTGCCCGAGGAGAGGCCGCCCTCGGGTCGCAGGCCCAGCGGAGCGTCCCGGGCCCTCCCCGGCAGCTACAGCCCCCTCCCGGCGCCTCACAGCGGGATTAATCCGTGAGGCCCAGGCCTGGCCGGGCGAGACCCCATGAACTTGCACTCACTCGAGTGAGCACTGAAGAGGCCCCTTTCATGGCTTGGCACCGGCGGGGAAGACCCTCCAAGTTAATCAGCCTAGGAGCCCCCCGGGCCTCGGAGCCAATTACCATCAAAGGCCCGGCAGCCAGAGAGGAGGGCCCTGCAAGCTGCTGCGAGAGGGACACGTCGATGGGTGTCCTCTCCGGACACAGAGCCTTGGGGAGCCGGCGGGGGTGTGACTTGGCTGGTAAAAGTTTGCTTTTTAGGTCAGCTCTAAATGGACCGGCGTGCCATAGAGTGGGGGCGGGGGCCGCACTGTTACTACGCACTGAAGACAGTCGTGAATGTAGCAAGCGGCACAAACTGAACCGGGTCTTGGTTCTTAAAGAAGAGGAGATTATTGCTAAACTCAACGATACTCATTTTGACTTCAGAAAGATGAAAGGCTGAGTCAGTCCCCGCATAGCTGCCGAGTGGCCCCACATGTTTTGTGACCCCTTCAAGGAGGTCTTGACTTTTTAGCAAAGAGTGTGTCAGGGAATTCTTTGACTGCCGGTTTCACATTTAACCATTATGATTGTGGGAGCAAAGTGGTGCAAAGGGTGACCAGAATCCCTCTCAAACTCCCACGCCGAACTAGAGGGGCGAGAAATTACTCTGCGTTACTGCCTACAGTTTCCAAAGTTAGGAATTGTTCCTCAGCGGTCAGCTTTGTTGTTATGTTTACATTTTTAAAATTAGCTGGAGAAAGGCTTCTGTTAATCATTGTTTCATGAAAAGGGGGCGCCATTGGGAGTATTTCTCCCACCAGTATTAAATAAGGTTTCCATTCAAAAATAGAAATGCAAGTGCTGGTTGAAGACTCATCATCTGCCTTTCCAGTGGCTTAGTCTTGTTACAAAAACATCCCTTTCACTCTCTCCAATGCACTGCTCTGTCTCACCCTATACCTCTCTCAATGTATCCTCTACCTCCACTCTCTGACTCATCCCAAACCTCATCTTACTACTATGATCTCCTAAATAACACTTTCTAGACTCTTCCCTCTTCTATCCCTCCATTATTCTATTCAATCCAATTAACAGACTCACATGTCCACGGCTCAAGTTAACTCATATTTCCCTATACTAATCCGCCACTAATCCTTTTGGGTTCCAGAGTAGTGTGTTATTCACCAAAAAGCGCTTCAATGCCTCGTCAGGGGTAATAAGCGCTATATAAATACAATCACAATTACCACACCTGAATTGGCTCCCCATTCACAAACGAGCACAATTCAAACTCCTCACCCACACTTACAGGGCACTACATAACGCTGGCCCAGCATACCTCAACAATGGCATCTCCTTTTAAAAACCTTACTGACACCTCCGCTCGTACGGACCCCGACTCGCACAAATCCCACGCATATGGAAAAAAACGATCCGGCAGACAAGCCTTCTCCTACATCTCTCCTAGAGCATGAACGACCTGCTGCTACATATTAGAGTCTTCTCGCTTCTTGAGTTCCACAAAAAGCCGAAGACCTGGCTTTTTGAGCAGTACAATTAGCCCTATGTGTGGCTAGACTCACACCTGCTCAAAACCAGGATACCCTTCAGGGTGAAAGTGTGCCCTACAAATCCACATTCTAACAAAAAACAAAGGCAACACTACTCGATAAGAACCAGGGCATGTAAACAATATTTAAAAAATCCAGTTCATATTAGAAGTGCAACCCATACTAGCAAAGTTCGTAACCTAGTCACCAAAAACTGTCACATCATGGAGAGCGTAGACCCCTCTTTGCAGTTACCCATGTTTGCTTTCAAAAGGGACAAAAAACACCAAGGACCACTTGGTTCACTCTACAACCAAATGCGTAGCTCCCAAACCTAACAGAACCTTAGAGGCTGCTTGGGCCTCCCCCCATTGATAGGGCATTACCGCTGCGGTGATTGCGTAGCCTGTACAGACACATCTGACATCGAAATGTTTGAACACGGATCTATTAAGTATAACTTAAGTTATTCTCTAACTGCCATTCCAGAAATGTTGTCTACTGTATATTGTGTCGGTGTAAATTGCTATACATAGGGCAGATTTCACAACCAATAAAAGCGCTGATATGTCAACACCGATGCATAATCAGATGTGTGGTGGCAAATGCTCCGATGGTGGCCCATTTTGTGGAAAAGCCCCACATAGCGGATGATTTAGTGTGGCAGGTCATCAGCACAGCCTGCATCCCAGAGAGAGGCTGTGACCGCAAGCAAATTCTCCAGAAAATAGAATGTAAATGTATTGAACAATGTAATCCCATAAACCAAGAACTTAACACTGCTGAGGAATGGCGCACCTACGTGACGGAACTTAACAATTGAACTGACCAGGCCCACTCTTATCATTGACATTATGCTGCGCCTCTGTGCAGCTATACTAGAAAAACGACTTCTGACCGGCGAGCATTGGGCCTCCTCTTAATGTTGTCCGCGAAGCTCCTTTTTTATGCATTGTCTCCCTATACAGGTGCTGCCAACAACCTATGACTGGGCGGGAGCACCAATTTAGACGGAGTCCCATTTTGTTCCATTATAATTGTGTCGGGTAGTAATAACAATCATTGTAATTATTTCACTTCTCATACATTTTCTGCCTTTGGACATGTTTTTTCTTATCGTATTTTCATTGGTATGTGGCATAGCCCTGTTCCTTTTCCTCTGAGTACAATCAGTGCACTCACTACCTTTATGGCCCAGACTTTGTGCGGGTATTACATGCTAGGCAGGAGCAATAATTTAAACGCAGTCCTATTCTTGTTCCTCTATAATGGTGTCGGGTAGCAATAACAGTCATTGCCGTTATTTCACTATTTATTGATTTCCTGTCGGTGCACGTTTTTAGAATCATATTTTCATTGATATGTGGTGTGGTATCTTGCTGTTGTGTAAATACTGTTCCTATGTTACCTGGTTCCTAGCTGCTCAGCCAGTGTGAGTGTTCTGTGTGGAATGTTGGTGTGACAGACATGATTGGAATGCTTGGGTGCCTGGTGTGAGTGTTGACAGTTGAAGATGGGCTGAGCAGCAGGGAGGCTGCTCCTGGTGGGGCTGCTACTACTGATGTACATGTAACTATGGCTGCTGATGCATGCCCCATGGACTTAATAAATAATCTACTAAGTTACTACTCGGCTACGTCTTGTACTTCATCTCTACTCATGGTAAGCCATTACTACATTTTGGCGACGAGGATGGGACTTTACTTTTCGAGCGTGGAAGCTCCTAGCGCGCACGACAACGTATTCTAAGTTTTTTTGGTGCCGGCCTTTGGAGTTGCCCATCTGCTATTGGATAAAGTATGTGGTGAGTTTGGTTTTTTTTTGTTTGTTTTTTCACTTGCATGACCTTCATTGGAAACTGAGCAGTTAAACTATCTCTGTGCACTTTCAAATGGTGGCACGAGCCGGTTCATGCGCACGCATCTTACCTTTGTTATGGAATCGCGCTGAGCAGCTGGGGCATCCTCGGTGACGAGGGGCAGCTCCTTGGTGATGTTTGACGCTTCCCTCCTTCGACGTGCCTTGAGCCATCAGGCGAGCATCGCCAGTGCATGCCGCCATCTTTGGTTTGGCGGCAGCACTCAACTTGCTTAGCAGTACCCTGAGCCATCTGACGTCTTGCACACATGTGTGCCGCCATTTTTCTTTGACAAGTTACATTGCTGTTCATCCTTTGCATTTAGCTGCATTATCCAGCTGCTGCAGCCTAGTGGTCATTGTTTTCTTTCCTGACAGGAAGACTCTTATGTGGCATGATCTCTTCGACGGTTGGGTGCACAACACTGCTTCGTGCTACTTAGCTGCTCAATAAGGTACTGAGATTCTTTAAATGGTGTTGGCATCTACTTCTGCTTGACCTTTCTGCCTCTCTTGGAAACATTCGTTTTGGCAGCATTTAGGATACAGTAATTTCCAGTCACAAAACGTCTTCAAGTGTCTTTTTATCTGGTGTATGTGTGACCAGTGTGTAGCCAGATCAACATTTCTCGGGTGAGAGGTCGCTCACCGGTGCAAGTTTTGTTTTGTCCATAGTCATTGTGTTTTTCCTCTGGCCATTTTCCACAGTGTATCTTTGCATTGTTTTATTTTCAATCTCCGTCTTGACGTTGTCCTAACAGTTCTGGCTATACATTGCCCTTTGGCATGTTGCTTTTCCTACATGGGATTGTTGTTGGGTGTTGTCTGCCCATTCCTTTCAAGTTGTATGTGCGTATTGACCCTCACAGGAGGGTCGTATTATTGTTTTTATGGGTGGCTGTCACTCATTCCCGTGGTTTGTAGTACCACACTCTTTGGAGGCATTAATTTTAACGAAATAAAATACATTTAATATACATTTTAACAAAATATAACAAATTTAATTTAAAAAAATAAACACACACAGATAATAATTTATACATATATATATATTTACTTTAAAACAATAAACTATCATTTTTAATTTATTTTAAAACTATAAAATTATATAAAAATAAAAATAATATAAAAAATTTAAAATATAAGAAAAACATTCTATAATAAATGAAAACATTAAACTATTAAAAAATATTTAAATCGAAATTTCCCAATACAGTCAGTGCAAAAGTATGGAAAGTGTTGGATAGCGGACAGGTAAAAATTAATATTCCCACTCCAATAACTACAACAGCAGGGAAAGTGTTGGATTGCGAAAGGGTAAAAATGACTATTCCAACTCCAATGAGTGCAATAGTAGGGTAAGTGTTGGATAGCAGAGGGATTACATTTACTATTCCAACTCCAGTCAGTTCAACAGTAGGGAAAGTGTTGGATAGTGGAGGGGTAAAAATTACTATTCCCACTCCAGTGAGTGCAACAGTAGGGAAATTATTGGATAGCGGAGGGGTAAAAATGACTATTCCCACTCCAGTGAGCGCAACAGTAAGGAAAGTGTTGGATAGTGCAGGGGTAAAAATTACTATTCCCACTCCAATGAGTATAACAGTAGGGAAAGTGTTGGATAGTGAAGGGGCAAAAATTACTATTTCCACTCCAGTGAGTGCAACAGTAGGGTAAGTGTTGGATAGCGGAGGGATTAAATTTACTATTCTGACTCCAGTGAGTGCAACGTTAGGGAGAGTGTTGGATAGCGGAGGGGTAAAAATTACTATTGCCACTCCAGTGAGTGCAACAGTAGGGAAAGTGTTGGATAGGGGTAAAAATTATTATTCCCACTCCAATAACTACAACAGTAGGGAAAGTGTTGGATAGCGGTGGGGTAAAAATGACTATTCCCACTCCAGTGAGTGCAACAGTAAGGAAAGTGTTGGATAGTGGAGGGGTACATATTACTATTCCCACTCCAATGAGTACAACAGTAGGGAAAGTGTTAGATAGTGAAGGGGTAAAAATTAATATTCCTACTCCAGTGAGTGCAACAGTAGGGTAAGTGTTGGATAGCGGAGGGATTAAATTTACTATTCCAACTCCAGTGAGTGCAACGTTAGGGAAAGTGTTGAATAGCGGAGGGGTAAAAATTACTATTCCCACTCCAGTGAGTGCAACAGTAGGGAAAGTGTTGGATAGCGGTGGGGTAAAAATGACTATTCCCACTCCAGTGAGTGCAACAGTAAGGAAAGTGTTGGATAGTGGAGGGGTACATATTACTATTCCCACTCCAATGAGTACAACAGTAGGGAAAGTGTTGGATAGTGAAGGGGTAAAAATTAATATTCCTACTCCAGTGAGTGCAACAGTAGGGTAAGTGTTGGATAGCGGAGGGATTAAATGTACTATTCCAACTCCAGTGAGTGCAACGTTAGGGAAAGTGTTGAATAGCGGAGGGGTAAAAATTACTATTCCCACTCCAGTGAGTGCAACAGTAGGGAAAGTGTTGGATAGCGGTGGGGTAAAAATGACTATTCCCACTCCAGTGAGTGCAACAGTAAGGAAAGTGTTGGATAGTGGAGGTGTAAAAATTACTATTCCCACTCCAATGAGTACAACAGTAGGGAAAGTGTTGGATAGTGAAGGGGCAAAAATTACTATTCCCACTCCAGTGAGTGCAACAGTAGGCTAAGTGTTGGATAGCGGAGGGATTAAATTTACTATTCCAACTCCAGTGAGTGCAACGTTAGGGAAAGTGTTGGATAGCGGAGGGGTAAAAATTACTATTCCCACTCCAGTGAGTGCAACAATAGGGGAAGTGTTGGATAACAGTGGGGTAAAAATGACTATTCCCACTCCAATAAGTGCAACAGTAGCGGAAGTGTTGGATAATGAAGGGATGAAATTACTATTCACACTCCAGTCAGTTCAAAAATAAAAACAAAATAAATATTTAAAAATCAAAAAATAATAAAATAAAAATTAATAAATAAATAAATTTATAAATATGTTATAAAGTAAAATATCTGTATATTTAATATATAAAAAGAAAACATATAATATTAATTACATATACAAATACCTACAAATATTAAATAAAATAAAAAAATAAAAATTTCTAAAAAATAAATATTTTGAACTAGAAAATATTTACAAACAAATTTTTTTTTACATAAATGTATTTATTATATTTCCAACCCTATAACACCACACAAATCACAACGCACTTCGAAATTTTGAAAAAAAATATACTTCCATTATTAACATAATTATTTATCAATTAAAAAATATTATTAATAAAAAAAGAATTAATAAAAATTCATTAACTACCCACACTTTAACCCTATAATCCCCACAACACACACCTAAATTAAACTGTAAAATAATAAATTACACAATTAAAACTTATTTTAAAATTACAAACTACTAAACTATTACTATTAAACAAATAATTATAAAGTAAGTAAAATTTATTTAACCCCTACCCTTTACCCCTTTAAAAGTAAAAACAACACACAAAAAATAAACAATTACCCAAAATATATATCCAATAATTAACATTAATTAACAACGATATATTAATTAATTAAACACAAATTACTTCCCACCCTTTACCCCTATAAACACCACAACACACAGCTAAAATTAATTACACAATTACCATAATTCATTTTTTAATTAAATTAATTAATAACAATTAACAAATGATTATTAATAAAAAAAAATTAATTACTTGCCACCCTATACCCCTATAAACCCCAAAACACAAACCTAAAATTAATTACCAAATTGCCATAATTAAGTACCAATTAATTCATTAATATTAATTAACAACCAATTATTAATTCATCAATAAAAAAAATTACTTCCCACCCTTTACACCTATAAACACCAAAACACACACCTAAAATTAATTACACAATTAACATCACTAATTACCAATTAATTAATTAATATTAATTAACAACCATTTATTAATTAATTAATTAATAATAAATTAAGTTACACATTTAACACTATAACATCTCAATTAAATAAACATTCATAAATAAAAAATAATCATCAATTTAATATAATTACATTACTTCCCACCCTATTCCCCTATAAACCCACAACCCACTACGGAACTTAAAAACGCAAAATTCAAATAAAAAAAATGAATACCTACAAAAAATTTAACACATATATTAAAAATATAAACAATTCTTATACAAAACAAATACATCACATACATTTAAAATATATACTAAAATACATAACATTCATTAAAAAAACATATTTTTAACAACTATATTTTTGCAAACGATATTAAATACTTCGATATTTTTTAAATCGATATTACTTACCTTAAGTCGATATTCTTGACCACGATATTCTTGCTGTCGATATTTCTCACTCACGATATTTGTGACTCAATATTTCTGCCAGTTGATATTTACAACTCAATATTGTGTCTCATCACCTCTATAAAGAGTCATTATGACTGATGGTGTCACACTTGACAACAGTTTGCATGCTTGGACAGGGCTCCCCTGGCCTGCTGTCTTCATTTGGAATATGGCAGAACTATGAATTAGATTTGCCGAACGCTTAAACTAAGTGTTTTGATTACATCAGTTTTGTTTTTAACACTATGGGGTTGATTATGATGGCGGGCGGATCGCCACCGCCCGGTCGGCGATGGCGATCCGCCCGCCATCACAACCACATTTACCCCTCCGCCATATTACCATGGCGAGGGGTACCGCGGCGGACGGAAAGTCCGTCTGCCGCTTTTCCGCCGGTCTGCAATCGTCACGATTGCCGGCCGGGCAGAACTCGGGCATAATATGGTGGTGGTGCCTGGAAGGCACCGCCATCCATATTATGATGCCTGGTGGTTCTGGCCTTTCCATGGCGGCAATGCCGCCATGGAAGGGCTGGCAGAAATTGCTTTGGGGGCCCGTTGCGGGCCCCTGGGGGAGTGGGGGGCTGCACTTGGGGGGTACCTATGGTACCCCCCTACATTGCCATGCTCAAGGTGGCAGGCACCGCGCGGTGCCTGTCATGTTGTGCATGGCAATGCACAACATGCCTCTTTGGCATTGCGGCGGGTGCTGCTTACAGCAGCACCCGCCGCAATGTTAAAGATGCGGTAAGCGACCGCCAGGGTGGCGGTGCATCCTAATTGGTGGTGCGGGACCGCCGCACCACTGGCGGCCGGTCCCGGCACCGCTAGGGTGGCGGGCGGACTGAAGTCCGCCCGCCATCCTAATGGGGCCCTATGTCCTTAAAAGCTTTGTTGGGTCAAAAGGTCCACGTTGAAAAACGGAGCCTGTCTTGTGCAGAGACACACACATACCTTAAGGATACAGGATTTTATTGTTTTAAGTATCTACAGCCCCAGCTGCACCATTTATTTATTTATTTATTTATTTAATTTGTAAGGCGCAACAGCTACCCAAAAAGGGTTTCCCGGCGCCAAGCAGAACAAAGACCAGATGTTAAGATTTGGTAGCAAAATCATTTGTTAAAAAGCCAGGTCTTTAGTGCTTTACGAAATTGAACGTAGACTGTTTCGTTCCGGATGGCAGTGGGAAGGGCATTCCAGAGTGAAGGACCAACGAAGGAAAAAGAGCGCCCACCCATTCGAGAAAGCCTAAATCTGGGAACGGAGAACCTTCCCTGAGAGGATGAACGTAGGCAGCGGGACGGGACATACAGTTTGGCTAGGGAACGTAAGTAGTGTGGTGCAGTTCCAGTTTTGATCTTAAACATATAGGTCAGAGTTTTAAATCGAATTCGATTTTCCACCCTGAGCCAGTGCAAGTCTCGCAAATGGCCTCCATTTGCCTCTGTATTATTAGTTTATATTTTTAATTGATGCGTGTATCACAGAGCACTATTGATCATTGCACAAGTCAGTGGCCTGGTTATGACTGTTTGGACTGAGTCTTAAAATGTCACTAATATGACCAGCTGGGGCGTTTGTAGATGAGTCCCAGGGAACCATTGTTCTCGCACACTTGAAACTAGGCTACTAGTCCCTGGTTGAACCTGTGAGCTCTCAAGTTTAACAGGTTCTTTCTTGTGGGACAAGCTCATCTAGTCCAGGTTTTTTCTTTGCATGCTGGGACTTAGAACTCTGGTTTTTTTAATGGAGCAGCAGGACCCAAGTCCCAAAATGCAAAACAAAGACCTGGGGTGCATGAGTTCCTCAGGCATGGACCTGGGAAACTTGAGAGGTCTAGTGACTTGGAGTGGGCACACCTGTTTCTTCAGCTGCACTAAACCCAGCTGTGTATTGGCATTTGTCTCTGTGAAGCCTTCCATCACCCATCCAGGTTATGTCCACATAGTGGCGAAGGGAACCCCCCTCTCCAGCATCTTAAGCGGGGGCTGCTTCTTGGCTCGATGGCCTGGTGAACTGCGTTCCACTAGAACATTAATTTTTTATTTGTGGGAAGACGAAATTCTCATAAGTGTCACTGTTAGGGAAAACCACGGCAGTGGGATGTGGCCTTTGAGCTGCTGCACAATGAAGGAAGCTAAAACGGAAGATGAAAATAGGGAGAAAAAAAGAGAGGGGAACAAATTGAGAAAGTAAGCATGAGAGAAAAGGTAAGAGGGGAAAAAGTATTGAAGAAAAAAGATGGGCAAATAGAGGTAAAAAAGAATGGGAAGAGCAAGGAAGGGTGGAAAGAAAGAAAACGTGAAAGGAAAAAAAAGAGGCAAAGTTATAATTAAAGGATGGATACGTGAAAGGGAGAAAAGATGGAAGGGTGGAAAGATGGATGGAAGAGTGAAAGGCATGGCTAGGTGAAAGGGTGAATGAATGGAAAGATTGGAAGATGAGTGAAATGATGGATGAAGGGATAGTGTAAGAATGGATGGTTCAAAGGATGGATGGATGGATTAATGAATATATTGATGAGTGGAAGGTTGAAATGCAGGATGGATAAATGAAAGGGTGGCAGGATGCGTGGATGAAAGAAGTTATGGTTGGATGGGTGGATGAAAGGGTGAAGAACAGGACAGATGGGTGAATGAATAGATGCAAATTAGATGGAAGTATTGAAGGATGCATGGATGGAAGTATGAAGGGAACTCTTCTAAGGAGGGTTGGATTGCCCACTTCATGTGTTTTATGGTCAGAGGTATGGTTCGTCGATCAAGTGGAGGGTATTTTAATTTTCTGGCTACTCCCTCGTGTCCACAGTACAGAAAAACTGGAATTAATGTGTACATGTGTGTGTAGTTTCTTATTTATTTTCTAATTTCATATAGCGCAAACTTGACCCGAAGCTATCAGGGCGCTTTACAGAGTTTGCACAGCAGCATTTACAGGGAATACATAACAGAAAAATACAGGGCAAAAATATAGAACAAATGGTGTATGTAGTAGATGGGCGAAAGAGTTCGGAGGTAGAGATGGCAGGTTGATACAAGGGTCGGGGGAGTAAATGTACAGATATTTCCAGAGTTAGCGATGATCAGAGTCTGAGGGTTGGGGCGAGTATCCAAGGGCATTGGTTATTTTAGGAAGTAGAGTTCAGCTATTTGTTGAGGAGAGTTTATAGTTTATAATCAAATCATCATAGCTGCTAAGTGTCATTGCCATGTGTGGCTTCTGACTTGTCTCTTTACTCTACTGTACTTTGCACGACTGGATTGTAAAGATCACAGCTGTTATTGTGAAAAAAGTGACAAGTCCCAGAATGCAAAGTGTGGTTAGCTGAAAAGGTAGGGCTGGTTGAAGACGTCAGACGTGACAGCCAGGCTGCTTGATTAATTAGCAATCAAGGGCGATGCCAGCTGTACTATAGATAGGGTGATTGCAATCATCCAGCAATAGAGAGCCTAATTCTGTGGCAGAGTTGACAAAATTATGTGGCAAGAGAAGGCAAATAACTCTGCATAATTTTGCACATTCTGTGGCAGTATGTTATTTTGTTACTTTAGCGCATGTTAATACTGTCTGGGCAAACATGTAATCTCACTTATAGCATTAGTTAAACTCCTCAGTATAGCAATCATCAAGTGAAGAGCGACTAGTTAGCCTTTCGTCTGGCCTGCCACTGAAAAATAATATGCTAGAAACAATATTTGTTGTTCAAATGTGCAAATTATGTAGCAGATGGTGGATTATGTGCCACGTGTGGTAAATCCATATTAAAGAGGAGAATGACAGATTCACCAAATTCCAGTGGCCCTACCATTGACAGTTAATGGGGAGGGCAGCTACTTGTCTGCTGCTTGCTACAAAGACAGGCTAAGCACTTCCAGGTAGAGCCCAGAGTGCTTCCGGTTCTGAGTGGAGGCCAGAGTTTAGGGGGTGAGTTTATGGTAAAACGCCACTTGTTGTAGATACAGAGAACAGCAATGGCCCCGAGACGCGGCGCCGAAGTCTCCATTGGTCTGGTTTGGAGCCGGTGGAGAAAAAAGTGTGATCAGAGAATACGAAAACTTGAGTAAGAATGGCTGGGACTTTGATGTGCAAAGCGAGTCTGACCAGATCAGGATGAGTTACAGCAACGCAGGGGTAGGTAGGTGGGCGGACAGTCAGTGGAAGTAGCAGAGTGAGCGGGTACTGCCCACCATGTAGTCAGCCACCTCCAGTGAAGTCTTCGCCTCCTCCACCGCACTGCGACAGATGTCACCACCGCATGCCGTTAGTGCCTGTCATGCACTCCAAGCTCCTTGCACCCTCTCCTGCTGCACCCTCTCCTGCTGCACCCTCTCCTGCTGCACCCTCTCCTGCTTCACCCTCTCGTGCTGCACCCTCTCCTGCTGCACCCTCCTCTGCTGCACCCTCCTCTGCTGCACCCTCTCCTGCTGCACCCTCTCCTGCTGCACCCTCTCCTGCTGCACCCTCCTCTGCTGCACCCTCCTCTGCTTCACCCTCTCCTGCTGCACCCTCTCCTGCTGCACCCTCTCCTGCTGCACCCGCTCCTGCTGCACCCTCTCCTGCTGCACCCTCTCCTGCTGCACCTGCTCCTGCTGCACCCTCCTCTGCTTCACCCTCTCCTGCTGCACCCTCTCCTGCTGCACCCTCTCCTGCTGCACCCTCCTCTGCTGCACCCTCCTCTGCTGCACCCTCCTCTGCTGCACCCTCCTCTCCTGCACCCTCCTCTGCTGCACCCTCTCCTGCTGCACCCTCTCCTGCTGCACCCGCTCCTGCTGCACCCGCTCCTGCTGCACCCTCTCCTGCTGCACCCTCTCCTGCTGCACCCTCTCCTGCTGCATCCTCTCCTGATGCACCCTCCTCTACACTGCAGCTTTCTTTCACTCTTGCATCTCCGGATCCACACAGTCCTCAACACGTCCCTACTCTGTCCACTGGTCCAAGAAAGACTCATGCCTCAGTCTCTTTTCTGCAGGAGGCCCTCAAGGCTCAGTCCGCTCCCTCCCTTCCTTGGAATGCATATCTTCTTTGATCTACCTTGAAGGCAACACTTCCACTGCTGAATTTGGAAATCAAAAATAATAAGTTCAGGGACCCAAAGTTTTTCTTAGGAGCTCCTCCCTGGTGCTGAGGAATGTTGGGTTTGCTAAATCCCAAGGCTTCCTAGCTCTGATCCTACCTCGTGCCCCTTCCCTCTGCCGTTCTACACTTGGTTTTTCTCTATCTCAGTCCTGTAGGCTCTTTTTTTATCCCTTCTTTCTCCCTTTGTCATTGTTTTCTATCTTTCTCCACCTTTCTCTGTTTTCTGCATTTCTCCCACTTGGGTTTGGTCAAAATCTGAAATATAAAAATAAGTTGTGGTGACCAGAACATAACATGTGTTTTTAAAGTTCACCCTGTGAGGTTTCTTGGCACTCAATAACAGATGTTTAATGCGTTTATCGACCTCAGAAAGATGAAAGGCTGAGTGTTCCTGCTGTAATTCAAACCACGACATCCAAATCAGATTCCTGCAGTGGGTGCATTAGTCCACTGAGCCACCAGACCCTGTCTAGCCACTGGCACTGCTCAAGCACTAAATTGTGTTGACGTTCAGAGTTGCATGCCACATATTTCTGACAACACCCACAAATTCCTTTCTTCATCCTTCACTTTCCACCGCCTGGCCACATTCAGATATTGCCTCGAAGTCACCTAACACTGGACGAACCTTCTGGATGGTCCATCTTCCAATTTGCTCAATGGTGCAACCATGAAGAAACAAACAACTTCCTCTTGTCAACTGTACCCTCAATCCCTCCCCGCCATGTTTTCCCCTTTGCTCAGGACACAATTACTATAACTTTAGCTAGGAACATTGGGCTCCAGTTTAACAATCACAAATGTCTATCCTTCGTTGTTCATCTCCACAGGCCACCTGCTCCCATCTTCACAATAATTCCAAGATCAGGTCACATTTCCCATCATTCAGACAAAACAAGTAACAACCTCATCCTGAGCATGGTATTAAAGAACCTCCAAGATGGCCCCTTATTGCTAGGTGTGGGCGTAATTTGCTTAATTCCGTGTAGCACCATCACATGATTGCCTAAGAATCCGCAATATTATGCTTGAATTACGCGAGAAGATGTATTCTGTGCTTAGCACTATTTCTTAGCACAATAATGTACCCACACATCCAAAATGGATGCAATGATGCATTTTCAGCTAAATAATACTAAATCCAACAGGGCACGAATAGCGAGCAGCTGCTCGCACTAGGTACATGTGCTTTTGCAGTAGGATTTTTTCCTTCAAATTACTCTTAATTACAGCTTAATCACAATATTTTCGGTAAATCTGCATCAATGAGTAATGCAGAATTACTGAAATTAGGCCAGTAACTCCGGCGTAATCGAAATTCTGCCCAGGATTCACTGCTTCACTGTCCTCGAGATTTGAAAGTGGGAAACCTTGCATTGCGAGAAGTTGGACATTTGTTTTCTCCTCACCTCGTGAGCCTTTCTCACTGCTTTGCAGTTTTCATAAAGTTTGCAAAATGTTTCTGAAAAAAAGTCTGAAGAAAATAATTCCTAAAAGTAGGGCAGCAGAAAGGCAAAAACATAAAAAACGTTCAGTGCAAGATTTTTCTTTCAAAGCAGTTTTTGGTAGAAATACTCTTGCAAACAGCTTTTTTTCTGAGAGAAATGTTTCCAGCAAGGGCAGTTGGGCATCTCGGCAAACGGTGCAAAGTTTGCCAAATTTGCTTAACTTTGAGACCTACCCCTACCAACAAATACAGAGTTCAGCCAGAAACATTTAACTCTTCTTCAACTGTGGTGAAATGTAAATCACAAATACTGCAAGCAAAATTGAAGAAATTGAAGTTTTAGTTGAGTATACTTGTAGCGATCTCTAACCTCTGTAATATTTTCAGAAAGTTTCTGAAGAGGTTAAACTTGCTGTTAATAACTGGCTAACGAGCAGCCACTTGGAGAAGGGTGCAGCATCATGCCCCCTGCAACACAGATAATCAAACTCCAAGATTTCCATAGGTGTAGGCCGTGTTTGTCTGCTTTGACATTACCCTGTTGCCACAGTATTCCCTCTGTCTACAGGAACAGATATTTACTTCCTTCCAGAATCCACACCTTTGTGCCCCACTAGTCAGGTGTGGTGTAGGTAAATCTGATGACTGTGGAACCCAGAGATAGGAGTTCTAAACTTAGTCTTTCTCGCTTGAGGAAACTATGCATTGTGTGATCCTGGGACAATAACTATGTGTCTATATACTTCAGTTCTGTTGTTTGCAAGAAAATGCTGAGCCCCTTAGAGCAGCTTAATCGCTGAGACTGGACATCATTGAAGAAACATCATTCGAAGGATGTGGCTAAAGCTTGTGATGGTCATTCGGTTTTACATGTCCTGGGGTAACATCCAGTTAACCAATTACAAAAGGCTTTTATTTGATACATTTTGGGATCATAAGGGTTCTTGATATATGATGGAGTTTGGTGAAGAAACTTCCAATTCACTGCTGTTGCATCTTGTAACCGGTTACCAGCCCTTACAAGGATCCTTTGTTGTCATATAGATTTCTTTATTTCACCTTTTCTTTTCTACTGGACATATATTGTGCAGTGTCGGAAAGCCCATGCGCTGCAACTAGGTCCCATAGACACCATTTGCAGCCGGTCAGCTGGAATTTGCATCAGGGATGGGTCCTACCTTGCATTCTGCTGGAATAGCTCAGGAAGGTGTGAGGTGGTCTCAACAGAGCACAAACTTTAATCCTGCTGTGGGATAGTTCATTCTACACATTTTTAGGGGTTAAACCACTACTGCATACCTGCTGTCAGGTGACTTTATAATAAAAGGGCCACTATTAGTCAGCACTAGTTAGTTTGCCAACAGCACTTTGCCTACTGGGACTTGTCATTGCACTTTTAACCCATTATTACCATGGGTTTTTATAGTGGAGAGTTATTGACTAAAATCCCCTGGCTGGCTGAAGTTGACCTCATGACATGGAAGCTCTTCTTCTCTGTGCTTGTTGAAAGCCCTACTACAGCAACCACTGAAGCAAGTGTTGTCAAAGCCAGTAGGCCTGGATTTTACATGCACACACTGGCCTTCAGAAACAGTGTTTGGATGCACAAACGGGAATCAGGGACCCTGAAGTGCTTATCCACTTGGGTAGCATGGTACACTGCGTGAGTGCCTGGGTGGAAAAGTGCTGTCTGTGCTTTGAGTCTCTGTGGGAAGTATTTCCACTACGTGGTGATGGCCGCCGCGGTGCGGTTTTCTTGTTATGGGACGCAGGAATCAGCGGTGCGATGGATTAGGAAGTGCGAGAGATAGATGTGCATTTTTATCATTTGTGTTACGCTGCTAACTCGGATTATCTCTGCAGATCTTTTTATTGTGTTGTTTGTTTATTTCTTATGCGCTCGATCCAATGCCCCAGACTGGCTGTGGCGGAAGGGCGTCCACTCTGGGATCGTATGGATCCGGGAGAAGCAACGGGTGTAGATTAAGAGTGAGGGGGGATCCGAGATCTGCCTGGAAAGGCTGTATCATGACTGCCATTATGAGAGATCATGTGAAGATTTGCTAAATGCTGTTTATCACATTAAAGCCCGCCCTATTGGTGGCACCAGTGCTAGGAAAATCTCCAATAAGCATATAGAATGCGTACAGAAGACAATGGACTGAATGTAACAAACAGCGCAATGATTGAACGCACATTTGAGATGTAAAATAGTCCCGCATACATTCCAATGGAAGCACTTCCTGGAAGGTGGAGTGATACACTGAATAACCAATACCATAGGTGCAAGAATAACGCTCTTTTGGGTGGAGTCAAAGCCCACTGGTGTATAATTGGTAACACTAGATCATGTGGACAGCTGAGCTGTCAGGTTAGACCCAATAAAAAGGTGAAGGTCACAAGAGCTGCAGGGCCCGGAAGTTAGAGGAGGCTTGAAACAGGTGCACGTGCACCGGTGCTGACCGCCCAGAAGATTCTCGAAGCACCCCTGCCTGGGGGGAGGAGAGGCTCATATCCATCTAAGCATGAAAAACCTTCTGCAGTTTGGGGACATTACGCCCGGGGCAACTTCAGCATCACGTCTGAGCGACAAGAGGTCGGTGTAAATACCTCACCCCCAATTAACTAAGAAAACTCTGCATTCAAGAACGACTCGCGCAAAGCAGAAGGGAAAAAAACCCTTTCATTCCTCCCCTTATTATGTTTGTTGGGGGTGGGGAGGACGGGGCTGGTGGAGCCCGACTAATTGATGGGAAAATGCCTCTCTCTGATGTAACCGAGTTTACTCCCCCCAGTAGAGCCCAAAACAACAAAAAACAGTCCCCGCAGCTGCCAGCCTGCACCGCCACTCCCCACCTCTGCTCGGCACAGATTGTAAAAATAAAAAGGTGGATTAAATGATTGTGGAAGCGGGGGCTGGCAAGGCTGGGGGGCAGTGCCACGGGGGCGGATGCCAGTGAATTTAATTGAGATAATCAGAGCCGCCCTTAACGAGCTGGTGGCGGGAAGGGAGCGATTCCTTCTGTTTCAGCGGAACTTTCCCTCTCTGCCCTAAGTGCCCCCCCCAGCCCCCAACTATTCTGAACACAGAAACCTACCGCAGTGACTGGCTTCCGGTCACCAGAATGAGCTGCCCTTCGGGTTCAGTTCTACATTAAAAATCACTCCATGGCAATGTCATTCTTTTTTGCATATGGTTTACAACATTTTAGATTTTTGTGTCGTTGGCCGAACATTCCAGCTCGGGTATGTTGTCCCGCGGGGGCACGGCAGCAGCATGAAATGGGACGCATCGGGGTGAATTGTGTGACAGACATACAAATGCACCTGTAATGGGGCGCCCTTTATAGGGTGCTGGATAGGGGCTCAGGCATGTACCCAGCACCTCGGATCACCGTTTTCCCAGTCCAAAAGCCTCACATGCCGCCAGCACCGAAATAAAAATGTGACACTTTGGGGAGCCCATGCTGAAGTCAACGCAAACCGGGGCCATGTCTGGCTGCTGGGACAGCGGTCCCGGCCCTTTCCCTGCACCTGGCCCCCCTTTCACACCTTATACCGACTCGTGCTCATGTTCCGTGTGACCCCCGCCAGCGGGGCCAAGACTCTTGCAGGCTGTGATGTCTGAGGCGGACACATACCTACAACCTGGAAAACAACATTACACGCCTCTGGATGGAAAATCGAGGCTAAAAGCTATTCATGCCTGAAGAAGCGAGACATAACATTGAGCACTTTGACAGCTACGAGTAGTGCTGCGCAGGTGTGCACCTGCCGGGCAGCGCGGAGGAGAGAGTGATGCTTTACAGAGCCAGTGGAAAAACACCGAGTGACGAAACATGCCTCCGACGCCAGCAAAAAGACTCCACTGTTTGCAGTGGCTCACAAAAGCCTTGGAAGCAGGCCCGGCTCCAGGAACTTTTATTTGGGTGGGCCAAGGGTGCATTCGGGTGGGCCACTGCGGGCCCGATTTGTCGTTTATATGTCTAGCCAGGCCTGCTTCTGGGCCCTCCTTTATCTCTCCTTCGTCTTACAAGGCCCAGTAAAATGCACTCTTTTCAAAATCTCTTTCTAAATGTTATCACTCTCAAAAAGTGTTTTTTTTTCTCCATGTAATGTCCCTTTGATGGGAAGACGAGGTTTCTAAGGTGGGAGTATCAGGCAAGGGACACTACTCGGGCACCCTCTGTGCGAGCCTTCAGGGAGAATCCCTCTTCATTACTACCTCCACCTCACCCCTGACTCTGCAGCGCACTCCCTTACAGGCTTGATTATCCACTTTTCTACCACCCCTCTCCAGTGCATCTTATCTCGCAGCTGACCTTGGGCCCCAGCCCCATATCAGCCACCATTCGGTTCCACTTTCATTATTCCCGGTAAAACACATTAGTAAAATCCCCTTCAAACTTGAAACATTGAATATAGCAGTACATGTAATTGGCACTTTAAGTATGCTCCACAGTTGTCCTAATCACCCGACTGTTAATTAAATAAACGAAAACAGAAAGGCCATGACAGGGCAGGCTTTAGTGCTGGTGCAAAAGTCTTTTTGGGGCCCCACCAATGACCTCTTTCTCCGTAGATACCTTTACTACCACCCTCCAACAGTGCCCTTCATCTCTCCGTAACCCCTCTCCCTCATGACCTCCTCCTCAGACTCCCTCACTACCACCCTCCACCAGTGTCGCTTGTCTCTCCGTAGCTGCCCCCCACCCCATGACCTCCTCCTCGGATTCCCACACTGCCACCTTCCACTAGTGGCCCTCATTTCTCGGTAGCTCCCCACCCCATGACCTCCTCCTCGGATTCTCTCACTGCCACCCTCCACTAGTGGCCCTCGTTCTCTGTAGCTCCCCCCACCCCATGAACTCCTCCTTGACTTCCCTCACTGCCACCTTCCACTAGTGCCCCACATCTCTCCGTAGCTCCCCCCCCATGACCTCCTCCTCGGATTCCCTCACTGCCACCCTCCACTAGTGACCCTCATCTCTCCATAGTTCCCCCACCCCATGACCTCCTCCTTGGCTTCCCTCACTGCCACCCTCCACTAGTGCCCCTCATTCTCCGTAGCTCCCCCTCCACCCCATGACCTCCTCCTCGGCTTCCCTCACTGCCACCCTCTACTAGTGCCCCTCGTTCTCCGTAGCTCCCCCCACTCCATGACCTCCTCCTCAGCTTCCCTCACTGTCACCCTCCACTAGTGCCCCTCATTCGAAGTAGCTCCCCCCCACCCCATGACCTCCTCCTTGGCTTCCCTCACTGCCACCCTCCACTAGTGCCCCTCATCTCTCTGTAGTTCCCCCCCACCCCATGACCTGCTCCTCAGCTTACCTCACTGCCACCCTCCACTAGTGCCCTTCATCTTTCCGTAGTTCCCCCTGCACTCCATGACCTCCTCCTCGGATTCCCTCACTGCCACCCTCCACCAGTGCCCCTCATCGCTCCATAGCCCCTCACCCCATGACCTCCTCCTCGGCTTCCCTCACTGCCACCCTCCACTAGTGCCCCTCATCTCTCCGTTGCCCCTCTCTCATATACATTTCATTTGAGAGTAGGGTGTCACAGTACTTTACATCACGCACACATTATACAGAGACAATAAATCAGTCTACGGGGAATGTCACATAAGCCAATGAGGATTATAAGGTATGGGAATCACATGTCATCCATACTGGTGGGCTATATATTTTACGAGGGTTTGGTCTGGAGAAGCACAAACTCAGGATTTAAAGAGTACTCCATTGGTTGGGGGTTGGCTTACTGATAAAAATGTATAACTGCCCAAACAAACTCTTTTTAGCAACATTATAAAAATGAAAGACTGAAGAAGTTCTAACTATATCACAACACAAAAAGCGAAGTTTGTATGCAGCTCTCTGATGACAGTTCATAGGTCAAGTCTATTTTAGGATTGTAACTTCTGAACTGCAAGTAACACAAGGATCTCTGTGACAAAGGCAGTAACCCCCTGAGCTATTCACATAAAAATCAGTTTATCTGCATTTCAAAACTACCAACAGACAAATGATTGCTCTCCAGCAGGATCATAAATTACCAGTTATCTGAACATTTTTTATTGTTGTTGCACATTGGTGGCAGATTCACTGCGAGGGCCAAGGTTCATGTTTGGGTGGGCCAGGCTCATGTTTGGGTGGGCCTGGCCCACCCGGCCCACCCTCTAGAACCGGGCCTGCTTGGAAGTCCGTTCAAGGAACTACACAGTCAGGACCCCTTAGATTTGCATACCTGGTGAGATTGCCTGAAAACTCCCATGCCCTCTACAGCGTCATTACAAACTTATCTAAAAAATACAGAACCTGGAACTGTACCTTGCGAGCAAGATGCCCTACAGTCAGGGCCACTGGAATTATGCGATTGTGCGGCTGCAGCGATTTCCGCATAAATATGGATTTGCCGCTTTTGCCACATAATCTATCATCTGCCGCATAATCTGCAGATTTTAACATTTTTTTTTTCTAGCTCAAACGGTTTAAAAATTACTAAAAATGCAGGGACAAGTGTCACTGTGTGTTGCAAGCCCTTTGCAAAATTGGACTGGTCATCTTTCTGTTGCTTATTTCTATATTTGGGTGTTAAACTGGTACTAATGAGGTGCAACCGATGCCCAGACAGTGTTACCAAGTTTAAAAATAACTAAATAATGAAGTAATATTGTTACAAAATGTGCCTCATTATTCAGCATAATTTGCCTTTTCTTCCCGCATAATTTACTCAAATATGCAGCATAATTTGGCCTTCTCCTGCAGCATAACTCAAGTGGCCCTGCCTACAGTCTATGACACCAGAATTAACAAGCAGTGGCACAACAAGACACAATGTCTGTCCAAATTCAAACACCTGTCTGAGTTTCAGTTCAAGGACCTGGTCAAGGAAACCCAATGAGCTGGCTCTCAGTCAGACATCCGGGGCAAAAACCATAAAGGGCATTTAAATCTGTTCAACAACTCACTAACATGAGGCGCCTTCCCCTCTCTCTCAAGACCTCTTATGTCAGGAAACTAATGAAAAAGAACCCCAACCCGACAGATCCCTCCAGCTACTCACAAATCTCAGCTGTCCCGTTCTTAGGAACACTGAATAAAAGAGATGCCCACACTCAGATCTCTGACTTCATAGATGGAGACGACCTGCTCTCTGACCATCAAGCAGGCTTCCACCCAGACAGAGGCGCGGATTGCACCCTATATGTCCATCTGCGATAACCTGACAGCGACAGTGGACAGAGTGGCTTTGCTGCAGTGTTCTTGCCGGATCTGTACACCAACTTTGGCACAGTGCACTAACAGACCCTTCTAGTGTCTTAAGGACATATCCCAAATGGTCCTTCTTCTACCTCTATGACAGGTCTAGTATAATTGTGCTGCTCCGGATCATGCCAGCTCCTCTCAGCACAAACTTTGTGGTACCTCACGCTTGAGCATCTGACACCTCCTCTCTAACCTCTACCTCATCCAGCTGCTGGAACTCATCAAGTCCTTCACCTGCTCTTGCTGCGTCTCTGCTGGTGACACGTGGGTCATCCTGACAGCGGTAAAACCCAAAGGGTCTGGATGCTTCAGGACTTGGCTGCTGCAGGGAGCTGAGTAACCACTTTAAACTCAACTCTTCCAAAAGGCGTATCCTGTAGAATAGAAGAACGATCATTCGATGTCTGGCTCTAGGAAACCGACTCTCTTCCAAAGACATCTAATAAAGTAGGGAATCTGGGAGTCTGGATGGTCGCTATCTCTCTCTGGTCCTCCGAGGGACACAAGTTGCAAGAAGCACTTTCAACAGCATTCAAACTCCTCAACACAATTCTTCTCATGTAGGTTTCCCACAGACGGCAAAGGCCATAATTGCCCTTGTCATTTATGTGTTCACCTCACAAATGGTCGCAGCTTAGGGGCCTGCTCTTTCTGCTCCAAAAACTTCAAAGGATCAAAAAACTGGCTGCAAAACCAATTCTATCTGCGCCCATTGGAATGCTCCCGGTGCCTTGCTGGTTGCCAGTGGCTAGATGCTCTGTCTTCACGGCACTCTGCATTGTCCACAGGGTCATCCACTGCAAGACCCATGCTTCGGTCAAGGAGAGCGTCAAATATACTGACAGGACAGACACCTCTGCCCTAGAATGGCACCTCAGATAAATGCTCACCCCTCGATAGGCAGAAATGCATCATTGGAAACACATTTTCCCTGAAAGCAGCGAAACAATGGAATTTTCTGCTGACAAAGACAGGAAATATCCAAGATCACTTGGAACTCTGGAAGAAGGTAAAGAATTGGCCTTCCCCAACAAACGGTGCAGGATCGCAGCGACCAATTAGCTGCTTCAGCCTCCTACAAATGACTCTGGGCCATACTCATGGAAGAACCAGAACTTATTGCCCCCAGAAAGATGGTTTGCAAGATCACATGGAAAACTATCTCCCATTCTCACTCCAGAGGTAGGAGCAGCTAACCAATGGCAGTGACACAATCACAGTGACACGAAAAGAGCAACTGTTTGTGACCCCTGTTCTGTACAAACTTCAGCTGAAAGCAAGTCTGAAAGCTGAGCTTTCAGAAGTGTGTGGAGCACTTGTGATGGGGTTCAGATCTCAAGTTAGGGTTTGTGGTGAACCATATTCTGGGGCCTTGTGTTCCTGGTGAGCTGCCTCAGTGTTGCAGCCCCTTCGAAGACCATTGGTAAATTTACAGATGTTGAACAAAGGGATGGGGCTAGTGTCGTGCCCGTACAGTCATACCGGATAGGGGTGTCTCCCCGTGCAATCGCTTGGATGCTACCTACCCATATTCCTAATTTCACGCTTTTGAATGCCTTATTCTTTTCATCGCTCTGTACTGACTGCAACGCTGCATGTTTTACCAGGCTTCTAAATAAATATATACATCTTTTCAATTGCTGCATGATGGGAGAATTTGCTGGACTGGTGCTGAGAGTTTTTGCACCCTCCGCAAGGTTTTGTGGGCTTGTTCACCTTGCCGCAGGTGAATATATTAGGGGCAAATTGGCTTCTACTACTGGTGGAGACCCGGGTAGTTTCCAGTTTTTGCCCTGAAGTTTTGTTATAGTTGGCCGAGGTCGACTTCTTATGCAGTTTAGAATAGGCAGCTGTCTAGCTGCAAACCACAGGTCTGAGAACAAATAAAAAAAAACTCCTGTTCACTGGGTTTCTGTGCCCTGGTCCTGCTACCCTCTCACAGGCAGTTAGTGGTGACAGCGCCTGCTTCCATTAACCACACCATCATTAACAGCTCCCTTCTGCTCCCCTAATACCGCCGCTGCAGAGCCCCCCGAGGAAACGAGCTAACCAAAATTATTTAAGATGACTCTCAAGTGTCTTGGCCAATGGCCAGAAGTGGAGATTTATGACACAGAGCTAGGAACATGTTGTTTATTCCATTTTTCCAGTGTACAGTCAGTACAGACTTCTGGTGTCCTGAAACAAACTTTTGTGCCTTAGCAAAAGCAGATAAATGAAACATACGCATTGTGGCAGATCTTCAGAAGTTCAGGAAGATCTGAGTAACATTCCTGCCACAAACGTTGCCTACTCTCATGTATATTTTGTTAATTTTTGCTAATTCACATAGGGTGCCTTGAGTGACAAGCCAACATGTGGTGTGGGTGGGGCATGGGTGTTATTCAGGGTCCCAGTCCGGCCCTGCACACAGATACAAAGATGCATACATTCATACACACATACAAGCACCCAACATTCAATTGAGCACGTACTTGGAGATCAGAGTGCGGTGGAATGGGGCCGGGTGATGGCCTGGGACAGAGCTTGAAGCTTTGGGCAGGCAGCAGGAAGGGGACAAATCCGTCTGCTCCTTTCATTAGCTAACCCTGTTACATGTCAGCCTAACTCGTGAAAGGGAGCGGTGGGATCATCGAGACCTGCTAATCCCATCTATCTTTGTGACAAGTTGGGAAAAGGGTGGTGTGAGGCTTGGCTGGTGGACAGTCAGCCCTGGGCACTTCAGGACTGAAACCTAGAGCGCCCTGGGCTGATTCTATCAGTGATGCTCCCCCTCTTCATCGGGGGAAGGACCCTCACAGGGCTTTGCCGGGCCAATGATGACACTGCTGTCAGGGCCGTGAGATCTTGAGCCTGGCGAACCTTAGGCTCAGACTGCCAGGCGCATGCCCATGTAAAGCACTTGGCTGCTTGACCATGACATGATGAGTGTCTGTCAGGCTAACCTTTGCTCACCTGGCAGACACTCATTACACACTGGAAGAAAGGGAAGGCATGCCAGCGCCCTCACTGATGGGCCACCACTGCTCCAGGCTAAGCTGGTGAGCTTCACCTGCAGGCTCATACAATGACAGCCATGCTCACACATCCTTACCCACAGAGTAGAACCCCTCCACATCCTTTCAGGGGTGGCACTAAAGAGGGGAAGTCTTCACATATGCGAGTACAGTCACAGGAGCTGGTGAAGCAGAGAAGAGTTTAAAAAAAAAAAAGTTTTATATAGCGCGAACTAGACCCAAAGATATCAGAGCACTTTACATGAGCACCAGTTTCGTTACAGATGGACACATTCAATTTCGTTAGGCTCGGGGAGATTAGGTGATTTGCCCAGAATCACAGGATGTTAACCGTCATTGCCGAGACTCGAACACTGTTGCCCAGCTTCGAGGGAGACCGCTCTAGCCGTTAGGCTACATCCTCTCCCCAGTTTTAGAGCCTTAATCTGCAAAGTATTCTACCTGTTGTGAATAAGTTCTCTCTCTTTGTTTGTCTGTCTGTCTGTCTCTCTCTCTCTGACTCTCTCTCTCACACACACTCTCTCTCTTTCTCTCTCTCTATCTCTCTCTCCCTCTGTCTCTCTCTCTCTCTCGCACACACACACACCCACTCTCTCCCTCTTTCTCTTTCTCTCTCTCTATCTCTTTCTCATTCTCTCTCTCTCTATCTCGCTCTCTCTCACTGTCTATCTCTCTCTGTCTCTCTTTCTCTCTCAGTCTCTCTCTCTCATCTCTCTATCTCTCTTTCACTTTCTGTCTCTGTCTCTCTCTCTATATATATATATTTCTCTCTCTCTCTCTCCCTCTCCCCCTCCCCCTCTCTCCCTCTCCCTCTCCCTCTCTGCTATCCTGGCTGTCTGCCTGTACTCCCCTCTACTTATTCAGGAGGGCGACTGGGACAGGGAAGTCAGAGGACTGGACCACAGTGGTCCAGGAAAGCAATATACCGTTACATCCACTGGACCTTTCTGGTTGTGGGGATATATAGGACTTGTAGGTTCACCAAGAACCCGACGACCCCAGAGCCAATAACTGAGCAGTGTCTTGCAATGGTTTGTTATTATGTACCGGGTATATAGCAATTAATTTGGGAAAATATATACATGGAAAAATCGGTATGAAAGACACCTATGTATTTCTGAAATTGGAACAAAATATAGAGTTTAGAAACAGTAGATATTTGCACATTTCCAAAATTGTGAGTACCCATACTAGCATGAGAATTATAGGTCATTGTTCAAAATTACTTCTTTTTACACATTGTCTTTCATTTGGAAGGCAGAAATGCATCGAGAGTCAATAGGTAAGAACAGTTGCTCTACAATTCTGTGTTACCCTAAGTCTTCCAAGAAAAATGGTACCTCACCTGTGTGGGTAGGCCTAGTGCCCGCGACAGGAAACGGCCCAAAACGCAATGTGGACACACCACATTTTCACAGTGAAAACGGACCCTTTTTTTGCAAAGAGCCTAGCCGTAGATTTTGAACCCTAGCTCTGCCGGAACCTAGGGAAACCTAGCAAACCTATACATTTTTGAAAACTAGACAACCAGGGGAATCCAGGATGGGGTGACTTGACTGGCTCTCACCAGGTTCTGTTACCCAGAATCCCTTGCAAACCTAAACATTTGTCAAAAAAACCACATTTCCCTCACATTTATGTGGTGGAAAGTTCTAGAATCTGCGTGGATCCACAAAATTCCACCCACCCCGCATTCCCCAAAGTCTTCCGAGAAAAATGGTACCTCACTTCTGTGGGTAGTCCTAGTGCCCGCGACAGGAAACGGCCCAAAACGGAATGTGGACACACCACATTTTCACAGTGAAAACTGACCCTTTTTTTGCAAAGTGCCTAGCTGTAGATTTTGAACCCTAGCTCTGCCGGCACATAGGGAAACCTAGCAAACCTATACATTTTTGAAAACTAGACAGCCAGGGGAATCCAGGATGGGGTGACTTGTCTGGCTCTCACCAGGTTCTGTTACCCAGAATCCCTTGCAAACCTCAAAATCTGTAAACAAAAACACATTTTCCTCACATTTCTGTGGTGAAAAGTTCTGGAATCTGTGTGAATCCACAAAATTCCACCCACCCCACATTCCCCAAAGTCTTCCGAGAACAATGGTACCTCACTTGTGTGGGTGGGTCAAGTACCCGCGACAGGCAAGGGCCCAAAACCTATTGAGGCGACATCAAAATTACCTATCACAAAACAACCTGGTTTTGCAAGAGGGGTCCCGCGAGTTTTTGGCCCCAGGGTCAGCGGCCTTCTAGGGAAACCTACCAAACCCACACATTTCTGATAACTAGACACCCGGGGGAGTCCAGCAAGGTATGGCTTGCGTGGGTCCCCCAACATTTCCCTACCCAGAATCCCTTGCAAACCTCAAATTTAGCTGAAAAAAATCACTTTTTTCTCAAATTTCTGTGTGGGAAAGTTCTGGAATCTGCGTGGATCCATAAATTTCCTACCACCCAGCGTTTCCCCAGGTCTCCCGATAAAAATGGTACCTCACTCGCGTGGGTGGGTCAAGTCCTTGCGACAGGCAAGGGCCCAAAACCTATTGAGGCAACATCAAAATTACCTATCACAAAACAACCTGGTTTTGCAAGGGGGGTCCCATGAGGTTTTGGCCCCGGGCTCGGCGGCCATCTAGGGAAACCTACCAAACCCACACATTTCTGAAAACTAGACACCCGTGGGAGTCCAGCAAGGTATGGCTTGCGTCGGTCCCCCAAAATATCCTCACCCAGAATCCCCTGCAAACCTCAAATTTTGTTGAAAAAATCAATTTTTTCTCACATTTCTGTATGAGAAAGTTGTAGGATCACCGGGCTGACACAAATTTCCTACTACCCAGCGTTCCCCCAGGTCTCCCGATAAAAATGGTACCTCACATGTGTGGGTTGGCAACAGGATATGGCCCAAATCGTACTATGGAGACTTCAAAATTACCTATAACAAAACTACCTGGTTTTAGGGGGGGCACTTGATTTTTTGGCCCCCGGCTCGCCGCCATCTAGGGAAACCTACCAAACCCACACATTTCTGAAAACTAGACACCTGGGGGAGTCCAATGAGGTATGGCTTGCGTGGATCCCCCAACGTTTCCCTACCCAGAATCCCCTGCAAACCTCAAATTTAGCTGAAAAAACACATTTTCCACATATTGTTGGGTGGAATCACCGTGCCGGCACAAATGTCCTACCCCTCAGCGTTCCTCTCAGTCTCCCGAGTAAAATGATACCTCACTTGTGTTGGTGTCCAATGCAGAATTGGCTAAAAACATATTTAAAAAAAAATGTAGCGCTTAGAATTATCGGTGCTATACCCTAAATCCCTATGTTTTGGGCTCTTCCCAATCTCAGGCCTTTGCCCCACCCACACAAGTGAGGTATCATTTTACTCGGGAGACTGAGCGAAATGCTGTGGGGTAGAACATTTGTGCCGGCACGGTGATTCCACCCAAAAATATGTGGAAAATGTGGTTTTTTCAGCTAAATTTGATGTTTGCAGGGCATTCTGGGTAGGGAAACATTGGGGGATCCACGCAAGCCACACCTCGCTGGATCCCCCCGGGTGTCTAGTTTTCAGAAATGTGTAGCTTTGGTAGTTTCCCAAGATGGCCTCCGAGCCCGGGACCAAAAACCCAAGTGACTCCCCTTGCAAAACCAGGTTGTTTTGTGATAGGTCATTTTGATGTCTCCTCAATACGTTTTGGGCCCTTGCCTGTCGCGGGTACTTGACCCACCCACGCGAGTGAGGTATCATTTTTATCGAGAGACCTGGGGAAACGCTGGGTGGTAGGAAATTTGTGAATCCATGTAGAATTCAGAACTTTCCCAGACAGAAATTTGAGAAAAAAGTGATTTTTTTCAGCTAAATTTGAGGTTTGCAGGGGATTCTGGGTAGGAAAACGTTGGGAGATCCACGCAAGCCATAGCTCGCTGGACTCCCCCAGGTGTCTAGTTTTCAGAAATGTGTGGGTTGGGTTGGTTTCCCTAGATGGCCGCCAAGCCTGGGACCAAAAACTCATCTGACACCCCTTGCAAAACTAGGTCATTTTCGGATACATAGGGGGCATCTGCGTTTTTGGTCCCGGGGTCCGCAGCCATCTAGGGAAACCTACCAAACCCACACATTTCTGAAAACTAGACACCCTGGGGAGTCCAGGAAGGTATGGCTTGCATGAATCCCCCAACGTTTCTCTACCCAGAATCCCCTGCAAACCTCAAATTTAGCTGGAAAAAATCACTTTTTCTCAAATTTTTGTCTGGGAAAGTTCTGGAATCTACGTGGATCCACAAATTTCCTACCACCCAGCATTCCCCCAGGTCTCCTGATGAAAATTATACCTCACTCGCGTGGGTGGGTCAAGTACCCGAGACAGGCAAGTGCCCAAAACGTATTGAGGAGACATCAAAATGACCTATCACAAAACAACCTGGTTTTGCAAGGGGAGTCACCTGGGTTTTTGGCCCCGGGCTCGACGGCCATCTTGGGAAACTACCAAACCCACACATTTCTGAAAACTAGACACCCGGGGGAGTCCAGCGAGGTATGGCTTGCGTGGGTCTCCCAATGTTTTCCTACCCAGAATCCCCTTCAAACCTCAAATTTAGCTGAACAAATCACTTTTTTCTCAAATTTCTGTCTGGGAAAGTTCTAGAATCTACGTGGATCCACAAATTTCATGCCACCCAGCGTTCCCCCAGGTCTCCCGATAAAAATGATACTTCACTCGCGTGGGTGGGTCAAGTACCCGTGACAGGCAAGGGCCGAAAACGTATTGAGGAGACATCAAAATGACCTATCACAAAATACCCTGGTTTTGCAAGGGGAGTCACCTGGGTTTTTGGCCCCGGGCTCGGCGTCCATCTTGGGAAACTACCAAACCCACACATTTCTGAAAACTAGACACCCGGGAGAATGCAGCGAGGTATGGCTTGCGTTGGTCCCCCAACGTTTTCCTACCCAGAATCCCCTGCAAACCTCAAATTTAGCTGAAAAAAAATCACTTTTTTCTCAAATTTCTGTCTGGGAAAGTTCTGGAATCTGCGTGGATCCACAAAATTCCACCCCCCCGCATTCCCCAAAGTCTTCCGAGAAAAATGGTACCTCACTTGTGTCGGTAGGCCTAGTGCCCCCGACAGGAAACGGCCCAAAACGCAACATGGACACACCACATTTTCACAGTGAAAACGGACCCTTTTTTTGCAAAGTGCCTAGCTGTAGATTTTGAACCCTAGCTCTGCCGGCACCTAGGAAAACCTAGAAAACCTATACATTTTTGAAAACTAGACACCCAGGGGAATCCAGGATGCAGTGACTTGCCTGGCTCTCACCAGGTTCTGTTACCCAGAATCCCTTGCAAACCTCAAAATTTGTCCAAAAAAACACATTTTCCTCACATTTCTGTGGTGGAAAGTTCTGGAATCTGCGTAGATCCACAAAATTCCAACCACCCCGCATTCCCCAAAGTCTTCCGAGAAAAATGGTACCTCACTTGGGTGGGTAGGCCTAGTGCCCACGACAGGAAACGGCCCAAAACGCAACGTGGACACACCACATTTTCACAGTGAAAACTGACCCTTTTTTTGCAAAGTGCCTAGCTATAGATTTTGAACCCTAGCTCTGCCGGCACATAGGGAAACCTAGCAAACCTATACATTTTTGAAAACCAGACACCCAGGGGAATCCAGGATGGGGTGACTTGTCTGGCTCTCACCAGGTTCTGTTACCCAGAATCCCTTGCAAACCTTAACATTTATAAAAAAAAAAACATTTTCCTCACATTTCTGTGGTGAAAAGTTCTGGAATCTGTGTGAATCCACAAAATTCCACCCACCCCACATTCCCCAAAGTCTTCTGAGAAAAATGGTACCTCACTTGTGTGGGTGGGTCAAGTACCCGCGACAGGCAAGGGCCCAAAACCTATTGGGGCGACATCAAAATTACCTATCACAAAACAACCTGGTTTTGCAAGAGGGGTCCCACGAGTTTTTGGCCCCGGGGTCAGCGGCCTTCTAGGGAAACCTACCAAACCCACACATTTCTGAAAACTAGAAACCCGGGGGAGTCCAGCAAGGTATGGCTTGCGTGGGTCCCCCAACATTTCCCTACCCAGAATCCCTTGCAAACCTCAAATTTAGCTGAAAAAAATCACTTTTTTCTCAAATTTCTGTGTGGGAAAGTTTTGGAATCTGCGTGGATCCACAAATTTCCTACCACCCAGCGTTACCCCAGGTCTCCCGATAAAAATGGTACCTCACTCGCGTGGGTGGTTCAACTACCCGTGACAGGCAAGGGCCCAAAACGTATTGAGGAGACATCAAAATGACCTATCACAAAACAACCATGTTTTGCAAGGGGGTCACATGGGTTTTTAGCCCTGGGCTCGGCGGCCATCTTGGGAAACTACCAAACCCACACATTTCTGAAAACTAGAGACCCCGGGGAATCCAGCGAGGTATGGCTTGTGTGGGTCCCCCAACGTTTTCCTACCCAGAATCCCCTGCAAACCTCAAATTTAGCTGAAAAAATCACTTTTTTCTCAAATTTCTGTCTGGGAAAGTTCTGGAATCTACGTGGATCCACAAATATCCTACCACCCAGCGTTCCCCCAGGTCTCCCGATAAAAATGATACCTCACTCGCGTGGGTGGGTCAAGTACCCGTGACAGGCAAGGGCCCAAAACGTATTGAGGAGACATCAAAATGACCTATCACAAAAAACCCTGGTTTTGCAAGGGGAGTCACCTGGGTTTTTGGCCCCGGGCTCGGCGTCCATCTTGGGAAACTACCAAACCCACACATTTCTGAAAACTAGACACCCGGGAGAGTGCAGCGAGGTATGGCTTGCGTAGGTCCCCCAATGTTTTCCTACCCGTAATCCCCTGCAAACCTCAAATTTAGCTGAAAAAAAATCACTTTTTTCTCAAATTTCTGTCTGGGAAAGTTCTGGAATCTGCGTGGATCCACAAAATTCCACCCACCCCGCATTCCCCAAAGTCTTCCGAGAAAAATGGTACCTCACTTCTGTGGGTAGTCCTAGTGCCCGCGACAGGAAACGGCCCAAAACGCAACGTGGACACACCACATTTTCACAGTGAAAACCGACCCTTTTTTGCAAAGTGCCTAGCTGTAGATTTTGAACCCTACCTCTGCCGGCACCTAGGAAACCTAGCAAACCTTTACATTTTTGAAAACTAGACACCCAGGGGAATCCAGGATGGGGTGAATTGACTGGCTCTCACCAGGTTCTTTTACCCAGAATACCCTTGCAAACCTAAACATTTGTCCAAAAAACACATTTTCCTCACATTTCTGTGGTGGAAAGTTATGGAATCTGCGTGGATCCACAAAATTCCACCCACCCCGCGTTCCCCAAAGTCTTCTGAGAACAATGGTACCTCACTTGTGTGGGTAGGTCTAGTGCCCACGACAGGAAACGGCCCAAAACGGAATGTGGACACACCACATTTTCACAGTGAAAACTGACCCTTTTTTTGCAAAGTGCCTAGCTGTAGATTTTGAACCCTAGCTCTGCCGGCACATAGGGAAACCTAGCAACCCATACATTTTTGAAAACTAGGCAGCCAGGGGAATCTAGGATGGGGTGACTTGTCTGGCTCTCACCAGGCTCTGTTACCCAGAATCCCTTGCAAACCTCAAAATTTGTAAACAAAAACACATTTTCCTCACATTTCTGTGGTGGAAAGTTCTGGAATCTGCGTGGATCCACTTAATTCCACCCCCCCCGCATTCCCCAAAGTCTTCCGAGAAAAATGGTACCTCACTTGTGTCGGTAGGCCTAGTGCCCCCGACAGGAAACGGCCCAAAACGCAACGTGGACACACCACATTTTCACAGTGAAAATGGACCCTTTTTTGCAAAGTGCCTAGCTGTAGATTTTGAACCCTAGCTCTGCCGGCACCTAGGAAAACCTAGCAAATCTATACATTTTTTAAAACTATACACCCAGGGGAATCCAGGATGCAGTGACTTGTCTGGCTCTCACCAGGTTCTGTTACCCAGAATCCCTTGCAAACCTCAAAATGTGTCCAAAAAAACACATTTTCCTCACATTTCTGTGGTGGAAAGTTCTGGAATCTGTGTGGATCCACAAAATTCCAACCACCCCGCATTCCCCAAAGTCTTCCGAGAAAAATGGTACCTCACTTGGGTGGGTAGGCCTAGTGCCCACGACAGGAAACGGCCCAAAACGCAACGTGGACACACCACATTTTCACAGTGAAAACTGACCCTTTTTTTGCAAAGTGCCTAGCTATAGATTTTGAACCCTAGCTCTGCCGGCACATAGGGAAACCTAGCAAACCTATACATTTTTGAACACTAGACACCCAGGGGAATCCAGGATGGGGTGACTTGTCTGGCTCTCACCAGGTTCTGTTACCCAGAATCCCTTGCAAACCTTAACATTTGTAAAAAAAAAACACATTTTCCTCACATTTCTGTGGTGAAAAGTTCTGGAATCTGTGTGAATCCACAAACTTCCACCCACCCCACATTCCCCAAAGTCTTCTGAGAAAAATGGTACCTCACTTGTGTGGGTGGGTCAAGTACCCGCGACAGGCAAGGGCCCAAAACCTATTGAGGCGACATCAAAATTACCTATCACAAAACAACCTGGTTTTGCAAGAGGGGTCCCACGAGTTTTTGGCCCCGGGGTCAGCGGCCTTCTAGGGAAACCTACCAAACCCACACATTTCTGAAAACTAGACACCCGGGGGAGTCCAGCAAGGTATGGCTTGCGTGGGTCCCCCAACATTTCCTACCCAGAATCCCCTGCAAACCTCAAATTTAGCTGAAAAAATCACTTTTTCTCAAATTTCTGTCTGGGAAAGTTCTGGAATCTACGTGGATCCACAAATATCCTACCACCCAGCGTTCCCCAGGTCTCCCGATAAAAATGATACCTCACTCGCGTGGGTGGGTCAAGTACCCGTGACAGGCAAGGGCCCAAAACGTATTGAGGAGACATCAAAATGACCTATCACAAAAAACCCTGGTTTTGCAAGGGAGTCACCTGGGTTTTTGGCCCCGGGCTCGGCGTCCATCTTGGGAAACTACCAAACCCACACATTTCTGAAAACTAGACACCCGGGAGAGTGCAGCGAGGTATGGCTTGCGTGGGTCCCCCAACGTTTTCCTACCCGGAATCCCCTGCAAACCTCAAATTTAGCTGAAAAAAAATCACTTTTTTCTCAAATTTCTGTCTGGGAAAGTTCTGGAATCTGCGTGGATCCACAAAATTCCACCCACCCCGCATTCCCCAAAGTCTTCCGAGAAAAATGGTACCTCACTTCTGTGGGTAGTCCTAGTGCCCGCGACAGGAAACGGCCCAAAACGCAACGTGGACACACCACATTTTCACAGTGAAAACTGACCCTTTTTTTGCAAAGTGCCTAGCTGTAGATTTTGAACCCTACCTCTGCCGGCACCTAGGGAAACCTAGCAAACCTATACATTTTTGAAAACTAGACACCCAGGGGAATCCAGGATGGGGTGAATTGACTGGCTCTCACCAGGTTCTTTTACCCAGAATACCCTTGCAAACCTAAACATTTGTCCAAAAAACACATTTTCCTCACATTTCTGTGGTGGAAAGTTATGGAATCTGCGTGGATCCACAAAATTCCACCCACCCCGCGTTCCCCAAAGTCTTCTGAGAACAATGGTACCTCACTTGTGTGGGTAGGTCTAGTGCCCGCGACAGGAAACGGCCCAAAACGGAATGTGGACACACCACATTTTCACAGTGAAAACGGACCCTTTTTTTGCAAAGTGCCTATCTGTAGATTTTGAACCCTAGCTCTGCCGGCACATAGGGAAACCTAGCAACCCATACATTTTTGAAAACTAGACAGCCAGGGGAATCTAGGATGGGGTGACTTGTCTGGCTCTCACCAGGCTCTGTTACCCAGAATCCCTTGCAAACCTCAAAATTTGTAAACAAAAACACATTTTCCTCACATTTCTGTGGTGGCAAGTTCTGGAATCTGCGTGGATCCACTTAATTCCACCCCCCCCGCATTCCCCAAAGTCTTCCGAGAAAAATGGTACCTCACTTGTGTCGGTAGGCCTAGTGCCCCCGACAGGAAACGGCCCAAAATGCAACGTGGACACACCACATTTTCACAGTGAAAATGGACCCTTTTTTGCAAAGTGCCTAGCTGTAGATTTTGAACCCTAGCTCTGCCGGCACCTAGGAAAACCTAGCAAACCTATACATTTTTGAAAACTAGACACCCAGGGGAATCCAGGATGCAGTGACTTGTCTGGCTCTCACCAGGTTCTGTTACCCAGAATCCCTTGCAAACCTCAAAATGTGTCCAAAAAAACACATTTTCCTCACATTTCTGTGGTGGAAAGTTCTGGAATCTGTGTGGATCCACAAAATTCCAACCACCCCGCATTCCCCAAAGTCTTCCGAGAAAAATGGTACCTCACTTGGGTGGGTAGGCCTAGTGCCCACGACAGGAAACGGCCCAAAACGCAACGTGGACACACCACATTTTCTCAGTGAAAACTGACCCTTTTTTTGCAAAGTGCCTAGCTATAGATTTTGAACCCTAGCTCTGCCGGCACATAGGGAAACCTAGCAAACCTATACATTTTTGAAAACTAGACACCCAGGGGAATCCAGGATGGGGTGACTTGTCTGGCTCTCACAGGTTCTGTTACCCAGAATCCCTTGCAAACCTTAACATTTGTAAAAAAAAACACATTTTCCTCACATTTCTGTGGTGAAAAGTTCTGGAATCTGTGTGAATCCACAAAATTCCACCCACCCCACATTCCCCAAAGTCTTCTGAGAAAAATGGTACCTCACTTGTGTGGGTGGGTCAAGTACCCGCGACAGGCAAGGGCCCAAAACCTATTGAGGCGACATCAAAATTACCTATCACAAAACAACCTGGTTTTGCAAGAGGGTCCCACGAGTTTTTGGCCCCGGGGTCAGCGGCCTTCTAGGAAACCTACCAAACCCACACATTTCTGAAAACTAGACACCCGGGGAGTCCAGCAAGGTATGGCTTGCGTGGGTCCCCCAACATTTCCCTACCCAGAATCCCTTGCAAACCTCAAATTTAGCTGAAAAAAATCACTTTTTTCTCAAATTTCTGTGTGGGAAAGTTCTGGAATCTGCGTGGATCCACAAATTTCCTACCACCCAGCGTTACCCCAGGTCTCCCGATAAAAATGGTACCTCACTCGCGTGGGTGGTTCAAGTACCCGCGACAGGCAAGGGCCCAAAACGTATTGAGGAGACATCAAAATGCCCTATCACAAAACAACCATGTTTTGCAAGGGGGTCACATGGGTTTTTAGCCCGGGCTCGGCGGCCATCTTGGGAAACTACCAAACCCACACATTTCTGAAAACTAGAGACCCGGGAATCCAGCGAGGTATGGCTTGTGTGGGTCCCCCAACGTTTTCCTACCCAGAATCCCCTGCAAACCTCAAATTTAGCTGAAAAAATCACTTTTTTCTCAAATTTCTGTCTGGGAAAGTTCTGGAATCTATGTGGATCCACAAATATCCTACCACCCAGCGTTCCCCCAGGTCTCCCGATAAAAATGATACCTCACTCGCGTGGGTGGGTCAAGTACCCGCGACAGGCAAGGGCCCAAAACGTATTGAGGAGACATCAAAATGACCTATCACAAAACAACCTGGTTTTGCAAGGGGAGTCACCTGGGTTTTTGGCCCCGGGCTCGGCGGCCATCATGGGAAACTACCAAACCCACACATTTCTGAAAACTAGACACCCGGGGGAGTCCAGTGAGGTATGGCTTGCGTGGCTCCCCCAATGTTTCCCTACCCAGAATGCCCTGCAAACCTCAAATTTAGCTGAAAAAAATACATTTTCCACATATTTTTGTGTGGAATCACCATGCCGGCACAAATGTCCTACCCCACAGCGTTCCTCTCAGTCTCCCAAGTAAGATGATACCTCACTTGTGTGGGTGGGGCAAAGGCCTGTGACTGGGAAGAGCCCAAAACCTAGGGCTTTAGGGTATAGCACCGATAATTCTAAGCGCTACATTTTGATAAAAATGCGTTTTTAGCCAATTCTGCATTGGACACCCACACAAGTGAGGTATCATTTTACTCGGGACACTAAGGAGAATGCTGTGGGGTAGGACATTTGTGCCGGCACGGTGATTCCACACAAAAATATGTGGAAAATGTGGGGGTTTTCAGCTAAAGTTGAGGTTTGCAGGGGATTCTGGGTAGGGAAACGTTGGGGGATCCAGGCAAGCCATACCTCATTGGACTCCCCCGGGTGTCTAGTTTTCAGAAATGTGTGGGTTTGGTAGGTTTCCCTAGATGGCGGAGAGCCCGGGGCCAAAAAACAGGTACCCCCCGCCAAAACCAGGTAGTTTTGTTATAGGTAATTTTGAAGTCTCCACAGTACGATTTGGGCCATTTCCTGTTGCAGCCACTATGCCTACCCACACATGTGAGGTACCATTTTTATGGAGAGACCTGGAGGAACGCTGGGTAGTAGGAAATTTGTGTCAGCCCGGTGATCCTACAACTTTCTCACACAGAAATGTGAGAAAAAATTGATTTTTTCAACAAAATTTGAGGTTTGCAGGGGATTCTGGGTAGGGATATTTTGGGGGACCCATGCAAGCCATACCTTGCTGGACTCCCCCGGGTGTCTAGTTTTCAGAAATGTGTGGGTTTGGTAGGTTTCCCTAGATGGCCGCCGAGCCCGGGGCCAAAAACTCATGGGACCCCCCTTGCAAAACCAGGTTGTTTTGTGATAGGTAATTTTGATGTCGCCTCAATAGGTTTTGGGCCCTTGCCTGTCGCGGGTACTTGACCCACCCACGCGAGTGAGGTACCATTTTTATTGGGAGACCTGGGAGAACGCTGGGTGGTAGGAAATATGTGGATCCACGCAGATTCCAGAACTTTCCCAGACAGAAATTTGAGAAAAAAGTGATTTTTTCAGCTAAATTTGAGGTTTGCAGGGAATTCTGGGTAGGGAAATGTTGGGGGACCCACGCAAGCCATACCTTGCTGGACTCCCCAGGTGTCTAGTTTTCAGAAATGTGTGGGTTTGGTAGGTTTCCCTAGATGGCCGCTGAGCCCGGGGCCAAAAACTCATGGGACCCCCGTTGCAAAATCAGGTTGTTTTGTGATAGGTAATTTTGATGTCGCCTGAATAGGTTTTGGGCCCTTTCCTGTCGCGGGTACTTGACCCACCCACACAAGTGAGGTACCATTTTTCTTGGAAGACTTTGGGGAATGCGGGGTGGGTGGAATTTTGTGGATCCACACAGATTCCAGAACTTTCCACCACAGAAATGTGAGGAAAATGTGGTATTTTTTTTTTACAAATTTTGAGGTTTTCAAGGGATTCTGGGTAACAGAACCTGGTGAGAGCCAGACAAGTCACCCCATCCTGGATTTCCTTGGGTGTCTAGTTTTCAAAAATGTATAGGTTTGCTAGGTTTCCCTATGTGCCGGCAGACCTAGGGTTCAAAATCTACTGCTAGGCACTTTGCAAAAAAAGGGTCAGTTTTCACTGTGAAAATGTGATGTGCCTACGTTGCGTTTTGGGCCGTTTCCTGTCGCGGGCACTAGGCCTACCCACACAAGTGAGGTACCATTTTTCTTGGAAGACTTTGGGGAATGCGGGGTGGGTTGAATTTAGTGGATCCACACAGATTCCAGAACTTTCCACCACAGAAATGTGAGGAAAATTTGGTTTTTTTAATACAAATTTTGAGGTTTGCAAGGGATTCTGGGTAACAGAACCTGGTGAGAGCCAGACAAGTCACAACATCCTGGATTCCCCCGGGTGTCTAGTTTTCAAAAATGTATAGGTTTGCTAGGTTTCCCTAGGTGTCGGCAGAGCTAGGGTTCAAAATGTACAGCTAGGCACTTTGCAAAAAAGGGTCAGTTTTCACTGTGAAAATGTGGTGTCCATGTTGCGTTTTGGGCCGTTTCCTGTCGCGGGCACTAGGCCTACCCACACAAGTGAGGTACCATTTTTCTCAGAAGACTTTGGGGAACACGGGGTGTGTGGAATTTTGTGGATCCATGTAGATTCCAGAACTTTCCACCACAGAAATGTGAGGAAAATTTGTTTTTTTTTACAAATGTTAAGGTTTGCAAGGGATTCTGGGTAACAGAACCTGGTGAGAGCCAGACAAGTCACCCCATCCTGGATTTCCTTGGGTGTCTAGTTTTCAAAAATGTATAGGTTTGCTAGGTTTCCCTATGTGCCGGCAGACCTAGGGTTCAAAATCTACAGCTAGGCACTTTGCAAAAAAAGGGTCAGTTTTCACTGTGAAAATGTGATGTGCCTACGTTGCGTTTTGGGCCGTTTCCTGTCGCGGGCACTAGGCCTACCCACACAAGTGAGGTACCATTTTTCTTGGAAGACTTTGGGGAATGCGGGGTGGGTTGAATTTAGTGGATCCACACAGATTCCAGAACTTTCCACCACAGAAATGTGAGGAAAATTTGGTTTTTTAATACAAATTTTGAGGTTTGCAAGGGATTCTGGGTAACAGAACCTGGTGAGAGCCAGACAAGTCACAACATCCTGGATTCCCCCGGGTGTCTAGTTTTCAAAAATGTATAGGTTTGCTAGGTTTCCCTAGGTGTCGGCAGAGCTAGGGTTCAAAATGTACAGCTAGGCACTTTGCAAAAAAGGGTCAGTTTTCACTGTGAAAATGTGGTGTGTCCATGTTGCGTTTTGGGCCGTTTCCTGTCGCGGGCACTAGGCCTACCCACACAAGTGAGGTACCATTTTTCTCAGAAGACTTTGGGGAACACGGGGTGTGTGGAATTTTGTGGATCCATGTAGATTCCAGAACTTTCCACCACAGAAATGTGAGGAAAATGTGTTTTTTTGGACAAATTTTGAGGTTTGCAAGGGATTCTGGGTAACAGAACCTGGTGAGAGCCAGACAAGTCACCCCATCCTGGGGGCGTGGCTTAGCGCACGGCAAGATGGCCGCACAGTAGTGTAGCTCTGCCGGCCGCCGAATAAATCCGACTATTATCCTGCCTCTGAAGAGCCATCCATCGGTGAAACAAGTACGGACACGAAGGCTGACATCGAGGGCGTGTGAGCGGTGCGCTGGATACCGGTGCATCTGCCCCTGGGACTGGCGGAGAGCTCGCCGTGTACATCGCTAGCGGCCATGATGGCGTATGCGGCCCGGAATGTGAGCGGCCTTTCCTGAGCGGCGGGCCCGGATTGAGGTACTGCCGGCGGTGCTGGGACGCGCCTGGGGGACCCGCGGCGCCTGCAGTTGCTGTGCGGGCTTGCGGGCCTCCCGGCAGGACGTGTGGTCCCGTCGCTGGTTTCGAGTGCGGCAGATCCGGGGTGCAACTGACATGGAGGTGAGAGTGGCGCGATCTGCTACGCGAGGGGCCGGCTCTGGCCTGCAAGGTAGGCCTTTGGAAGAGCGATGATCGTCGGCCTGCCCCGCTGCAGCGCCTCCCATAGTTAATTGGGGCCCCCAAGGCTACCGGAACTACACTTTGCCTTACTCTAGCGGTCCAGCCATTGACCTCGGGTGGGTCACGACTGAAGGGCGCACAGCGTAAGGCTGGATCCGTGGAGTGGCTGGCTTCTCGGTGCCACGGGTGGATGACCGCCGCCCGTTGGTGGCGTTAATAACTGAAACTCCGAGCGGCCTTGACCCTCCCACACGGGGCTCGAACATTGCACTGGCCCTCTCTCCCTGTCTCGAGCCGCTGCTGGCGGAGCTTGCTGCCCCGGGCCGGGGGTGACACACACGAGGCCTGAGTGACATCGGAGGTGGGAGGTGGCGCCGTGTGGTATCGTTGCCCGCACTGTGGCTTGCGGTGCCTTCATCCTTCTATTCTGTGGAGTGGGAGACGGCGGGCACAACTCTACGACCGCATGGGCTATGGCCGGGGGACTGCGCCTGACATCACACTGTAGCCTGCGTGGGTACTACTGGTCTCGCGGCTGAACTGCGCCACGGCTCACTGACTGGAGCCCGGATTGCGGCCTGTCCAACGTAGCTGGGCGCGGGCGGGGGCGCCCACCGCTGGTGACGAAGCTCTACTGCTGCAATACAGCGTTTAAACCCTCTGTCTCCGACATGGGCAAGATGGACAAGAATCAGCCCAGGTTGACTTTTGACTTACGTAGAGGCGGTAAGTCGTCGCAGACTGCGGCTTCGGACTCGGAGCTAGACTCTGCTACTGCGGCCCCCACAGCCCTGGAAAAGTCGCTGGCTGCAATACAGGCCAGCTTACAGGCTATAGATGGTAAAATAGAGGCACTCAGCGGCAGGATGGACCACTTCTCTACCAAATTGGACAAACACGCAGCACGAATCGGGGAGGCGGAACAGAGAATATCAGATACCGAGGATGGCCTCCAACAAGTTGCTGCCAAAACCACGGACATGGCGAAGCTGCTGGCTGTCATACAGGCAAAGAATGAAGACATCGAAGCGCGCTCTAGGCGCAACAATGTGCGCATTTTGGGCCTGCTGGAATCCACGAATGTGGGTCGGCTGGAGGATTATGTCGAGACTCTCATCCGGGATGTCTGTGGGGCTGAGCAACTCTCCGCCATGTTCGCCATAGAGCGGGCTCACAGATCGCTGGCGGCGCGCCCGCCGCCTGGGGCCCCCCCCAGACCGATCATTGCCCGCCTATTGAATTTCAGAGATAGGGACACTATATTGCGCATCACTCGTCAGCAAAGCAAGACCACCTATCAGGGCAATGTGCTATCGTTTTTTCCGGACTTTACTGCTACAGTGCAGGCGGCGCGAAAGGAATTCCAAGGGGTCAAGAAGCTCCTACTGAAGGAGCATGTTCCATATGCCATGCTATATCCAGCGCGTTTGCGCATAGGGCTCGACGACAAAGCCAGGATCTTCACGACTCCCAAACAGGCAATGGACTATGCCAAATCTTTGCGTCGCCAACAAAATTCTACAACCACCACGTCTGATGTAGACGACTGAGGGACATGTTTGTCTTCCTGTTGTTGCCTGTATGACCAACTGTTGATGTCACCCCATCCGAGGCTGTCATATGGGCATAATGTGGTGCTGTGTTATTGCTTCGCTGACCTAGGGGGGGCAGTGGTGGGATATTGCTGGTGTCGGTCTGCTGGGGAGAAGTGTTTGTTGGATACCGAATCTGTGGGATGGGGTCACGGCCACATGTTTTACCCTTTGGCTATGGGCGGTATATTACCATCCCCGCACATCAGGCTGGAGACCTTAATATAAGAAGGGCGTTTCAGCCCCCGACTCTGCGCTCTTACATCAAGTATTTGTGTCCCGATTGTCATCCTGTATGATTACACTGGTGGACCCGACTGGGTGGCTTGGGGGGAGGAGAACAACTCCTTGCATCGGCGGCCCCCTCCCGACCTCACCAGGGAGTGGATTCTGCCACCACGTCCCCTAATGGGTATCCCCCACACAAAGGTTCACAATAATTTGTTTTTGTTGGGTATGTTCAAGTTAATGGGAGTTGTCTTTGGCAAGATGGGGTTGCTAAAGTGGGTGGGGGGTGGGGACGGGTTTCCTTTTTTTTTGTTTGAAGGTACTGAGACCAGAATTCAGGTGGCAAATGGCACGCCTATCAATGTAAGTGAGAATGATGTACGGTACGGCGTTCACGGTGTGCTGAATGTGCTTAGGTCTGGACATGGGTGAGACATATAAATGCTTGACATGGAATATACGAGGGCTCAACACTCCCAAGAAGGTCCGCCAAGTGTTGGCGTACTTAGATAGACACGCTGTGCAAATCGCGCTATTGCAGGAATCGCACCTAAGTAAACAGACGGAGAATAGGGTGACACAAAAATGGGCAACCTTCAAGCTGGCGTCCTCCTACTCCAATTATGCTAGGGGGGTGCTTGTCCTTATCAAAAGGGGTGTTGCGTTTCGGCCCATACACACATGCACAGACGCAGAGGGTCGCTGGGCTATGGTACAGGGCAAATTAGGAATGACTATTGTAACAATTCTTAACATGTACGGTCCTGTGGTGGATGACCCGACACCGTTTCTCAACATGCTCAAGGTGCTGCGATCGTGGCCTGAATCGGCAGTCCTGTGGGGGGGCGACTTAAATACTCATCTTAACCCACAAGTGGACAAATCCAATCCGTCAGGTGCGCGCACTGTTAAAGTGGCCCGCTGTGTTCTAGACGCCATGGCAGAAATGGGTCTGGTGGATGTCTGGCGCAAGCGTCATCCAGAAACTTTAGAAGGTACGCATATCACCCCTGCGCATAATAGCTGGTCTAGGCTCGACTACTGGCTGCTGAGCGAGGAGGCGAATGGATGGGCCACCAGAGTGTATATACTCCCGCGCACATTATCTGATCATAACCCTGTGGGCCTGGATGTCTGCATACCCGCGAATCCACGTAGACCTTTCACTTGGCGATTTCGGGCTGAGGCATTACTGGATCCGGTATACAGTGAGGCCATCAGAGCAGCTATTGGGCAATATTTCGATCTAAATGTGGGCTCGGTGGATCGACAGGCCACTCTCTGGGAGGCTTTTAAGGTGACAATACGGGGGGTGTGTATTGGTACCGCGGCAGGGATTCTTAGAGACATCAGGGGGCAACTGTCGAAAACGGAACAGGCCTTGGGGGAACTGGAGAGTGACTATCAGACCTCGCCAGCTGCGGATACTCTGGCTCGAATACAGGAGTTGGTGGCAGAGTACAACACGTTGGCTGACACAGAGGCAAAATATATATCACGGCGGCATGTAGCCCGAGCTTACGGGGAGGGGGGACGACCCGGGAGGAGCCTGGTTTCTAGGCTGCGATTCAGGACTGATCATCACCCGATAGACCACATAGTGGACTCACGTGGCGAGGCACATTTCACCCCTCCCGCAATAGTTGCGCAATTCAAACAATTCTATTCGGATATCTACACCACGCGCGGCGCAATGGCTGATGAGACATTGGATGAATATCTATCTGACACGGCCTGTGCGTGGCTGTCAGATGCCCACATGGAGTTTCTGAGTCAGCCTATAGATGAGATTGCTGTGAGGGATGCTATTCGCTCCCTTCCTAACAATAAGGCTCCTGGGCCGGATGGCCTAACGGCCGAATTCTACAAGGCCTATACAGATCTACTTGTACCCCACTTGCTTGAAATGTATGCAGAGGCACATGAATCCGGGATCCTTCCGCCTTCCCTTCGACAGGCCCTGATTGTCACTCTTCTCAAAAAAGATAAATTGCCCACACGATGCGAGTCCTATCGCCCCCTATCACTAATAAATCTGGATGCGAAAATACTGGCAAAAATACTGGCCACAAAAATCCAACCTCTGATGCCTCTTCTTGTCCTCCCGGACCAGTCCGGGTTTATCCCGGAGCGCTCCACCTCTCACAACCTGCGCACCATCTTTGCAATGTTCCATGTCCTTAACCCTGAGTTATCTGCAGCTGCTGTCATGCTAGACGCGGCAAAAGCATTCGACTCGATAGAATGGGAGTACATGTTGTGTATTTTACGTAAAATGGGCTTCCCACCTATATTGACGTGCTGGATACAGGTCCTGTATACGGATGCGTCAGCGAGGATGCGGGTGGGTGGTCATACCTCAGAGCCTTTTAACATAGAACGCGGTACCAGGCAGGGTTGCCCCCTGTCACCACTTCTGTTTGCCCTTGTGCTAGAGCCCCTAGCGTGCAAAATCCGACAGAGACACAGAGCGGCTGCTCTCAATTTTAATCAACGACCGGTCGGTATTTCCATGTACGCGGATGACATGGTTCTGTTTGTCCGGGATCCTCAACTTCACTTGTCCCCTATCATCCGGGAATACATCAGGTTTGGCCTCTTCTCTGGACTTCTAATTAACTGTGAAAAGTCGGTTATTATCCCTTTGACGTCGGTCACGTCTCCACCTCAGTTGGAATATCCTCTGGTGTGGACTGCGGACCCGGTCAAGTACCTGGGGGTCTGGGTGCATCGCGACCCTGACGTCGTGATCAGAGAAAACTACGGCCCAGCCTATGACGCCCTGGTGCAGCGGGTGGATAGGTGGTCCCGGCTCCCGCTGTCTCTTGCGGATCGAATCGCAGTCATCAAAATGGCGGTCCTGCCGCGGTTCCTGTACCTGTTTTGTAATATTCCGGTCAAACTCACCAAACAATTTTTCAAAACAGTGCAAACCCAGCTATTGAGACTGGTATGGGGAGATAAGCAGCCCAGAATCAGCTGGCATACCCTGACGCTTGCTTACGATAAAGGGGGGTTTGCTGCTCCTGATTTATACGTGTATTATCTTAGCGCACAAGTCCAGTACGCCTACTACTGGTTCCGGACGCATGATTGCATTCCGCATGTTGCAGTGGAGGACGGGGATGCACACCCCGTGCCGCTTGGGGGTATCCTTACGCACACTCGCCGGCATACTCCCAGGTCTGAGATTAACACCATTGATACCACTATTGCAGCTTGGCAGGCGATTGGCAGGCGCGCACATAAGCTCCCGCTATATGCTCCTGCTCTTCCCCTTGCCGGGCATGCGGCCTTGTCTGTAGCGCGGGAACAGGGGCCGATAACAGCTTTAAAAGAGGCCGGCATCACACATATGAGAGACCTTTTCCCGGGGGGAAGCTGCGTAACTGGGGAGGGGCTGGAGTACATTCAAAATCCTACATTCCTGTTCCAATACTCTTGCCATCGCCTAAAGCGTGCACTTCGGGCCCATTATCCTGGTTTCCCCGCTGAACCCGCCGCACTCACATCACTTCAATTATTGTTGGTAGCCCCAACAAGGAAAAAGCTGGTAACTAAATTATATAAGGAGGTGCAGGATGAAACGGTGCGTGTGCCTGATCGCAGTTTGGAGCGGTGGAACATGATAGTGACCCCTCCGATTACTTTGAAAGAATGGGAACAGATTTGTATGTTGACTGGTCGTCTCACGCCAAACGGTAATCTTCGGGTAATTCATTTTAAATTCATCCACCAAGTATATCACACCCCTGCTAAATTATATCGTATAGGCCTCAGAGATTCTGACCGCTGTAAACGCTGTGGTCAGGGGAGTGCTGATTTTATTCACCTTGCGTGGCAATGTGCCCCTGTGTTTAAATATTGGGAAATAGTTGTTGCACGCATACACACCATGACGGGCATTGAATTACAGTGTACACCCCTGGAGTGCCTCCTCGGCTTCGCCCCCCAGCTGAAGGCCACGGTGCGCAAGTTTGTTGGACTGGCACTTCTGCTCGCCAAGAGGCGGATTATGTTCACGTGGGAAAGCAGGTATGCCCCGAAGATTGTCGAATGGATGAAAGACCTGATTTATTGCCGTGAACAATTAGAGTTATATGCTGAGGATTTGCCGGTCACATCCAGACCTTCTGATATTTGGGCTCCTCTCCGAGAATATTTGCTACTCCAGACTCATGTCGAGACTGAGTAATGTTGATTGATGATTTGTAAATAGTGTGTTTTTCGTACTGCCCAGAATGCTTGTATTGCATCGCCGGAGCGGTCTGCTTCAGTGCATCTATTAGGACATCTGATTATTATCTGTACCTTTGGATGTGTTTTATTTGTTCTTGATTTTTTTTGTTTTTTGTTTAAGGATTGCAGAGTATATTGCTTAAAGATGCCGTTACGTTGTATGGTATTGAAAACCTTAATAAACAGATCTATAAAAAAAAAGTCACCCCATCCTGGATTCCCTGGGTGTCTAGTTTTCAAAAATGTATAGGTTTGCTAGGTTTCCCTAGGTGCCGGCAGAGCTAGGGTTCAAAATCTACAGCTAGGCACTTTGCAAAAAGGGTCAGTTTTCACTGTGAAAATGTGGTGTGCCACGTTGCGTTTTGGGCCGTTTCCTGTCGCGGGCACTAGGCCTACCCACACAAGTGAGGTACCATTTTTCTCGGAAGATTTTGAGGAATGCGGGGTGGGTTGAATTTTGTGGATCCACGCAGATTCCAGAACTTTCCACCACAGAAATGTGAGGAAAATATGGTTTTTTTTTTTACAAATTTTGAGGTTTGCAAGGGATTCTGGGTAACAGAACCTGGTGAGAGCCAGACAAGTCACCACATCCTGGATTCCCCTGGGTGTCTAGTTTTAAAAAATGTATAGGTTTGCTAGGTTTCCCTAGGTGCCGGCAGAGCTAGGGTTCAAAATCTACAGCTAGGCACTTTGCAAAAAAAGGGTCCATTTTCACTGTGAAAATGTGGTGTGTCCATGTTGCGTTTTGGGCCGTTTCCTGTCGCGGGCACTAGGCCTACCCACACAAGTGAGGTGCCATTTTTCTCGGAAGACTTTGGGGAATGTGGGGTGGGTGCGATTTTGTGGATCCATGCAGATTCCAGAACTTTCCACCACATAAATGTGAGGAAAATATGTTTTTTTTGACAAAGTTTGAGGTTTGCAAGGGATTCTGGGTAACAAAACCTGGTGAGAGCCAGACGAGTCACCCCATCCTGGATTCCTCTTGGTGTCTAGTTTTCAAAAATGTACAGGTTTGCTAGGTTTCCCTATGTGCCAGCTGCGCTAGGGCCCAAAATCCACAGGTAGGCACATTGCTAAAAAAAGTCTGTGCCTAGTGGGCTTTCTGCCGCCCTGGGGGGTAATCTGGGGGAGTGGGGGGTTTGCCCCGATATGCCCCCAAGGGGGGCAGAAAGACTGTGGCTATTTTTTGGAGGGGTGGGGGCATTGGTATGCCCATTCTGGGCAGCCCCCACCCCCATGCATAAAAAAGCCAGCGTAATCGCTGGCGCCTAGTCTGCTTTCTGTCTCACCGGGGGGGTCAGAAAGACTGGAATTTCTCCGGGGGGGGGGGGGTGTTGGTATTGTCATGCCCATTTTGGCCAGCCCCCACCCCTACATGAATAAAAAAAATCCCTTGTTTCTAGTGGGCTTTCTCACCCTCCGGGGGGGGCAGATTGGGGGTTACTGCCCCCATATGCCCCGTAGGGGGGGGCAGAAAAACTGGAATTTTTGCGGGCGGGGGGTGGGGGCCGTTTTGGGCAGCCCCCACCCCTGATTCAAATTCACAAAAATAATCCCTGGCGTCAAGTGGGCTTTTTGCCCACCCCAGGGGGCAGATTGGGGGCTGCTGCCCCCATCTGCCCGCCAGGGGAGATAGAAAGGCTGTCATTTTTGCGGGGGGCATTGGCATGCCCGTTTTGGGCAGCCCCCACACCTAATTGTAATTGCCCAAAAAAATCCTTGGTTTCTAGTGGGCTTTCTGCCCCCCCGGGGGGCCAATTGGGGGCTACAGCTCCCATCTGCCTCCCAGGGGGGGCAGAAAGACTGTTATTTTTGTGTGGAGGGGTGGGGGCATTGGCATGCCCGTTTTGGGCAGCCCCCACCCAAATTCAAATTGCCCCCAAAAAAATCCTTGGCGTCTAGTGGGCTGTTTTCCCCCCGGGGGGGGCAGATTGGGTGCTACTGCCCCCATCTGCCCTCCGGGGGGCAGAAAGGCTGTAATTGTGGTGGGGGGTGGGGGCATTGGAATGCCCGTTTTGGGCAGCCCCCACCCTAAAAAAAATTGCCCCAAAAAAAAAATCCCTGGTGTCTAGTGGGCTTTCTGACCCCCCCGGGGGGGCAGAAAGACTGAATTTGGCCATTTTTTTGGGGGGAGCAAAGGCCCTTGCCCAAGGGGCCGCTCCCCTCCCTGGTGTCTAGTGGGTGGATCCTGCTTGGGGATCGCCCTCCTGGGGCGATCCCCAAGCAGAGATCCACTGAGGGGTACCATTGGAAAGGGGAGATTCTCCCCTTTCCAATGATACCTCTCCCGTCTTTCTACGTGCTCAGGGGGCTGAGATAGGCCACCCATACGTCGCTTTTCCCATGTTAAAAATGACGCAAAAGTGGCGCAAGGGGCTTGTAAATCTGCCCCAGAATGTATATTTGCAGTATCAATGGGAAGGAAACAATAAGCTGCGCAAAACACATAACACAATAAAATGGCAACGTAGTAGCACAATACAGTGATGAAAACGGGGCGCCAGGTAAAAACATTGTTAAAGGTAACAAACCCCAGAACGATCCTGAAAGGAAGAAAACGCAAGACAAGAGCAATGACATTTGAAGAACAAAGGATTGTTTCAACAATGTTGCTAATCTCGATCATAACAGTGTTCGATGAAATATTACTCCTGCCAAAAATGACTTACATTGTAACGGATGCTCCGACCTTTGCTATTGGCGTCCTACTGATTCCAAACACTGAAAAGAAACTGAAACAAAGAAACACACAGGCAACTAGAAATGCAGGCTAACAGCAACGTGTAAAAACAAACAGGAAGTGTTACTGTGGCTGGTGATGGTATCGCTGTCTTGCAGGTTAGGGTTAGATGATGTTGGCCCCTTAAAATGCTGATATCCCACGGCCTAGGGGCCAGAGAGGCTCCAGGTAAGTGGCTCCCCAACGACCAGCGCCATCCTCCGTAGCAAAGGGGGGCAGACCAGAGTCTGTCCCACCGCAATGCAGTGCAGGCCTACAAGCACAGGGGACCTCAGACCACCAAAGTCCTTCTCAATTCCGTTATCACACCAGCGGTATGGATGCCAGAACCGTCAGTGTGTAACAAAATCACAAACAGTAGATGCACTGAGGGAATGTTCTCCCCAGGCCGAGTGAGCACTCAGCTGACCTGCACTTGTAGGCATGGTCGCTTGAGACACCGCCTCTATCCCGAGTGATGGGTAGCGTAAGCGTCTTTGTGATTTGTCCACATCTGCAGACTCCTTGGATGGTTGTGGGTTTATGTGTCTAGCAGATCTTCACAAGGGCCTTCATCCTTGCTCCTAGCCAGGCAGCACTCGGTTCCAGCTTCTGAAACCACCAACAGCAGAAGAATCCACACAAGATATTGTCCAAGATGGTGTCAGGCAAGCTGGAGGTAAGCGGTTGCTTATATTTCCAAATCCTGGCAGAGAGACAACACCCTACTGTCAATCAGTCCAGGCAGAGAGACAGCACCCCTCTGTCAGTCAGTCGTGGCAGAGAGACCGCACCCCACGGTCAATCAGAGTCAGTGTGTTCCAGAAAAGCTCAAAATTCAGCCTTCCAAGATACAGCAGTTTGTCTTTTCAGATGGGTTTCTGGGGAAGGCACCCCCTAACCTGCCCCCATAATCCAGCTGGACAGGTGGATGAAAAGTGGCCCTGGTGGAATTTGACAGGCAAGGTGTCAGTCTTGGGGTGCACATGTAACCTAAAGCTGTAATCTGCTGTCTGCCACAGGCTGAGGGGGGTAGAGGTCCCTCTGGGTGCAGAAGGGAGCACGGACGTTCTGTGGCAGCAGAGTGCAGTGGGCAGAGCTCAATATCACAAGGGATGCTTGCGTCATAGTAAGTAAGAAGAAACAGTGAGGTTTATGGGAGGGGTTCAGGGGTTCAGAACACGTGGAAAGGGTGCAGTTGTTGTGCTGCTAAGAAAGGGGTTAGGTACCGAGCAGAAGGTTTAGGGGATCAGAGGAGGAAAATTTGAAGGAAGGTAATAAAGTGAATGGCAAAGTTAAAGTGGGCTGAGAGAGCAGTGGACATGGCTGTAAGAAGGAAGCTGATAAAGGAAAAGGTGGTTCAGGAGCAAGAAAAGGGGTGGGCAAGGGAGAAAAGTAAATAAAGTGCCTTATATAGGGATTACAAAAAAATTGATCCCTATTTAATTATGCAAAAAAAAACAATTGATGGACAGAATGCAGAACAATGTCATACATTCACCCCAGTACAGAGATCTCGGCCTAAATCCATTGTTTTTTTGCTCCCCATGCCATTCCTGTTAGAACCCAGCCATTTGCAAATCAGTCTTGACCCTGCGCCCAATGTGAGCAGTCCAGCCCAAACTGCCAGGCCACGTCCTCCCTGGACTGGAAACAAGCATCCTAGGACCGGTTTCGGGGTTTCACCCCTCATCAGCCAGGATAGTTTGACTTCAGTGGCATGGAGAGCACGGGACCCACGTCTGGGCATACCTGTCCCACTCGGGGTGACAAATGCAAAAAGAACAATTGATGGACAGAATGCAGAACAATGTCATATCTTCACCCCAGTACAGAGATCTGGGCCTAAATCCATCGTTTTTTTTGCTCCCCATGCCATTCCAGTTTGAACCCAGCCATATGCAAATCAGTCTTGACCCTGTGCCCAAAGGGAACAGTCCAGGCCGAACTGCCAGTCCAGATCCTCCCTCGACTGGAAACAAGCATCCTAAGACCGGTTTCGGGATTTCACCCCTCATCAGTCAGGATAGCTTGACTCCAGTGGCATGGAGAACACGGACCCACGTCTTGGGCATACCCTCCCACTCGGTTGACAAATGCAAAAAGAACAATTGATGGACAGAATGCAGAACAATGTCATACATTCAACCCAGTACAGAGATCTGGGCCTAAATCCATCGTGTTTTTTGCTCCCCATGCCATTCCAGTTTGAACCCAGCCATATGCAAATCAGTCTTGACCCTGTTCCCTATGGAAACAGTCCAGCCCGAACTGCCAGGCCAGGTCCTCCCTGGACTGGAAACTGGCATCCTAGGACCGGTTTCGGGTTTCACCACTCATCAGCCAGGATAGCTTGACTCCAGTGGCATGGAGAGCACAGGACCCATGTCTGGGCATACCCTTCCCACTCGGGATGACAAATGCAAAAAGAACAATTGATAGACAGAATGCAGAACAATGTCATACATTCACCCCAGTACAGAGATCTGGCCCTAAACCCATAGTTTTTTTGCTTCCCATGCCATTCCAGTTAGAACCCAGCCATACGCAAATCAGTCTTGACCCTGCGCCCGATGGGAACAGTCCAGCCCGAAATGCCAGGCCACGTCATCCCTGGACTGGAAACAAGCATCCTAGGACCGGTTTTGGGGTTTTACCCCTCATCAGCCAGGATAGCTCAACTCCAGTGGCATGGAGCGCACGGGACCCACATCTGGGCATACCCGTCCCACTCAGGGTGACAAATGCAAAAAGAACAATTGATGGAGAGAAAGCAGAACAATGTCATACATTCACCCAAGTACAGAGATCTGGGCCTAAATCCATTGTGTTTTTTGCTCCCCATGCCATTCCACTTTGAACCCAGCCATATGCAAATCAGTCTTGACCCTGGGCCCAATGGGAACAGTCCAGCCCGAACTGCCAGGCCAGGTGCTCCCTTGACTGGAAACAAGCATCCTAGGACCGGTTTCGGGGTTTCACCCATCATCAACCAGGCTAGCTTGACTCCAGTGGCATGGAGAGCACGGGACCCACGTCTGGGTACCCGTCCCACTCGGTTGACAAATGCAAAAAGAACAATTGATGGACAGAAAGCAAAACAATGTCATGCATTCACCCCAGTACAGAGATCTGGGCCTAAATCCATTGTTTTTTGCTCCTTGTGTCATTCCAGTGTGAACCTAGCCATATGCAAATCAGTCTTGACCCTGCGCCCAATGGGAAGAGTCCGACTGGAACTGCCAGACGAGGTCCTCCCTGGACTGGAAACAAGCATCCTAGGACCGGTTTCGGGGTTTCACCCCTCATCAGCCAGGATAGCTTGACTCCAGTGGCATGGGGAGCACAGGGCCCACGTCTGGGCATACCCGTCCCACTCGGTTGACAAATGCAAAAGGAACAATTGATGGACAGAATGCAGAACAATGTCATACATTCACCCCAGTACAGATATCTGGGCCTAAATCAATCGTGTTTTTTGCTCCCCATGCCATTCCAGTTTGAACCCACCCATATTCAAATCAGTATTGACCCTGCACCCAATGGGAACAGTCCAGCCCCAGCTGCCAGGCCAGGTCCTCCCTGGACTGGAAACAAGCATCCTAGGACCGGTTTCGGGGGTTCACCCCTCATCAGCCAGGATAGCTTGACTCCAGTGGCATGGAGAGCACGGGACCCACATCTAGGCATACCCGTCCCACTTGGGGTGACAAACGCAAAAAGAACAATTGATGGACAGAATGCAGAACAGTGTCATACATTCACCCCAGTACAGAGATCTCGGCCTAAATCCATCGTTTTTTGCTCTCCATGCCATTCCAGTTTTAACCCAGCCACATGCAAATCAGTCTTGACCCTGCACCCAATGGGAACAGTCCAGCCCGAACTGTCAATCAATCAATCAGGGAATTGGAAGCGCGCTTCTCACCCGTGAGGGTCTCAAGGCGCTGAGGGGGGGTTACGCAGATCTGTTCAGCCAAAGAGCCAGGTCTTGAGAGCCTTCTTGAAGGTGTCCAGGGAGGGGCCCCGTCTGATGTCTGTCGGTAGCTCGTTCCAGGTCTTGGCTGCAATGTGAGAGAACGATCTTCCGCCAGCTCTGGTTCTGCGGATGCGTGGGGTTTCAGCTAGTGCGAGGTTGGCAGATCGGAGGTTTCTTTTGGGTACGTGGAAGTTTATTCTGTCGTTGAGGTATTTGGGTCCGTTGTTGTGTAGGCATTTGTAGGCATGAGTGAGGATCTTGAAGGTGACTCTCTTCTCCACGGGGAGTCAGTGGAGTCTCCGTAGGTGTTGGCTGATGTGTTCGTGCCTAGGGATGCCGAGGACGAGTCTGGCCACGGTGTTCTGTATTGTCTGGAATTTGCGGAGTAGGGACTTGTTGATGCCAGCGTTGAGAGCGTTTCCATAGTCCAGTCTGCTGGTGATGAGTGCTTGGGTGACTGTCTTCCTTGACTCCGGGGGGATCCATTTGAAGGTCTTTCGAAGGATGCGGAGGGTGTTGAAGCAGCTGGAGGTGATGGCGTTGACCTGTCGGTTCATGGCGAGTGATGAATCGAGTACAATGCTGAGGTTTTTGGCATGGTCTGAGGGGTAGGTGGGCTTCCGAGGGCAGTGGGCCACCAGGTGTCGTCCCATGCTGAAGGGGTGGTTCCAAGGACGAGGACTTCTGTCTTTTCGGCGTTGAGTTTTAGGCAGCTGTTGGTCATCTAGACTGCGACGTCCTGCATCCCTCTCTGGAAGTTGAGTTTTGTGGTGGTGGGGTCTCTGGTGAGCGAGAGGATGAGCTGGGTGTCGTCGGCGTAGGATACGATGTTGAGGCCGTGTTGTCGGACGATGACAGCGAGGGGGGCATGTAGATGTTGAAGAGGGTCGGACTCAGTGATGACCCCTGTGGGACTCCGCAGGTGATTTCCGTGGGGGCGGAGAGGAAGGGTGGTAGTCTGATCCTTTGGCTTCTTCCGGTAAGGAACGATCGGATCCAGTCCAGGGCGGTTCCTTGTATGCCGGCGTCGTGTAGTCTGTCGACTAGTGTGCGGTGAGAGACGGTGTCGAAGGCTGCAGAACTGTCCGGCCAGGTCCTCCCTCGACTGGAAGCAAGCATCCTAGGACCAGTTTCGGGGTTTCACCCCTCATCAGCCAGGATAGCTTGACTCCAGGGTATGGAGAGCACAGGACCCACATCTGGGCATACCCGTCCCACTCGAGGTGACAAATGCAAAAAGAACAATTGATGGAGAGAATGCAGAACAATGTCATACATTCACCCCAGTACAGAGATCTGGTCCTAAATCCATCGTTTTTTGCTCCCCATGCCATTCCAGTTAGAACCCAGCCATATGCAAATCAGTCTTGATCCTACGCCCAATGGGAACAGTCCAGCCCGAACTGCCAGGCCACGTCCTCCCTGGACTGGAAACAAGCATCCTAGGACCGGTTTCGGGGTTTCACCCCTCTTCAGCCAGGATAGATTGACTCCAGTGGTATGGAGAGCACGGGACCCACGTCTGGGCATACCCGTCCCACTTGGGGTGACAAATGCAAAAAGAACAATTGATGGACAGAATGCAGAACAGTGTCATACATTCACCCCAGTACAGAGATCTCAGCCTAAATCCATCATTTTTTGCTCTCCATGCCATTCCAGTTTTAACCCAGCCATATGCAAATCAGTCTTGACCCTGCACCCAATGGGAACAGTCCAGCCCGAACTGTCAATCAATCAATCAATCAGGGAATTGGAAGCGCGCTACTCACCCGTGAGGGTCTCAAGGCGCTGAGGGGGGGTTACGCAGATCTGTTCAGCCAAAGAGCCAGGTCTTGAGAGCCTTCTTGAAGGTGTCCAGGGAGGGGGCGCGTCTGATGTCTGTCGGTAGCTCGTTCCAGGTCTTGGCTGCAATGTGAGAGAACGATCTTCCACCTGCTCTGGTTCTGCGGATGCGTGGGGTTTCAGCTAGTGCGAGGTTGGCAGATCGGAGGTTTCTTTTGGGTACGTGGAAGTTTATTCTGTCGTTGAGGTATTTGGGTCCGTTGTTGTGTAGGCATTTGTAGGCATGAGTGAGGATCTTGAAGGTGACTTTCTTCTCCACGGGGAGTCAGTGAAGTCTCCGTAGGTGTTGGCTGATGTGTTCGTGCCTAGGGATGCTGAGGACGAGTCTGGCCGCGGTGTTCTGTATTGTCTGGAGTTTGCGGAGTAGGGACTTGTTGATGCCGGCGTTGAGAGCGTTTCCATAGTCCAGTCTGCTGGTGATGAGTGCTTGGGTGACTGTCTTCCTTGACTCTGGGGGAATCCATTTGAAGGTCTTTCGAAGGATGCGGAGGGTGTTGAAGCAGCTGGAGGTGACGGCGTTGACCTGTCGGTTCATGGCGAGTGATGAATCGAGTACGATGCCGAGGTTTTTGGCATGGTCTGAGGGGTAGGTGGGCTTCCGAGGGCAGTGGGCCACCAGGTGTCGTCCCATGCTGAAGGGGTGGTTCCAAGGACAAGGACTTCTGTCTTTTCGGCGTTGAGTTTTAGGCAGCTGTTGGTCATCCAGACTGCGACGTCCTGCATCCCTCTCTGGAAGTTGAGTTTTGTGGTGGTGGGGTCTCTGGTGAGCGAGAGGATGAGCTGGGTGTCGTCGGCGTAGGATACGATGTTGAGGCCGTGTTGTCGGACGATGGCAGCGAGGGGGGCCATGTAGATGTTGAAGAGGGTCGGACTCAGTCATGACCCCTGTGGGACTCCGCAGGTGATTTCCGTGGGGGCGGAGAGGAAGGGTGGTAGTCTGATCCTTTGGCTTCTTCCGGTAAGGAACGATCGGATCCAGTCCAGGGCGGTTCCTTGTATGCCGGCGTCGTGTAGTCTGTCGACTAGTGTGCGGTGAGAGACGGTGTCGAAGGCTGCAGAACTGTCCGGCCAGGTCCTCCCTCGACTGGAAGCAAGCATCCTAGGACCAGTTTCGGGGTTTCACCCCTCATCAGCCAGGATAGCTTGACTCCAGGGTATGGAGAGCACAAGGACCCACATCTGGGCATACCCGTCCCACTCGGGGTGACAAATGCAAAAAGAACAATTGATGGAGAGAATACAGAACAATGTCATACATTCACCCCAATACAGAGATCTGGTCCTAAATCCATCGTTTTTTGCTCACCATGCCATTCCAGTTTGAACCCAGCCATATGCAAATCAGTCTTGACCTTGCACCCAGTGGGAACAGTCCAGCCCGAACTGCCCGGCCAGGTCCTCCCTGGACTGGAAACAAGCATCCTAGGACCAGTTTCGGGGTTTCACCACTCATCAGCAAGGATAGCTTGACTCCAGTGGTATGGAGAGCACGAGACCCACGTCTGGGCATACCCATCCCACTCTGGGTGACAAGTGCAACAAGCATTTGCAATGCAATAGGTCTCGCATTACTGAAAGTTTAAGCTATTGGCATTGCATTATTAGCAACGCCAATAGTTCAAACTTTCAGTAATGCAAGACCTATTGCATTGCAAATGCTTGTTTTTGCTTCAAATTAAGCACTATGGGAGCGGCGGTAGCCACGTGTTTGTAGGTACACATAATTTTTTGTTGTAGCGTAGCTCCACTTTAGGTGTCATATTTTGATCATGTGTATTTTCTACAAAGTACTGCTATTCCGCAAAAGTACACTTCAGGCATGTTTAACTTATCCAAGCTAGCTGGGCACAGATGCATTTGCACTGATTGAGAATACAAAGTAAATCGCTATGTTTGCCGTTATAGTTTTGTAAAAGCAAGGGTGGGGTAAAACACGTCTATGGTCGTTTTACACACAGGCTAACCTACAACATTATTTTGTGTGGAGCTGCTGCATGTCCAAAGACCGTCACAAAATAAACAGAGATCGAGCAATGCTGAATATAAACTGGTGGGTTGTGGTGCTCAAATCAGCACGCTATTGCTGCCTGATAGCCCCGGCACATGTTTTCTCACAAATTAAGCAGTAGGAAAAAGACTGAACAGGCTAACCTACAACCTTATTTTGTGTAAAGCTGCTATTATGTACAGAACCCCGGCACTTTCCCGTCACAAAATAAACAGAGATCGCGCAATGCTGAATATTAACTGGTCGGTTGTGGCGCTCAGCAGCATGTAATAATAATAAGAAGACAATTGTTCAAGCTGCGGATCAGTGAATTTTCTTTTCGTTGGATATAGAAAGGTGAAGTTATTGGGCCACAATGAAAGCTATTGAGCAGAAGCTGAAAGTTACTGCGCTAGTACTTTGCCATTCAAACAATATCTGCTCCTTATTTGTATAAATAATGTGCTCTCTGTTACATAAACGTAATAAACAAATGTACTATGTAAAGCTGCGGCTTGATCAGAGCCACGGCGCCTCTAACGTCACAAATTAAGCAGTAGGAAAGCAGCTGTAGCTAAACACATTGTAATTGTAGTTTATATGTTTTAGGTAACGTAAAAAATAAAAGTCTAAAGCTGCTGCCAGATAAAAACACCGGCACTTACTCTGTTGCAAATTAAGCACTAGAAGTGCAGCGGTAGGTACGTGTTTCGAGTTCTACAGAAAAAATTTGTAGCGTAGCTCCACATTAGCTAATAGTTATTCATTGTATGTCTAAATATTACGTGCTTCGTCAACACTCAGAGGCTATTAGGTACAACTACGCAATGCAAATTTTATACAAACTAGTACCTCCAGTTTTGGCCTTTAAACTACAAGCCATCCCACTAAAGTTAGTAAAAAACCGAAGTAAGAAGCACACAAAAAACCTTTTTATTTAAGAAACAAACAACAAATGTAGAGTTACATGCATGTTTGTAGTAAAATACATATAAAATGTAAAGCTGCTGCCTATTTAAAACACCGGCACTTCCTTTCTTAAAAGGAAGGCTGGAGCTACGTGTTTGCAACTAAACTCAAATTGTTTGGGGGAAAAGGCAGCCTGAAAGTCTACTGGAGAGTGACTTTATGTGTAAATCCCTACACTTGAGAAAGGAAACCAGGACAGGCTAATTAAGGGCGAAGTAGCTGAGCGAGAAAAGATTGCAATCTATTTGTCTGCAGCATCTGTGGCATGCAAATCAAGGACAGCAGGACGCTGAGGTTGTTAAAGCAACAAAGGGTACCACTAAAGTTAGGAAAAAACAAAGTTCGCTCGGAGTTTCACTAAACAAAAAATAATGTACTGTATAAAGATGCTGCATAATCCGAAACACAACATGTTTGGCCTTTAAACACTATCCCCTCCCCATTTGTATTAACGTTCGTGAATTTTGGATTAAGCAGATTAAACAGAACACACGCTGTGTAAAGTTGCCGCCTTATAAGAGCCCCGGCACCTCTTAATGTTGCCTTTCACTATAGTCCCAGTTGCAGTGCTTTTTTTAAGCAAAGTAAATAGCTTTGTTTAATATTATAGTTTTATAAATATCAAGTGTGGGGTAAAAAACGTCTATGTACGTTTTTTACACAGGCTAAACTACAAAAATGATTGGGTAAAGCTGTTGCAAGATCAGAGCACCGGCACTTTCCCGTCACAAATTAAGCAGGGATAGCGCAATTCTAAATATAAACTAATTCAAAACACAATATTTTGCCTTAAAACACCATACCCTCCCCATTTGTATTAACGTTCGTGAGCATGGCACTAAGCAGGGTAAATAGAACACACGCTGTGTAAAGTTGCCGCCTCATAACAGCCAACGCACCTCTTTTAATGACTATAGTCCCAGTTGCAGTGCTTTCTAAAGCAAAGTAAATAACTTTGTTTAATGTTATAGTTTTATAAATAGATAAAGTGTGGTTTAAAACACGACTATGTACATTTTTTACACAGGCTAAACTACAAAAAATGTGGTGTAAAGCTGCTGCAAGATCAAAGTCCCGGCACTTTCCAGTCACAAATTAAGCAGGGATAGCGCAATGTTAAATATAAACTGTTGGATTGTGGCGCTCAGCAGCAGCACGTAATAATTAAAAAAAACTACAAATTAAGATGCATTTCATTTATTTTTAACCTATCGGAAGTAGTTACGTAAACAGTGAAAAAGCAGCTACAAACAAACCGATTTTGTTGCTCTTAAATGTAATGTACAAAAAATTTGGGGTAAAGCTGCTGGCAAGATCATAGCCCCGGCACTTTCCCATCACAAATTAAGCATGGATAGCGCAATACTAAATATAAACTGGTTGATTGTGGTGCTCAGCAGCAGCACGTAATAAAAACAGATTAAGCTGCATTTCAGGGTATTTTCTTTTAGGTGGCACTTTATTTGTTGCTAATTACGTATTTACGTATTTGTAGCTCCACACACAATTTTTTTAGCTTTGTTCCAAGTTAGCTACCTCTTTTGTTACAAAATAAACAGTGGAAAAGCAGCTCCAAAAAGTGTTTATTTTCCGTTTAACAAGTTAAGGAAATAAATATACTGTCTAACGGTACAACCTAGCTAGGCAAACGAACAAATGCGACTAGTGAACAATTATCAACGCATGTGGTAAATATATCGAACAGAGTAATCAATGTTACCACAAACAAACGGTGCCTTTCTAAAAAAAAAAAACCAGAGTGGAAGATGTCTCGATACAGCATGCCTTCAAAAAACAATCATCAACGCATATAATAAATATCACAAACAGCGTAATCACTGTTAACACAAACACTTCAGTCCGCATGCCATCAATATCTCAAACTAACGCATGCTGGGAATATCGCAAAGAGCGTAATCACTGCTGCGGTGAATATCTCAAACACCGTAGTCACTGCTACCGAAAAAAAAAAAAAAGGTGCCTTTCTAAAAAAGAATAAACACGAGTATAAGATGTCACTGCTACCACAAACGCATATAATGAATAATGAATACCTTGAACAGCGTAGACAAACGGTGCCTCTAAAAACCAGCCAAACGCGGGAATCGAAAGCAGTGGTGCGCGCGCACCACAGAGGAGGGGGGGAGGGAGCGCGGCAGCGGCAGCGAGGCGAACGCGCGCTGCTGCGCGTTCTGGCCACTGTCGGGAATGGGCGCGGCAAAGGCGGGACATGCGCCCGCCTTTGACCAATAGCGTGCCGTCCCCATAAAAAAAACGGATGCACCAGCCAATGTGGGCTTCTGAAAACAAAACCACATGCACGAGCGAGTGGGTCGTTTTCAGAAGCCCTTTCTAGAGGTCTCGCGCTGCGCGAGCAGTGCTGCGCACTGCAACGCTAGACGCGAGACCTAAAAAGAACACTTGATGGACAGAATACAGAACAATGTCTGAGATTCACCCCAGTACAGAGATCTGGGCCCAAATCCATCGTTTTTTTGCTACCCATGCCATTCCAGTTTGAACCCAGCCATATGCAAATCGTTCTTGACACTGTGCCCAATGGGAATAGTCTAGCCCGAACTGTCAGGCCAGGTCCTCCCTGGACTGGAAACAAGCATCCTAGGACCGGTTTCGGGGTTTCACCCCTCGTCAGCCAGGATAGCTTGACTCCAGTGGCATGCAGAGCACGGGACCCACGTCTGGGCATACCCGTCCCGCTCGGGGTAACAAATGCAAAAAGAACAATTGATGGACAGAATGCAGAACAATGTCATACATTCACCCCAGTACAGAGATCTGGGCCTAAATCCATCGTTTTTTTGCTCCCCATGCCATTTCAGTTTGAACCCAGCCACATGCATATCAATCTTGACGTTGCTCCAATGGGAACAGTCCAGCCCGACTGTCAGTCTACATCCTCCCTGAACTGGAACACATGCAACCCAGGACCAGTTTCACCCTAGTAAGGGCTCATCAGCCAGGTACAGCTTGGGTCCAGTGGCACAGCATGCACAGGACCCACGTCTGGTTAGGACCTGGCTTGGCAGTTCGTATGAACTGTTCGTATTGGATCAGGTTAAGACTGATTTGCATATGGCTGGGTCCAAACAGAGGTGGCATGATATGCAAAATTACGATGGGAAATGGATGCAGTTCGAGTAACTACTCGTGGCTGAGATTAACTCAAGCATTCCATCCATCACTTGTTTGTATTCTTATGTGAAAGATCAAGGCAACTTTTCAGTTCCTGCCAGGTCATCTATAGTCTTTTATTGACTTCAAGATGTCCTTTAAAGCACCATTTTATGCGAGAGGAGCAGTGGGTGTTTGAGATGGTTGATGCCTTTCATCTTGTTTCAGTGTTCTGGTAATATACTGGAATGAGTATTCAGGAGGGCTGCAGAATTAGAGATGGTAATTGGATGATTTTCTTGCTGTGGTAAGGGAAGGAGTGGCAGGTGACTGTTGGGATACGCTCTGTGTTGTTTTAGGAATTGATGCCTGCAGAGCTGGGGGTTCAACTGGCACCAGGAGAGCTGGATGGGCAAGTACGTGGCTTTGCTTTTTTGGGGTAGACTTGGAGCCAATAAAAACAGAAGCCAGGCTTCTCCAGAATAAGATACGATTAATCATCGGTCCACTGGAAGAAGTTTGGAGGTGAAGAAGATGGAAATGTCGGAGGTACAAAGTCTGTTGGAACATTTATGTAATGAAGGCAGAGTAAATGCCCTGTATAACACTTGATAAAAGTAGCCCACAACAGCCATGTTTCTTGTTCATTCTAAACCCTGTAAACCAGAAGTCTCGAGTCCGATCCAAGACTCTGAAGCAGCCCCGGCACACAAGGCGAGGATTTAGCAATTTCCTGGTTCTATAGAAAATGTGTTCACGTGCTGATACTTTTGAAGGTTTTCTCCTCCTGTTCTCTTGATTTCTCCCCTGCACATGCCCACTGAGCACTGAAACCCATGGACACTTTACCGGTTCTAGAAGTTTCTATTTTGCTGTATGAATGTGTGCTTTGCCTCACCCCAGGGAGCTCAACCCCAGAGCTGTTACTGGGGGATCTCCTGCGCCAATTTTCCTATGACTTACAGCTTTTAAAAAATAAATGCATTTGAACACGCAACTGAAACCTGAAGCCAGGGATTTCTCCTACAGCAAGAAGAACATTTGATAGACGCCTAAGGATTGACAAGTCAGGCGCGATGTTGGTCCGGATATGCCTGAGAGCAGCGATTGTGGAGTATTTGAGAGCATAGATAACCTTTTTGAGGCATTTAAATGAGCACTGTAAACACATGCAAAGCTATTTGGATGCTGCAGGAACAGGCGGTTTCAATTGGCAGGATAGTTGGTGTTCTGAAAATTGGCAGAAAACCTAAGTACAAGAAAAGTGCACAGTTGCCTTTCTGGAATTCTTCCTTTTGCTTGTGGTCATGGTGTTTTGTGTGACAAGGTTTTGTCTAACCAATAGCTCAATTGCAATATTGGCATTAACAAAAGCATGTTGCAGTTGCTATGGTTGTTTGTTCTGGGGTGAAAAATGTTCGACATAATTTTTAAGGTAAGACACACTCCCAGTGTGTATGAAAATTCTTTGTTTAATTCGCAGAGGCTTTGAAGTTTGGCACCGGAGGCCCAAGATCAAAGGATTCAGATACTGCAGGAGCTTTGAGAGCCTGGAGTGTATGGAAGGTTCCCTGGTGGAGTTAACCAAGATGGCACATAGACAGGCGTGGTGGGAGTTTCAGAGAAGTGGGGTGGTTAAAAGAAGGGTGGAAGTGGATCTCATTGACAGGGGTTTGCCCCCAGTTATGATTGTGGGCACGTTGGCAGGTGTCACATTTTGTGGTTAGTGATTTTGGGTTCTGAGGTTACAGTGAGAGATGTGGGCTGTAGGATGCTGGAAAGGTGGCCAAGAGAATGGGGCATGCAGGAACATGTTAGGAGAGTGATGACCACAGAAGGTTATGGTGTTGTATCGCACAGTCAACGTAGATGTCATGCCAGCTGTGGTCTGTGGAATGCAGCAGTCTCACTGTCATTTGCAGAGTGCAGGAGTCAGACTCTGGAAGCCAATCTTGATACTCTCTCTACATTCTTCCACCTATAACCATTACAGTTGCAGCACCTCTAATTCAATTTCAAACACTTTATCTGAATTTCCTTTTCAGCCCATATCTATAAAATCTTTCTTTCACAAGATGGCTGTTATTCAAACCTTTCATAAACCAACTCGAAGTGACGCCTTTGGTTCCTCCCTAACCATCATAGTCACCTCTGTAGTCTGTAATGTTGTCACATCCCAAACTGTCATGACAACACTACCTCATGTATGACACTTCCTGCTGCCTCTTTCACCTACTTCCTATTTTCTCCTATGAAAGGAGCTTGAACCCTCCGTGCATTGTGTCACAAATGCACCAGTAACTGTGGTGGTGGGTTTCCCTCCGGGTTACTTGTTCCTAGTTTTCTGTGTTTTCCTGCTTTATCACCTGGAATCCTACTCCTTCTCATGGAATCCTTGCTTCATCTCCTGGAACCATTGCTTCGTCTTCTGGAACCCTGTTCCATTTCCTGGAATCCTGCTCCTTCTCCTGGAATCCTCGCTTCATCTCCTGGAACCTTTGCTTCATCTCCTGGTACCTTTGCTTCATCTTCTGGAACCCTGTTCCATCTCCTGGAATCCTACTCCTTTTCGTGGAATCCTTGCTTCATCTCCTGGAACCTTTGCTTCATCTTCTGGAACCCTGTTCCGTCTCCTGGAACCCTGTTCCGTCTCCTGGAATCCTACTTCTTCTCATGGGATCCTACTCCTTCTCCTGGAATCCTTGCTTCATGTCCTGGAACCTTTGCTTAATCTCCTGGAACCTTTGCGTCATCTTCTGGAACCCTGTTCCTTCTCCTGGAATCCTTGCTTCATCTCCTGGAACCGTTGCTTGATCTCCTGGAAACTTTGCTTCATCTTCTGGAACCCTGTTCCATCTCCTGGAATCCTACTCCTTCTTCTGGAATCCTTGCTTCATCTCCTGGAACCATTGCTTCATCTTCTGGAACCCTGTTCCATCTCCTGGAATCCTACTCCTTCTCCTGGAATCCTTGCTTCATCTCCTGGAACCATTGCTTCATCTTCTGGAACCCTGTTCCATCTCCTGGAATCCTACTCCTTCTCCTGGAATCCTTGCTTCATCTCCTGGAACCATTGCTTCATCTTCTGAAACCCTGTTCCATCGCCTGGAATCCTGCTCCTTCTCCTGGAATCCTTGCTTCATCTCCTGGAACCTTTGCTTCATCTTCTGGAACCCTGTTCCATCTCCTGGAACCCTGTTCCGTCTCCTGGAATCCTACTTCTTCTCATGGAATCCTTGCTTCATTTCCTGGAACCTTTGCTCAATCTCCTGGAACCTTTGCGTCATCTTCTGGAACCCTGTTCCATCTCCTGGAATCCTGCTCCTTCTCCTGGAACCCTACTCCTTCTCCTGGAATCTTACTCCTTCTCTTGGAATCCTTGCTTCATCTCCTGGAACTTTGCTTCATCTTCTGGAACCCTGTTCCATCTCCTGAAATCCTGCTTCTTCTCCTGGAATCCTACTCCTTCTCCTGGAATTCTTGCTTCATCTCCTGGAACCTTTGCTTCATCTCCTGGAACCTTCGCTTCATCTTCTGGAACCCTGTTCCATCTCCTGGAATCCTACTCCTTCTCCTGGAATCATTGCTTCATCTCCTGAAATATCTGCTTCACCTCCTGGAACATTTGCTTCATCTTCTGGAACCCTGTTCCGTCTCCTGGAATCCTACTCCTTCTCATGGAATCCTACTCCTTCTCCTGGAATCCTTTCTTTATTTCCTGGAACCTTTGCTTCATCTCCTTGAACCTTTGCTTCATCTTCTGGAACCCTGTTCCATCACCTGGAATCCAGCTCCTTCTCCCGGAGTCCTACTCCTTCTCCTTTCGAATTCTACTCCTTCTCCTGGAATCCTTGCTTCATCTCCTGGAACTTTGCTTCATCTTCTGGAACCCTGTTCCATCTCCTGAAATCCTGCTTCTTCTCCTGGAATCCTACTCCTTCTCCTGGAATCCTTGCTTAATCTCCTGGAACCTTTGCTTCATCTCCTGGAACCTTCGCTTCATCTTCTGGAACCCTACTCCATCTCCTGGAATCCTACTCCTTCTCCTGGAATCCTTGCTTCATCTCCTGGAACCTTTGCTTCATCACCTGGAACCTTTGCTTCATCTTCTGGAGCCCCGTTCCATCTCCTGGAATCTTGCTCCTTCTCCTGGAAACCTACTCCTTCTCCTGGAATCCTTGCTTCATCTCCTGGAACCTTTGCTTCATCTCCTGAAACTCTGTTCCATCTCCTGCAATCCTACTCCTTCTCCTGGAATCCTTGCTTCATCTCCTGAAACCTTTGCTTCATCTCCTGGAACCTTTGCTTCATCTTCTGGAACCCTGTTCCATCTCCTGGAATCCTGCTCCTTCTCCTGGAATCCTACTCCTTCTCCTGGAATCCTACTCCTTTTTCTGAAATCCATGCTTCATCTCCTGGAACTTTGCTTCATCTTCTGGAACCCTGTTCCATCTCCTGAAATCCTGCTTCTTCTCCTGGAATCCTACTCCTTCTCCTGGAATCCTTGCTTCATCTCTTGGAACCTTTGCTTCATCTCCTGGAACCTTCGCTTCATCTTCTGGAACCCTGTTCCATCTCTTGGAATCCTACTCCTTCTCCTGGAATCCTTGCTTCATCTCCTGGAACCTTTGCTTCATCTCCTGGAACATTCGCTTCATCTTCTGGAACCCTGCTCCATCTCCTGGAATCCTACTCCTTCTCCTGGAATCCTTGCTTCATCTCCTTAAACCTTTGCTTCATCTCCTGGAACTTTGCTTCATCTTCTGGAACCCTGTTCCATCTCCTGAAATCCTGTTTCTTCTCTGGAATCCTTGCTTCATCTCCTGGAACCTTTGCTTCATCTCCTGGAACATTCGCTTCATCTTCTGGAACCCTGTTCCATCTCCTGGAATCCTACTCCTTCTCCTGGAATCCTTGCTTCATCTCCTGAAACCTTTGCTTCATCTCCTGGAACCTTTGCTTCATCTTCTGGAACCCTGCTCCATCTCCTGGAATCCTGCTCCTTCTCCTGGAATCCTACTCCTTCTCCTGGAATCCTTGCTTCATCCTCTGAAACCCTGCTCAATCTCCTGGAATCCTGCTCCTGCTGGATCCCCTCCACATCTACTCCCATTGGTTCCTCAACAATTCTCTACTTTGGATATCCTGCCTACCTGTTTTCCTTTTTATGCCACATGGCCTTTTACTCCAACAAGTGATCCTTCAAGGAGACACCTATTGCTTCCATGTAATATTCAATTCCTAAGTGTTAAGCAAGACAGCGGCTCCAGGAAGGAGTCGCCCTTACTTCTGGCAGCCTTGATGAGAGATGGCACGACAGTCGAGTCCAGGTATTGACACATGGTTTAGAAGTCGAAAGATGTTACATCACAGGGCAGAGGGGCTGTGGGTGGGCCCTAGATTAACAGATGTGTCAGTTATGTGTATCATATTGCTCCTGGGGGAGGCAAGTACACTGGGCTTGGGCTTGCCAGCAGGTCTGTGGCTGTGCAGAAGTGGAGACACACACATTTTTCTGCAGGCTGTGTATGGGCAGGGCACGGAATGGAATTGATCTTTCACGCTTGGTGCATTCTGTTAAAAAGTATTTTGGGGCAATCTCATCTATTCTTTCAAACCTTTACCATGAAAACTGTAGGCCCGATTCACAAAGGTAAACTTAGACTTAAGTTTAAGTTTACTACTTTTGGTATTCACAAAGGTGAGTAACTACTAGTAACTTTACTACGAGTAATTTTACAAGTAGTAACTTTACTACTAGTAACGTTACTGTTAGTAAGTTTAGTACTAGTAAAGTTACAAGTAGCAACTTACCTTTGTGAATACCAAAAAGTAGTAAACTTAGACTTACGTAGTAAACTTAGACTAAAATCTAAGTTTACTGCTTTTTGGTATTCACAAAGGTAAGTTATTAGTAGTAATTGTACCAGTAGTAAGTTTACTACTAGTGCATTTACTGATAGTAAAGTTACTAGTAGTAAATGACCTTTGTGAATACCAAAAAAGTAGTAAACTTAGACTTAATTCTGAATTTACCTTTGTGAATCAGGCCCTCTGTTTGGCTGTTATGACTCTATGCTTGTGCACAATATGGCTTCATGCTCTATCCGTGTAACAGCAAGTGAGAATTTACGTTTTTCCCAATCCATCATGGCCGACTGTACTGATATCTTAGCAATGAGAAGCCATCACGGGGGCCCACTTTCTTTATGTTACTTCCTGCTCCTTCACTGTCTTCATTTCATGTTTCTCTCTAAATGACAGTAGGAGCCTTCAGTACCATGCGTGACAAACGGTCCTGTAACTGAGGCGGCGGGTTCTTGCATCCTCTTTACTTTCGCTCCTTGTCTCAGTTTTTGCTGCCCCTGGGTCTCGGAGATTCCCCAGGCTATAATCTTTCAGCTTCCCCTGGATCTCTGCTCCTGCTGTGTCTGGTCTTTACCTACTCATTTTAGGGATTTGTGAGTGCCAGGTCCGTTTGCTGTTTTCATAGTTGGATCTCTTCTGCCTGTCTGGGGGGGGGGGGGTTAATGCCGTTTGCCTTTTTCCTCCATTTAGTGGCCTTTCAGAGAGACACTTGCTGCTTCCAAGTGATATTCAGAAGGGGGCTTCCAAAGGACGTATGACAACTTGATGAATCATTGCATTTTCTCTTCCTTCAGTGTCACAACTTGACTTTCTTTGCCTCTGTTTTGAGGCATTCATGCAGACTCTGTGCCTCATGTGCATCCGTTTGTGAAATGAGGCGGGAGGGAGACCGAGAAGCAGCGCTTCAGGATGAATCTTGGAATGAGTATTGAGAGGTCGCAGGTGAGTGGAGAACTGATGGGGCAGCTGATGCCAGCTTCAGCCGCACTGCGCAATGGAAAAGGATGTCAGATGCTCAAGGAGTCCAGCTAAGAGAAAGAATCTAGTTCAGTTATCAGGCCTGGCACTACTTAAGGGGCATGAAAATGGATTTAAGGCAAATTAAGGGGCATTTCTAGGGGCGTGTATGGGCTGTACGGTGAACTGGTGCCAAAGAGGATTTGGAGTGGAGCTTGAGACCAAAGCCTCTCAAGAAGACCAGGAGGAAGGTGAATGGGAAAATGCGAACATTTTGGGGGTTAAATGGGACTTTGAGAAGTAAGAACGGAGAGATTGGCTACGAAGAAAATGTGTTATTTATGGATGTCCACCTTTCACTTTGGGGCAATGTATATTACCTGTTGGACTTCATGGAGGTGATTTGGAGGCCTTTCTTAGAACAACAGGTTAGGTACAGGTGAGTACGGATGCTGCTAGGAGGAGGCTTGTATGCGGGGTCTGGTGAGATCTGAGTTGGACTTGGTCAAATGATGGGGAGTTGCAGGAAACCCTTTGGGTGATGATAAAGGATTTCAAGCACTCCAAAAGTGAACCACAATGTAATGCTGTAGTGAATCTTCCATCTAGAAACTTGTTATTTTCATGAAACTTGGCACAGTGGTCAAAAAGGATTCTCAAACAGGTTCCACAGCCTTCAATTTCAAAACAGGTTAATCAAAGGCATCCATAGCCAATATGTGTTTCGTCTGCATTGAAAATATAGTGGCAGACTTCCTCAGGGCTTCCACTAGACTATCAAGCTAATCGCCTACCAAAGGCAACAGTAGTATCGTCTTCATGACCTAAAATACATGTATATCATCACTAAAGTCCAATACAAAGTAACAATTATCCTGTTTTGAAATCGAAGATTTGTCATTTTATGGACCTGATCCGACTGAATGAAGAAGTGATGGCTTTCCTTCATTTCGGGCACCCGATCCAATTTTGGACTGGTTTACTCTTTGTTCTTGCTGAGTTAATATTTGGACACTTAGGGTTTGTGCGCCATATTCCCAGCCACCAATTGTGTATTTCTTTTTTAACCCTTTGGGAGAGTTTTCTCCTAGGTGCCCAGCTGTTGTTATATTACGGACTTACATAGAGGACTGTTTTTTATTCCTGGACAGATTATCCTGCTCCGGGCTGGACAACAGGTAGTGAAGGACATAAGAAAAATTCGAGCAATGGGAAGGCAGATAGGTACAGAGGGGTGTACTGCAGATAAAGGAAGTGCAGGTGAGCAGCCATTTTATATTAGAGGGGGGGCTGGAAGGCCAAAGTGGGTGAGAGTTTAAGGCCGTGTGGGGTGTTAGTTTTCTGTATTAGTGAGGCACTGAGCTTATCCGTAAATCGAGATGCCAGGTGAGCGAGTGCAGATGTGCCATATTAAAGCAGCCTTTCACACATTCTGGAGTGAGCCTTTCGTGGCCGCACCTTCTCACTCAGCGTGTTTTTTAGGGGAACAAAAGAGGTGCCAATCAAGTAAAGATGTTTTAAATCCTTCTCTAGTTGCAGCAGCCTGGCAGCTAAACTGTCCAAGGACATACCAGTACTTCCGGTAGTCTTTGTTAGGGGCACATGAACGCCATCTGCAGGCCTCATGGTGTCTGTGCAGACCGTGAGGATGAGTCAGGATGAGTGAAGCCATCTCTTGATGTTTCCCAAGAAATTGTAGATTGGCTGAACGTTTTTGTGACCTTTATTGCTCCTTGAATTACTGAATTGATGGTGTTGTCTGAGGCAGCTCAGTTCGTGATTGGCTGGAGTGCAATGCTTGTTTGTGAGTGTTTGTTTGGTACACATGGCTGTAGGAAGGGAGGCAGTAGCTGCATGGAGCAAGCAAGGAAGAGTGGTTGGTGTGCTTCATCTCTGGCCTGTTTGTGCCAAGGGAATTGTTGCTTGGAAAAGGCCAATCTCTGGAGCTTCACTCTGAGGAGAGTTGTTGGGAGGAGTTAGATTTCAACCAGGAAATAAAAAAAAAAAAGCTTTTATTTACATTTTTCTATAGCACAGTGTGAAAGTTCCAGGAGTATAAAATAATCCAGCAGGAACAGGTTCAAGATAAATTGGTATTTATTATCAAAAAAAAACTCCAGCCACATCCAAGTACATCTTCAGGAAATACAACTGTCACCAATCTGATAATTCAACTATATACATTCTGAATGGAATATTCTGCAGAGGCAGAATATTCAACTATGTACATTCTATGTAGAACACTCTGCAGAGGCAGAATAAATTAATAGAAACAAACAAAGTACAATGAAGAATATCACACATCTTCTCCCCATAGAGAAAGGCAAAAAGAACTAAACATTTTTTATCTTGGCTAGATGATTAAAATTCCAAATGCGTCCATCATTGAGTTTAGCTGCTCCTTTGAATACCTTAGTAACTGTATAAGTATTGCTGACCTTAGAATTACATCTTGATCTTCCAGGCAATTTAACTTTAACCATATCACCAACATTAACTAGAAACGGTTTCACAGCATGACGTACATCGTAATTATTTTTTCTTTCATTCTGAGCAATCAATTCTTTATCATGTGAAGATTGCAATAATTCTTCTCCAGTAGCATTGTCACTATAGTTACTGACCCATGGTGGCTCAACAAGAGAATATGGTTTGCGTTTTTCAAATAATTCAAATGGACAAAAACCAGTGGTAGAATGAGGAGTGAGCCTGTACTCCTCAACTCTCTTCTTTAAATCATGTATCCAATCTTTACCATTACACCTTGAAATCTGAATTGCTTCCTTCAATGTTCTGTTAAATCTCTCAATCATTCCATTAGATTTGGGATGATATAATGCACACCTTTTGTGTGAGATTCCCCTATTAGTCAAAAACTCCATCATTTCTTTGGAGACAAATTGAACTCCAGTGTCTGTAAGTATTGACCGTGGATTACCTTCTCTGGCAAAAACTTCTGATAAAAATTTAACCACAGACGTGGTATTGATCTCATTGGTTATACCAATCTCAGGCCAGCGAGAAAACATATCCATGACCACCAGCACATATTTGGGAACACTACCAACATTGATAGGTCTCAAAATATCAAGGGCAATTTCTTCCCATACCTCAGAGGGGATTTCTCTACACACCATGGGAGATTTTCGCACCTTAAGATTCTTATCACTCAACTTGCACTCAGAACAGTCACAAACCAACCTTTCAATCATAATATCCATTCCTGGCCACCAATATTTGGATCTCAAACGTTCTTTAGTCTTACAAATCCCTTGATGTCCCTCATGAGCTAAACCAACCAAACGTTCCCTGATCCCCACTAGAGGAACCAACCTTCCACCTCTAAAAAGAACACCATCACAAACAGACAATTCATCCACTACCTTAACAAATCCAGCCAAACACTCAGATTTCTTCCAATGTACCACATCCGATAACAAATTGTTGTTGACTTCCTTTTGAACTTCATCTTTCTCAACCTCTTGACTCCATTCTTCCTCTGTAACACAACCACCTGCCACAACACACACACACTAACAATCTCTTCCTTCCACCAACCACACTATTCAACAGCATTAGACCCATCCGCAGACATCCTTGACAAACAATCTGCAACTTTGTTTTCCACTCCAGGTAAGTATACAACAGAGAAATTGAAGTCTTGTAGAGCTACCAACCATTTGCAAATTCTAGATGAGATGCAATCTAAGCCCTTTTTCATGAAAACTTCTTATAGAGGCTTATGATCAGAACACACAGTAAATCTGACACCCCACAAAAATTGTTTAAACGTCCTGACAGCCCAAAATATCGCCAGAGCCTCTCTTTCAATAGTTGAATAACGCTCTTCAGCTCCTCTCAAAGACCTTGAAGCAAACAATACTGTAACTTCATCTGATCCGCATCTTTGTTTCAAGACAGCTCCTAGCCCTTTAATACTGGCATCAGTATACAACACACAAGGTACACATGGTACAAAACTTTTCAACGCTTGAACAGAGACAAGAGAATTTTTCAAATCTTCAAACTCTTTATCACATTCCACGGTCCACAAAAACTGCACTTCTTTTCTCAAAAGATTACGCATAGCTACAGACCTGCTTGCAAGATTAGGCACAAAACGGGCATAGAACTCTACCATACCAAGAAAAGTTTGTATGTCTTCTTTCTTAGTAGGTTGGGACAACTTAGAAATAGCTTGCACCAATTCAGGTTTTGGACTAACTCCATCGCTTGAAATCACATAACCCAAATAAGTTATCTGACTGAAACCAAATTTGCACTTATTCAATTTCAATGTTATGCCTTTTTCCTCAAAAATCCGCAATATCTCTCTTACCTTACTTAAATGATCACTCCAATCATTGCTGTATATCAACACATCATCTTGAAAAAATTTCACTCCCTCTAAACCACTCAGCAAAGAAGACATTAATCGCTGGAAAACAGATGCAGCGGAACATAGTCCAAATTGCATGCGGTTAAATCGAAATACACCAAAAGGTGTCACAAATGCAGTCAAATTCTTAGAATCATCACTTAATCTAACTTGATGATAAGCAGACATCAAGTCAAGTGTAGTGAAATACTTGGCACCACCAATCAAAGTCACCATCTCTTGAATATTAGGAAGGGAAACTTGTCTTCCACAACTTCTTTATTCAAATGACGAAGATCAACACAGAGGCAATTTCACCAGAACTCTTGGTTGCAACGACCACTGGGGACTCCAGAGGTTCTATAATGCCTTCACTCTCAAGTCTCTTCAATTCATTCCGCACAGCATCGTGCAGGCTCAAAGGCACATTCCTCACCTTACATACCACTGGGACAGCACCATCCTTCATCCTAATGCGATGAACATATCCCTTCACACAACCAACTTTCTCTGCAAACACTGTGGGAAACTCCTGTCGGAGTTGATCAGACAACATATCAACTTTTCTCACTTGTACAGGAGGATCCATATTAGGATCTAAGAAAATTCCCAGCAATTTTTGTTGTTGCCAACTCAAAATAGAATCTCCCTTAACTAGCACATATAATTTTCCCATAGCTTTGTTTCCATGAAATTCAAATTTAGCTATGAAATACCCAACTAATTCAATTGGTTTACCACCATAACTGTATGGTGTCACATCAGGAGCCATGAGAGAAATTTTTCCTTTGAAAGTTTTATCGAATTCAATATCAGAGATTAGTGACAATTTTGCTCCTGAATCCATCATCATCATTATTCCACTACCATTCACGCAAACTATGTCAGAAGGATGAGAACGACTCACTTCATGCACCTCATTGACATTAATATCAGAAACTTGTAATAAAATGTCTCGCTCTAGTTCTCCTACAATATTGATTTTCTCTTTTTTTACATTTGGTGACTTACAAAATTTAGCAAGGTGACCTCTCTTTCCACATACCCTACACACCATGTGTAAAGCAGGACAATCCTTTGAATTCGCCATATGATATGGATTTCCACATCTGTAACAGAAACCTTTAGGTTTAGACGATGCAAACGCTTTACCTTTGGAAGAAGCAACAACATTAACACCAGATGTTTCACATGCCAAGTCTGACTTAACAGCACACTTAGTTTTTTGTAATTCTTTCATGCACTCACTTGAGTGTTCCACTTGTTTTGCAATAATAAGTACTTCTGATAATGTGGGATCATTTTTACACCATAACTCTTCCCTAATTGTCACTCCAACATTCCAACATAAATTGATCACGAATTCTCTCTTCTGTATTTTCACCAAAATTGCAAAGAGAAGCCGATTTCCTCAACGCTGTAACAAAATCTTCTACAGATTCACCTTCATGCTGCTTTCTCTTGCCAAAATGAAATCTTTCTAATATTATCGAAACCTTAGGTAGGAAATGTTTATCTCGTTTTTTTTCTATTGCTTTTTCAAATTCATTTAAACCATCACCATCTCCCTCATTCACTAAATCTGGCAAATTCTCGTATCTTGACCTTCAGCCCCTAGACAATGAACTAGCAGCGAAGTCTTTCTCTCAGAAGATAAATTAGGACCTGTAACTTTAACATAATTTAAAAATACTTTTTTCCATTTAGATCAAATTAAAGGTGGATTACCAAGAGAGGTAAGAAAAAATGGGGGAGGTGCAATATGTTGCATAGTGAATGCAAATAGTTAAATACACTGGGCGCAGTACACACCGATATCCGATATGATATCTGAAAATCACCTGTTAAAAGCAATATGAAATGAAGAAAAACAGGAAGAAGAGAGATAGAAAATAGTATGACTAACACAGAAGTGAGAAATGAAAAGAGAAAAAAAAAATGCAAAGTTGTGAAATTAGTAATGTGAGGAGTGAAAAATATTAGAGTGGGAATGAAGGAGAAGAGGTGAAAATATTTGACTTAACACGAAGAAATAACCATTAATTGCAGAACAGTCCTCTTTCTATGTTTATCAGAATCAGGAAGTCAAGAGGAAGTGCACCAATCCTTGAATAACCAGGCGTGTCGAAGAGGAAGTGCTCTGAGAGTTAAGATGATAGGGGAAACAACGGCAGAAATGTAGTCCCTGGAAACGGCAAGAAACCGATGAAAATTGGAGCTGTCAGACGGGTCCAACCAGCGTGAAGCCGCGATGTCCTGATGCGGTGAAACACAAGGTATCGGCAAATGTAGGAAGCGCGCACAAAATATTAAGAGAGATAATCTCTCACGAGCGGCCCAACGCTATTCAATTGTTGGCCTCGTGAAGGGTTGCGCGCGAGTTCTCCAGTGCGCGTGTGTTTCTCAGCGCGCGTGTGCTTTTCAGTGGGAGGGTGCTCGCGGCCAAGGCAGAATCCAATTGTTAGCCGCGCGAGTGTCCCTCAGAGCGCGAGTGCTTTCAAATGTCAACAAGCACTGCGCTGTTGCTATTTTAAAAAGGCTAGAGCGGCTGACCTTCAAAAGGAGGGAAAAAAAATTCCTTAAGACACTAGACTTCACTCGAGTAGGGATCAAGTGAAAAAAATGCACACGCAATGTCATGGTAAAAGAGACAAATCTGGCAGAAAAAAGGAAAATTCCAAATGGTGAAAGTCACGCACATAAAGGTTATCCAGAGAAGAAGTGGTATAAATAATACCCACTACCAGTCATAACTTAAAGGAAATCCTCAGATGCAGAAAAACACTCGGTGGGGAAATAAAGAAACTTACTTCCCATATAGTAGAGGTCGAATAGGATAGCTGCAGAAATGAAGGAACTGTTATGTTAAATTATTTTTATAAGGCGCACAGCTACCCAAAAAGGGTTTCCCAGCGCCAGCCTGAAGAATGGAAAGAGAAAGTAACGGTATTATTGGTTGAACAGCCATGTCTTTAAACTTTTGCGAAAATTTGCAAAGCTTGTTTCATTACGAAGTGATGCAGGTAGAGTGTACCACAGAGTAGGGCCAAGAAAGGCAAAGGAGCGGCCGCCCATCCGTGAGAGTTTAACCCTGGGAACCAAAAATGTTCCCTGGGTTGTGGAACGCAGCAGGCGTGTAGGTTGGTAAGGCTTGGCTAAGGCTTGCTGAAGTGCTGAAGTTTCCTCTGCCCAATCGTCGCCAATGTGAAAGTTCCAGTGAGTATAAAATAATCCAGCAGGAACAGGTTCAAGATAAATTGGTATTTATTACCAAAAGGAAACTCCAGCCACATCCAAGTACATCTTCAGGAAATACAACTGTCACCAATCTGATAATTCAACTATATACATTCTGAATGGAATATTCTGCAGAGGCAGAATATTCAACTATGTACATTCTATGTAGAACACTCTGCAGAGGCAGAATAAATTAATAGAAACAAACAAAGTACAATGAAGAATATCACACACAGTGATAATCCAAGAGGATTTTAGAGTCTTCTACATAACATAGATGGGTGTAAAACCACAGACAATTTATAAACAAAAGTGGTCCAGAGACAAGAAGAGAGACATATGTGTGGCATTTTAACAATATGGAAAAAGTTGTCTCTTGCGCAAATTAGTGAGTATAGACATACATGTAGCTTTACAATAGAAATGTTTCCGAGCAGCTACATGCAGCATGCAGTCAGTTAACGTAGCTGTGATTCATACCAACAGTGTGTAAGAGCCCACCATGATGTTGCAAGCAGTTTCATGAGTAGATGTTTTCTCAGGTGGTTTATAAAAGATAGGCCAGGTCTGAGGATGTCATTCCAGATCTTCGTCTCAAATTCTTGAAAAGAGTGCGTTAGAGTGGAGACTTTGTCACAACAAACTGTTTTAATTAGAGTTTACTGCTGCTGTGGAGGGGCCTCTGTCTACCTGGAAGTATACATTTTTTATCAGCTATTGAGGGATGTTAAGTGTGAGAGTTTTTAATATGATTCTGGTAGACGTGAAAGTACAGCTGGTGTGGAGTGGGAACTATTTGAGTCCAATCAATGATGGTACTATATTGTCAAATTTCCTTTGCCTTAAATCAGCCTTGAGTCTACACGAAGGACAACTTTCTTCTGGGTTGTCTATTTGGCAAGAGGAAGTCAGTGGCGATGGAACTTCTCTATTACAATCTGGAGATTACGAGTGTCTGTTCGATCTATCTAAGATCTTCTCTGGGCATGGGTCTTACTGATGTTGAGCGGGCTTTACCAATACTGTTTCATGGATGAATTGATTTAGCTGTTTGGCTAAAGAATTTCCAAATATTTTCACCACAAAAGGTAGGCCAGAAATGGGACAATAATTTTCGTTACAGGCAGGGTCAGTGTTGGTATTTGTGAGTATTCGCTCATTATTGTGAAGAATGCCGAAGGTGTATCGTGCTGAAGCTGTGTAGTGTAGTTGAAACAGGGAAATAGTTGCTGATTCAGCTAGTTTTGATAACATCTGGACCAGTAGGTAAGCGATTGGCTTGGTTGATGCAATGATTTATTGAAGGACTCCTTAAGAAGAGGGTGAAAGATGTCCAGCTTTCAGTCGGTAACTTTTTGTTGACGTTCGTACCAGTTGGGCAGAGGGACTGTGGTATCAGCAATATCATTATGTATTGTGCATGCATCACAATGAAAGAATGAGGCTCATTTGTTGCAGGAAGTATCCTGTAGCTGAGCTGTGTTTCAGCTGTCTTTAGCTTAAGTTCTTCATTTCAAACAGTTTCCGGCAAGGGTATTTGCTGCTCTTTTGGTCCTGTACACATGCAGATTTTGTATTTATTGTTATTTGCCTCAGAATAATGAGGTAGTGGTTGAGAGTGTCACCTGTCTTGCTGTGAAGGCTTTGTCATTTGTTATTTCTTGGGATTTGTGTAGTAGTGTGGTGTTTATTAACCCTGAGTTGGTGATCTGGTTGCTAAATTTCCAGGATTTGAAGGAATGAGTGTGCAGAGGTATAAGAGTAGTACAGTGGATGTATGGACATTCTGCCTCCTGGTCTGTTTTTTTGTTCTTCCACAGTATTTTGAATGCCTAAGTAGTGTCTCCATCTGGAAGAGGATGTCTTCTTCAAAGGATACTGCATTCGTTATCTAAGACTGTCAGTTTAGTATGATGGGTGCATTTTCATTTGTTTGGTTGAAGTTCTCTGATAGTTATTCTGTACTCTGTTTTGTGGGCTGCTTAGACAGGCGGGTCTTGGAGTTGCAGTCGTATCTTGTTGTTTCTTGGGTTCTCAATGGTTAATACTAAATGGATGGTGGATTTCTTTTTTCTTCTCACGCTGAGGTGAGTTGGGTTCTCATTTGTGGGATCCATTTTGTGAAGGGTCTAAGAAGTACTGTAAGATGTGGGAGATTAGAAAGTGAAATTGCAATTTAAGTAAGTGTGTCTGTTAGGACCTGCACTTAGAGGAGAGAGCTGGTCAGGGGTTTATAGGTTATTTGCTCTGCATTTGCAACCACATTCTGTGGTTTGTTGTTATTGGAAGGAATACATTAGGAAGTCAGGTTTGTTTGCCAGTGCTTCAGTAGCATCCGCGTGCGCCAAGGTTAGGCTGCACAGGTTCTGACGCATGGCTTGTGTCGTAGAAGCACAAATGGTACACCGGCTGTTGAGTGTTCCTGTAAATGAATCCCCTGAGAAAGGTTGCAGTTAGGTGTGGTTTGGCTGGGTTTGCTGCTTTTAGGTATGTGGAGGTATGAACATTCCTTGTTGTTGCAGTCAGTATCAGGCAAGGGCTCTGAGAGAGGGAGCTTAGGTTTCTGTCTTCTGGGTGTGGTGGAGCAGGTGCCATTGTGGTGCTTGATTTAATGTTGGCAGTCCTTCAATAGGTTCAAGTCATGTTGAGAGGAGATAAATTTGGGCTGTGTTTCAGAAACAGAACGTGGAAAACTAGTTCTCGGCTGTGTCACTGTGGTCTGAGGTTGTTTTAGATCAGTATTGCTGTAGTAATAGTAGTGTGTTGCATATTAAGGCTCTTAGCCAAACTTGTAGTGTCATGAAGACTGTTGAGAATAGGTGCAAATTGGACTCAGTCCAATGCACAATTTTTCTAATAGAGAAAAAATGACATTTGAGGCAGAGAATCTTGAATCCTGTTTTCTGTAGTGTATCCTATTGTTCCTTTCTGTTCTCAGGTATGAGATGGCTTTATATTTGGGAGCTTCTGAGTTTCCAACCATCCGAAAACTCTGTGTGTTCCCTGTCTTCCCAATGATGGGTGCATCGCAGCCCAAGTGTCAGCCACATGGAAGGTAGGCACAATCCTCCTGTTCCCAGAAAAAGCTCACATGCTGGGGTTCCCCTGATGACCACCTGTCGTGTTTTGTGCTGCCGTTTTTCATCTTCCTGGGGCTTTGTGTTCAGTCTTCCAACAAATGGTGGATGCGGTATGGTTAGGTGTATTCAAATTAAATCAAAAAAGATACCAAGGTGATAATACATTACCAGTTCAAAAAAGTCACCAGTGACTGAAGAAGTTAAGAGGGTTTCAGCGCAACCTCCTAGAGTGGTTCACCACAAAATCCATTAGTGTGCTCAAACAGATGTACCTCACAGTCTGAGTAACTCAATAAAGAAGGAACCGTTGCGTGGGTGCCCCAGTTTGTATATCAGGGCCACACAATCAAGTGCCATTGTAGCATTGTCCTCCATCTATTGAGTTGGAGTTTAACTAATCTGCACTGTTCGTAATTATCAATAACAACTTTAGTAGGTGTGTGGTGCCATTATCATGACACGTACCCTTCAGCAAACACAGAAGATAATGTCAATGGAGCTTCTAATGAAAATACTGGTGAAAGGAAAATTACATTATTGTGTAGGAAAAAAGAGAAGGTAAGGGAATGTTGACAGTAGTTACATGCAATGTAACAACTTTTATTACACAGTTCCTCTGCCTAAAGCAGGAATGAAGGCACCAGTGTTCCAGCTATGTGGGTTCAATCACTATTTAGCCATGGGATCAGCCTCCAGCAGTCGGCGTGTGCTAACCCTGTGAACGGGAGTGATGCAGTCTTCTGTTTCACACCACCTCCACCAGTGACCACAATCACAATAATATGAGGGCCAGTGGTAGAAATACAGATATGATAATGGAATAAGAGAGACGACACTCTTCTGTTAATCTAAGATGTCTGCAGGAGGCAGTGGCTATCTAAAAGGCAAAGACTTATCTAAAGTAACTTGCCATAGAAAGTTCTGTACTTAACTGTCATAGTGAATGGATATAGGTCAGCAATATCCCATTGTAACAGCTCTCTGTATTTAGATCTGGAATTCCTAAAAGCGAAGTACATAAACAATGATTAGCTCAAATATATCCACCTCAAGCTTCATCATTATGCACTTTCTTTGGAAAATGAGTAATAGTTTCTACTTGACTCTTGTAGGATTGCAGAATAACCAACATTGTAAACATTCTGCTGTACCATAATCTTAGCAATTTGTATGTACATACTAGAACTCTAATACCTTACATTTTGACATTCATACACATCATGAGCACCATAGTCCAGGATAAGACTCCTTCCTCTTTCATCATACGATAACCCTTAGTAAATGTGATAGACAAGTTCATATAGATATTTAAAAAAAGGTTCAACATTTGTTTCCACAAACAACACGATTTTCTGAAATACTTCTGTGTTTTCCCAGTGTCCTCCAATACAAATCCATAGGAAAACAAATGGGCCTTAGCAGAGGAAGCCCGAGATCTGTATATAAAGGTCCTGGCTGCAGCAACATTGCATCATGATTGCCTAGCAAAGGCAGCAGAAAGTTATAACTAGGTTGTACCGGGATCCCACAAGGCAAGTTTTACTTAGATATCCAAGATGGCCACAGTCTCTCCAGACTAGGTAAGAGTTCATGGCCTGCTGGGAATTGTAGTTCATTCTCAGGGTGCTGCTGCTTTGTGTGTTCTTCCTACATGTGAAGCTTCAGTCCAGTCATCGCCGAAATGCTGCCTTGACCACCAGCATTTCCTTCCCTGAAAGAAACTCAGCAAAAGCAGGGCCCTGCGCTAGCCCAGTACCGAGTGGTAAACAATACCTCCAGCCCTGCTACCGCAAACTAGCTCTTCACATACAAAATGCCATTCAGAACAACACAATACTCTGAACTGACACCCATCCAATACTCTACAGTTATTGTGGGTAAGAGACACTACAGGCTATAGCAAGGCAACATAGTCCTTCAGCAACACACTCAGACACAACTATTACTTTAATACACATGCAAACATAAACACAAGGCAGTCACCAACATATACCCCACACCAATTTGCAACAGCACATATTAAGGTTTAATCTTGAACATACTTCAAATGAAGACCACCTGGATTATTAACTGGCAAATAAGCCACCCAGCACCACTTCCTACCATAAGGTACTTGCCACACATATACAATGAGCACCCATGCCAGCTATGAAAATACGTAAACAATTCCTGGTTCACCCGTATCCCACAAATTTGCGCGGCCTCTGCCATCAAAACACTAGGGCCGAAACTTTACCACTATTGGTTCGGTTTTTATTAATACCAAGGTATGCTATATACACTTAAGATGATCTTAATGTGAAAGTAATTGGGTATTTTTGTACACACACACCTTTATTAAACCCAATCCCTAGTGGATTATGTCTTTGTCCTGAAGAATAGCCCAGATCGACTACGACTTTAAGTGCAAGAAACATGTCGACCTTTTTATACACAACTCTATGAACTGGATCAGACCTTTATATCCGCATAAAGCCACCCACTACTTTTAACTATAACAAGAGGACCCATATATTAAACTGTCAGGGTACCTTTCAGTTACTTTTAACTCACAGCACAACAATCTACACCTATACATACTTAGAGCACAGCCACTCATACTTCACAAACAGCATCTAAATCAAAAGATCTCCAGCAAAGAGCATCCTCGAGGGACCTGTTGGGCATTGCAGCTCCAGCCCAACGAGGAGCTTCCTTATGATGAAGCATGACACCCATTTGAGTGTGTGAGGGCCCTTGCTCCTGAGCAAACAGATCCCCCGATCTGGTTTCTCGGTTCACCACTGACCTTATCTCTGTTGCATTCTTCACTTTTCTTGATAGGAAATGCATACTCGTCACTTTCGGCCTGCCAGCCTGCCCTAGCACATTGCACTTTCGAGCAGACCCCTAGCTGGAGCGGAGGAGGGGCTGCGGACGCCTGCAAAGCCCGCCGGAGGTCCCGCGGTGCGGGACGCGCGCGGGGACGCGCCCGGGCGCGGCCCGGGTGAAGACCGGGCCAAGACGGGCCCGTCTTAGCCCGTCATAGCCTGTATTAGCCTGGGCTGGGCCACCCCCCTGAGAAGTGCAACAAGAGGACGTTGTATTCTGGACATTGGAGGGTTGCAAGGGTGAGTGTTCGTGGCTGCCATAAAGCCTTGTAATAAATATATAAGTATCTGTTGTGGGGTCTATCGCTCTGCACCTAGATAAAGGGAACATCGAGCAAGCCCAGAGCCACAATTCGGCTTGGGCCCAGCACTGTAATTCATCTATAATATACCCTCTGGAGAACGCTGACCGGGTTTGTGGACTGGTCTGTTTCTGACATACACTGGAACAATACTGGACACTGAGTGTGGAAACAATATATAGCGGGCCGCACTTTTTACGGCTACGTTCGCTATGCGCTCCTAGTGTGCTTTATGTTTATCTAAAAGCTCGTTTATAAACTTGTTCTTTTAACTTGTCTATCTTGCGCTGAGGATGGGCAAAAGAAAAGCGGGCTCAGCTGCCAAACCAATTGTGGGGGGGCAGCAATCGCTCTTGAACTTTCTGACAGGCGCGATGGGGGCGATAGAAGACCAGATAAATACAGTAGAGGAAATGTTGACGCAAGGAAAGTTACGGGGACTGGTAGCTAAAAGTACCGTGGGTCAAACAATCGATTATCCCCTGCAAGTAATCACATAGGAGACTGCCGCCGAGAAGCCCCCCCAGAATAAGTGTGTCCAAAACATATCTGATAATATTTATGTAAGCGATCTCGATTCTGAGCCACAGCCCCCGCCCAAGAGATCCAGAAACCCAGAAATCGCGGACAGGGCACCTAACACTGTTTCATCTACTCCCCTATTATCCCCCAAGAGAGTAAATAGGACAAAGCGGACAAAGGGGAGCAACTTGGGCAAACAGGGTAAGCAGGGTAAGCCCGTGTCTGGGAGGAAATCCTCGAACAGTGTAATGGCTGATGGTCAGATGGTCGAGCTTAGTAAAATCATTAGCAAAATAGATAATTTGCATAACAGCCTAATGGACTCAATTTCGAATTTAACGGCTAGAGTGAAGTCCCTGGAGGATATTATAACAGTAAGAATGGATTTCCCACATAATGTTGCAAATGATAAAGCTATTGCACATACAGAAGACTTGAATTCCAGGGTTAATATGCGTATTAATGGTATAGGTAATATTGATAAGCTGGCACATATAACCAGTCCTTATGACCCCCAAACTAGGCATATGATTGCACCTGCGCCTAAAGCGCCAGTAGTTGCACAACTAGATAGGCCCCAGAAAAGGTATACCACTGCGTCCGGTAATAAAATCATTAAAGAGACACATATGAACTCGCAGAAAATATTAATGAATCCATCTTTTTCTATCGAGCTACCGCCAGCTGTGACTCCCTACACAATCATTTTGGCCAATGTCCCTGTTTTAGAGTCACAGAAGAACGAAACATGGGAGGCCCTGAGGAATAAATCACTTTTCTGGCTGGGCTCTAAAACCGGCCTCACTGAAGTCCTGTTTGCTAAATTTAAAATGGCTAGAAGGGTGCCTTGGGTAGGCCGGGAAAATAAAATGCTTGTAGGGGACTGTATAGTCCTTACATTCAGCGACCCGCACCTAATACAGGCTATTTTGACTAGAGCAGGGAACATCAATATAACACATACGGGTATTAATATTCTGCCCTTAGGATTCTTCTACCAACCACACATGGTCTTTCAACATAGAAACCAGAATACGCTACCCCAGGATAGTTCCACCCTTATTTATAATGTACCGGTTGCCAATCGTTTCGATGCCCTCCCAACATTAGAGGACATCGATTGACCAAGAGTCCAAGAATTACCTAGTTTACAAATGGGAAGTAGGACCGATTTAGTAGCCTGCGGTCTAATGGCTGCTTTAAATACTAATGAAATATCAAGTTTAATTATGAAAGACGGTCCCCCTCAAATATTGGGGCCTATTTCTTCTTTGGGTATGGACAAGAATATGCCCCCAAATGAAAGTGAAACTAACCATTACACTAATGTTATTACTCAGAGGGACCATGCAGTTAATGAATTTATTTTAACTAATATATTATTTTGGAACGTGGCTGGGCTGCGTCAAAAGGTGGAAGAGCCACAATGGGTTACCTTCATTGGCGATTTCACAATATTGTGCTTGCAAGAGACTTGGATGTCGAATGAGGTGCATATAAACGGATATAAGACCTTCCATACACCTGCGGTGATCTCGTCGAGCGGGAGAAACAAGGGGGGGCTGTGTACATATATTTCCAGCAGTTTATCTGTTAACAGGATTGATTTTAAAATCTCTAAAAGATATTATCAAGTCTTGTTAATGCATCTGGATAGAGAGCATACTGTGGCCCTTGTAAATTTTTACAATAACATCCCCAAAGAGCAGCTAGGTCATGTGTTGGGTGAATTACGGAAAGATATCTGTAACTTGTATGAAAGTTCGATGGAAGACCTATGCATTATCTGGGGTGGGGATTTTAATGACAAGGTTTGTCAGTATGCTATGAAGGGAATTTGTGGCTTAAGTACGGAAAAAGGTGTGGAGCTTGCCCATTTCCCTCATACAACATCCGGTGAGTTGTTTAATATCATCATGTACCAATTTGATTTAGGGTTCGCTAATGAACTCTGCTCCCCCACAGTCCCATTTAGGAACACCTTTAATGGCAGAGGACTAGGCTCCATAATTGACTATATTCTGATCACTAAGATCCATACTCGTAGGGTGAGGGATTTTGTAACTCACTCAAACGCAATGAGTGATCATTTTCCAATAAGTCTTTCCATTTGTCTAACAGGTGCTATGCCGAACAGGGAGACAGAGGAACAATTATTCCCTTTTGAACCTACGCTTAAAAGACTAAACGGGTATACCCTGAGTTGGACAAAAATAGACCCAACCATGTTATTTAGTCAAATTATAAATAAATGCAAGAAGGAAGTGGCTGTCTGCCTTGACGAGCGGGCCGTCGATTGTGAGGTTTTAAACTCTTTCGTCATTATCTCTAAAGAGATTAAGGAGCTATTGACAGTGAAAATCAGAGAAAGAAAGGCAAAGGAACAGGGATGCTTTGACTCAGGATGCACCAAAGCACACACTAACTTAAAGATAGTCTTACACAGGCAGGATAGCACCCAACATGAAAGAAAAATGGCCAGGGCTGCCTACAAGCTCGCGTTAACGGAACGTAAAGAAAACCTCAGAGTGCAGGCCTGGCAGGCCCTGCATGAGGCTAGTGATCTCAAAGATAACAACAGTTTTTGGAAGGTGGTTAATGCTCCTTTTTTAGCCCCTAGAGATCTACCCTCAGTAAAAATAGTTATAAACGAAATTACTTGGGTTGAGTATTACACCAAGCTATATAATGAAGCTGAGCAAAATGAGGCTATACCGGAGCGGGATCCGCCCCTTTCAACTGAACACACTTGTACTTTTCCCCTGGATTTATGTTTTACTCTGCAAGAAGTCATATGTGCCATCAACGAAAGCGTTGCTGGTAAAGCTCCTGGACCAGACGGTGTCCCTGTGGATGTGTACAAGGCTAATTTACCGTTCTGGGGACCCCTGCTAACCCACGTTTTAAAAGCCTGTTGCCAACAGGGTTTGATTCCAACGTGGGCAGATTCGATAGTGGTCCCCATTTTTAAAAAGGGGGACCGCAACAAACCAGCTTGCTATCGTCCAATTTCCCTGCTGGATTCGTTTCTTAAAATTACAGGTCGCATTATTTTAAACAGGCTACAGTCATGGGTGGAAGAGAAAGGAGTTCTTTCTAAATTACAATATGGCTTCCGCAAGGGTCTGGGACCATTGAACAGGGGCTGAACTTAAACTTAGTGATCGGCAAATACACACATGCGAAACAAGGAAAACTATTTTTAGCATTTGTCGATCTCAGCTCCGCTTTTGACTGCGTGAGACATAATAAATTGTGGAGTATATTGAAAGAAATGGGGGTGGATCCTCCCCTTATATCTCTCATGATGCAGTTATATAAAGAGGCTGGTGCTAGGGTTCGTTTTGGTAGGCAGGGCGAATGCACAGCCAAATTTCCTATTAGTAAAGGTGTTAGGCAGGGCTGTGTGCTCGCACCCCTACTTTTTAGCTTGTATATTAATGAGTTAGGACAATTTTTAACTGAACAATGCCAGGATCTTCCTATAATTAACAATCAACCTGTACCTGCATTGATGTACGCGGTCGACGCGGTTTTAATGGCACGTACTCAACTAGGTCTGCAGAGAGTTTTAACGAGTTTTACACTATTTATGGGTGCAAGGGGTTTGAAAGTAAACATTTTAAAAACCTACATCATGAAATGTGGTAAAATTAGTGCAAGGTGCCGCAACATTTTTATTGATAATTCAAAAGTAGAATGTATTAGTAGTTTCCCATACCTTGGAATTCAATTCGATTATCGAGGGACCTGGGTACCTGCTGTGCAGGCGAGAAAATTGATGTTTATCAGAATGATTGGTGCATTGACTAATTTCACTAGAAGGTTAGGCAGAAGACCAATCCCAGAATTAATACTGATATATAAAGCCAAGTGCCTATCCACAGCCATGTATGGTGCTGGTATTTGGGGGCACATGGATGTGAACCCTATTCAACTAATAGAAAACGCTTTTACCAAGTACTTACTGGCTGTCCCCAACTTTGTTTGCCATTCAGAACTCGGGCTGTCATATATAGCAGATTTGGTTAAAATTGAACTGATCCTACTGTGGCATAAGGTCTGGGTTACCGAGGAGACCAGTTTTAATCGCGAGGTAATCAGGGATTGTCTGGGGATGGTAAAGGTGTCCACTATCCCGTGGTTAAATTACATCAAAAAGTTCACTTGTGATATTGGCCATCCAGAATATTTTGAAAATCCAGACAGTCTTACTAAACTTACGAGAAAGTCCTTAAAAGCATTCTGCCTAGCGCATTTGCAAGCTAATAGACTTGCTGTAGAGATCGTTAAACAAACAGTCTTGGAGAACCAATTAATGCTATCATGTTACGTTATTCAACCATACCTAGTTTGTGTACCTGGGTCTTATGAGAGGATGCTATTAACACGATTTCGCTTGGGGACCTTTCATAGACTGGTGAGTTTTCCCACCATTAATGACTGGTCAAAAATACTGGATGTCTGCCCGTGTGACGCTATTTCACAACAATCTACACTACACGTGATTTTATTTTGTAAATTTTACCTCCACCCAAGAAAAAGTTTTTTAAAACCAGTTTTGAAAAAGATGGGGCTGAGACAATGTCGTACCGCGTTATTGGCGTTGCAAATTTTAGACGGTGAATTGATTAATCTAGCTGTTGCTTCCTTTCTGAAAAGTGTTATGAAATATAGAAGATTTTATGAAACCAGCTGATGTACGCTTATCTCTAATCACCATGAAGTTTATCTCTTGGTAAAACTGTTTTTGTTTTTTAGATTGAATGTTTAGCTTTGTGCTTTTATGATTTAAATTCTAAATCGAATAAAGCAATTTTTGATTGATTGATTGATTGCATACTCTATTGATTCATATAGTCACCCGTAGATCAAACCTCACAATACCAGGATGCCCAATGGGTAGAAATAGACTTTTATCCATTCACTCAACTCATGAAAACTGACATAATCACTCACTGATTACACACCACCACAATGCTGAATTAGACTCCAGTGTGTGATGGAACTGCATGGAAAGTCAGAATCTGGACTACTGAATGGCGCTACAGTGCTAAATTACTGGGAAACTGTGCGCTATATAAGTGCTAATTAACAAGGCCAATAAAAATATATATGTTGCTTAATGAAATTACTTTCATGTCATTACAATGCCGAATTGGAGGTATTTTATGTGTACCTTTTTAGCCTTGTCTAAATGCCATCTGAAGGGCGAAACATGTCGGCTAAATGTGTAAAATACAGCAAAGAACTGAATGATTCAAAATTCTTGCGTATTATTAAGCATGTCCTGCATTATCATGTCTTTAATCTTATTTGTGCAGTTGAGCAGCCTGAGAGCAGCCGGTCTGAGAATGGCACCAAACTGACCCAGCAAGTACCTTGGTGAGTGAAGTCTGGGGACGAATGTGTGCCCCTGTTCCATATGTAAACCATCTCAGCGTCTAGAAGCAATAATGTTTAGTAGTGCATGCAGTACAAGCAAATCAAACATAAAAATAAACTGTATAGGCAATTAAATCTACCACATGGAACTGATGGAGGTTGTGAATAACGTTGTAGCAATGTTGTAGCCAATAGGAGGCAGGCAAGGGGATGGGGCAACACAACTCCATTGTGAGAGAACATTTCCTGGGTTTGTTTGTTTGTTGTTAGCATTTTTCTTGCTGGGGCAGGTGGACCATTGTTGTTTTATTGCAGGTATGAGGTCTTTTTCATTGGTCCTGGGGCAGTCAGGGGTGCTGGACAGTTTCTGTGGTGCGTACTGCTGATTGCTATTGAGGGTCTCAGGTTCTATAGCGTCAGACCTGACAACTCACATGGGGCCTCTGCGTGTCACATGATAGTGGCTCCTTTCACATGGTCACCCGGTGGATGAGTAGCCGATACCACATGGTGGCAGGAAAGACGAGCTAGAAACCACTTCATAGAGTGGATTTCCAGCTAAAACATCCGATGGCCATTTAGGGGTGTGTAAATACCCCAGCACATCAGCACCAGCCTCAACAAGCATTTTTGTAGGAAGAGGATTGGTGGCTGGGAGGAGAGAAAAGTGCCTCAGACTGCTCAGCAGGAGGCCCCGCCCCTTCCAAGGCCCGCTCCCTCCTCACGTGGCGAAATGTTCATTTAAGTTAGAAGTTCTGTAGCTTTCTAATCAAGTTATTTCCACTGTGCTCTTGACTGTTCCAGGGTAATTCTGGAGGGGGAGTTTGCCTGTTACTCAGATGCAGCTTTGCCCAATAATCAAAGAAACAGACTCAATGGCCAGCCAGAGCATTTACCTTTAACAGGATCATGTGTTGCAACAGGTATACAGTAGGGGGTGTCTAGGTGCTGAGTAAACAGGAGCCTCTACCCTGCCCTCCTCCTCGGTGGAAGTACATGGCCTAGCGAGAGACTAGCATCATAAGCACATTTTGGAAATGTGATAAGAGAAAGTAAAGTGCCTGCAGTGGATTCTGTCCAGGGTCCTCCTTCCAGTGTGGAGTGTGTGAATTCACTGAGCCTCAATACCACAGGAAGAAAGAGCCTATGCAGATGGAGAGCTTTTAACGATACTAGGCGCTAGATGACCTGGAGGGAAACAGCATCATGAACCAAATACACTTTGCATATATGTCCTTGAAGTGCAGACTGCCAAGCAAAGGGAACAAACATTAATCAGAAGTAATGGTGGGCAATTGAGCTATGTACATGGACTGCTTAGGGACCAACGTGTTGCATGTTTTTCCTCCCAGGTGTACACTTGTAGTCCTCAGAGTTCTTAGGCAGTAGTGGCTGCTACCGGGCAGTAGTGGTTGGGCAGGGAGAGAGGGGGTGAAAAAAAAGAAGAAAAGAAAAAAAAATCACTTACCTTCCCGGCAGCCGCATTTACTCCGTCCTCGTCCTCTTTGGTCGACAAAACAGGAAGCACCCAGGCTCCCAACTCCCCTGACCAATCACAACGCTGCCTTACAGCAGCATTTTGATTGGTCTGAGTGCTGTGGTTCGGTGCTCAGACGGAGACTGGGAGGCTGTGCACGTACTCCACCAGGCTGTACAACACAGCCTGGTGGAGATCATGCCAAGTGCACATGATGGTTTTGCCAGCCCAAGAGGGGCGGCCAAACCGTCATGCGCACTTAGGAGAGTGCCACCACTGCTCCCCCTGCTCTGCGGGAAGGGCAGCCTCGCCCCACCCACACCTTTACATGGGCAATAATGAAAAATAAAATGATAATAACACTCTTATTATCATTTTATTTTTCCTGTGGGGCGACGCTCCTCTGCTTTAGCGGAGGAGCCACCCCTGTTTTTAGGTTTATTGGGGTACACGTGATGGGGCCCTGTGGTGGCTGATTAGCACCCCCTTGAGAGAGAATGTTAATGTAGCTGTGGAGCAGCTCAGAGGCCAACGTTTGTATGGGGAAAGGTATAGTTGAGTTTGAAGGAGCAGCCCAGTGAGTGTCTGCCCAGGTAGCTGAGAATTAGCCAAAATTCTCAAAAACAGCTTCAAGCCAACCATAGAAAAGGGAGCTGGAATTCTGGTGGTCGGTGACAGATGGGGTATCAGACACTGCACAGAGGAGACCAGTAAGAGCTCCAACTGGCCTGAAAGTCAATATCCCCACAGGTGGACTACTGGGGCTGTACTGGTGCTGGAATGTACTTAGCACCCTTAGGATCTTCGCCGTTGAACTTATTTAGTAACTGGAGCACTCAAGGGGCTTCGCTGTTGCCTCTGGCCAGGGCAGCTCCACTCCAGCTTGTCCAACAAGGTGATCTAGGCATGGTCTGATGCCAGTGGAAACAGCAATCGGGGAGGGGAGGTAAGGCGGGGGCTGATTCACAAAGGCATCCAAGAGTATGTCAGCTGGTGCTCCTGGAGTACTCTTCTTCTTTACTCTTGCCTTTGTGAATTGTCCACAAAACATCTACAATAGGAATAACATGGGAATACTCAGGATATATTCATATATATTTAATAAATTGAGAGGGCTGTGCAGTCATTCCACTTTTAACAATTGGTATGTAAATGAGGACTCCTTTGGGAACACTTCCCCTACTGATAAATACTTTTGTGAATCAGCCCCGGTGTCTATTACACCAGTACTACTACTTCCCCTACTCATAAATGCTTTTGTGAATCTGCCCCGGTGTCTAGTACTCCTGTAGTGCTACTTCCTCTACTCATAAATACTTTTGTAAATCTGCCCTGGTGTCTAGTACTCCTGTAGTACTACTTCCCCTACTCATAAATGCTTTTGTGAATCTGCCCTGGTGTCTAGTACTCCTGTAGTGCTACTTCCCCTACTCATAAATACTTTTGTAAATCTGCCCTGGTGTCTAGTACTCCTGTAGTACTACTTCCCCTACTCATAAATGCTTTTGTGAATCTGCCCTGGTGTCTAGTACTCCTGTAGTGCTACTTCCCCTACTCATAAATACTTTTGTAAATCTGCCCTGGTGTCTAGTACTCCTGTAGTACTACTTTCCATACTGATAAATGCTTTTGTGAATCTGCCCCGGTGTCTAGTACTCCTGTAGTACTACTTTCCACACTCATAAATGCTTTTGTGAATCGGCCCCGGTGTCTAGTACTCCTGTAGAACTACTTCCCTTACTCATAAATGCTTTTGTGAATCGGCCCCGGTGTCTAGTACTCCTGTAGAACTACTTCCCTTACTCATAAATGCTTTTGTGAATCGGCCCTGGTGTCTAGTACTCCTGTAGAACTACTTCCATTACTCATAAATGCTTTTGTGAATCGGCCCCGGTGTCTAGTACCCCTGTAGAACTACTTCCCTTACTCATAAATGCTTTTGTAAAGCTGCCCTGGTGTCTCGCACTCCTGTAGTACTACTTCCCATACTCATAAATGTCTTTGTAAATCTTCCCTGGTGGGTGGTTCTCCTGTAGTACTACTTTACATACTTGTTAATGCCTTTGTCAATCTGTCCCAGTGTGAAGTACTTCTGTATTACTACTTCCCCATCTCATAAATGATTTTGTGAATCTGCCCGGGTGTATAGTACTCCTGTAGTCATACTTTACATAATCATAAACGCTTTTGTGAATCTGCCCCGGTGTCTTGTACTCCTGAAGTACTACTTTCCATACTCATAAATGCTGTTGTGAGTTAGCCCCGGTGTCTTGTACACCTGTAGTACTACTTTCCATTCTCATATACCCTTTTGTAAATCTGCACTGGTGTCTAGTACTCCTGTAGTACTCCTTCACATACTCATAAATGTTTTTGTAAATCTGCACTGGTATCTACTACTCCTGTAGTACTACTTTTCATACTCATACATGCTTTTGTGAATCTGCCCCGGTGTCTTGTACCCCTGTAGAACTACTTCCCTTACTCATAAATGCTTTTGTAAATCTGCCCTGGTGTCTCGCACTCCTGTAGTACTACTTCCCATACTCATAAATGTCTTTGTAAATCTTCCCTGGTGGGTGGTTCTCCTGTAGTACTACTTTACATACTTGTTAATGCCTTTGTCAATCTGTCCCAGTGTGAAGTACTTCTGTAGTACTCCTTCACATACTCATAAATGTTTTTGTAAATCTGCACTGGTATCTACTACTCCTGTAGTACTACTTTACATAATCATAAACGCTTTTGTGAATCTGCCCCGGTGTCTTGTACTCCTGAAGTACTACTTTCCATACTCATAAATGCTGTTGTGAGTTAGCCCCGGTGTCTTGTACACCTGTAGTACTACTTTCCATTCTCATATACCCTTTTGTAAATCTGCACTGGTGTCTAGTACTCCTGTAGTACTCCTTCACATACTCATAAATGTTTTTGTAAATCTGCACTGGTATCTACTACTCCTGTAGTACTACTTTTCATACTCATACATGCTTTTGTGAATTGGCCCCTGTGTCTAGGACTCCTGTAGTACTTCTTCAATTACTCATAAATGCTTTTGTAAATCTGCCCCGGTGTCTAGTACTCCTGTAGAACTACTTCCCTTACTCATAAATGCTTTTGTGAATCTGCCCTGCTGTCTGGTACTCCTGTAGTGCTACTTCCCCTACTCCTATATTCTTTTGTAAATCTGCCCCGATGTCTAGTACTCCTGTAGTAACTCTTTCCATACTCATAAATGCTTTTGTGACTCGGCCCCGGTGTCTAGTACTCCTGTAAAACTACTTCCCTTACTCATAAATGCTTTTGTGAATCGGCCCCGGTGTCTAGTACTCCTGTAGAACTACTTCCCTTACTCATAAATGCTTTTGTGAATCTGCCCCGGTGTCTAGTATTCCTGTAGGGGTTCCTCGGGTGTTGGACATTTCCGGGCCAAGTCAGAAAGGCGCGTACGAGTATGTCAGTCAGTCAGTCAGGAATTTTTTATTTCGGCCAATATCACCATAAAAGCACAGGTAAAAAAATACGCCACAATTCATACATGTAAATTCCAAAGGTAAAGTGCATGTGCAATATCAAAGAATTCCATTTAAAAGTTATAAAATGTAATAAATACATTAAAATAAACATTAGCAACATTTGGGGTTTAAAAAAGGTAGGGTTGATACCAATATTAGGTCACAGAAAGGTGATGGAGTGATCAAATTAAGCAGAGCCTGATTTTAAAATAGCTCGGCGCGCACACCACATAGAGAATAGGTATCGGGAGACAGAATACACAATGGGCATACTAGTATCATATTTTAAAATCCTATAGGCTTCCGCACAATGGTTTGTCCCAAGGTTTCTACATATCTGTACTAGCCATCAGCGTCTAGCCTTCTTGTATGCCGGGCAAAAAAACAGTCTCCGAAATGTGGTTGCAAGCTGGAGAACCCTGAGTTGAAGTGCCCCCCCAGTTATTTGTAAAGGCGCGAATCGGCAATGCTCCGTGCCTGAATTGTAGGTACAGCTTTTTCGCAAGGGGGCTGGATGACATCAAGAACAGGTTCTAGGCTATATTGCTCTTTAATCTCTAAGAAGGATGCAGTCATTGTACCAGTTGCAGGATTCCTCTTTAGCTGGTTAATTTTATAATCCCTAAAAATCTGTGACAGGGTCTTCCTGGTTATTAACATGCTGCTTCCTTCAGCGTTAGCCCATAGGTCACCCATCCCCATAGCTTCTAAGGAGTTTTTAATATACGCCAGCCATGGGATTTTGCTAGCTCCTTGTAGGCTCAGCACTTCCTTTAACTCGGCTCTAAAAGCTTCTAATTCTGGGGTACTCCATAGGCGTCGCCAATGTAGTAGGGGTCTAAGGGCAGCTTCCTCTGCAATTGGACCAACCCCAAGATCCATTCGAAGTGGCGTGAGCGGAGTACTTATCAGGAGGCCTAGGAGTTGCCTAACAAAAGAGTTTTCATTCTTAGATAGGGAGTCGGTTGGCCGATGGCCCCACATTTCTGCCCCATACAGGGCTGCCCCCCTTATTTGAGCTTTGTAGATTTCCATCACAGGCCCAACCGTTTTCTGGGTGCACTTCCTGAGCATTTTGGCCAACCCCCCCGTTGTCTGTGCTAGCTTAAGGCTGGCCTTCTTTATTTGTGCGCTCCACTCCATCTTCTCAGTAAGTGTTAACCCTAAATATTCAAAAATGCTCACTTTCTCTAGTGGTTTCCCATCTAGCTGGGGCTTTGGTCGTGTGGTATTTCTTACGTTAAAAGCCATATATTTAGTTTTTTGTGTGTTTATCTCTAAACCCCTGCTTTTACAAAATGAATGGAAAATATCTAGTGCCCTCTGTATACCCATAGGGGACTTAGATAGTAAGAGGGTATCATCGGCGAACATCAAGGCAGGAACCTTGAGGTTCGCTAGCCTAGGGGCACCTATATCCCTCCCAGCGGTCAGGGTTTCCACTAAGCCATTAATAAATAGGGAGAAGAGGGTCGGGGCCAACACGCACCCTTGTCGTACTCCTCTTTCTATGGAAATGGGGTCAGTGAGCTCACCATTCTTCCCATGCCTGATTTGGGCAAAATTACATTCATGGAGCCGTTTCATCTGGTAGCAGAGGTAGTGGGGGGGCCCTATTTCTAGTAAGATGCACCACAATTTGTCCCTGGGGACCAGGTCAAATGCCGATTTTAGGTCGACAAAGATCAAATAAAGGATGCCGCCCTCCAGAAGAACCGTCTTCCAGTACACGAGTTGCAGCCTAAGAATTTGATCTATTGTGGACATTCTAGATCTAAAACCTGCTTGGAAATGGCTGAGTATGGAGTACTCCTCCATCCAACTCTCTAGTCGACCCAATAGCACTCGTGAATATATCTTCTGGGTAACATCTATGAGGCTTATTGGGCGATAATTGGAGAGTAGCAGTGGCGAGCCCTTCTTATGGATTGGAATGATTTCCGCCCCCAGCCAGATCTTGGGGATTGGCATTCCCTTCAGAATAGCATTAAACAGGGTCCAAAGGTATGGTGCCCAAATTTTCGGCTCATTATGGAAGAGGTCACCTGGGATCTTGTCTAGTCCCGGTGCCTTAGAGGGGGTAATCCTATTAAGGGCATCCCCTATCTCTTTTAGAGAAATTGTTGGAGCAGCAGAAATAGATGACTGCAGGTGGGGGCACTCATTTATATCCTGCTCCGCTACACCCTATACCCTTTCATATAGAGGTTCAAAGTGGGCCCTCCAAGCTTCTGCCCCCAAATTTGGTTATATTGCCAGTTTGTCATTTGTGCAGCCAGTATTTACCAAATTCCAAAATGTCCTCATATCCCTGGAGCGTAAGGCACTTTTCAAGCTGTCCCATTTATCTTCCTCCCATTGTTTCTTGGCCACATTGATTATATTTTTGTGGGCTGATCGTTTGTCTTTTATTTGGGATCTTTCTTTGGATTTGATAGCTAGGACCAATGCTTGCTTGGCCTTGCGACAATCGCCATTGTACCAAGGGTGACCCGGGGATTCCTCTTCCCTAGATTTTGAGATAGGGAAGAAGATATTTGCCAGATCAGATACTAAACCTTGGTGATTGTTCGCAATTTCATGTAGGGCAGTGGTGAAAATAGCAGTTTCACTAAATTGGGTTGCAACCTTAAGATATGGAATTACGGTTTGGTAAAGAGAGGCTAGATTTTCCTGGGATTTACAAAATGCTCCCCATTTGACTCTCCTCCTACAACTAGATAGAGTTAACCTGGGGCTGGTTGAAGGTTGGCCTGTATTAGCAAGCCTAGGGCAAGGCAGTACCATCTCAAGAGTCAGGGCGTTGTGGTCGCTGTCGTATCGAGGGACAACCTTAAAATCAATCACCCGCTGCCAGGATTTAGTATCCACCAGGATATAGTCTAAAATAGAAGAGCTTCCTGGTCTGTTATAAGTTTGGTTCGCCGGGGAGTCAGATTCTGTGCGCCCATTGCAGGTCCTGAGGGAGTGGTTCAGTGTAAGGGTATTCATTTGGAGTACCAGTGCAGTCCAGGGCTGGGTTGCCGGGGCGTTTGGTTCTGGTATGGCCCAATACTGGTCCTCCTCACTGACATCACCCCCAATTAGGTCTTTCAAGGGTTCAAACTGGCAGTTAAAGTCGCCAGCAAGAATCACCAAGGTGTTATCAGGAATAGTGTATAAAAAAGTAGTCAATTGCTCCAGAGTTGTCAACTCCTGGCCATGACTAACTGGGCGGGAATAGACATTAATTACAGCTATTCTAATCTTGCCGGGGAAGCTCAGGATAACACAGAGTATGTCACGGGAGGAGGTCTCGACTAACCTAGCCGTGCAACCCAAGTGCACTGCAATCCAGGTACAAAGTCCCCCTGCGGGTCTTCCCCTCCACATGTGGCTGTTAGGCAAAAGGTCGCATAACCTAGTCTATGGGTATCCTCCCTCGCCCAAGTTTCCTGAAACATGCAAATGTCGTTGTCTTGGATAAATGCTCCCCACTCCTGGTTGTCTAGTTTTGAGGTGAGGCCCGCAATGTTCCAAAGCTTGGGTGTGTCTTTTAATAGCTGGTTTAAATTGCTGGGTTCTTCTATAATGGAACACTCGGCTCTGGGGGATATACTATCAATAGTCGCCTGCTACTGGCCTATCGTTACATGTAGGGACGTCGGAAGTGAATCTATTTCATTAAAATTAGTAAAGGACCTTTCCACTCCCTCTCTTTGGGTACCACCCACTCCAACAACCCTCTTAGTGGCCCAATGTTCATCCTGTCTAGAAGTGTCAGGACACTTGCACAGCTTCCTCCACTCATGGGGGTCCCACCAGTATTCCCACTGTAGATTTGGTTCCACAATCTGTGGTTGTGCTATTTTTAGTCGGTCTACTGCTTCTAGGGACGCGAATCTATTTGTGAGTGGGAGATTAAAAAACAGTGGGCTTGGTTGATCCTGTCCCATAATGGTATTTTGCTGGTACTGGTGCCTGAACCCTGCCCCATTGGTTGGCCACAGATTATTGTTTGGGGCTGGTCTTGAGGGGTAAAAAGACCCCAAAGGGAGTGGCCAAATACCCCTTCCTGCCTTTGCTGATTTCATATTAGGAGGGACCTTACCACCTGGGTGTTTCTAAAGTTGATCACAATGATATCTCCGGGGATATCTTTTGGCCTCTGGCCCAACCATCCCACCCTGCGTACAAATAAAATTTCACCAGCATCCTATGAGAATTGGAGTTGTTTTGCCAGCCAAAAGATGCATTTTTTTTTTAGGTCATAATATGATTCCCTTTGGTCCCTATTAAGTTCTGGTACTCCGGTTAGGATCATAACATACGGTATTGAGTCCGGGGGAGATTAATGCATGGTAGGGTTGATCTTCCCTCTACTACTTCTGTTCGTGTGACTTGCCCCTCTTTGGCTCTATGCTTTACCCCCGAATGCTGCGCGTTGGCTTCAACCCGAGGCATTTCTGGGCAGTGACCTTGCTTCTTGCCACTCTCCCCACCCCGACTGCACTCCTGGTTTTGTGGACTAACTTTGTCTTTAGGCTTGCTGGGAATATTCACATGCTCAGTTGCGCCCTCCTTAGTGCTCTGTGTATTGGATGGCAAGCTCGGGTTCATTACTGGGGCATGATCTACTCTCTGATGGGCGGGGCGGGTTTGGGTCACACGCTGCTGGGGGCGATCTTCCTCTCTAAGATTGGCATCTACCTTAGCAACATAAGTTTCTAACAGTGATGTACGTTTGTCTACCTGGGAGGTTAAGATATTCAGCTCCTCCTTAATGATATTTCTTATTTGCAACTGTAGATCCAATACTAAATTTGGCACCAAAGTTGGTTTTTCCGTGCCTTCATTCACACGACCACCCAACCCTCCCAACCCCAAATCACAATCCACTACAAGGTCCGTGGTTCCCTTCTTCCGGTTCCTCCCAGACTTCGTAACAGTTTTTACATTCCCTCTCTTCCCTGAACCGGGGGGGGATCCTCAATAAACAAATCCGGGGTAGGTATGTCGTGTACAAAGGCGCATGTCCTGGACTGGGGCCCAGAGAGGACAGGGTCTACAGTAAGCGGGGCAGATTGTACATCGGGGCTAGAAGGGTGAGTGGATAAATCCGGTGTTATTGATAGCCGTCTTTCGGACAGTTTGATTTCGGTCGAGACTGCCCCTATGGCCCTCTGGAGCATTCTATCAATAGAGGTGGGCTGATGGCTTGTTGGCAATTGAATAGTTAGTGTTTGTTTTTTCCCTGCACAGGTGCGTCTCCCCATTTTGGCTGGTTAGCAACAATGCGTTATACTTGGTCAATGTTCTTGAGGTGTTATAAAAAGTCTCGGGCAGCTAATATGGTACACACGGCACAGGATTCCCACAAAGGATGAAAAGAGGGGGGGCAATTGCAAAGACCGCAGACCTGGCTTGGGGCAGGTTTTAAAACACTCAATAGGATATTACTGTTGTGGAAACGCCCACCTTGCATTCAGGGTTCCGATGTGGTTACTTAGGCTAGAGATGGTTTTCCATGGGTGACTAAGGGGGGTGGCCCAGCCCAGCCTCTTCCGGGCTCTGACGGGCGCAGACGGGCCCGCCCTTGGCCCGCGCTTGGCCCGGGCACAGCCCGGGCGCGTCCGCACGCATCCCGCGCTGCGGGAGCCCGCGGCTGATGATAAAGCGCCTCCTGGCGCGAGTTGCTGTCTCTAGCGGCCGAGCGCCGCGAAAAGGCAAGGCAGGCTGGTCTTTGTGGTCCCCCCTGGACCGGGAAACAGGCAGCAGCAACAACCGGCTAGATGCGGGTCCAGCGCTGCGCGAGCCCGCGGCTGATGATAAAGCGCCTCCTGGCGCGATTTGCTGTCTCTAGCGGCCGAGCGCCGTGAAAAGGCAAGGCAGGCTGGTCTTTGTGGTCCCCCCTGGACCGGGAAACAGGCAGCAGCAACAACTGGCAAGATGCGGGTCCCGCGCTGCGGGAGCCCGCGGCTGATGATAAAGCGCCTCCTGGCGCGATTTGCTGTCTCTAGCGGCCGAGCGCCACGAAAAGGCAAGGCAGGCTGGTCTTTGTGGTCCCCCCTGGACCGGGAAACAGGCAGCAGCAACAACCGGCAAGATACGAGTATGTAAATGAGGACTCCGGTGGTAGCGCTTCCCCTACTGATCAATACTTTTGTGAATCAGCCCCGGTGTCTATTACACCAGTACTACTACTTCCCCTACTCATAAATGCTTTTGTGAATCTGCCCTGGTGTCTAGTACTCCTGTAGTACTACTTCCCCTACTCATAAATTCTTTTGTAAATCTGCCCCGGTGTCTAGTATTCCTGTAGTACTACTTTCCATACTCATATATGCTTTTGAAAATATGCCCTGTGTCCAGTATTCCTGTGTACTACTTCCCCTACTCATAAATGCCTTTTGTAAATCTTCCCCGGTGTCTCGCACTCCTGTAGTACTACTTTCCATACTCATAAATGTCTTTGTAAATCTTCCCCGTGGGTAGTACTCCTGTAGTACTACTTCCCATACATGTAAATGCCTTTGTCAATCTGTCCCAGTGTCTAGTATTACTACTTTACTCTTGTCTTTGTGAATTGCCCCCAAAACATCTAGATTAGGAATTACATGGGAATACTCAGTGAATATTCATATATATTTCATACAAATGGAGGACTGTGCTGTCATTCAACTTTTAACAATCAGGTGTTGGACATTATGGGCCAATTCAGAAAGGCGTGTCCGAGTATGTAAACAAGTACTCTGGTAGGAACACTTCCATTACTCATAAATGCTTTTGTGAATCTGCCCGGGTGTCTAGTACTCCTGTAGTCCTACTTCCCCGACTCATAAATGCTTTTGTGAATCTGCCCCGGTGTCTTGTACTCCTGATACTCATAAATGCTGTTGTGAGTTAGCCCCGGTGTCTTGAACACCTGTAGTACTACTTTCCATTCTCATATACCCTTTTGTAAATATGCCCTGGTGTGCAGTACTCCTGTAGTACTACTTCATATATTCATAAATGTTTTTGTAAATCTGCACTGGTGTCTAGTACTCCTATAGTACTCATTCACATACTTATAAATGTTTTTGTAAATCTGCACTGCTATCTAGTACTCCTGTAGTACTACTTTTCATACTCATACATGCTTTTGTGAATTGGCCCCGGTGTCTAGGACTCCTGTAGTACTACTTCACTTACTCATAAATGCTTTTGTAAATCCACCCCTATGTCTAGTACTCCTGTAGTACTATTTCACATACTCATAAATGCTTTTGTAAGTCTGTCCCGGTGGCAAGTACTCCTGTAGTACTACTTCACATACTCAAAAATGCTTTTGTAAATCTGCCCTGGTGTCTAGTACTCCTACAGTACTAATTCACATACTCATAAATACTTTTGTAAATCTGCCCTGGTGTCTAATACTCCTGTAGAACTAATTCACATACTCATAAATGCTTTTGTGAATCTGCCCCGGTGTCTAGTACTTCTGTAGTACTACTTCACATACTCATAAATGCTTTTGTAAATCTGTCCTGGTGCCTTGCACTCCTGTAGTACTACTTCTCATACTCATTTATGCCTTTGTCAATCTTCCCCAGTGGGTGGTACTCCTGTAGTACTGCTTCCCATCAGGGGCGTAACACAGGCCCCCGCAGCCCCCGCAGTGCGGGGGGGCCCCCAACCTCCAGGGGGCCCCCTCAGCACCGCACTTCGGCTGGAGAGCTCAAGATTGATGTACCCTGCAGGGGACCCCTTCAAGTTTCGTTACGCCACTGCTTCCCATACTTGCAAATGTCTTTGTCAATCTGTCACAGTGTATGTAGTACTCCTGTGGTACTACTTCACCTACTCATAAATGCTTTTGTAAATCTGCCCCAGTGTCCAGTACTCCTGTAGTCTCACTTTCTATACTCATAAATGCTTTTGTAAATCTGTCCCGGTGGCCAGTAGTCCTGTAGTACTACTTCACATACTCAAAAATACTTTTGTTAATCTGCCCTGGTGTCTAGTACTCCTGTAGAACTAATTCACATACTCATAAATGCTTTTGTGAATCTGTCCCAGTGTCTAGTACTCCTGTAGAACTACATCACTTACTCATAAATGCTTTTGTGAATCTGCCCTAGTGTTTATTACTCCAGTAGTACCTCACATACTCATAAATGCTTTTGTAAATCTGCTCCGGTGTCTCGTACTCCTGTAGTACTGCTTCACATACTCATAAATGCTCCTGCAAATCTGCTGCGGTGTCTAGTACTCCTGTAGTACTACTTCACATACTAATAAATGCGTTTGTAAATCTTCCCCGGTGTCTAGTACTCCTGTAGAACTACTTCACTTACTCACAAATGCTTTTGTGAATCTGCCCTAGTGTTTATTACTCCAGTAGTACCTCACATACTCATAAATGCTTTTGTAAATCTGCTCCGGTATCTCGTACTCCTGTAGTACTGCTTCACATACTCATAAATGCTTTTGTAAATCTGCCCTGGTGTCTAGTACTCCTGTATGACTACTTCACATACTAATAAATACGTTTGTAAATCTGCCCCGGTGTCTAGTACTCCTGTAGTAGTACTTCACATTCTCATAAATGCTTTTGTGAATCGGTCCCAGTGTCTAGTACTCCTGTAGTACTTCTTCACATACTCATAAATGCTTTTGTGAATCGGTCTGGTGTCTAGTACTCCTGTAGTACTTCTTCACATACTCATAAATGCTTTTGTGAATCGGTCTGGTGTCTAGTACTCCTGTAGTAGTACTTCTCATACTCATAAATGGTTTTGTGAATGGACCCCACTCTGTTAGTGCCTTGTCAGACCTCGGTCCAAGGTCAAGTTGGACACCAGAATCCTACTCTGGAGAGTCTGTTGGTTCCTATTTCACGGGGACGGGTAAGAATCCACAGCCAATCAACAGGTGTGCCATACTTATAGCCTATATTCTATCTAGACCAGTCCAGGGCATGAACCCCTCGCTTGAACGTAAAGTGCAACAGTACTGATCAAAGGAATGAGTACTGCAGGCGAGGCAGCACAGACCTCCAGACTAGACCAATGGTTTCCTGCCTTTTTCTTCCTTCTTTGATCGCCATTTCTGACCTTTTCTACCGTTTGCTCTGGGTCGAAGTCTGATAATGAAAAATTGAGCCCCAGTTCCCAAAAGCGGGTAGCAGTGTCCTGCACCTGCAAGCACCGGCACAAATTAAGCCCTGGACTGATCTTATAGAAGGAGAAGAAATAGAATTTTGCTACACTAATATACACTTAATATAAACAGTAAACATTTGGGGTGGTTCTAGACAACACTTCCTTCTCGTAATTAACTAAAGTTTACAGAAATCGTGGAGATGGGTTGTAGCAGCAGGGAGCCAGGGATAACAGGAGCCGTGGGGGTTAAACTACGCTTGGACGTCCCTGCGATCTTGCAGAACACTTTCCATCTGAAATATGCATTTGGGTGGAATCTGTCTCCTGAATTTAATGCCGCGCCATCCGTGAGTTTCTTTGTTTGAACCAGACGAGGAGAGGGTGGGAGGCTGAAGGGGTGTTTGAAATATGTTTCTCTCGCACACCCTCTTCCTTTGCAGCCGGTCTGCGTTTTTTAATAGTCTTGGTCTCATATCCTGCAGTGGATAAATCACTCCCTTCCTTTCAGAACAAATTAAAAACCTGTGTCAGAATGCTTCGATGTGCCAAGAAGCCGAGAGCAGCAGGCGCTGGACGCACATCTGGGGGCCCGCGATCGAAGAGGAATATCTCATAACTGTTTATTAAATATTGAATACAGGTGGGCCTGGGGCAGGGGGGCGGCCGGTGCCGCCTCTGCATGCTGAAACGCTTACAGCCAAGAGAGCTGTGGGAGCCATAAATGATTCAATTCCAAAAGCACTTTCTCCATAAAAGTCCCGCGCTCCTGCGCGCCAGGACCCATAAATCTCACCCGCTCCTCCGAGGGCTGGAGCGGGAACAGCTTGGCCTTGTTTGAGGAATGTTGACGTGCCTTGATTTTTTTTTTATATATATTTTGGCAGCTACGTGTTGGGGCTGCTTAGTTTGAAAGTGCCAGGCAGGCGGTGGGGGCCAGGAAGGTCTGTTTTAAAACTGTTTTTAATGATCAAGGCTCCTTATGGGAAGGGGCGGGGGATGGCAGTCCAGGCTGGCCCTCCTTGGCGGAAAAGAGTGTCATGTGGGCCCAGTGAGGCAGGACAGGCCCTGCCTGTGCTTTTAATGCGGGATTGTGCCAGACACCTCGGCGAAGTGTACGAGGCCGCGAGCCAAGGTGCCCTCAACAGCCAGGGGAAATATTCCTTCTATACTGAGAGCTGGCACAGCCCCCTGGCATCTGGCAACGTGGGTCAGAAGCATCTCCAGTGAGTTCGAAAGCATCCAGGTGGTGTAGGCATGGACCCTGGATATTATGTGGCAATGCAGGCACAAATTATGTGGTGGATGGCTGTCTTATGCGACAAGAAAACACTCGTGCTTTTCTCTTGAATGGATGCAAAGGATCAGAATTTCATGTATTCTCGGTACTTTCCAGAGAAAAGTCCTTTGTGTAAAACATGTATTTATTTATGCGATTTTATATAGCGCGAATATCACCCAAAGGCGTCAGAGCGCTTTACATTAGAGAGAAGAACGTTACATGAGAAATGATGAGTGACAAGGTAGTTGGAGACAAAACGTATAGCTACTACGGTTACTCATGGTGAGTGTTACGTATTTACAAGTTACAAATTAATTACAGGTTAACTATTAGACAGTTGAAGCAATTCAGGTTACACGTTTAAATCTTACATATTTACAAAGCGTAAACAAGTTAAGTTACAGAGATTTAACACTCGAAATTGTTATGTAACAGTCAGGTCATGCCATTAGGTTACATAGATAAATATTATATATTTACAGATTAAAATACAAGTTAAGTTAAGTTACAGAGATGTAACACTCAAGAGTGTTATTGAACAGTCAGGATCACGCCATTAAATGCGAGGGCCCATGCCTGGTGGGGAGCACAGTGAGGAGAGATATTGAGAAAAATGACTTTGGAAGAGAAGTGTTATGAGGCCCGTTTTGAAGATCCGGAAAGAGGTGGTGGTGCGAAGGTTTGGTGGTAACGAGTTCCAAATTCTAGTTGCATTTCCTGAGCAAGATTGCGCCATAAATCTTTCTCTTTTGAAAGTAGGGGGTTCGAGCTGCAGATGCTCAGCATTTCGTGACGGTCTACAGCCACCTGCTGACTTGAATTTGTTTGCTAGTTAGTGATTGGTGGAAGTGTGAATGGCTTTGTGGGTGATTCAAACAGTCTTACATAAGGTTCTAGCTTCAATAGGAAGCCAGCGAAGAGTTAACAGCGTTGGTGTGATATGGTCATTTCTTTTGGCCTCGTAGACGAAACAATGAGCTGAGTGGAGGATGGATTTTAAAGGAGATCTGTGGGTCATGGGGAGTCCTGCAAGGAGAGAATTACAGTAGTCGAGTCTGGAGAGTACCAAAGATTGGACAAGAGTTTTCAGGTCTTGCTCAGGAATGTGACGTCGGATCCCCTAGAGAAGGCGCAGTTGGAAGCGTGCCTTCTTGGCCATGGTGTTGATTTGCCATTGGAGGTTAAGGGACAGATTTACAAGCCCCTTGCGCCTTCTTGCGCCGCCATTGCGTCATTTTTTTTGACGCAATGGCAGCGCAAAAAATGCGGCCTATTTACAACGTGACGCATCTAGGGAGATGCGTCACGTTGTAAAGCCCTGCGTCACATTATACCTGCGTCAGGTATAATGTATGCAGGGTGGGCGTTCCCACGCAGGAAGGCCTCGTAAAAGTGACGCAGTGAAATCTACAAGACTTCACTGCGCCACTTTTAGGACGCCACTGCATCAAAACCTTACGCCTGCTTGAAGCAGGCATAAGTAGTGACGCAGTGTAGTGGGAATAGGCCTCAACACGCATTGCTGGAGTTGCGTCGTGCTTGCGACACGACTCCAGCAATGCGTTGCCTTTTCCGCCAACAGATGCGTCAGAATTTCTGACGCATCTGTCAATCCTTGCACCATAGTGCGCCGTATTGTAAATACGGCGCATCTATGGTGGCGCAAGGGTTTCTGAGGGTGGCGCAGGGAAAGTGACGCATCTATACAGATGCGTCACTTGCTTGTAAATCTGCCCCTAAGTCTTTTGTCCAGGATGACACCCAGGGATTTGGCACTGTCAACGATGGTAGGTTTACTGTTGAGAATGTTCAGATTATCCATCCATGATTGAGTAGGAGGCGGAGAGTTGGACGAAGAGATAATTAGGAATTCAGTTTTAGAGGCATTCAGTTGTAGGTAATGAGACGTCATCCATTCTTGGATGGAGATAAGGGTGGTGGTGAGATGTCATGTGCAAAACATCAGCAATAGACAAAAGTAACAATAGGTACGTAACAACGTAATAATAGAGGGTATCCATAGGTAAGCAGAGGAGCAAGGCAAGGAGGGAAAAGAACAAGTAAGTATGATACAGCAAGAAGAGTCGTCGTGACAGTAGATGAGGTGTAGCAGATCAATGGGCTAGGAAGGACCCATCAGTACTACCCTGATATAACGCAGGGCCCCGACTAAACTTCTAAGTCAGAAAAGTACTCGTCAGTAATGCTTTCACTTCCTTTTTGAAGGACATTGGTGATGGAATCAGTCTCGTTTCCGTAGGTAGGGAGTTCCAGATTCTCGGGGCAATTCCTGAGAAGGAACGGTTGTAAGTTTTTTATTTTTTTCGGTTTAAGCAACAAGGTACTGGAGCTCCTGGAGGAACGCGCACCGCCCAACAGCACTAGTTTTTTTGCGAGGTACAGAGGAGTGTTGAAGTGAAGGTCTTTGTGGGTCATGCAGGCAAGTTTTAGTTGTATCCTTACTTCGAAAGGTAACCAATTTAGAGATTTCAAGTCAGGGGAGATGTGATTGCTTTCTTGGAGCCTGTGATGAGCCTGGCGGCCGCATTCAGTGGAACTCTGAGGGGGGCCAGCCTGTACCTTGGTAGACCGCACAGGGTTGCACTGCCATATTCCAACCTTGAGATGACTAATGCTTGCACAGCGGACTTGAAGTTATCAGGGGGAAGGAAAGGTTTCAGTTTCCCTATGATGCTCAATTGGAAGTTCGCTCCTTTGGTAGATGCGCTGATTTGATCCTACATGTTCAAGTTCTTATCCAGCACTATTCCAAGCAATTTCGTAGAGTCTATGATATGTGGTGTGCAGTTGAGAGTGGAAAAACCTTTGTTTTTTTAATACATTTCAATGTTTTTTTAACATAAAGTCTGATGTGCAATCCCACCTTGCAGGCGTCCATCTGCCTGCTGCTTGGTCGTGTGCCACGTGGGGTTGGCTGCAGGGCCTGGCCTCTGGTCAGGCCCTGCTCCCAACCGCCACTGGTCGCCCAACCCCTGTCGCTCATGGGACAAAGCCTGGACCTGTGCCCCCCCCGATACCCTCCACAGGTGCCATAACCCCTGCTAAGCACAGCCTTCGGCTGTGCGGCGCGAGGGGTGGGTTTAGGGCCTGGCCGCCCAACCACCTGTGGGTGCCGAAGCCTCTTTTTTAAAAATATATTAATACAAAAGGTAAGCCTATTGGCTTTCTCAGGAGGTGAGCACATCAACATATATAAAGATTTGCTTATTCAAAAAGACAACAATTATTTTATAAATTCCCACATTGGAATGTTTAATAATAGTTATTGTCACAAATTATTTTAAATAAAGCATTTTTTAAGACAGCCATAAAAAGAGTGTTTTTTTAAAACAATTTCAAGCCACAATATGTGGCCATAGAACCAACTCGATGGGGCCCCTGCACTCCAGCTGAAGAGTATACAGCCACAGCTCGGAATTCTTTAAAAAATAATGGTAAGATCTCCTGGAGTCTTGGATTCAGTGACCCAGGAGACTTACTGTGAAGTTTTTGTTTATCTTTCTGGGGGGCACCACCAGGATCAAAAAATGTAATTTAAAATCCCTAGCCGGGCTTTCTGCTGCGCTTCTTGCTTGGAGCAGTGTAAATGAGAGCTCCTGCTGATCAATTATTATTCCTCTTTTTTGTTTGCAAATATTTTTTTCTTGGGGGTCTTGTCCGACCCGGGACCCCCACATTTTATGCACACTTTGGAACAGAGGGGAGCTCTGCAGATCCTGCTGTCTTTCCAGCCAGCACCCATTGTGAGTGCGGTGGGAGTTGGCCAATGTTTTTTTATCGTGGGTGCCCTGGTGTCCACCTGGGGCACTAACACCTCTTTTTAACTTTGAGGCCAGTGGCAGGAGCCCCAGGGCCCCTGGCTCCTGCCAGCTCAGCAGTGAGCACCCACCCTGGGTGCGGCAGGAGCCCCAGGGCCCCTGGCTCCTGCCAGCTCAGCAGTTAGCACCCTCCCTGGGTGCGGCAGGAGCCAGGGGCCCCTGGCTCCTGCCAGCTCAGCAGTGAGCACCCACCCTGGGTGCGGCAGGAGCCCCAGGGCCCCTGGCTCCTGCCAGCTCAGCAGTGAGCACCCGCCCTGGGTGCGGCAGGAGCCCCAGGGCCCCTGGCTCCTGCCAGCTCAGCAGTGAGCACCCGCCCTGGGTGCGGCAGGAGCCCCAGGGCCCCTGGCTCCTGCCAGCTCAGCAGTGAGCACCCACCCTGGGTGAGGCAGGAGCCCCAGGGCCCCTGGCTCCTGCCAGCTCAGCAGTGAGCACCCACCCTGGGTGCGGCAGGAGCCCCAGGGCCCCTGGCTCCTGCCAGCTCAGCAGTGAGCACCCACCCTGGGTGCGGCAGGAGCCCCAGGGCCCCTGGCTCCTGCCAGCTCAGCAGTGAGCACCCACCCTGGGTGCGGCAGGAGCCAGGGGCCCCTGGCTCCTGCCAGCTCAGCAGTGAGCACCCACCCTGGGTGCGGCAGGAGCCCCCGGGCCCCTGGCTCCTGCCAGCTCAGCAGTGAGCACCCGCCCTGGGTGCGGCAGGAGCCCCAGGGCCCCTGGCTCCTGCCAGCTCAGCAGTGAGCACTCACCCTGGGTGCGGCAGGAGCCCCAGGGCCCCTGGCTCCTGCCAGCTCAGCAGTGAGCACCCGCCCTGGGTGCGGCAGGAGCCCCAGGGCCCCTGGCTCCTGCCAGCGCAGCAGTGAGCACCCGCCCTGGGTGCGGCAGGAGCCAGGTCTGTTGCTGTGCTCCCGCACAAGTGGGAGCAGCTTTCTTCTCTGCTCCTGCTGAACGGGAGCAAAGCTGTTCCCTACCTAAGAAAGAGCATACAGGACATAACATTTCTATTCCCTGCCTGCACTCTCCCGGGTAGTGAACAGCACATTGTCCCTGGGAAATGGGTCCCCGGGACACTGTATGTCATCAGGCCCCAGGGCATGGAGTCCCCGGGGCCAGAGGATGGTTTTAGGAGGGGGACCCCATGCCCCTCATGTAAAAAAATGCTTCCCCGTCCCTAAGGGACATAATATGGCTTGGAGAGGGGAACGGTCTGCCTCCTCCTCCCTAAATAAAAAAAAATGCATCGGACCCGGGGAATGGGTTTCCCTGGGCCATATTATGGCTCAGGGAAGGGAGCCACAAGCCCTGCTCCCCCAAAAAGGAAATCGGTCCAGCGGATGGGGTCCCAGGGCATAAATATTTCTCAGGGAGTGGGGTCGCACATCTCCATCCCCATCAAAAGGAAACTGGCCCCAGGAGATGGGGCAGCAGGGCCCTTAAAATGGCTCGGGGAGGGGAGCCGCACACCCCCTACCCAAATAAAAAGCATGTGGCAACCCTCTGGGCCCTGGTCCATCCTGGGGGGCATAAAATGAAAAGGGCAAGAGCCCACCATCTAAAACAAAACTACTGTATTTTCATCCTGCAGGTCCCTGTGGGACCCCACCCCCTACCCCCACCAGGCCTAGGTGGGAAGGGTATCTTATATGTGCTTTTAACCTTTCTTCAGGAAAGGGGACTGAGTCCCTGAGTCTTAAAATGGCTACCACCAGATATTTGTTGATGCAGTGGCAGACAATCAGATTATTTCTTTTGATCTGTTGGATCCATGGAGGATCATGCGTCCCTATATATACATAAATATTGAAACCTTAATTTCTCCAAAACTACTGAACGGATTTACACCAAATCATAAAAAGCCTGCTTTCTGGGTCGAGATCAAGCTTTCTGCCAAATCTGGTGTAATTCCATTCAGCTGTTTTGGCTCTACCTGTGCCTAATATTCCTTATGGAAATTTCATGGGGAAAACACACTTTGGGACCTCCCACTCCCTTTCCCTCGGCCTCTGCTAGATGGATCACCCCGAAAGAAGGGACGAGCTGACATGTATGAGATTTTTTTGGGAAACGTTTGTGGAGATTTGACAAACGGCACCAAAGTAATCAGCAAATCAACAAATCCATGTCCTATGGGAACATGGTACTACCTTCGTCTTCCTTCGCCCACACGTCTCCTCCTCTTGTTCCATGGGATGTGGAGTCCCTCAGGGTTCGGCATTGAGCCCGACCCTTTTCAATGTCTATCTTGCTCCTCTGGCATCAATAGTGGATCACTGTGGCGTGTGAATAATATACGCTGATGACACGCAGTTGGTGTTTTCATTTAAAGACAACGCGAAGGCGGCATTTGACAGCTTTAGGCATTGCCTAATTAAGATTGTCTCTTGGATGACAGATAATTGCCTCAAGTTGAACACCGAAAAAACAGAGGTGATGTTTTTTAATCAACCTTCTCCTCCATCGGCTGATCTCTGGTGGCCGATGCAGCTGAATCCCCCTCCTATCCCGGTCACCTCTGTCAGAAATTTAGGTTTTAAATTTGACTCAGAATTGTCGGTTAAAGCCCAGATTGGCCAAGTTTCCAGAGCGTGTTTTTGGAAGTTCAAAACCTTACGTAGATTTCTCCACCTACTACCGATGGACTGTCGGGCCACAATAGTCCATGCCTTGATTACATCTCAGCTGGACTATGCTAACAGCTTGTATCTGGGTCTTCCTGCCTATCTCATCCAGAGGCTTCAGACAGTTCAGAATGCCGCTGCTAGGTTTCTCAGAAATGTGCCTCTTCGACATCACATTTCCCCTCATTTGCGCAGTCTTCACTGGCTTCCGGTGAAAATTAGAATCGAATTCAAGGCCCTGTCTCTTGCCTTTAGAGCTACTAGAGGTAGCAGACTTGGTTATCTGAGGCAGAGACTTCAGAAATACCATCAGAACAGGACCTTACGCTCGAACTCACAGTTGCTTCTCTGCTCTCCTTCTTTCCATTAAAGCCAGGATTGGAGGGCGGGCCTTCGCTGTAAGAACAGCCGCCCTTTGGAATGCTATGCCTCTTTACCTGCGCAAAGCTGAATCGGAATCCACTTTCAGGAGTGCCTTGAAAACATGGCTTTTTGATCTGCCTTAGTTTGTTTTTCTCCCTCTTCTGTCTTTCCTCAGCGCCGGGACACCGCCGTTGGTGGTAGCTGTGCGCTTTATAAATGCTTTGGTATGGTATGGTATAACTAGCCAGGGGGAATTGCATTTTTTAGTACATGAGTGGTCCTTTTGTTGTACTACTTTATCTACTACAAAATGCAGTTAGTGACAGGCCTTTCATATCCAGTAAGAGTAGGATAAGTACAACAAAAACTGCCCAAAATATTTCTATTATCTTTATTCCCGATCCCCCAAACATGCCCTTTAACCAAATCCCTAGTCTCTATAGATCGAGTAAAATCCTCACTAATTTTGGGAAACTCCTTGACATTATTGCAGATGTGATTAATCTGGTAATGTATCCTCAACGAAACATCTGGTATGAATGAGCAGAACTCAGATCATACAATGGCTTAAACTACGCCCTTGGCAGCCATGGCTAAATCAAGAGCCATTTGGTTTTGCAAAAGGACAGTTCTTTAAGCTTCTAATTGATCAGAAATGAATCCTAATGCAATGGCAGTAGAATTAGCAACTTCTACAACCTTTGAAATTCATAGATTGATGATCAAAATCTGTCAATTGAGAAGAGAATGGCAAAGAAACGGGCAGTTTTGGACATTCCTCTGGGCAGTCTTTTCCAGTCCGGTGACTTTTTTTTTTTAACGGAATTTTATATAGCGCGAACTTGACCCGAGACATCGGGTATCAGAGCGCTTTACATAGCACCAGTTGCCTTACATGAGGACACATTCATTTTTGTTAGGCACGGGGAGATTAAGTGATTTGCCCAGAATCACAGGGTGTTCAGTGTCATTGCCGAGACTTGAACCCGGTTCCCCAGATTTGAGGTCGACCGCCCTAGCCGTTAGGCCAACTCCTCTCCCCTTAGAAGGAGCATGTCATATGGTGGCGATGATGTTAACAGCAGTGCAGGATCCAGAGATGTCCTTCGGTAGCCAGATATAGCCTCGGTTACCACAAACAAATTAAGTAAAAGGTTCCTCTTGGAAGCAGATGAGTAAATAATGAACTCCAGAGTGAGGTTCCGAATTATAAGGTCCAAGTTCGGAATCAGATCGGGCTGCAAGAAACAATTTGCAATAAGTGTGGCCCACATAGGTACGGATATTTTGAGTTTCACAAGCCGCTCTGTGGGCAGTGTCAGGAAGGTGAGTAGCAGGTGCATAATGTCTTGATTTGGAAAACTGAAGTCCTCAATGTGTAAGGGGATAGGAATAGAAGCATTTTTGCATTTCACAGGGAAGTGTCCATGCAGGTATAAATCGAGGCATTGCTCTTCTTCATCAAAGGGAATGCAGATAATTGGTGATCCCTCAAGTATCATTGGACAAGTGGACACAAATCCAGCAAGACAAAAGATTAAGGTTTTCTTGGCATTGCTCTAGGACATGCAAAAACGGTGGTCTCGCTGTACAAGGATCACCGATCTCAAAGGTGGGCGGCAGTAATGGTGCTGTTAAGGTACCCTCCTCCAGCCCCTTTAAATAAAGACACACTGTAGGAGGCTGACTTAGTATATGGTGCTCACTTATATAAGTGTGCACCTTGCACTAATCCAGACAAGCCTTATGGTGATTTTAATGGTCTTAGACAACCTTAGAAAGCTCTCTAAGTGGTAGCTGTGGAGAGCAGCCTTCAGGCTTAGTCCAGAAGGAGTGTAAAGCACCTTGTTTTACCAGAACATAATCTTATAGGTATAGATTAAGTGAAAAAGAACCACACAGTGTATTTATAAAAATGTGTATTTATTATAAGACACTCACTAACACATACAGATATCTCCTACCCTGAGATATACACAATGCACACAATACTTTGAAAAGAAACCAGGTAATTAGCACAAATACACAGTGGTCACGGGGGGAGGTGGGGGGGGACCAAACCATATACTTGATGGAGCAAGGACTCACAAATGAGACTTGCTCGGATGCAATCTTCTCAAAAGTATTAATGTATTAAACTTGTATTGTTTGTACTAATAACTGCACACACAAATATAAGTAGCAAGGACGCTTGCTTATGTGTTTAAACTAACAAGTAACGCTTGTCTATTCTAAAATGGCCGCTAAAACGCGGGAACTTCACTGCGCATGTCTCAACCATATCACGTGGTGTGACGTCTTTCTTTGCTTGGTGGGAAACTCTTGCTTCTGTGCAGTGTACATTAAAATGGCTGCTTTATGTTTTCACGTGCTACAGCTTGCTCTTGTGATATAATTAAACTGTGGTATTCTAACGCTACTAATGCGGGATAGAATTTATAAATAAATGGGAATAGAGTAGAAAGAGTGGGTATTCAGTGAAACATTTTATTTGTGATTTTAATATTTTCTTCTTTGACTTTTATTAGTTCGTAAATTGGGCCTGGGGTTGGTGAACTGAAAACTCGTGTGACAATGGTTCTGCGCATGCTCCCTGAAGGCTGCCCAGAGAGAGAAAAGGATGAAGTCAACCTGGACGTCGTCCAGGGCCGTGACCTGATGGCCAATATTGCTGTACCCATGAATGTCCCCACTGATATGCAACAATGTACCTGAAGAATGTATAAACTTTGTCGTGAGACGGGTGGGAAATAAAGCAAATGTATTAAAGTTTGGGCGGTATTTTAAAACAAAGGGCTTTAAGAAAAATGAATTAAATCAATATGGTGTGAGGATCAACCCCCTGTCCCTGTCCAATCAGAAGTAGTGGCCCCATAATTCTGCAACTTTAAGGGGAGGTACATGGGCGTAGAAGGGTATAACAGATATAGAATTAGCTAATTAGTTTAGACTAGACACTGAGAGATTTAGGCTCCAGACGTACGAGCAGATCGATTGCAGACTGAACCGTTGTCCAGAGAGGTTCTGAGGTGGGGGCGGCGGAATACCTTAGAAGGAAGACACGGGAAAAATCGAGGAGAAGCGAAGTACCAGAGAGGGGAACGACGCAGGCGTCGTTGATAGAGAGGTCATCGGTCCTGTCCTGATCCGGGAGGAGGTCTTTGCTCCTTCATCCTTCCAGGGTCCTATCTTTTCCAACTCCTTGGCCAAGGGGTTTGGTTCTCGCACATTAGGTAAATATAAATGCAAGCCTTAGTTGCGCTGCTGTCTCTATCTTCTCCTTTCCTAAGGGACCGTCATTGATCGATAATTGATTATTATGCTTCATCCTTGATATGCGATTAAGTATCATGTGGTTCTGTAATTTACTCTGCTAAATCTTTAGATAAACATTTTAAAACTTCCTGACTCAGTGATTATTTCAGGATTATGAATTGTAATGAACGTCACTCATTTTAAACTTCCCAATTAGCAAAGGATTCATTGGTAAGTCATTACTCTTCAATCGGAAAAGTAAGTGGTAGCAGGGATTTTGATAAAGAGTACAACTGACTCACCAGCGGGAAATACTAGCGTAGTATGAATGAATGGGCCCAAGTGAGTATCTGGTGTATGAATGCTCGTTGCTAGTAACCCGCTGGATCAGTTTTCTGGTTATCAGAGGATGGTTGTGCTTTGTTAATTGGGTAATGAGAATTTTATATTTTATGAACTAACATCCGTTATTGTTTAAAAGTTTGTTTTATGTTGTCCAGAAATCCCCGGGGGGAAAAAGTGAATAGCGGATGGTAAGTGGAAGCCATACTGCAGTGAGGTTATCTGTCAGGCAGAAATAGTACTGAAAAGTTAAGTAGGGCTATCAGTACTTGTTAGGGACTCTATGCGTGTGAGTGACAGCCAAGGAAAATGCTAGTCAAAATTTGATGTTATATTACCTAGAAAGGGTAACATTGAAGAAGTAGCAGGTATCTCTGAAGCTTGCGTGAAGAGTAAACGGAAGGGTTTTACTCATAGTATATGTATAGTAAACGGAAAGGTTTTACTAAGTGTGAGAGAAACTATCCTTTTCAATTTAGAGAAACTGGCACGATAGCGAATGTTTTATGTTGTTACTGAATTCTAATAAGAGGCGTAGAGAAAATAAAGTTTTGCGTACGATTTTGTATAGGGAGGGTCAGCTACCGGAGAGGAAGCTGACGTCACAAAACGCCGCGCTGGGATTGGTTGAAACAGCGGGCGTAGAAAGACTCTTGTAAAGGAGGGGTCAGTAGTCAGGAGTAGTACTAACGTCACAGGTACCGCGCTGGGATTGGTTGAAACAGCGAGGGACAGAGAAACGCAGATTGTAAAGGAGGGGTTGGCAGAAAAGACGTCACCAAAAGGCTGCACTAGGATTGGTTTAGAGACAAAAGTTAGCTGGAATCTGATTGGTGGTTACCATAGAAACTGAAAATCCTAGTGGATAGTGGAAAATTGTATGTTAAAACGTGATCCGACTTTAATAGGAGTTCGTCCGGATAGGAGATTCCTAGGCTGTGTAGAATATAATTTTGTATACCGGAATTTGCCGAAAATGTACGGAGAGAAGAGGAAAATGTCAGTTCTACAAAAGATTAAGAATTATTTTAAAAAGGATAAACCAATCAAAACTAGGGAGGGAATTATCATTCCACCAGCTAAAACGCCCGCTTCATTCATGATGATGGAGAGAGGTTATCATACTTGCGTATGGATAGAAAATTGGATGGAATATACCAAAAATGATGGAATACTAGCATTTCCCGAGAATGGTACTTTCAATGGGAGAATTCTTCAAAATTTGAGATTAAGAATGAATGACCTAGAACCCAGACCTAGATTAACTCAATACGAAGCCTTAGAAGAGTGGGAAACCGAGGCATTTGAGCGTGACCGATCCAGAAGTAATAGGGGTTATCGGGGATTTTTCCCCAGATACCAAAATGAGTCGAGGGACAGTCAGATGAAACAGTGGAGAAGAGCAATGCTCACAGAGGGTCTGTATCCGATATTAATGGCGGAAGAATCATTAGGGAGTAAATGCACAGAAAAGACAAAGCACTTAACTAAATTTGGAGATTCCGAAGATGAATTTATGGAAGATATATTAAAGAATCCACCACCATATCCGGAAGGGACAAGTGGATGCACCCCCAGTGCACCCTTGTTAAGGACACCCTTGGTACCACAAGTATTGCATGATTCACCAGTTAGTAGAGTACTTCACGATAAAGAAAAGGAAGCAATAGATAAAAACAGAGCAGAATTAATTCAGAAAGTAACACAATTGAGTATTCATCCTGATTCATTGACCATACCTGTAACAATTGGTCCAGTGGTTCCCTTGTACGGTGACAAAGTAACTTATCCCAAACCTCTAGTTATGCCTACACCTGTGAATGTTCCTAAACCCGAAGCAGTAGTAATGGTTGAGGATCACTTTAGTGATTGCGAGTCTATGATTTCATTAATGGACTTGCCCATTCGAGATTCTGTAAATAGTACCCCTAGAAGAGCTACACCTGGTTGTTCAAGAGATGTAAACATAGTAACCTCAGCAGGAACGAAAAGTGCCACAGTAGTTACACCTGAAGATTTAGAAAGGTGGGCACAAGGATCAGATAAACAGAGTTCTCCCCCAAAGATCATGGACATTTATAAATTAAAAGTTGAATTAGAAGAAATGATAGCAGGAAATGTAGGGGTAGATCGACTAAATACTTACGACGAAGAAGAATTATTGTTCGTATGCAGAAGCATCACAAGAAATGTAAAAATATTCCATGAGAAATTATCAGACTTAGCTCAACAGATGGGAATTGAAATAGGGAAGTCAAAGGTATTACAAAAACCCTAAAGAGCAGATTTTTCAGATAAAGATTTGGAAAACATGAATGCATCTGGAAGAAAATTACAAGTAAAGGAATTAATGACGGTCTTGCAGAAATGGGGAGAACTAGATAAGTGGAAGGTTAGATGGACAAAGAAAAAGGAAGAAGCACGATACAGTAGAACAACTTCTGAATATTTAATGAAGGAAACAGGGAAAGGAGATCAAATGTACCCGATGCGAGAAGTTCCAGGAGGGGGATATGTACATGTCCCATGGAGCAGACAGGATATTTTGTCATTTACGAATGATTTTCCAAAGTTGAGAGAAAAGCCGATTGAATGGTACAAGCAGGTTGAGAGGTTTGTGAAGGTGTCAAAGGTATTGTTGAAAGATTTGGATGGTTTGTTCGACATAGTGGTACCTGCCGATTTGTGGACAGATTGCAAAATCACAGTTGATTGGCCCAGTGAAGAGTATCCTAGAGATCCAAAGACAGGTGCCACGTCAAGCGATGTCATGAAAAAGTATCAGCAGGTGATAACTTACCTGAAAGGGAAAATACCACCAAAAGAAACAGATTGGGTAAAAATAGATAGAACTACCCAAGAAGCCAGTGAATCGGTACACGCCTACTATGAGCGTTTATTGCAGGTATTCAAGCAGTATAGTGGATTTGAGGACATTGGAGATAAAAACATGAGTCAGTTTGTCTACCGATTTTTTACGGTCTGAAGCCAGAGATTTGTCAGATGATTAAGCAGCACATGTTATGTTGGCAAGGGAAGCCCATAGATGAGATCTTGAAATATGCAAAATATTGTGGAGATGACATCGAGGATAGGCACAAGAAACTACAGGAGAAAGTAATGTGGGCTCAGGTGAAAATGGCTGAGAAACAGGGAATTAATTTGGATAATCCAAGTGATAATCAGGGAAAAGATTCTGGAACGAATGGTGACTCTGGGAATGGAGGGAAAATGAGAGGACGAATGAGCAGAGAAGAGGCTAAAAAGAAGTTTCCTTGTCATGGGTGCGGAAAATTGGGGCATTGGAAGGATGAATGTAAAAAGATTCGGAATAATAATGGCCCAAATCAAAATTTAAATCCACAGACGCAGAATGACTCACAGCAGGGTGTAAAACCTCAGAGTCAGTTGCCACCTGCACCTATACAGGGTAATGTAAGCAGAGCAAAGCACGGTACAGACGTCGGATATCAAGGAGGAAGTGGTAAGAATGATTATGTAACATCACAATTTCTTTTACAGGACGACTTTTGTACCTATAGCCAATAACGGTGCCTAGGAGAGGGGGAGAAGGAGTGCATACTTGGTGCATCCTTACCGGTAGATCAGTCAGGTCCATATGTTGAAGGAAATGTGAAAGGTAATGATATTACTTTCCTTTTGGACACTGGTGCTACCAGGTCTACTGTGAGAACAGCAGATATCCCAGACCTTCCTCTCTCTGGAGAAGCTATACAAGTTGTGGGTGTGGCTAATCAAAAGATTAGAACACCTCTTACCGAACCAATGGAAGTAAAAATCGGAAACTTTCGAGAAATGCATCAGTTTGTAGTATGTGATTCCAGTCCAGTAAATTTATTGGGCCGGGATTTGTTATGCAAAATGAATTGCACAATTTTCTGCACACCGGATGGTGTGGCAGTTCAGACCCCAGATGAAGACCATGTATATAAATGTATGATTGCAAAGCAAGGTACAGAAGTAGATGAGATGTTTTCTTTGATAACAAAAGACGAGTTACCAGAAGAACTGAAAACTACAGTGAATTCTATGGTATGGGATTTCACGGGGAAGGAACTAGGACTTATGGCCAAAATAGACCCAGTTAAGATTACTGTAAAAGAAGGTGCAATTTTCCCCAAACACTAGGCAGTATAAAATGAGTGCAGAAGTAAAAGCAGGAGTCATTGAAGAAATAAACAGAATGGTAAAACAGGGAATATTAAAAGAGGTAATGAGTAGCCCTTGTAACTCACCAATCATGGGTTTGAAGAAACCAAGTGGAAAGTATAGGATTGTTCAAGACCTGCGCAAAATAAATAAGATCGTGGAACCCTGTTGTCCTATAGTGCCCAATCCTGCCGTAATTTTATACCAGATACCTTGGAGTGCAGGATGTTTTACTGTGATTGACTTATGCCAAGCATTCTTTTCAATACCATTACACCCAGATAGCCAGTATCTTTTTTCATTTAAATTCGAGAACAAAGTCTATGTATGGAATCGTGTTCCTCAGGGGTACACGGAAAGTCCTTCCATCTTCAATCAGATATTGAAAAAGTGCCTAGAGAAACTAGTGATGCCAGGAAGCTCAGTTTTAGTGCAATATATAGACGACTTACTGGTGGCATCTAATACCAGAGAGGACTGTGTTGTTGACACCATTGCATTATTAAATCATTTAGCTGAAGAAGTGCATAAAGTTTCACCTGAAAAATTGCAGTTTTGCACAACAGCAGTTAAGTATCTAGGACACCAGATTGAGAGGGGCAAAAGGAGAATAACAGCTGAAAGAATAAAATTAATAAAGAAAATGCAAATGCCTGTCTCTCAACGAGAAGTGAGAATGTTTCTTGGAATAGTAGGTTATTGTCGACAATGGATACTGGGATTTTCACTGTTAGCAAAGCCCTTAATTCAAATGACGAAAAAGAAAGCAAAGGACCCAGTTGAGTGGGATGATGAAAGCGTAGGAGCTTTTGTAAAATTAAGAAATGCTCTGTGCGCAGCTCCTGCCCTAGGCATGCCTGATTATAAAAGAAAATTCGCATTATTCTGCCATAAAAGAGAGAATTGTGCACTTTCAGTCTTAACTCAGAGACATGGTTTAGACAGACGTCCAATAGCATATTTCTCTGCTACTTTGGACCCAGTGGCAGCAGCATTGCCAGGCTGTTTAAAAGCAGTAGCGGCTACCTGTTTGAGCATTGAACAAAGTGAGTCAATTGTAATGGGACACCCTGTAAAAGTGTTTGTTCCCCATGCGGTTGTGATTCTGTTGACAAGAACCCGAACTCAGCATCTTACTCCTAGTCGGCTGACTAAATATGAAAGAATAATACTGGGTGCTGAAAATGTGACCATTGTAAGGTGCACGATAGTAAATCCAGCTACCTTACTACCAGACCCATATCATGAAGAAGTTAAAAATGATGAAGAGGAACATGATTGTTTACAAGTCACAGAGTTGTGCACGAAACCACGTCCTGATATTCAGGAACTGCCCCTCAGGAAGCCAGACAGGGAACTGTTTGTTGATGGTTCATGCCAAAGGCATGAAGATGGAAAACTAACTGCAGCATATGCAGTGTGTGAACTAACTGGAATAGTCGTAGCATCCTATTTACCGGGAGTCAAATCTGCACAAATAGCTGAATTGATCGCATTAATAAAAGCTTGCAAAATTGGGAGGAATCAAAGAGTAACTATATTTACAGATAGCCAATATGGTTACGGGGTTGTGCATGATTTTGGCCAACTATGGATGCAGAGGGATTTCATGACTTCTTCAGGATCCCCCATTAAAAATGGACAGTTCGTAAAAGAACTACTGGAGGCAATACAATCACCCAAAGAATTGGCTGTGGTGAAATGTGCCGCACACCAGTCAGGAGATGACTGGGTGGTAGTCGGCAACAGATATGCAGATCTTGTGGCTCAACATTGTGCCAAAAACAGATTGTCAGTAAATAAAAGGGTGGAAAGAATGGGAATCAGCTGCCAACTTATGCTGTATGCACCTCCTGAAACATGGAATGATGTGAAACGATTGCAAGATGATGCCGATGAAAGTGAAAGAAGTACATGGATTAAAGTGGGATGTTCTCAGAGGGCAGACGATGATGTATGGATTTGTGCCGATGGCAGACCAGTCATGCCTGACTGTCTACTTTCACAAATGGCCAGGATGTATCATGGAAACACACACGTAGGGAGAGATGCAATGATTAGGCTCTTCAGACAAAATTGGTACAATCCAAGGTTTAGGGCAGTAGCAGAGAGTCTTTGCCAGAGATGTTTAACTTGCCAAATGCATAATCCAGGAAGGAAAACAATAATTGGGTTTGGAAAAATTAGAAAGGCAGTGGGTCCATTTATGAGATTACAACTTGATTTCATCCAGTTACCACCATGTAGAGGGCTGAAATATGTACTTGTCATAGTGTGTCTGTTTTCAAAGTGGGTGGAGGCTTACCCTACCAGGAGGAATGACAGTATTACAGTCGCAAAGTTGTTATTACGAGAACTCATTCCGAGATTTGGTTTTCCAGTAACTTTGGAATCAGATAGAGGAAAACATTTTAACAGTGAAGTGATAAAGATAATCTGTGAAGCATTCCAAATTGAGCACAAATTGCACTGTGCATATCGTCCAGAGGCTTCTGGAGTGGTTGAACAAATGAATGGCACGATAAAATCCAGGCTAGGAAAAAATGTCCATCAACTTCATTAGATTGGCCAGATGCATTGCCTCTTGTTTTAATGGGACTCAGAAGCATTCCTGATAGAAATACCGGATTGAGTCTGCACGAGATAATGATGGGAAGAGCAATGAGACAAGCACATGTTCCCACAAATAAACTGCTGAATATATCTGATGATATGGTTCTGGATTATTGCAAAGGATTGGCTGACCTAGTGCGTTCTGTCTCTCACCAAGTTGGAGAAGACGCAGTTTCCAGGCAGCCTGAACAAGAACATGATCTGAGTCCCGGAGACTGGGTGGTAGTGAAGAATCACACCAGAGAAACGTGTCTATCACCTAGATGGGGCGAACCTTGTCAGGTCATACTGGTCATGAACACAGCAGTAAAGTGTGCAGGATTTCCTAATTGGATTCATGTAAGCCACACCAAAAGAGTACCAGATCTTGAAGAAGAAAACCCTCAGACAGTATCGATTACTGAGGAAGCTGAAGGTTGCCCAGCCGAAGAATCTCAGGAACAAGATTCGAGGGAGGCTGAAGAAGAACAACCGAGCACAAGTCAGGACTGGATACCGGTGGTGGAAATTCCTGAAATTTACCACAGAACAAGAAGTCAAGCAAATTTGGAAGAAATTGAAGAAGATCAGATAGGTGAAGAAGAAGCAGCTCAGGAAGAAGAAGAAGACACAATAAGAGAACCTGATCAGGACCAGATAGGGAGAGGAAACTGGGCTCAAAACAACGAGGAACAAACAAATTTTGAGCAGGGACAGACAGGTCTAGAAGAACGCGGTCAGGCTGCAGAAGTACAAAGTGCAATAAGCCCTGATCAGAATCAGTTAGATCCAGAAAAATACATTCAAAAAGAAGATCTTGAAAATCTCGAACATGAAAATGTAAATCAAGAACAAGATCAGTTACTAGAGACTCACAGTGGAGCAGCTGAAGAGAAACAAATAAGACCTGAAAAAGAACAAATAGAAGAAGAAACTGAAATTGAAGAAAATGAAACTGTAACACAACCTGAAAATAAAAGAATTTCTGAAGAAGAAAATAAAGAGAAAGTGCATACAGAGAAAACAAGAAAAGGTGATCATTGGCCAAGTGTCATTAAAAGAGTAAAATACCACATAACAACCAGAAGTGAAGATCCAGAACAAGTAAACGAAGTAACAAGCCAAACGGGACAGAAAAGTAAAAACGAAAAACGAAGAAGCAAACGGCTGAAACTTGTGAACAATAAATTTAAAGGTCCTAATTGGACTTATATTATTCTCGAAGATTACGAAAGCTCAGAATCAAGTGAAAGTGGTGACGAAGGAACCAGTGCGGAACTGACTTATGAAAAAGAAATAGAACCACCTTGAGAACGTAAAGAGACTTGAAGAATACGATAAGAAGAGCAATCTTCCTTGTCAAAAATGCCTGACGATAGAGTTACTGGGAGACCAAAGCAGAAAGGTTGTAAAAGATGCTGTGCTATATGCATATGCAATCTGGTAGTGATGCTTATAGTATGGTTAGTTGTGATCGTAGCAATTCCTTACCTTATGATAATAGATAAAAAGATTAACAACGAAACAAAGGAAAGGACAGATAACTTGAAAAGTAATAGATTAGAACTAAAGGTAGAAGATGAACCAGAATTTCATCATGAAGTAACAGATAATGACACTAGTCTGAATGTTTTCACAAAATTATTGTTTCAGTATGTAGATACCATGGAAGTTAGTAATTGTTATGTCTGTATGAAACTACCTGAATCAGTAGCAGAAGGGTTAACGTTTCATCACTTGCCATTAACTTATGGCATATCATGTAGTGTACTGACTAGTTTATTTTATAGAACAGGGCGACTTCAGTATTATTATTCAAATATAGATGTGATATTTTCTGAGGTTCCAATTCGAAAGAATATGAATCCAGTGCTTAGTAGTAAAGATGCACAGTTTATGGGAGAATTTTTCTTAACAATGAAATCAATAGACATAACACATGCACATAGAAGCAATTTAACATGTTCATTACATGAAGAAGAAAAGATATTTTTGAATTTAGTGGAAAATAGAAGACAAGATTTTCAAAAGAAAGCTTCTGAGCATAAGGCTCATTTGCCACCTTGGGCTGAGAAGGAAGGGAGTTACACACCTGGCAAGGCTCAAGCTGCTATGGCTCTGGATTTTGTAAAAACAGGGAAAATTTGTCTACATAGGTTAAAGACTGAGTATAACAATGTTTTCATCGGTACCAGTGAATGTGAACACAATTTCTTAATTCTTGGAGGTTGGGGACTCAAAGGAGGAACAGATTCAGTTTTTCCTGGAATCTATTATGTGTGTGGGAATAAGGCTTACTTTAGGCTTCCTGCACGGTGGTATGGAAGTTGTTATTTTGGAATAGTATTTCCAAAGATATACCACGTAAAAAGAAGCACTGGCAGCAATGAAAATACTAGTGAATTAACACGTAAGAAAAGAGCTAGTTTTTCAGAAATTGTAGGTGATATATTTGGCGCATTGATACCCTCAGTGGGAATAATTCTGAACTCAAGGAAAATATGTAAATTATCTACAGTGGTTGATTGTTTATCAACAGATACTGCTGGAGGATTTCTAATGATTAATGCGGAGATGGTTGCGATTAGATCTATGGTAATGCAAAATCGACTTGCTCTTGATATTATATTGGCAAAAGAGGGTGGAGTCTGAAAATTATTGAAGACGAAACACCGTTGCACTTACATACCTGATAAAGTGCAGAAATTGGAACGTATTTACAGAATATAACTAAACTTGAGAAGGAACTGAAACCACTGGAAGTTGATAGTGTATGGGAAAGATTGACCAATAGTATTAGGTCAATTGGTACCTGGTTTGCTAATGTAGGGAAAGGACTTATAGGTCAAATATTAGTACCCTGAGCAGGGATAGCAATAATAGTACTGTCAATAACAATATGGTGCAAATGTTGTAGAAAGAATGAATCGTATAATGTAACAGGAAAAGGAAAGAAGAGAAAGTTTGATGAAATCGAACTTGAAGATTTAAGAAGTGAATTATACAAGAAACTGAAAGGAGATGTGAAAAATAGAAAGTGTAAAAATGAAAGTGAAACTATATTATGCTAAAAGTTGGCAACTGGTTGTGGGTAGTAATTGATGGCTCAGAAACGCCATCAGAGAGGGGATTGATGGAGCAAGGACTCACAAATGAGACTTGCTCGGATGCAATCTTCTCAAAAGTATTAATGTATTAAACTTGTATTGTTTGTACTAATAACTGCACACACAAATATAAGTAGCAAGGAAGCTTGCTTATGTGTTTAAACTAACAAGTAACGCTTGTCTATTCTAAAATGGCCGCTAAAACGCGGGAACTTCACTGCGCATGTCTCAACCATATCACGTGGTGTGACGTCTTTCTTTGCTTGGTGGGAAACTCTTGCTTCTGCGCAGTGTACATTAAAATGGCTGCTTTATGTTTTCACGTGCTACAGCTTGCTCTTGTGATATAATTAAACTGTGGTATTCTAACGCTACTAATGCGGGATAGAATTTATAAATAAATGGGAATAGAGTAGAAAGAGTGGGTATTCAGTGAAACATTTTATTTGTGATTTTAATATTTTCTTCTTTGACTTTTATTAGTTCGTAAATTGGGCCTGGGGTTGGTGAACTGAAAACTCGTGTGACAATGGTTCTGCGTATGCTCCCTGAAGGCTGCCCAGAGAGAGAAAAGGATGAAATCAACCTGGACGTCGTCCAAGGCCGTGACCTGATGGCCAATATTGCTGTACCCATGAATGTCCCCACTGATATGCAACAATGTACCTGAAGAATGTATAAACTTTATCGTGAGACGGGTGGGAAATAAAGCAAATGTATTAAAGTGATGGGCGGTATTTTAAAACAAAGGGCTTTAAGAAAAATGAATTAAATCAATATGGTGTGAGGATCAACCCCTGTCCCTGTCCAATCAGAAGTAGTGGCCCCATAATTCTGCAACTTTAAGGGAGGTACATGGGCGTAGAAGGGTATAACAGATATAGAATTAGCTAATTAGTTTAGACTAGACGCTGAGAGATTTAGGCTCCAGACGTACGAGCAGATCGATTGCAGACTGAACCGTTGTCCAGAGAGGTCCTGAGGTGGGGGCGGCGGAGTACCTTAGAAGGAAGACACGGGAGAAATCGAGGAGAAGCGAAGTACCAGAGAGGGGAACGACGCAGGCGTCGTTGATAGAGAGGTCATCGGTCCTGTCCTGATCCGGGAGGAGGTCTTTGCTCTTCATCCTTCCAGGGTCCTATCTTTTCCAACTCCTTGGCCAAGGGGTTTGGTTCTCGCACATTAGGTAAATATAAATGCAAGCCTTAGTTGCGCTGCTGTCTCTATCTTCTCCTTTCCTAAGGGACCGTCATTGATCGGTAATTGATTATTATGCTTCATCCTTGATATGCGATTAAGTATCATGTGGTTCTGTAATTTACTCTGCTAAATCTTTAGATAAACATTTTAAAACTTCCTGACTCAGTGATTATTTCAGGATTATGAATTGTAATGAACGTCACTCATTTTAAACTTCCCAATTAGCAAAGGATTCATTGGTAAGTCATTACTCTTCAATCAGAAAAGTAAGTGGTAGCAGGGATTTTGATAAAGAGTACAACTGACCCACCAGCGGAAATTGCTAGCGTAGTATGAATGTATGGGCCCAAGTGAGTATTTTGTGTATGAATGCTCGTTGCTAGTAACCCGCTGGATCATACTAAAATAGAGGGATGCGAACCACGACTCGAGTCAAGACTATACCCAGGAGACGTAGAAGTGCTGGGGACCCAAGGAACCACCCGAGGTAAGTAACCAGGAACCCCACGGAGGCCGTGTGCAGAGTAAGAACACGACCGCGTGCTCAATTCAAGTCGCGGATGCAATTTTAAAGAAGGACCCTTCCCAGTGGACCCTGAAGAAACCCTGTGAAAGACAGAAGGTTGGAGAGCTGCCCCACCCGTGGATACCCTAGGAACCAGGATAACCAGGATACCTACACCATGGAAGCCGGGTGCATAGGTGCAAAGGGGCGTCAGAAACCGCCGTCGAACTCAATGGAGGACTTCAGGAAGATGCTGCTGGCGAAGAAGGTGAAAGTGTCCGGTGGAACCCAAAGGTGGATTCAAGATGAGAAGTACCTGCAAGCAGAGGGGACAGAGTCTATGCCACTCAGGAGTGACCAGGAGGCACGGGAGCCAAATGCCCATAGATGTCAGGTTTTGCAGGGGAGTTGACGGTGACCTTGGAGCTGCAGCTGTGTGGACCAGGCGACACTAAGGAAGACCAGGAGTCGTTCACGAGCTATCCCTCACCGGATGTCGAGAGTTATAGGGTCGGTGTCCGTCGGGAGCACCAACTAGCCTTGGCAACTGCAAACAACGTGGAAAGCGAAAAAGGTGCAGTGTCATTACCAGCAAGGTCCATGTGACTCGCCACAAGCAGGGGAGTCAGAGCAGGCCCCGAGCAATCAGGGGAGCCGGCTGGAATCAAAGAAGACTCTTGAGAGGACCCACAGGCCGGAGGCACTGGAGTCGCAGGAGGACCTCAAGCAGCTCACCAAACTTGCAGGCCGACGGTTCAAGGGATGTGGTGAGGACAAAGATCTTGGTCACAGGAGATGCTTGAGGTGGGGGCTACTTGGAGCCCGAAGATCTCTGAGGAAGAGAGCCAACAAGCCTTTTCAATGACAAATTGATGCGGTGCACAGGGGTTCGGCTCCTGCGGTTTTGACAAGGGATACTGGCCTCAAACTCGGTGAGAAGACAATGCAAGCCTCGAGGGAGTTGAAGAACCACCACCAGTGTTGCTGAGCCTTTCGAAGTCCGTGGGAGCCAAGGATCAGCAGACCAATCAGCTTAGTCGCGGTTCCTGCAGATGCAGGGAAGTGACTCCTTCACTTCAAGGGAGATTCCTTCGGGAGTCTTGGATGTCCACAGGCTTGGAAGGATCCTGTATGGAGCACAGGCACAGACATTGCAGCAGACCTGTAGGACAACGAGACCAGGAGCAGCAGGAGTCTTCCCAGTTACAGTCTCGGTGCCCAGAGCAAAGTCCAGTGAAGTTCAGAGTGCCCAGATGGTTGAAGATGAAGTGGTGTCTTGATATGAATCATGTCCCATGACGAATCTAGGGACCCACCCACAGGTAAGCCCTTAAGTACCGTAAGGAAAGGGTTGGGACTATTCAGGGTTCCCTCCCAGGGGAGGGGTCGGACAGTGGGGAGGATACTCCCATGTCCCTTGTCCAGTTTCGCACCAGAGCTGGAGCCAACGGCTCCTTGAGCTGGTTTGAACTGGAGTATGCAAGGAGGGCACCAAATGTGCCCTTCAAGCAGACTGAGTGGTGCTGGCAAGCGCCCCCACCCTGTCCTAATACACTAAGTCCTGTCTGGGATGTGGTCACACCTCCCTGTGACAGGACACCTATTGTTCTGTTTTCCTCTGTTCGAGCTTGGCTCAGCAGCAGGAGGGCAGAATCGTGTTTCTGGTCGGCAGCAGCCATAGTTTGCTGTAGGGGTCTAGAAGACTGGTACCAGGAGTACTGAGGGCCTCCCGGAGGAGCTTTACCATATGATTCCAACATGTTTGATACCAAACACGACAGGGTTCGTTCCAGCCAGTTTCGAGATGGTCATCGCGTAATGACGCATGGCCACTCTATATATCGCAATGGCTGATGCACTTATAACCCGAGAGAATGGACTCCGAAGGTTGTAGGGGTGTTCTGCTCATGCAGAGGCACCCTCACATTTAGAACTGAGCACCCTGCCTTCAGGATTGAAAGGCCTGCCTTAGGGGTGACTTATAGGTTTTAAGTGTACTGGCCTCAGATATAAGAAAACGTATATCTGTCGTAATTGGTGCAAGCACCAGCTTGCACAGGCTGCAATGGCAGGCCTGTGGTCACAATTTGAGTGGTCTCTCATAGGTGGCATAATACATGCTGCAGCCCATGGGAGGCCCCTGGTGTACGTATGCCCTGGGTACCTCAGTACCATATACTAGGGACTTATAAGAGTACACCAGTAGCCAATCTGGATTGTACCTAAGTACTCATCACAACCAATTTAAGGGAGAAAGCAGAGAGACTGGGGTCCTGACTAGCATGATCCCAGTCAGACTAGTCAGAAACCATAACAACACCAGGCAAAAAGTGAAGGTAACCATGCAGAAGGATCCTACCTTCCTACACACACATTAAGTCAAACATCAAGGATTGCAGCAAAGAAGGTTGGCCAGGCCAAATGAGGAATAAAGTAGCTGGGAGGTTTCCAACTACCTATGCTAGTTGTGGTATCGGTTGGAAGGAGGACGGTAGAGAGCAAAGTGGAGCAAAGTTGGCAGCATATGCTCATTCCTAAGCAGATGAAGCATGGTTGTTAGTTTGGAGCAGAGAGAGACTTGGTTCACAGACAACAGCAGAGTCAGAGCTTTTGGGTTCAGTGGTTCTCTTGCAGTGACTGGCATGCCCCCCGGCTGGTATTCCACGGCACTTCACTTCAGTCTTCATTGTGAGCAGGCTTTGAAAAGGGCCCTGCCAACAGGGTTGGAGGGTGGATCGTAACTGGTGGATTCACATGTATTCCCAATCCTGTGGTTGTATTTTGTGGCAGGCTTCGTCAGACACACAGATCAGGCTGCTCGGACCTGAGAAAGACAGCAAATAAGTTGTTTGCATTACTGGGGGAAATGTCATTGTGTATGTGCTAGTCGAGGGATGCTGGTGATACAGGGGGTATTTGTTGGAAGCACTATGGTTATCCCATTACTATTTCATACACACTTAGCTTAGACTTTTGGTTAGCGATAGCTCTGATTGACCAGAGTGTCAAGGGATAGGTGTCAGGCCACTTGAGGTATGTCTCAGCTCAACTTTTAGCTAATTTATTTTTCAATGTAGAGTTGGAACGCTCCATCTTCCCTGATGACTCAAGGTGGTAGGCACAGTGAAAGTGATACTTGATCTCGAACGCCTTGCATAGCTCTTGCACAATGGAACACAAACATAATGGTGCCCTTGCCACTTCCTAACCGAAGGGGGACTCCAAACCTAGGAATGAAATCCGTAATCAGACTTTTCGCAACTGTAATCGCATCAGCATATGTACACGAAAGAGCTGAGCTCCTGCCTGGAAACAAACAGACTAAAACCAGGACATACATATATGAACATTTAGTCATTTGTATAAAGTCAATCTGGATTTGGACGAAAGGGCCCCGTGGAGGTGGGAGGGCAGCAGGAGTGGTTTTAGTTCCCTTCCCAATATTGTGGGATTGATAGATAGCACAGGAGGGACAATACTGTTGGACAGCAAAAGGGAAGAATGTAGCAAACCAATGGGTACTTGCGGCATTAATCATACCATCTCTTCTGATGTGGGTGATACCCCGGTACAGTCAGTGAGGCTGGGGAGGAGGAATTTCTGTACAACTACTCACTCGCCGCTATTCCTCCACACTAAATAGGGATCCCTTTTACAGGTTGGTTCTTACAAGTCTGCTTCTCTGCCTCAGAGGCACAATCCTGTAATGTAGACAGATCTCTTAGAGTTGGCATAAGAGACTTGACAGTCTACGAAAAATAAGTGACATCAGAAATTAGAGACAAAGCAGCATTTTTAGCCATTTGATCAGAAAAAGCATTTCTTCTAGACACCTAGGGGCATATTTACAAGCCCCTATCGCCACCACAATGTCACTTTTCAGGACGTTGTTGTGGCGATAGGGGCTTCGCCTTATTTACAAGGCAGCGTTAAGCCACTTAACATGGCTTAACGCTGCCTTGTAAATAAGGCCCCCTTTCACGCTATACTTAGCGTGAAAGGTAAGGGCGATGGGTGTTGCTGTGGGCGTTCGACTGCAACACCCATTGATTTTGACGCTACCCCCTACAAGCATCCTGGGATCAGTTTCGGGTCCCTTGCTCACTTTGCCACTGGATTCAAGATAGCCTGGCTGATGACGGCTGTAAGCCAGAAACCGGTCCCAGGATGCTTGTTTCCGATCCAGGGAAGACATGGCTTGTCAGTTCGGGCTGGACTGTTCCCATGAGGCACAGGGTCAGACTGATTTGCATATGGCCATGTCTGAACTGGGGTGGGGGAGTGAGCTAAAGAATGATGATGGATTAAACCCAGATCAGTTGACTGGGAGTGAGTGCTTGCAATGTTCAACACTCCGTCCATCATCCCCTTTGGTTTTGCTATGTTCGCCCTAAGTTGGCAGGGTATGCCCAGACGTGGGTCCCTTGCTCACTTTGCCACTGGATTCAAGATAGCCTGGCTGATGATGGCTGTAAGCCAGAAACCGGTCCCAGGATGCTTGTTTCCGATCCAGGGAAGACATGGCTTGGCAGTTCGGGCTGGACTGTTCCCATGAGGCACAGGGTCAGACTGATTTGCATATGGCCATGTCTGAACTGCGGTGGCGGAGTGAGCTAAAGAATGATGATGGATTAAACCCAGATCAGTTGACTGGGGGTGAGTGCTTGCAATGTTCAACACTCCGTCCATCATCCCCTTTGGTTTTGCTAAATCCTTTGAGCTGCAAGAATACAAGCTTAGGTAAGAAGAACCAAATCAGCAACTTGAGCAGAGTGCACTTGAGGTAAACACCAGCGCACTACAATTTCATACAGTGTACGTTTTGCATAACCAGCCACTAACGAGCCACACTCATTTCTGAGACATGGACCATCGGTATAATAAACAAGATCACAATTGACTATCGGTGCATCCAAGAGATCAATATGGGGCGCAGACAGATTGGCGGGTAGAATGAGACAATTATAAACTCACTGTCGAGCCGTGGGCAGCAAGGATGCAAGGTTTAGGACAGGACATTGAACTAGGGCAATATCAGAAATGGACAACAAAAGAATTGTGTATCATGATAGTCTTATCATAAACAAATGTTGGGTTTTAGTTTGGAGGAAAAGGGCACCTATGGCATGGAGCGCTGCTACTATGAGGGTGGAACCAAGGGCAATGTTTTGAGAAGCTTCTACAAGATGGGCGCCAGCCGGTTGCATCTACATCGAGGGAGGAGAAGTAGTACGCAGAAGGTTTCTTCTGATCTCTGTGATCTTGCATCAGCTCCTCTAGCGCAAACTCATCTTTCCCATGACAGCAGAAAATTAATGGTTTATTAGAAGCAGGTAGCCACAATACAGGGGCAGAGGATAATGCTTGTTTCAAATTTACAAATCCTTGTTCTGCTTTGTTGGTGCAATGCAAGCATTCTGAGATATCTTTATGTAATCTGGGAGTGGTTTAACAATAGAAGCACATCCTAATATCCATCGTCTACAATAACTCAGCATTCGCAATAGTGGGCATACCTGCGAGACGGCGACTGGACTGGACATCTTATGGACAGCTTCAAAGCAGTCCGTAGACAGGTTCCCCTCCTCTTGTGAGATGTCACGATAGTGAACACGGGGAAGGGAGATACAAGAAGATATCTTGCTTTGGTCCAATGAGTCAGACACATCCAACAAATAGCTGACATGACCACAGCGACACAAATTACTGACCGACTGCGCTAATAGATGCTACACCCTTGCTCCAACGAGCCAGGAATTCTCTGGACCCATTGATACTTCCCAATTTGATGGAAAAGTGTACTCACTGCCCTGCTCTCTTGTCACAGAGTCGCTCGACCTTAGACCACGCTGATGCCAACTTTCCAAATTCACCTACTTACCAATACCTACACCGTGAGAAAGTCTCAGGCCTGTGAATCGAGAAGAGGCGAAACACGTGCTGGCTGTTTTTCTGTTTTGCTTTGAAAGAACTATCCTGGACTATCAGAACAATAACAATAAAAAAGTATAAAAATTCTTGACTACTCTGGACCTTCTTACCCAACTTGGAAATACTATAAAGCCAGATGATCTAGTTTTCCAGCTCCGTCCTTCACCCAATACAGCCAACAAATAACCTACATATGGAACAGGAGTAGGTCATCCCAGGAAGACGAGGGTATCCAGATCTTTCTTCAGTGTTTGAGAGAAGATAGAAGGTGGCTCGGTAAACACTTTGGGAAGCCAGAACCACGTGAGTTGGCATCAAGAATGAAAATGCGAAGCAGCATTGACTTTTAGAGTGTATAGGAATAAAGATGACTGAAAAAAGGTCTACTAACGCAAATCATTTGGCAGTGGCTGGAATGCAAGACATTATGGTTGTGGGGTTAGGACCACCAGTAAGACTAGGTTTGACCACAGCATTAATAGCTTGCAGGTCTTGCATGAATCTGTTTGTGTCTGTACCTGGAATTTTGATCTGTAAAGTAGGAGAATTAAATATACTTACAGTATGTACTAGGTTGACTTGCTTGAGTAAAGCGCTAATGACAAGTCAAATTCATGCTTCGGAGCGTAATGGATATTAGGGAATATGGGAAGTTTCTTAATTGGATTTACCTTAATCTTTATGGGCTCAGTGAACAGGACATACACAACATTATTTGCATTTGAGACCAGAAAGTAGAGGGCACCTGATCAGGTTTGTCCGAGACAGATTTCTGTACATTACTTTTAAATTTGACATCATCAGTACAATTTGTGGGCTCGTATAAAACAGCTAGAACTTAATTTTCATTGTTTTTCTGCATTTTATATTAGCCCCATTGCTAGTGCAATAGTCAGTATAGTTCAGGAGATGTGGGAATCGATACAGAGGCGTGTTGGTGTGTGATAGGACCAGGATAATGGAGATGGGAAGAGTACACTTGTTGGGAAAACAGGCATCTGAAATGTCAAATGCATCAATGGACAAACCTGAGAGAGGTCATGAAGGGCATTCCACAGTTTCTAATGCGTCGGCTAGCACCAGCACCAATAAGGCTTGAGGTAGGTAACCCATGTTCGTTTCTATATATGGTGTGTTTTGGTTTTACTGGGATCAGGCTGTTTATGGAGCAATTGGCATCTCTTGGGCTATTCTAAAAAGTAAGGTATCGACTTGTGTATAACAGATTACATTGCAACAGTGTCGGGTATCACGGTGAAATACCACATAGGAGATTCAGAAAAGTACAGCATGGAGGATATGGAAAACTGGGCAGCGGAGACTACAGTCATGGAGGACAATAGCTTCCATGGTCAGGTCTGAAACATGCTGCTCAAGCCACCAGAGGACCGGTAGTTGACTTCCAGGTCAGAGAGGCCCTATAAAGTGTTAGTGGATGCTGAAGACCACGTCTGGCAACATCTGTTATTTCAACTCTTCTGTTTGACACTATAGTTCGCATACATAATTCCGTTCCCCCAACTTTGTTGTTTCCCCCTTTTCGTTCTCCTCTGTTTCCTTCGACCCTAATCCTTTTAATGACCCTTGTTTTGTCTTGAACTTACCTTAGTATTGGACACGGTTATAGTTTTTGTAATTGTCCCTGATGCCCAGTGATTTGACTTTGGCAATCAAGAACATGCTTTCCAGACTTTGCTTCAGATTCTCCCTTTTTGGTTTGGTGACTACAATTCTATCTTCCGGTAGAGAGCTGTGCAAATCATCTTCGGTTCTCAGACAAGTTTCCAGGCCACAGTGACGCCTCCTCTCACACTGGGTAGGCTGCATCAAAGTTCTGCCATAATACTTAGCTGTGATAGAACCCTTCCATTATTATCCAACACTCACTGCCTTATATTTCCTCTCTTCACAATGATTAGTGGTGTACGTCCTCAATGCTATGCCATCCTGTACTTCAGAGAGGCTAGTTCAGGTCTTCTAATGACCAACCTCCTAAAAATGAGTCTCTCTCTCTCTCTCTCTCTCTCTCTCTTTCTTTCTCTTTCTCTCTCTCTGTCTCTCACCTTATCTCCTATCTCCTCACTTACCTTTTTTGTAACAGGTGCCCCCTACTCTCCTGGAGCGTGATATAGGTAGTTGGACCTCCTATAAGGGTAGATGGTGGGATTAACCTCCATCCATGGAGCAGCATGGACCTTGACATCCATGGAGCAGCATTCCAAGAGTGGTGACAGGCAGCCCAGTTTCCAGTGACCCAACTGTCCAGAACGGAAACATGAACACCCACCAGATGGGGCAGCATCTTCCTGGCCCCAACCCTGGATTCATTAAACTTTTGCATCTCCCTTGCCCACCCCTCTCATTTGATGTCCACATTCTTCCCCACCTCCTCAATTTCACCGATTTTTAAATGATTGCGTTTGCAAAGACATCAATTTAGATCAATTCGATTAGTTTTCCTTTCTTCAGATACCAGCTCCCGAGACCCTTGGTCTGCCACTCAACACTAGTGGTGTGGAGATGCTCCTGTCTTTTATGTTTGGCAGCAAGTCCTGAAGAAAGGCAGCGACGTAACAGCTTCCTGAACACTTTCAGCAGGTTGAGAAATACCAGAGTCTTTCGATTGTTTGAGATAATTAGCAGTAGATTCACCTTTAATCATTCTCTGAATACTCCCTGGTGCATCAGAAGAATATTGTAGACTCTGCCCAGTTACCAAGTCCAATGGAGCCAGAGGGAGGAGGAAGGGGAGGAAAGAGGTTAAGAGTGGCCACTTCTGGCCACAAATAGGTCTATGCTGGACTGCATTGCCCACATCTCTTTGGCTCGCCATTGCCCCCAGTGCTTAATTTGTAAAAAACACAAGTGCCAGGGGTCTCGTCAGGAGGCCACTGTAGCTTGAACCACAGATTGCCCCTGTCATGGTGCCAATGATAGTAACAACACAATTAATAACCATCACACTCCTACAGGAGTGACAATTCGGACTATTCCAAGACCCCAAACCTATAAGAATGGCTTGGGTGGCAGGTAATAGTGATTTTTGCTGTATATTGAGTTAATTATTGACTGTTGTTGTGGTCATCCCTAAATTAGCCAGACAGCGCCACCTTGTGGCAGACTGTCACAAGCCCCGATGTTGACAATTAACTGCCAGTGCTGAGCACCGGAAACCACTGGCTCAAACTAAGCACTGGAATTTGCCCCTGGCTTTAGTCAGTCCAATGGGACTAGTGCCTCACACAGGGCACTGAATCTGCAGATTTCCCAAATAGGAAAGAGTGGCAGTGCTGGGGTGAGCCTGTAGCTCTGCCCATGGTGTTAAAGACTAAGCCATGTACTTCAGTGTACTTTGGGATCCAATCCAGGGACCTGATGCACCTCTGTAGGCATGCTCGCTTCATTGGTGGGTCACAAAACCATACCTTCTTGGAGGGTTAACCATGGGTGTAACAATGTTGCACAATTTTCTACTTGCCCATTGTCTGCATCAGGCTTCGCGTGGCATTAAGATTTCATACAAACACGAGTCACGGTATTTAAATAATTGGCTTTGTGCCAAACCATGAGGCAATTTACTGCTGCCCTCCTCCCATTGCGTCCCCTATGCATGCATTAGTAAGTGGGTGGTGCGGCGCAATGCAACCAAGTCAGTTTACTTCACAATGTAGCATTTGTACGAGGAAGTTGCTCGCTGCTGCTGTTTGCACCGCGGTCCATCACGCGCATCGTGCTAGCGGCAGCCATGTTTCTTCTGGTTTCTTTCTAAACAAGTGGTTGAAATGGAATCATAGAAGTGGAGGTGCTCTCTGGCCAAGAGTACAGGTGGGCCAGTACTGTCCCATTACTCTCTCATTAAAAGTGACCCCTGCTGCGAAGTGCAAGTACTCTCCATTTCAAATTAAAGGAGTGCAGGTACTCAATACCTGTAAGTACCAGCCCATTTAAAGCACTGTTCTAAACGTACCTGTGACATTCACCCCTTGCTGGCTGGAGGAGGAGAAGGTGGGCTGGAGTCTCCTGTTTTTCCAGAGTTCAGAGGAGGAGCAGATGAAGTGGTAAATGACTGGTTTAAGTGAGGAAGAGAGTAAGGGTGGAAGTAAAGAAGGTAGCTGTGAAAGTGAGAAGTGCACAAGGAAGGAGGGGCAGATAGAGGAAGGAAGACAATGAATTGTAAGTTGAAGAAAAAGAAGAAAGAACTGAGAGCGAGAGGAAGGGGGGGGTACAGAAGCAAGCAAGGACGGAGAGAGCAAGTAAGGTAGTAGTAAGTAAGGTGGAGTTTGAAGGAAAGAGCGACGGAGTTGGAGGAGAATAGTAAAGAGGGAGACTAAGAAATGAATGCTTGATTGTAGAAGGGAAGAAAAAGAGGGAGGGAGGAAGGAACAAGCAGTTGTTTTTAAGAAGCAATGAGGGATGGAGGGAGCTGGAACGAAGAGAAGAAGGGAGAGGTCGGGACAGAATAAGGAGTGAGAGAGGGTGTGTGGCAGGAAGGGTGAAAAGGAAGAATAGGGCGAGGTGGAGAGAGGAAGGAAGGGACCGGACAGTAAGATAGAAAGGCGTTAAGCTGAATGTGAAATCACTTAGTTAGTGGTGGCCTAATAAAACAAGCATTGGCAAAACCAATCAGGCTTTGCCAATATGTTTTAGACATATTGTACACCAGCGTGGCTGCTGTTCAGGATGGCTAAAAGTTAGTGGGGTAAAGGACAGTGGAGTGTCATAAAGTGGAGTAGAGTGGAATGTTATGGAGTGGCATAGAGAGTTCTGGAGTGCGTAGAGTGGCGTGGAGTGGCGTAGGGTGGAGCAGAGTAGAGTAGAGTTGAGTGGCGTGCAGTAGAGTGAAGTGGAGTGTCATAGAGTGGAGTGGCGTAGAGTGTTGTGGAGTGTCATGGAGGGAGTAGAGTTTCATAGAGTGGAAGGGCATATAGTGGAGTAGAGTTGAGTGGGGTAGATTGTCAGAGTGGAGTAGAGAGTTGCAGAGTGGTGCATAGGGTGTAGTGGAGTGGTGTAGAGCACAGTGGAGTGGCGTAGAGTGGAGTAAAGTGTTGTAGAGTAGAGTGACATAGAGCGGAGCAGATTGTTGTAGAGTGGAGTGGCACAGTGGAGCAGTGTTGGAGAGTGGAATGGCATAGAGTGGAGAAGGGTGTTATAGAGTTGAGTGGCATAGAGTGGAGTGGTGTAGAGTGGAGCAGTGGAGTGGAGTGGAGCAGTGTGTTGTATAATAGAGTGGAGTAAAGAGGCATGGAGTGGCATAGAGGGAGTTGCGTAGTGCGTCACAGAGTGGAATAGTGCCATAGAGGGGCATAGAGTGGACTAGACTGTCATAGAGTTAAGTAGAGTTTAATAGAGTAGAGCATCATAGAGTAGAGTATCATGGGATGTAGTGTCGTAGAGTGGAGTGGAGTGTCGTAGAGTGGACTAGAATGAAGTGGCGTAATGTACAGTGGTGCAGAGTAGATTGGTGTGGAGTGCATTGGTTTTGAGTAAAGTGGTGTACAGTCCATTGGCGTAGAGTGCAGAGACATAGAATAGAGTGGTGCAGGGTAGATTGAAGTGGCATAGAGTGTAAAGAAGAAGAGTGGTGCAGAGTGGAGTAGAATGGTGTAGAGTGCAGTGGCGTAGAGTAGATTGTTTCAGATTAGAGTGTAGTGTCATAGAGTAGAGTGATGTAGAGTGCAGTGGCACAGAGTGCAGTGGTGCAGAATAGATTAGAGTGGCATAGAGTGTAGTGTCGTAAAGTGCATTGGCGGAGAGTGCAGTAGAGTGGACTAGAGTTGAGTGCTGCAAAGTATATAGCAGTGGCGTAGAGTGCAGTGGTGCAGAGCAGAGTGGCACTGAGTTCAGTGGCGGAGAGTGCAATCTTGCAGAGTAGAGTGTTATAGAGTGCAGTGCTGTACAGTGCAGTGGCATAGAGTGCATTGGTGTACAGTGCATTTGCATAGAGTGCATTGGCATAGAGTAGAGTGGTGCAGAGTACAGTGGTGCAGTGGCGAAGAGTGCAGTGGTGCATAGTAGAGTGGGTACAGTGCACTGGCATAGAATAGAGTGGTGCAGAGTAGATTACAGATGTGTAGAGTGAAGTGGCATAGAGTGCAGTGTCATAGAGTGCAGTGGTGAACAGTAGACTAGAGTGGTGTAGAGTAGGGAGGCGTCGAGTGAAGGGGCGTAGTGTGGAGTGGTGCAGAGTATAGTGCAGTAACACAGTGTGGAGTGTCATGGAGTGGAGTGGCATAGTGTGGAGTGGTGCAGACTAGAGTGTGTGGTGTGGAGTGATGCAGAGTAGAGTGGAGTGGGGTAAAGTAAAGTATGCATAATGTGGTAGCGCACTGCTATTACAGACAGCACATCTACACTTGAAATGACCATTACATTTGCACAGATATACAGTTTTACTGATAAAAGTATACAGCGCACAAACGATAATGTGTGGAAATGTCATAAACTAGTGTATTGATTTGTTTTGATCGCATTAAAATATTTGTTTCCACCACACTTCAGAATTACCAAAAAAAATACTTCATTTGTGTTTTCCGTAATCTAAAATATATGCACAGTTCATTTACAGACACTTAAAATTTGTTTTTTTGCTAGAAAAAAATAACATCATACAGCACACTGCAAGTAGCCAGCATGATTGTCACATAAATCCTCTCGCTTTGAAGTCAGAGAAAGAAAAGTAAACACCACGGTCCCTAGAAGACAGAGCCTGACATTTGACCTCTGTCTTTGAATGCACAGCACCTGTGACAAGATAGAAGCAAGATTTAAAGGCTTGTTTACAGAAAATCAGGACTGGTGGAAGAATTCAGTAAATAGAGTTTGGGCAAAGGAAGGGACAAACTCAAGCTGGACAGCCTAAAACAAATAAAGCCAGCAAATAGAAAGCAAGCAAATGTGAGTTATAAACCACGAAGCCAATGGTAAGTAATGGGCGGAATGTATTCCCAAGGAAGCTTTCCGAATGTCCCCCAAGTGTTTGCCTCACCCTAAAGAAAGTGAATGACAGAGAATCCGCAGTGTTTTGTCCATAACTGAAAATGCGTGAATCTAACCTCCGATGAGTGACACTTGGCAGGGCTGACCCAGGCAGGGTATGTGTGAAACAGGTGTGCGGCTATCACACTTGTGTAATAGGCCTCTAGGCTATCATACTGAGTGAAGAGGGAACAGGTGCATATTGGGACTGGTGGGCAGGAAAAGACAGCGAAGACAGCGTGGCCGTCTGAGGGGCAGCAGGGCAGGCGCTCTTAGGCACATCACTCTTCCTCCGGTCACAAATACAAGACGCACCGGCTCCTTCTCTCGCTCCCTGCCCTTCAAGGCGCTCGATGGCTTGAACAGGCCTCTCCACCGGGTGCATAGAGGGCCCTTCCGGGGCAGAGCGCCTCGCGCGTCATGACGCGAGCCCTCGCCCCACCTCGGGCTTCATTGGTGGGGCAGGCCCGAGAGGGGCTGAAGGGGCCGAAGGGACCCCCTGCTGCCCCCTTCTGAGTCCGAGCGGCCTCGGTGAGAAAGCCCCCCTCTCAGTGGGGGTCGCGGCCGCTGAAAGAGCCCGACCGACAGCGGGGCTCGCATTCAGCCGCTGACTGATGGGCGTGTAAAATTGATTTATGAATTGAAAGTTGTCCTCCACCCCCTCGGCCCGATTCAGGCGGTAATTGATTATATGTGCTGCTGTGAAATGAAATTACATAAAATAATAATCAAAGGGGCAAAGAAAGGGGCCGGGGCCCTTTAAACAAGCCACTTTATTCTCATGGCCTTCTCGGATTAGGCGCGCCATTCATCCCCGCCGCATTTTTTATTTTAAAAGGTGCTTTTCCTCCCTTGCCTCTTCCTGGCTCCCACCCCCGACCCTCCCCAACCTCCAGGGAATGAAAGGGCTGCCAGGGTCCCGCCAGCCGGCGGTCCAGGGCCGGATAAACTCTTCTTTCTCAGGGAGGGAGAGTCATGACCGACCCTCACACAAAGGAGTGACATCACAACTTGTGGGCTCACACCTGCGGTCGTTGTACTCTCTTTTGGAATTCACAAAAATCTCCAGAAGTACCCTTGTAAATCCACGAATATGGCACATTCAGAGGAGTTCACCTACTTCCATACTATAACTGTCCCTGAGGGGAAATGTACTATTTCCCCCCCTTTTTATCTTCAAATCGAAAACCGTTTCATTAAATCACTTCCCCCGCCCCTGAAGATCTGTGATGTGTTTTGGGAACTTCCAAATGTCTGTGCGCACTCAACTTATTCCAACCTTACTAGTTTTACGTGTAAAGTCCGTTTACCCGGTGGCTATATTTCTGTTGTAAATTCTGTATGCGCTCATCAAAGTCTGTCAGTTCTGAATCAGTGAATCTGGCATTTGCAGGTGCAGAAAACGATTTTTGCACATGTCAGTCAGATGTAGGCGCACAAAAAGGTCCTCGGGTTCTTTGTGAACCCCAAAGTCTTTCTACCCTTCCAAAAGCCTTGACGTCAAGTCATTCCCCCAGTCCATACCCCCTAAACCGGAAACATTCTCAAGCATCTGAAAGTTGTTAGAGCACCCTACAGCAAGCCCTATTGGATCCTGGGGTGCAGGCTGGGGGCCATGCCCGTGGGGTACAGCGAGGTTCAAAGAGGTATGACGTCAGTGGGGTCACTGTGAGCAGACTCGTCCATTGAGCTATTACTGGCTGTCCTGGTGAACCTGGAGCACCTCTCCAACACAGCGGTACTGTCTTCAAGGTGCCCGTCTGATTCTTCACCCTTATGTATTTTACATTTTTTTCACTTGAGCTTTTTTATTAATGCTGTCTTTATATATCTGAACTAGGTAAGTCAGAGTAAAATGGTAATATGAGCGAACAGCTGGCGGGTGCATTGGAAAGGCGAGGAGTCCACTAGGCCACATTGGTCCACAACATGTCCAGGGCTTGGGGGATGACTCAGTTGGGTGTAGAGTTTGTGGCCTATAATGGTGGCTGGGAGACAGGGGGTGACTGTGACACATGTGTCTGTGGCTGGGGGATGACTGTGTTGTGTGTGGCCTGGAGTTCTGTAAACATTTGTGGTGGCTTGGCAAGGGGAGAATTACATTACCATAACTGTGGGTAGAACACCCTCTGATCATGTGTTCTGAAGTATTCTATTGTGACTGAAGATTGGCGATGACCAAGACTAACTGACCGGGGGATGACCACATTGGGGTCTTGAGTTCTGAGGTCTTTCACTGTGACTGAAGGATAGGGGATGTCCACATGGTGAGCTTCGGTTGTCGTCATCGATATGTACATTAAATATCATGAGAATGCGTGCATAGAATGTGGCGTAACAGTCAGAGCTGCCGACTTTGTAACTGGGGAACATGGTTCGAGTCTCAGCGTCTGCTCAACATTATGTGATTCTGGGCAAATCACTTAATCTGCCAAAAAATAACGTATCCTTGTGTAACGTAACTGGTGCTCATGTAAAGCGCTATAAAAAACTGTAAAAAAAACCACAAAAAACCTCACTGCCTGTAGGCATAGGAATGCCTCTGAAGCGGCACTGAACTGTCTGTATTGCATCATGTTGTTATTGTATTGCTTTGTTGTTACTGTATTGCTTTGTTGTTACTTTATTTGCTATGCTTTTTTGTATGCCACGTTTTTACTATATGTGCTATTCATACCTTGCTCACTATGTAAAGCGCTCTGATACCCTGCCTTGGGTCTGGTTCGCGCTATAGAAAACTCTAAAAATAAATAAATAAACATTTGTGAAATGGCATACTGGGGTCTTGATTTGTGAAGCCTTTCACTCAGGCTTGGGTTTGGGGATAACTCTGTTGATGTTCTTGATTTCTGAAGACTTAGTTGGAAGTTTGGGTGTTTGTGCGATGACCATGGCGAGTTGAATCCGCATGATTGTATTTGTGTTTTTGATTTATGAAACCTTTCATGGAAGCTTGCGTGTTTGTGTGATGAGCGTGACTAGTTGATTGGGGATGTCTCTGTTGATGTTCTTGATTTCTGAAGCCTTCCATGAAAGCTTGGGTGTTGTGGGATGAACATGGCTAGTTGAACTGGCATGATTGTGTTTGGGTTCTTGATTGATGACACCTTACATGGAAGCTTGGGTGTTGTGGGATGGCCATGGCTATTTGAACTGGCATGATTGTGTTTGGGTTCTTGATTGATGACACCTTACATGGAAGCCTGGGTGTTTTGTGGGATGGCCATGGCTAGTTGAACTGGCATGATTGTGTTTGGGTTCTTGATTGATGACACCTTCCATGAACGCTTGGGTGTTGTGGGATGAACATGGCTAGTTGAACTGGCATGATTGTGTTTGGGTTCTTGATTGATGACACCTTACATGGAAGCCTGGGTGTTTTGTGGGATGGCCATGGCTAGTTGAACTGGCATGATTGTGTTTGGGTTCTTGATTGATGACACCTTACATGGAAGCTTGGGTGTTGTGGGATGGCCATGGCTAGTTGAACTGGCATGATTGTGTTTGGGTTCTTGATTGATGACACCTTACATGGAAGCCTGGGTGTTTTGTGGGATGGCCATGGCTAGTTGAACTGGCATGATTGTGTTTGGGTTCTTGATTGATGACACCTTACATGGAAGCTTGGGTGTTGTGGGATGGCCATGGCTAGTTGAACTGGCATGATTGTGTTTGGGTTCTTGATTGATGACACCTTACATGGAAGCCTGGGTGTTTTGTGGGATGGCCATGGCTAGTTGAACTGGCATGATTGTGTTTGGGTTCTTGATTGATGACACCTTACATGGAAGCTTGGGTGTTGAGGGATGGCCATGGCTAGTTGAACTGGCATGATTGTGTTTGGGTTCTTGATTGATGACACCTTACATGGAAGCTTGGGTGTTTGTGGGATGGCCATGGCTAGTTGAACTGGCATGATTGTGTTTGGGTTCTTGATTGATGACACCTTACATGGAAGCTTGGGTGTTGTGGGATGGCCATGGCTAGTTGAACTGGCATGATTGTGTTTGGGTTCTTGATTAATGACACCTTACATGGAAGCCTGGGTGTTTTGTGGGATGGCCATGGCTAGTTGAACTGGCATGATTGTGTTTGGGTTCTTGAATGATGACACCTTACATGGAAGCTTGGGTGTTGTGGGATGGCCATGGCTAGTTGAACTGGCATGATTGTGTTTGGGTTCTTGATTGATGACACCTTACATGGAAGCCTGGGTGTTTTGTGGGATGGCCATGGCTAGTTGAACTGGCATGATTGTGTTTGGGTTCTTGATTGATGACACCTTACATGGAAGCCTGGGTGTTTTGTGGGATGGCCATGGCTAGTTGAACTGGCATGATTGTGTTTGGGTTCTTGATTGATGACACCTTACATGGAAGCCTGGGTGTTTTGTGGGATGGCCATGGCTAGTTGAACTGGCATGATTGTGTTTGGGTTCTTGATTGATGACACCTTACATGGAAGCCTGGGTGTTTTGTGGGATGGCCATGGCTAGTTGAACTGGCATGATTGTGTTTGGGTTCTTGATTGATGACACCTTACATGGAAGCTTGGGTGTTGTGGGATGGCCATGGCTAGTTGAACTGGCATGATTGTGTTTGGGTTCTTGATTGATGACACCTTACATGGAAGCTTGGGTGTTGTGGGATGGCCATGGCTAGTTGAACTGGCATGATTGTGTTTGGGTTCTTGATTGATGACACCTTACATGGAAGCTTGGGTGTTGTGGGATGGCCATGGCTAGTTGAACTGGCATGATTGTGTTTGGGTTCTTGATTGATGACACCTTACATGGAAGCCTGGGTGTTGTGGGATGACCATGGCTAGTTGAACTGGCATGATTGTGTTTGGGTTCTTGATTGATGACACCTTACATGGAAGCTTGGGTGTTGTGGGATGGCCATGGCTAGTTGAACTGGCATGATTGTGTTTGGGTTCTTGATTGATGACACCTTACATGGAAGCCTGGGTGTTGTGGGATGGCCATGGCTAGTTGAACTGGCATGATTGTGTTTGGGTTCTTGATTGATGACACCTTACATGGAAGCCTGGGTGTTGTGGGATGACCATGGCTAGTTGAACTGGCATGATTGTGTTTGGGTTCTTGATTGATGACACCTTACATGGAAGCTTGGGTGTTGTGGGATGGCCACGGCTAGTAGATTGGGGATGATTGTGATGGTTTCCTCTGAATTCGTTCGTGGTGGCTGAGGGATTGGAGGGGGATCTTGCTGGGGGTCTTGAGTTATCTGGCCTTTCATGGGTGTTGGGGATAATCTCTATCTGAAGAAGGATTTTGCTCAGGGTAGCTTTGTTGGTGTTGATGGGGGCAGTGGTTTTAGGTCAAGGAGTAGAGTGTTCTAGAGCATTGGTGCCAGAAGAGGGAATGACGGCTTCGAGGGGATGAGAGTGCATACTAATGATATTATTATTATTATTAGAAGAATAGTAAGCAAAAAATATGTAATGCACAATGATAAAAAATAAAATAATATGAATGACAATTAACACTTAGAATCACAGCAAATATTTAAAAATACAGTGATCATAATATCATTAATAGTAAAAATAATATTAAGAACAGGAACAACAACAGCAAAACAACAGTACAAATTATAATAATGATAATAAACATGATCATAATAATAATAAAAAGTGTATGTAACGAAATTATTAATACCTAATATTTCCATTAATAATATTAACCATAACAGTGCCGTTACAATATTATTATCATACAGGTACTTTCTTTGATTGTGTTACCTATCTTGTCATCATCCCACGTCTTCGTCATAGGTGTGGATCGATGGTACTCCGTGTAAGCGTGTCCTTTTTGGAGAGGATCATGGGTTATATTTCAGTAGCTCCTCATGAGATATTAGCCCGCATGCAATTTGCTTACAGCATTTTTGCGTTTTTCTAAGTTAAATATTCATGAGCATTATCATCTTTTAAAAGTGCATCGCTCATTGACCAATAAAGTTTCGAGAACCAGTCTAATTACCCATTTTCAGGTTTGTCACATTTTAATAGTAATGTCATCTTCTTTTTGATAAACCGCTCCATAACGCACTTCTGCCCTATCTAAGAATTGTAAATAATTCATGCTACTATTGCATATTTTAATGGTACACAATGTGGGGTTCAGAAGTTTGAATGACCAAGTTGACCTCCCAAATCATGCTTACAGCTCATGCACGTTAAAGTCATGGCCATTTAACTCACTAGGCTCTTCTTAACTTATTGGATCAACAGCCTGATGTGTGGTCTACTTAGATTTCTGCAAATCTATTAATAATCCCATAAATATAAAACACAGGGATGTGGCAATGGGGTCTATCAATTAGACTAAGTGATTCGCTCAAAACAAGCATCAGAACCAAAGACCAAACTGCGCCACGGTGGATGCCTGATTTCTGTTCAATGTATTCAGGAGTGACTTTGCAGAGAGACAAAGGGTTTTGCTTAGGGCGGCTTAGACTAGCTGTTGCCTTAGGCACCTTCACAAGTTTTTTATCATTTACTTTTTCTTTACTTTGATTTTTTTTCCTTCAAGTTTTGTGCCTGCTTAACTTTACACCCAAGGCGACTGCCTAGTTCTCCTACATGGAATAGCCATTCTCTTTAGGTGCCTTCCTGTCTTAATATCCCAGATGGAATGAGAACATTTCAAAGGTGTAAACCTCTAGATATGCAATTGTTTAAAAGCCTATTACCGCCACGTCCTTCTGACTTGTCCCAGTGCTTACTCCGTGAGATGCACCAGCACACCAAGACAGGCACCCTGCTGCTCTACTAGAGGAAACTTCTGACATTGTTAGGTGGCGAGGGCCCTCTACGCTGAGGACCTGATTCACAAAGGGCCTACGCACTCGTGGCGGAGGCCCCGCAGTCGTGGGGGAATATCCGCACTTGGGGAAGAATCTCCAGAATGAGAATTCTCATTGAGTAGAGTCCTTCCGAGTGTGCAGACTCCCCCGCGACTTCGGGGCCTCCGCCACGAGTGCGTAGGCCCTTTGTGAATCAGGCTCTGAGTGGCTCCATAGTATTTTCGTCATGCCCTTTACTACTGACTTCTGGAGTCAGTGGTACTAAAGACGAGGCAGTCCATTATGGTTTATCATAAGAGTGCACGGAGACCTACATACCCTCAAAACGCCTACTCTAAGCAGTGGGTGATCAGCAATAGCAGCAGCTTTATGTTCCATTGCGATGGCTACAAATGTGGGGAACCCGTTGCTGCTCCAGTCTTCTTGCATGGTGGGGTGCAAGTCTTTAGGGAAATATAGGTGTGTGGAGGCCTAACACAACTCAGGAATCAGGGGCTAAAATTCATCTTCTGAAGAGCATATAAGAGATATTTCAAGTCGGCAGAATAAACAAGGATCAACCCAATGGGGCCTGTTAGTACATGGCCAGAGTCCAGGCATAAGATGCCTAGGATTGTGTCTGCTCATAAAAACAAGCGAAAGTCCATTGTGAACAGGATATACCAGGGACTCAGTTTCCCCCATCAACTTGGCTGAGACAACTTCAATGAAGACGGTGGTTTCTGCGTTGATAGTCTAGATTGTCCTGTTGGAGGAGTATTAATGACTGGACGACCCGCCTTGGGAATCACTTTGTTTGTTACACCTAGTTGGTCTTCAGGTAGGGTCCCTTCCTTGACTGATCCACCAAACATCTTCCACAGATGGGGACTGGCCATGTATAAAATTTACCTGTAGTATTCAGTTGGTGTTCCATAACTTCCCAGGGTTTCCATGCATTGCCTGATGTCCACAGTTTCCCAAATTTCTCCCCTAATACTCCTTAGTCAGTAGCACTATGTTTACTCATCATAAGATCGCGGATAAAGCCCTCTCGATCCAATGCTTCCTCACCTGATGCTGCCACATACAGCTGCGTACAATATTCAGTCCCTTGTGGGTTCTTGTTTCTAACCACAAATATAGCCTCCTTGCAGCTTGTACAGAGCCAGTACAGCAGTCTGCCTGTCTTGTCACTAGATTCATATATCCTGCGCTGCTTCGCCATCCATGTCAGCTCGGCTGCATCTGTGCTCTGATTTATCCACCTCGAAAGTCTACCTGATTGTATTATATTAGTGTTCTAGATCAAAGAGGGCAGCCTTGTAAGGGCAAGGAGTGAGTAGAACCATGTATGGAATAAGTGTTCACGATTTTTTCCCTTAGTGTCCTCCGACGTACCCACATTAAACACGCTGCTTCTCTAGGTGTGTCCCTTTGCATCCATGACTTCTAAAGTTTTCGTGGTGCCTACTAGTTGCAACAATTTGCCCTGCTAGTCCTGGACAACATCTTCTAATTTTGTAATGCCTTTTCTGCCTCTGTGACGCTCTACATTGCATTGCACAAATCATGGTGGCACAATAAGAGATCGCAAAATAAATTGAAAGTTGCCACTTGTTTGAAGGGCTTTCATCGCTTCTAGATGATTAAAACGTTTGTCAGCATAGACCTCGAAAACTTTACTTTTGAGGGAAGATTCGGTGTCACCGAGTGACTTCTGGATGACATCCATGGAAGCGCCTTTGCCTCTCAGTGCTTCACTTGAACCACATGCACATCTGACAACCCCACACTCCTGTCAGCTGTGTATGTTGAGTAAACTGGACCCTTTTACCCTGGGTGGACATCTGGCTGTCCCTGTTACTGACCATAGCACCAGGTATAATTGCATCATAGCAGCAAGTGCCATATGCTGTAACCACTGAGCCACTCGCTCACTTCACTACCCAGCTAGCTCCATACGGAGAGTGTGAATAACATGGGTTACAGCCAATAAGACACCAAGTGTGGAGCACATGGGCACACAATCACACCAGTCAAGAGTATTTCCCCTCACAGGTGGATCAACAAATGTCAACAATGGATCATGTGTCAGGTGTGCACCTTAAGTGGTACACCTAAGCCACTTGAAGTAGTGCAAAAAAAGAGGTCACAACATTTCACCGGCACTGCCTCCAAGTCCTCCCCAGTCAATCTCAGATCCACTTGGACCTGAGAATTCTGCTTCCTAGACCGCGGTTGCACAGATTCGCGAGCACATGTGAACAGCCAGCAGAAACAACTTGGTGGTCCCAATCAGTGCATCGTCACACAGGAAGCTGCACTTCTTTCATTGTGCACTGTAGCCACGGCCACTCTGCTTCATTACACCCAACTATGGACATGACATAAAGGCCGAGATACCCCTGCTGAGCATCCAAAGAGTTATACGTCTTAGGCTCCATCTGGGGATGGCCGCACATCAAGGGTGTACCACTTACCTCTGTCTACGTCTCAGGATTAGTCGGGCACAGGTGTGGTCAAAGAAGAGTAGCATCTCTAAGGGGACAGGGCTGAGTAGGTGTCAGATGCTGGACATGTATAGTAGCCTCTTTCTCTCCATAACTCCAGACACTCAGAACCTTCACCGTAGACACCTCAGTCCCAAATACAGTAGGGACTACATGGTCGCTCCCCCTCCGGTGACTAGGAAGACGTCTATGAAATGAAAACTACATTTATAGAGCGCGCTACTACCCTGAGGTGTCTAGGCGCTTTAGCTCTGAGAATAAATTATAATCCTTACAGTTATGTATGAGATAGTCCTACATTTTAATTGTTGAAAAGCCAAGTTTTCAGAGCTTTAAAGGAGAGCAACTCAGTTTTTACTTTGAGGTAAAAGGGCATTGAGTTCCAGAGTTTGGCAGTACAGGCAATGAAACCCCTGCCACCCATTTCAATTTTTGTAATTTAGGGACAACTAGGTTTCGAGCTGAAGATGGTCTGAGAGGTCTGCTAGGCAGGTACCATTTAAAGCGATGTCTGAAATATTTAGGTCCTATCCCGTGGAATGCTTTAAAGGCAATACAGAGTGCCTTGAAGTCAATTCTTTTCTTCACAGTCAAACAGTGAAGCTGTGCAAGACCTGGGGAAACAAATTGGAATTTGGGGTATCCCAAAAGAAGTGGCACCACCGCGTTCTGAAGTATTTGCATTTTTTGTACGTCTCTTTTCTTGAGGTGTTGGGTGTTGCTGTACGTAACATTTGGGCAAGGAGAAAAGATTGAGAAGAGAGGATTGAAGGCGCTGCCTTGTGCCTCCTGACAGGGATAGCTTCATACAATACACCCAATGACATTCAGCACATTCAAGGTCTGTGAGGCACATTCCCAAACTGATGGAGGGGTACACAAGTGAGTCGCAGCTCCTCCCTGAAGTCGGCAGAATGGCCGGTGTACCATGCAAAGAGAGAAAAGCCACAGGACCCAAGTGTGAGGTGTTTTTACATAAATTTACTAAAATGCCAACTTATTCTAAATTTTCTAAATGTGCTGTGCGTGTCTCCTGTATACCAAGAATGACTTCCACTGTGTCAGGGTCAGCATTCAGTCATGGGTGATCCATATGCCATGCAGTGGCGTAACATAGGCCCCCCGCGAGCTACAGGAGGCCCCCTCAGCACAGTACCCTGTCATGAGAGCTCTTGACTGACTCCGGAGGGGGGCCCCTCCATGTACTTTGCAGGGGGGGGGCCCTCAACTTTCGTTACACACTGAGGCCATGACCCTGAGGGTTTAGTGGGCTAATGCATTCACTTCCGAAACCCATGTTTCCCTTCATTACCACAGGTTCCAATCCTGGTGGGTCAACCAGCCTTAATCCTTCTGAGGTGGATAAATTGAGTACCATTGAGTTGGATAAAACTAAACACCTGTTTTTTAGCGCCAAGATACCTCAATGGGTGAACTTGTGCTTTAGAAATGTGTTATGTTATGTTATGGGTACCCCTAACGCCAAGCCATACTTACAATGTGCCAGCATATTGCTATTAATGATGTCCATATACAAAGGGTGACAAAATTGTGAAGAATTACCAATAGCATGTCAGAGACAGCATTTTGTCATGCTTGCCACCACCTGGACCATATGCCATGGTTGTCCTCCGTTATGCCAAGATTATTCTCCAATATGCCAACATCAGCATATGCCGGAAAGAACCTGCATTTTCGACAGGTGCCTGTTATGCCAAAGCATTGCCCAGCGTTGCGGCCACTAGAAGTAGGGGATTCTACAGCCGTGGCATATTCCACATATTTATGGATTTCCAGCACTTGCCACAAAATCCATAATATGCTGCATAATTTGCAGATTTTAACAAAAAAAATGTTTCTAGCTCATACGATGAAAAGTTACAAAAAACTCTGCCAGATGTATTGCTGGAGTGTAGCATGCCTTTTTTAAAGTGAAAATGCAGTTGCTAAATGCAGTATTTAGATATTAAATTGATACTAATGAGGAGAAACCTTTGTCTAGACATTGTTAACGTGTAAAAAGTACAAACTAGTGAAGTAATACATCCACAAAATATGCTGCATAATGCCACATAATTAGAAAATATACTGCCCCATAATTTGGTCCTCACTTCCCTGCATAATTCCAGTGACTATAGTATGCCAGGGCATGCTTTTTGCCACAGGTGACTCAAATACAGAGAATTACCTTCTGTATTTCATTGCCAATATTTTAAAGTGGGTGTCTCTGTAAGCCACTCCCATTTACTTTCACTCACACACAAATATGCACACATATAAACACACAAGCTCCTATACACATGCTCTCTGTCACACTGGCGTGCTGGCCAACAGAGTTAGGAACTCTCCCCATCCCAGTCCAAAAAGCAAAAAATCTAGGCATAACTATTGATGACAAGCTGAATTTCAACAAGCATATCAGTTCAGTTGTCTCCTCCAGTTTTAATACTTTGAGAATTATCAAGAAGATTCTTCCTTTCATCCCTCTTACCTCTATCCTTACTTATTCTCACGAAACTGGACTATTGTAACAGACTGTATGTTAACCTCCAAAAACAGTACGTGAAGAAATTACAAAGCGTGCAAAATGCGGCAGCAAGACTTATTCTTGATCTGCCCAAGTTCCATCCTGTCTCAGCTTCCATTAAGAGACTTCACTGGCTTTCAGTGAATAACCGAATCAAATTCAAGGCTCTATGCCTTACCTATAAGATCTTGCATAACTCAGGTCCTTGTTACCTTAAACAATACCTTTCTTGGTACATACCCAGCAGAGACCTACGATCTAAAAATTCCTTGACGGTCTCCCGCCCCAGCTTCAAGAGACGCAAACTGGGGGGGGAAGGGGGGCGGTTGCTTCTCCTCCCAAGCCCCGGCACTCTGGAATAGTCTGCCTATAAATATCAAAGCAGCTCCCACCTTATTGAGTTTTAGGGAACTGCTAAAAACTTGGCTTTTCAATGCCTACTACTCTCCTGCTCTTGCCAATACTGCCATACCCAATTAGCGCCAAGACACCCTCGGGTATTCGTGCGCTTTATAAATTAATTAACATAGCATAAAATAATACACAAATACGCACAGACTAGCACATGCGCACGCAGATTTTAAATGCATTTTTGTACTTAACTGAGCAGCCTGCTCAGGTCTGGTTTCAGCTCCTCGTGCTCCACTGACCATCAAGGCAGGCACTCAGACCACCATTTCCGAAGCTAGTGACGAGTTGGGAAACAGTGGGGTGAGAGCCTGAATGCTATGTGGCCCCTGGCACTGGAGGGCTTAGTCCTAAAGCACCCGGAGCTACAGCACGTCACAAACATGGAAGCTCGGAGGTGTGGCAGGCAATTGAGAACAGGGCGCGACTTCATCAGCCATGGACAATCTGTCTGGTGATATATATAGGTGCCTTCATGAGCATACTCCAGCCATCACAGAGATGTCGCTGCCTTTCTCAGACTGCTGCTTAACCCTAGCCCTCAGTAGCGAGAGTTAGCATGTTTTTATTACAGTAATAGTGAATAATAGCCTATTACTCATTATTAGTATAATAAAAAAAGGGCATAAAACAAGGAAGGCGGAACCCCGACACCCATAAAGACAAGCCACCTTTTAAATTAGGAGAGGAAAGTGGTGAGTAGGGCGTTGCTGACAGATATCTTTAATATGTCTGTAGTAAGGGTTCGGCATACTAGGTGTTGCACATACACTGCATGTTAAAGCAACCAACACAGTGCGGGGAATCACACACTCAACCTATTGTTCTCTATAATCCCAGACAAGTCATTTTCTCCTTGCATCTCTTTTGTCCGACCACAATGAAATCAAATTCACTATTTTGTTTTTAGTTTAAAGAGCTTTATTGAAGCAATAAAAACAAAGGCACAATATATATAAAATACTTATATAGATAAGAGCAAATAGGTAACAAACTGAATATCTAATATGGTGGAATGCAGAACACAGGATATCTACCAATAATATAAAATTCTCCAGGAGGGAAAAGCACTAATACAAAGTTGTACCATGTAACTAAGTAGCATTTTACAATTTTCTGAAAAGGGGAAAAACCAGAAAAAGAGAGAAAATAAGAAAAAGAGAGGGGGAAAGAGAAAAAGAAACAGAGAGGGGAAAGAAAAAAGGAAAGAGAGAAGGAAGAAAAGAAAGAAAAGAAAACATGATAATATCCTTATCCAATAGTATATTGAAAACTACTACATAAAGGCAATCGTATAGGTTCCTAAAACAGAGTAAAAACTATACAATGACATATAGAATACTTATAAAAAGTGAAAGAAATCAAATAATCATGGTGGTTGATAAACAAAGGTGCTGTCCTTGAGACCCTCGCGGGTATGTAGTGCGCTTTATAAGTGACATGATTGATTGATTGATTGATTGAGTGGAGACCAGAAGGCTTCCTTCCGAGTAAGTTGCTGAGAGGTATTGACAGAAGCTCTATCCAGTCTATGATGGTAGCAAAGAAGGTTCCACCAGGCAGAGAAAGAGACCTTAGTGGCATCTTTCCAGTTAGAAGTAATTACCTGAAAAGCAATAGCAATTAACAGGTCCACAAAAATGCCCACCTTGCGAGATCCAAACCAATTTATAGAATTACTTCCCAGGAATATGGAATAAATATCAAAAGGAAATTTAATAGAGCAAATGGAGGAGATTGATTCGCATACCTTGGTCCAAAATCGGGCGATATTAGGGCAATGAAAAAAGGAATGCATTAATGTGCCCGGAGTATTGAGACATGACCAGCAATTCGGAGATATGTCTGAACTAAATTTGGAGAAAGTTAGTGGAGTTAAAAATAGTCGCTGATAAAAATAATATAGAGTCTGAGTAGTACTAACAGTACATGAGGTGCGGTGTATGCGTGTCCAAAGAGAGATCCATGTGTGTATAGAGAGGGTACGCTGTAAATCAGACTCCCATAAGAGCTCAACCTTGCTTTTAGGGCGGCTATGAGAGGAAAAATGAAGATATTTGTAGATATGAGAGGCCCGAATGGAAGGAGTAATGGGTAAAGGTTCTAACAGTGGATCCGGAGATGTGAGGGGAGATCCAGAAAGGAGGGAAAGCTGATTTGTCAAGAGCAGCCTTAAAGAATCATATCTGAAGAGTGAGGAAACAGGTAGGTCAAATTTAGATTGAACCTCTTGTGGGGAGAGAAAGATAGAATCCTGTATTAGGTGCTTAACCAGAAGGATCCCTTTATCTGCCCATTTTTTCCAATAAATAGTGCGGTTTGACAACTTGATGGACTTATTATACCACAGAGGTGAGTCTAAAAATATTTGTAACGGGCTGGAAGATTTACACTTAACAGGGTGAAAGGTAGAAATACATTTTGAAATCGTCGGATAATTAAAAGAGCGAGGAGGATGAGTAAAACTGGCTAACAGGGAGAAAGGGAATGGGGAAATGAGAGATTCCTCCAATCTATGCCAGACAGAAGTGGGATCTCCTTCTGAAGCAAGTAAATACGATAGCACTTGGCGAAGTAGAAAAGAGGAGTGATATTGCCGGAAGTTGGGGAATGAACACCCCCTTGATCTTTAGGAAGAGACAAAAAGGCCAATGAAATACGGGCTTTCCGACCGTTCCAGAGAAATTTACTCAAAACACCATTAAGGGTCTTAAAAAACTTCAGAGGAAGTTTTACTGGTAGCATGGACAGGTAAAAGTTAATAATGGGGAGCAACATCATTTTGATTGTGTCCAATCTACCCCACCATGACAAAAAAAGAGGGGACCAGCTGTTTGTCAAGTGGTTTACTTTTGAGAGAACCTCTTCCAGGTTGAGCTGAATCGTTTTTGCAATAGAAGATGAATATTTAATCCCCAGGCAAGTGATATTATTAGTATTCCATTTGAAATCAACATCATCAAACATACTCCTTAAGCAATATTTATTTAAAGGAAGCACTTCAGATTTGGAAAAATTTAACTTATAACCAGACAGAGCAGAATAAGAGGAGAGAAGATCTGTGAAAGCGGGTAAAGAGGTAGAAGGATCTGAAACATATAACATAATATCATCAGCGTAAGCAGTGAATTTAATTTCAACAGCTTTGTGAATAAAGCCTCGGAAGGAGGAGGAGTGTCGCAAAGAATGAAGAAAGGGCTCAAGGGAGAGGATAAACAGTAAAGGGGAAAGAGGACAGCCCTGACGAGTGCCCCTTTGTAAAGGGAAATAAGAGGATTGTGAGCCATTAACCCCTTCGATGCGCGTGACGAGCTCAGCTCGTCATGCTGCGCGGTAGCGCTGTGCGCATGACGAGCTGAGCTCGTCACGACCGCACCCGCGATCGGAATATCCAGCACACGAGCGGAATTCCGATCGCGGTCAAGGGGTTAACAAAAACAGAAGTGGTTGGGGAAGAATATAATAAGTTGATAAGAGACAGAATAGGGGGGCCAAAACCATGCCATTTAAGGGCGCGCATCATGAAAAGCCAATGGACACGATCAAAGGCCTTCTCCGCAACAAGGGTTATGGCAGCCATAGGGGAGAGACTTTTAGAAGCAAGATGTATAATATTAAGGAAAGTTCTGGAATTATCCGCAATAGTCCTTCCCTTAACAAACCCCGTCTGCTCTGAACCAATCAAATCTGGAAGTACCTGATTAATATGAAGAGCTAATACCTTTGCAAAAATTTTACAATCAAGGTTGATCAAAGAGATGGGGCGATAGTTAGCACACAAGGAAGGATCTTTATCTTTTTTGGGAATTAAGCAAATCATAGCCTCAAGAAAAGATCCTCGGGCCTCACCATTGGAAATAAAATGTTGGAAAAGAGACAAAAGATGGGGCAGAAGGATATGGGAAAAGCAGGAGTAAAATTCGGCAGTAAGACCGTCCGGGCCAGGAGCCTTATCTTTAGGTAACATAGACAAAGCAGAAGTAATCTCGGATATAGATATAACTTGGTTCAGAATGGAACAATCAGGGAGAGGAGAAGAACAGGGAGGTAATGAATCGAAAAAAGAGTCCAGGTCCGCGTCCAAGGGAGAAGAGTCAGGGGTATATAAGGACTTATAAAAATCGATAAAACCATTCAATATCTCTTCGTCTTTAAAGCGGGGAGTACCATGGTCATCAATAATTTTGACTATTCTAGATCTTTGAGACTAAGGGCAGATTTACAAGGCCCTTGCGCCACTTTTGCGTCACTTTTAACATGTTAAAAGTGACGCAAAAGTGGTGCAAGGGCCTTGTAAATAAGCCCCTTAATCTTCAGGTAGTTCGCCAGCATTTTACCTGCTCCATTGCGACCGCCATAGAATTTGGAATTAATTTTTAATAAGGTCCCGGAGGTTTCTTCCGTAGATTTCTTATTGAAATCAAGCTTTGCTTGAACTAGATTCTTAAGAGTATCAGCCTTATTGGATGAAAAATATTCATGTTCCAATTTCTTAATGGAGGATAGCATATCGGCAGATTCCTTACGGACTTGTTTCCTTTTGCTTGCTACATATTCAATAATGAAGCCTCTGACAGTTGCTTTAAACGCATCCCATACTGTTTGAAAGAGCATACCTGGGCTGGCATTGAGAAGAAAAAATTCAGACGCAAATTCTTTAAAGCGTGCAAGGAAGGAAAGATCTTTAAGGAGATAGTTATTAAAGCGCCAACAACGAGATTTAGATGGTAAGGACGGGAGATCTAAATTAATTAGAACGGGAGCGTGATCGGAGATAAGAATGGAACCAATCTATGCATGAAGTAGATTGGAAAGAAGATGGGGGTCAAGAAAATATAATCGATTCTAGAGGAAGAGTTGTGGGTAGGAGAGTAAAAAGTAAATTCCAAACTATCAGGATTATATATTCTCCAAGCGGCAACCAGACCCCTCGAAAGGATAGTATTAGCAAAAGTTTTTTGCATTTTAGTGGGAGTGTATCTGGAGGAGGACTTCCTGTCTGTAAAGGGGTCCATGACCTGATTGCAGTCACCACCCACTATGAGATTAGAATCAGAGCATGAGTGAAGAGTGTGGGACATGGAGTGCCAAAACTGTGAATCAATGCCTGTGGGCCCATAAATGTTAAGCATAGAGATACGGGATCCATTAATAAGAGTATGAAGGAGAAGCCATCGACCATCTTTGTCTTTTTCCTCTCTCTCCACAGTAAGGGACAAGGACTTATGAAAAAGTATCGCCACTCCATTTTTCCTGTCTTTAGATGGGGAGCAATACACGTGTCCTACCCATTGCTTTTTGAGTGAATTGACATCATTGTCATTAAGATGCGTTTCCTGTAGCACTGCAATTTTACATTGTAGTTTAGAAAGATGGGTAAGTATACGTTGTTTTTTGATAGGGTTACGTAATCCTTTTACATTCCATGAAATAATCCGAATATTATCAGTCATTGCAGAAAAGAAGAGCATTATTCAACACCATGAGCATTCCAAAATTCAATAAAATTGTACAGTTGATGTGCCAACAACCAAAGAAAGTAGGATTAATGCATTGAGGCGAAAAAAGATAAGCATAAAGGAGAATATAAAAAGAGTAAAAAATCAGGATTGCAAAGAGGAAAAGAAGAATAGGAGATAAAGAAAAAACATACGAAATAGAAGAAACATATTCAGGAAATAAGGAGGAGGGGGTGAAAAAGGAAAAAAGAAAAGCGTAAGAAAAAAGAAAAGAAAATAAGAAAAAGTATAGGGGAAAGATGCTAAGAGAAGAACAGTTGACTAAAAGTCGGGAGACTTCAGTCAAAAGAAGCGGAATAAATATCCAGAGTGAAGAAAATGTCATGGGGAAGCGGGGAGCTGCAGAAAGAGAAAGCCGGCAGAACCAACACAACACAAACGACCAAGACCAATATAAGCAAATAGATAAAAAAATACAGATATGAATAAATAGAGAAAAGGGAGTGAAATATATAAGAACGAATCGAGGGAGATCATCAAAATAACTGAAAATGAAAAAAGGATGACAACAGCAACCATAGCAACCAGTTAAGTATATAACACTTACCAAACACTTGGGGAGACCATGAACCCAGGGTCAGAACAAAAGGGCAGGGGGTAGGAGGACATCCGGGAAATAGGTCGGTACAGGAATACAGACAACTATGAAAAGAAAAATGAGGAAAAAAAGATTACAATATGCAGAGACCATTGAACCTGTGAACAAAACATAATAGTTAAACAAGAAAAACACCTACAGACCATAAACACAACATCATAAAAGATGTAAATCTTCAGACCTTAAGGATACAGACATTAAATCTGAGAAAACAGAACACAAACAGAACGGACAATGCAACTCAGAACCCTCCAAAGTCCATCTCGTCTCCTTTGTGGCGGGAAATGAATTGTCTCAAGTCTTCAGGACGATCGAAGGAGTAAGACCTCTCTTTGTAGGTAACTTTAAAGAAGCAAGGATGTACTAGGCCATATCTGGCATTCATGGATCGAAGAACCGGGCGAAGAGAAAGAAATTCCTTGCGACAGGCAGCAGTGGCACGGGCAACATCCTGAGAGAAAAAGACTTTTTGGCCAGACCACAACATCTGCTTCCTTGACTTAGCCGCTGAGAGGACCATTAACAACTCCGTATATTCCAAGAACAAAACAATTATTCCTCTAGGACGATGAGCCAATGATGATGAGGAGGAAACTGCAGATTTTGGGCCGATGCGATGTGCGCGTTGCACATTAAGAGTTGTGCCGTCCTTAAGACCTACAATCTTGGGAATATGTATTGTTAAGAAGGCGAGCATATCAGACCCCTCCTCTCCCTCAGGAATACCATAAATACGCAGATTGTTGCGTCTATTGCGATTTTCTAAGTCTTCTGTTTGCGCCTTGAGAAGAGCAATCTCTTTAGACATAGTCGCACCTGGGGAACCAGATCCTGGGTGTCACTGATCCTCTGTTCCACAGCTGACTTTCTTGAATCCAGGTTAGACCACTTCTCGTCCAACCTCTGAAGAGTGGCATTAGTATCGATGACAAAGGGTTTAATCAACTTTATCTCTTCCATGAGGTCTTCCATTGTTATAGGTAATGGCGACTTGGTGGGTGAAGTTGGTTCCTTCTTATGGCGCTTAGAGGGAGCAACTTGGTTAGGGTCTTTGCGAGAGGAGGACATATTCGCTGAGGTGGTTCTCTGACCAGAAGAAGGTGAAGGCTCCATATGAATAAAAATATTGAAAGAATAAAAGGTTCAAAAAAAGAAGAAAAAAAAATAGTGCCGCATAGAGAAATAAATTGTGAATCGCACACAAGCTGTCGTTCCTTTACTACTTGTTTCTAAACAACTGGAACAGTTGGGTCCGTCAACACTATGGCATGAAGACAAGTCGACAAGCAACGACTGGACCTAGTAGCGGCAGCCTCGCACTGATGTAAATCAGCCTGCTAATAAGGAAGGCACTCAGAACTTGCAGGGGTCGACCCAGCCTTCCTATCCGAAACGGGGCGGCTTGTACGGAGCAGGTCAAAAGCTGTGAGGCACTGCACGAGATTAACACCAGATGACACCAGGAGAATTGATGCTGCCAGCTGCGAGTAATTATTTTTCTAGAGTGCGTCACAGGAGGGTATCGCAGATGAGTGAGCAAATGACGTAGCTACTGCATATGAGCGAATCAAATTTGTGGAGGTAATGCAAATAAGAAGCAACTCGCCCTCAGAAGAACAAAATTTAAAATGAATAGCTTCAGAAAGGAATACATTCATCCTATTATCATTGAAAAATAGCATAGAAAAGAGGTCTCCATTAACTGGAGGTTATTCACAAACAGGACAGTTATTGCAGAACATCAAATTCCAAATTGTCCCGAGAAAAGCAGCTCTTCCTGATAAAAAACCCCCGTTTGAGGAGTTATATGCAGTAAATAACTGTAATCCGGCAAATAGTCCCCTCAGACAAGAACAGCTGTGTAGGGAGAACCAGCACCCAGGTTCAGGCGTTGTGAAAGATTTAAAATGGTGGCCACCGGCAAAAAACAAAGCATTTCCCGAAATGTAGCCATGTCTCAGGGAGATTAGTGGTGTGGAAACAACATTTCAAAGGTACCTGCTCTCCTAAATAGCTTCCCAAAGAGCGCGGCGTACCTGCATATTGGTCTCTGAGGCTCCGAGGCAAAACCGTGCGAATCTTGAAATGGCGGCCGCGGTCCACTCAGGGAGCGCGCCGCATGACACAGTCGAGTTTAACAAAGAGAGGGCTCACCGCGGTGAAAACAAAAGGTGTCCTGGAGGGCAGAAGACATTCCGGCGGCGAAATCCTCAAACGAGCATCCCCGCAAAGCAGTTTTGACAGACGCCCTTTCTCTTTTACGTGGTCCTGGTCCGGAGCGAGGTCAACCCGCCGCCATCTCAGTCGGCGCTCAAGCCACGCCCCCCCTCAAATTCACTATTGAGGGTGAGTTTGCTACCAAACTAAGCCATCATGCTAGTGTTACAGTACCTCCACCAGTACTTTCAGCTAGTCAGTGCTTAATTTGTGCCGGTGTTTTCCGGTGCTCGGCACCAGCACTTAATTGTGAACACCGGCACTTAGGGCTGTTTGCCACATGATGGCGCTGTCTGCTTGATTTAGAGATGGGCACAACAACAGTTGTTTATTAATTGAAAATACATTACAAATGACTAATACCTTGTGTCCAAGCTAATCTTATAGATTTGGGCCTTGAAGACTCTTCAGTGTCACACTTATAGGAGTGTGATTGTTAGAAGTTGTGTTGTCATTGACAGCACTGGCAGGGGCGATGGAATAGTGCGAGCTGCGTTAGCCTCCTGACGAGGACCCTGGCACTTATTGTTTTACAAATTAAGCACTGCAGCTAGTAGGAATTGGATACCCCTAAACCCTGAGTTATTCGCTCAGTTACTGCAGGCCTCCAACATCGAAACTAATAGATCCACACCTAAGATCTTCAGTCACTTGGAAAAGAAAGCCATGTAAGACCTCAACCAATCAGCCCGCTTAAAGAATTGCAAACTCAGAAAAAAGTCTAACGGAAACAGAGAAATGGTACTCTGATGATCAATGCACTTTAAAACAAGCTGTAAGAGCATTTAACCCCTACTGGATAAACTCTCAACTCCAAGAAGATTGTACTGTCTGCAGGGTTCATGTCTGCAGCTGCAAGGGTTCTCTCCATGGGGCTGACAAGCTCTCTTTTAGTCTCAGATTAGCTTCTGAAAACTTCCTAAAACATCTTTGCAGGTCTACAAGACACTTCCAGTCACAGATCAACCGTCCCTTATGCCTTATCTGTACAAAAAGAGCTCTGAACAAAATTGACATCCTCAGAGTTGGCGTAGGAACACAATAGCGGATCAAGTACTCAAATGCCTACACTCCACCTCCTTTGATTGAGTTTGTGACCACCATGAAGATATGAACAATCCAGATATCAGCAAAGTAGAAGTTGCCAACCTACATCACCAGCAAAAATCCCTAATATAATGAATGCCTCATTTGCTCGAAGTCCCAAAAAACGAAAACACATCATCACATCTCCTCTAAAAATAAAAAATAGGTTTTAAGTCATAGTTACAAAAAATCAACTCTCCACTCACCTTGCGAAGAAGTCCAGTTGGTACCCTCCTTCCTTGTGGCACTGAAGCAGTCCTGCTTCACATAAGAAAGGGACTGCTGAGTACTAGAGACAATGGCCGAGCCTGTTCTCAATGCCGCTGGATATATTAACAGTTTAATACCTTTATTCCCAATCTACTACTTCAGCCATTCATTATGGGGGGTGCTTTCCTGAATTAGATCCTTTCTTGACATCCAGAGTCACCAAGTCCAATAAGGCTGCTTCAGAATCCACGTTAGAATCAGTAGCACCAATAGAGTCACCCAAGAAGGATCTACCCTCTCAGCGCCGCTTCATCATTATACGAATCTCTGTCCCATAGCATTGATGTTCACAGTGTTGGAAACCAGCCGAGTACTCCTAGCACAAGGGTACGTCTAAAATTGGACAGAAAATCAGCTTTGCAAGGAGCAAGTTGCTTTAAGAGAACTTCTCCTGTAAACACACCTTTTCTTTTCCGTGTCAGCAACTACCAGGATTTGTAACCTATGAGTCTTGTTCAACGGGGAGCCCGCCTTCATACAAGTAAAGGCTGTTATCAAGAATCTGATTAATCTTCTTCTACAACTAACTGTGGGATTATTAAACAGACTTTAGAAAAGGCCACCTTGGAAGTCACTGGCAAACTGGAACAAACCCAAGATTTCACTGCTTGACTGGTCTAAAGGCTAAAACCGTTGTAAGTAGTTGAAAGGGCGTGCCTGGACGGATCCAGATTAAAGCTCCTGGGTGTGTGCGGAATAAGTTGTGCCATAGATCACTCCCCGCCACCGCCTCCACCGGCGTTGTAATTCTAAACTAATAAGGTGGGTTTCCTGTAGGAAACATACATGTGCCTGCTGTTGCTTTAGGTAAGAGAATATGGAATAGCAGCGGCTTTGTCTGGGGTCCTGGTGCAATGGCCAGACATCCCCTGGATACTGGCTGGGGACTACAATAGTGTACTAGACGTCCACCCTGATAGGTCTCATCCACCCCTCCCACAGGCTCCCACTCACCTCCACATTTCACACACTGGGACAGACATTGGTCCTTGTCAGACGCTTGGAAGGCTCATCATACAACTCTCAAGCAGTACACACACTATTCAGCCCCCATGACTTATATGTCCACATTGATTGCTTTGTCTGCCTCTCTATTATCCTCCCGCAGCTCAAACACTCAGATTATCTAAGGCATATTATCTCTGATCATGCAACACACGTCATGGACATGAACTGGAGTGCACCACCCACCCCAGTCCCCACCTGGCAACTCCTCTGGGAAATACTCGATGACCCTAGCCTCAAGGAAACCCAACTCGGACATATTGGCCACTATTTTGCAGGGAACCATGCCACAGCCACCACACATGCCATGGAATGGGATGCCTTTAAAGTTGTTATGCAGGGGGTGTGCATCCATAACGCAGTGTGGGTGCACCGGGAGCTTGAGAGAGACTTAACCGAGACAGAGTTAGCCTTGATGGAACTGGAGCATCAGGCCCCACATAATACAGATGCCCAGGTGACCCTCACCAACACCAAAAACAGACATGCTGCCCTTTTGGAGCATCTCCGCTGCTACAACTTTGCAGCATAGAGAGCTAAGGTACATTCTATGGGTGATAAGCTAGCGCACCAGGAGGTCACCGCACATTCAATCATGGAGATTGTCCCAGCCCAGGGCCTCCCCTCCGTACACAACACAGTATCCTCCAAGCTTTCCATGCCTTTTACTCAGTATTATACCGCAAATGTCCAACCGACTGTTCAGTGGCAGCCAGCCCATATCTATCAGGCTCCCCCCTTCCCAGCATTTTGGCTCTGGAGCGGGAGGAACTAGACAATCCGATCTCAGTGACCGAGGTGAAGACAGCCATCCACGATCTGGCCCATAATAAATCACCAGGTATGGACGGTCTGCCCGTCGAGTACTGCAACCTTTTTTCGGCCCATTTGGCTCCGAAGCTCGCTGCCTTCTACAACAATGCATTTGCAACTGGAACATTGCCCCCCACACTCACTGAATCCCTCAACACCTCCCTACTAAAACCAGGGAGAGACCCCACACACTTATCATCCTATCGGCCCATAGCAAGCTTGGGAGCCGATTATAAGATTCTAGGGAAAATACTTGCGGACCGTTAACGGGTTTGTCCCCAGCCTTAACAACTCTAACAAACTTAGGTGCCTCTTTCATTTGATGGATCTGGCATCGCTACAGATCCCACACATAGCGGCCCATATTCTCGACCTGGAAAAGGCAAGATACTCTGTCCTAGGACTAACTTTTCTGGGCACTTGCAAAGGTAGGCATAGAAAACTGGCTGCTTGCATACACAAAACTGCTCAACACTAACCTCGGGTCCAGAGTGCGGCGCAGCCGCTTAATCTCCGCTCCCTTTCAAATTGGCAGGAGCATCCGCCACGGCTGTCACCTTTCCCCTGTCTTATTTGCCATTGCTATGGAGCCCCTCGCTGTTCACATTTGGGCAGAGGGCGAATGCTGGGGAATTCTAGGGGGGGAGAGTCCACGCAGTATTCCTATACACCAATGATGTGTTGATAGACCTGTGTGATGTCCGCGTTGACACTGACCTCGTGCACGCCACGCTCCTGGAGTTTGGGAGGCCGTCCGGCCTCTGGGTCAATTGGGCAAAATCCTATCTCTTCCCCCTTCGCAGGGACGAGTCCCTTTCAGATGTACAGATGGGTTGTGACACCCTCAACTGGGCCAGGGAGACAACCTGATACTTAAGGATTCAGCGTTATCATTCCCAGGCTAACCTTTTTGAGGGGAACCTGAAACATGCGCTCACTTTCCTCAAATCCCAGACCCAGTTCTGGAAGCGCCTCCCATTTGCGGTTACGGGAAAAATCGTCCTTTCCAAGATGATGGTCCTCCCCCGCCAGTTATATTATTTTGTTGACGTCCAGGTATACCAACCTTGGGCATTTTTCCGTTAATTAAACATCATGCTGGGGAACTGCTTTGGGATGATAAGCCCCACAGGGTGGCCCTCACCATACTTCTATTGTGGGTGGGACAGGGCGGGCTGGGTGCCCCTTCATTCAAATCCTACTACCTGGCAGCACAGTTCCAGTGGGTATTGCACTGGCTGGCAGGAGGCAACCTGTAACAATCCGCTACGGAAGATGGTCCCCTGTCAGGAGCTGTCCTTCTCCAGCTCCTACTCCCCTCCGTCAAACTTCATCAATTTTGGACGCTGCTTGTGTGGGTAGACCGAAAGTGCCTGACACAGATGTTCCAGCTGGCGTACCATATCCTACCCTATGCCCCCGGGATTCCCCTAAAGGGACTCCCTCGCTTTCCAGGCGCGTTGGTGCCAGAGGACCTGACCCTTTGGCACGATAGATCAATCAAAACACTGGGACACCTGTTCCAGGACCAACCCCTGTTGACATTCGGCCAACTGTGTGAAGACCATGGTATTCTCACAGGCCAGTTCCTCCTACATGGCCAGCTATGGTCGATGTGCCGCAGTCTGTGACACACAGTAGAGGAGGAGCTTCCCACGCATGCAGTCGTGGAAACACTGTACACTATGGGTGCTGGGCAACATTTGAACACTTGGCTGCACAAGGCGATCAGAGAGCGTACCAGGGTCTCCCTGGCGCCCCTGTGGCAAAAGTGGAAGGATAACTTTGGGCAACCACTACATGACTCAGAGTGGACACAGGCGCTTGAGTTCCCTTGTGTCATCTCCCACAACGCGCAATTTAAGTGCATCCAATACACAGTCTTACACCGAGCTTATCTGACCCGGGCACATTCCCCAGATGCCACTCTGATACCGCAGACCTCCGACATATGCTATGGCAGTGCCCCACTCTCATCACCTGTTGGCAGGTGGTTCATGACGCCCTGACTTCTCAATACGTGGGAGTTGACAGCTCTAGGGGTCTATAAGAAGGAGCCTTTGTTGTGTCAGTCACTCCTTCAAAATATTAGACCCCAGTCTAAATATGGTGCTAAAGACTGCCGGTAATGGTGGTCCCAGCAGATGCTTTACCCCTGTTCTTAATGGACAGGTTCCCTTTAGAACCAATATCCCTTGCTGAATTGAAGCCATCCGTCGTTTCAGGTCCTGCATATGCAGATCTGTGTCTTGGCATCCAGTAGATGAGGAAAGGAACGGGTACGGAATCGCGCCCTTGCTTGAAAGAAAAGCCGCTTCTAAACATGAGGTTGAATCAACATTGCTGCAGTCAACAAGGCCCAGCTACGGAAAGTGTGCTGGGCATTGCACTGCATCATTCACAATCCCTCCACTCATTAAAATTAAAGAAAATATTGAAACATGCAAGGCGGTGACGCCTCTGTACTGGCCAATCAGTGAGCCGATCCACAGCACAGCTCTCTATGGGGCACCCTTTGCATACTGCGGAATTTTCTAGGTTTTACATAGTTTTTATATCACATTTTGCATCACATACTTCATGCTTATGTATATAATCACTTAATAATGTATCGCTCGTTAGGCTTCTTAAAAACTTGCCTCAGATTATAAATTGAGGTGCGCGGTATTCCTGGGTGGGATGCCTCTCCCAAACTATAACCGACCCAGTGTTCCCACACCTCAGTGGCGAAATGATGAGGCCCCCTACTGCAGAATGTGATGAGGAGCCCCTGAGTCTCCCATATCTCACAAATATTCATTGGTCTTAGCTCAATGGGGGCCCCCTGAATGGTTGGAGGCCCCTTAAAGGGTTTCTGTGGCATGGAGGAGCTGGGAAAGCCCACAGCCTCTCCCCACCCCTGCCCCCAAACTTCCATTTACCACCCGCTTTTGAAAGGGAGGCAAATGAAAGCGGATTTGTCGCAGGAATGTGGACACTGCATGTTATGTTATGTGACATCGATTTGTATAGCGCACAATCACCCAAGAGGGTATCCAGGCACATGTGGATTTCGACCCGGCAGATGCAGGTCCACATGTCATCTCCATTCTGGGGACAAATACTAGACTATGTATTGGTTGGAAGAAGACCCAGGGACAGGGGGATGGGACAAGAGTCAGACACAGAGACACTGGATGTTGTCACACTGCCGGGTTGCAGAGCGGTGCTTGGTTTGCACTGCTGGAGTGTTGCTTTCTAAAGACAAGAGGAGGATCCACCACCTCCAACTTCTGATATTGTTTATGATATACCTTTTGGCTATCTTTCTATTTTGAACTCTCTATGGTTGAATGAATAAAGCTCTCTGCCTTCCTAAAGCTGAAACACAATTCGAATTTATATAACATATGCAAATAATACTCTGAGCTATTATGCGTTGATTGCCAAGGACCAGTGGCAGCTCCTCAACTAAGGCGGAGGAGCGTCGTCCCACTGCCAGGAAGCAGCAAAAGAAAGGAAAAAAATAAAATGATAATAACTGAATGTTATTATCATTTTATTGTGTCCTCCTCAGTGCGTGAGGAGGCGGGGTGGAGCTGCAGGGGAGGAGGGGTAGAACACTCCTGTGCGCAATGACTGTTTGGTCGGCCCTCTTGGGCCGCCCAAAACAGCCATGCACACTTTCCCCCTTCTCCATGCAGGCAGAACCTGGGGTACCCAGAGCCAACAATTGATTGGCACCTTTCAAGAGCTTTCCCATTGTGTACCGAGTATAGAGCAATTCATATGGAACAATATAAAGAGCGGAAATGGTTAAAAGATACAGAGTTTAGGAGCAGTGCTTATTTGTACATCTCTGAATTTGTTAATACCCATATTAGCATGTGATTCAAAGGACATTTTCAAAATGTCTTCTTTCTTACACACTGGCTTCCATTTGGAATGCACAAATGCATAGAGGTATGATTAGTAACAACAAATGTTCTATTATTCTGTGTTCTACATGTCAACTGATAGAAATGTTACCTCACTTGTGTGGGTAGATTTAGGGCCCATGACAAGAATGTGCCCAAAATGCAGCATGGGCACATGACATTTTTCCACTTAAAAGTGACTCTTTCTTTGCAGTGTGGGCAGCTTTGCGTTTTGGTCCCTAGCTCTGCCCACGCCCAGGGAAACCTAGCAAACCTGTAAATTTTTTTAAACTAGACACCCGTGGGAATCCACGGTGGGGTGACTTGTGTGGCTCTCACCAGGTTTTGTTCTGCAAATCTCAAACTTTGACTAAAAAACCCATTTCCTCACGTTTCTGTGAAGAAAACATCTGGAATCTGTGTGGAGCAACCAATTTCCTACCACCCAACATTCCCCCAATTCTCCCGATACATATGGTACCTCACTCATGGGTGGGCCCAGTACTCGTGACAGGAAAGGGCTCAAAAATGCAATGTGGCGACATCAACATTTCCTGTCAACAAAAATAGCATTTTCCTTGCATTTTTGTGACATCAACGTCTGGAATCGGCAGGGATCCACAAAATCCCTACCACTCAGTGTTCCCCTTCTTGTTCTGATAAATGCTACCTCACTTGTGTGGCTGGACCTAGTGCTCGCGACAGGAACGGATCAAAAGGCAGTTTTAAAAGTACAAATGCACAGAAAGCAAGAAATACATTTAAACAGTCACGAGTAGAGGAAAAGAGCAGTTTTAAAAGTACAACTTGTACAAATTGCACTGAAACCAAGAGATACATTTAAACAGTCATGGGTAGAGGAAAAGAGCAGTTTCAAAGTTTCAAACTACACAGCACAAAGTCTGTTTTCTTACCAGCTTCGTTTGTTCTTACTCACTGGGTTGTTTAGGGCTCAGAGAAGCTGGGGCTGCAAAATGGATGTTCTGAGGAAAAAGAAAACGAAAGCTCCAGGGCAATAGAGCATGACATGTAGGGTACATCACATAAACTAGGAGAGGATAAGGTCCCTGACACAATATATGGAGTCTGTAAGTGCTAGATGGATAGTCAAGGCACTAGATGACGGGCATTGCTTGACCAGTGATGCACCAATTGTTAGATGGTATTGGTCTTGCGGCAAAGAGGTAGCTCAGGTGTTCTGTGGTTGCATGGTACATTTCTTGTGTTTTGATCGTTTTGTTTAGCCTTGGTTTCCCTCGCCATCAATTGTTTCTGTTTTAGTTCCATTGCCTTGCCCTCTCGTGGCTTGCTTTAATTTTCTTTAAGTGCCCTTACATTTTGCTCCAAGTCTTTAGGAAGGGGTGCGTCGATCTGGGAGGGCCTCAGAACAAACTGACACATGACTGGTTTTTAGGTCGAGCCTAGCGCAGCGCGCATGCGCTGCTCTATGGGAGGCTTCATGTAATCACTCTAAACTTTTCTGTGTGGGTCTGACTCCCCCCACGCATTTGGTTGGCTGTTGGCTGTGTCAATTTGAAATGGGAGGCTGCAAATGGGTAAAGGCGGGCGCATGTCCCACCTCTTTTGCAAATGTTCACTCCCACAGCCTTTTGCTTGCGGGAGCGAGCATCAGCATGCAGAGTGGCAGCTGCATTCCTTAAATTCATTGCAGCGCTCGCGGGCTTGTTTTTTTTTTATCATGGCGCCCGGCGCTTCCTGCAGCCGCCACACGCATAGCCCGCTGAGCCTCTGGGGACCTGCGTTTACAGGGGCTCTTGTCTGTGCCTAAATATTGCAAATCCAAAACGGATGGACGCAGTTTCTCGACATGTACCCCTAAATGATGGAATGCTATGCCGGTAAAAGGGTGTTCGCTCATATTGTTCAGGTGCTAACTGAAAACTTGACTGTTTAAACAAGCTTTATTAACTCTACCTTAACTTGGGGGTTGTTTCGCTTCCCTTTATGCTGTGAGAGAGAATAAGAGAGTTAGCACTCTAGTTCTTTATTAGAACTCTGTGGTTATGGTCGTCAGGTCCCTCGGCTGTCCTTCTTCGCTGTTTAGTGCTGGTCTGCCTGTCTCGGTTTCCAGCTGGTGTCGCCGCTGTTTCCGCTTCCTGCATCAGTTGTTGCTCAGCAGAAATGGCTTCTGAAGCGGAGGTGGATGTACCCGATGTGGACACTGCCCTGCAACAGTGTTCTGCGCGTGAGGTTGCCACGGTATGTGGGGGGGGAGGGGTGTGTGGAGCTGTCATTGTGAGGTGCCGCTGTCAACATGTTATTCTGAATCTAGGGAGGGTGCCGGCGAACTAGCATAGCTCCCCACACTGTGCGCTGACAGATAAAGTTGTAGCACTAGTTTGTAGGCACCAACATTCCCATCACCTCCCAGTTCGCAGTGAAACCCGTTCCTTCCACCCGTGTGCGCCGAGCAATATCCTTACACTCATTAGTGGATCATTCATCCACCGACTCCACCTGCCCGGCAGTGACCTTTCTTCCAGCCGTCCTGTCCTGATCCCCACGGTGTTATCCGCGGTATGTTGGATCCAAAGACTCTCTCAGTCTATAATGCAATATGTCTTCTGTCATACACATTCGCCAGTTCGCTCCATCCCCTGGGAGGTTGCTGGCACCGAGTCTGGAACACGCACTGCTGCCTGCTCTCCCTGTCATGGTGGACTTATGTCAGCAGTTAGCCGGTACTGCTTTGGCAGACGCACTTTACCACCTTTTAAGCACAAGTGGGTATTTTGAAGGTGTGACAATCACCCAATGGCCACCTGTTAAATTATCCATTTTGAACGTGATATTATAAGGCACGTTTGAAATGTGCCAATAGTTAACGGTGGAGTATATGCTACTGCGGCTGCAAGAATTGTTTCAACCACCGATGAGGAGAACCAAGAGCGGAGCTCTGCTGCTATTTCCGTATTTGCCTGCGAATCTCCGTTTTAGAATGTCTTGTTTCCAAATCCTATGTGATCAACAGAAAGAGAGCTTTCAGAAGTACTACAGTGAAAGTGTCTTATGCTCTGCTCACATGTTGGTTACCTTGAGTAGAGCATTTGATCAAGCAGATGTGTGCTTCTACTGAAAAAGAGTTCTTGTATTGCACTTTTTGGTTCGCGGGAAAGCTTATGCTGGTTATGGTAGCAAACCAATTATCAAAGTTATATGCCTGATCTGCTTATTAGGAAAAGGTAGTATAAACGCAGTAGGCCTGACATATTTATTGTGAAAACACTTGTTAAAGTCAGTAGGCATTTGAGGGTGGATTGCTATTACTCTCTCCTAAAGCTTGCCTAAGGGTATTTTATTACATGAAATTTTGCGGATTACCGCAATAGGCAAGGGTTATGCTGTTGGTTACCCCCTTTTGACAAGCCATGGGAATAGATGATTTGCACTTTGATAATTGTTGTTGTGCCAACTTAGAAGAGATACTATTTTGCTTTGCCAACTGTAATTTTTTTATACATTTTTAATTTAATTACTGTATGCATGATGGTTCCACCATATGCAAATTTAAGTAGGACTTTGTTGGTTATGGTGTCAAGTCAGTGGGTCTTATTAGTTCACTGGCAAAACTTAAGTCAGATTCCGTAAGTTTGATTTGTTTACTATGAAAAGGTATGAAAATGCCAGTAAGCATGACTTACTTATTGTGAAAAGCTTTTGTTAAAGGTAATAGGCTTTTAAGGGTGGATTGGTAATTACATTGTGCGAAAGCCAATAAGTAGGCAATTTGTTACATGGAATCTCCAAAATACATATGTATGCAAGGATTTTGGTTTTGATTACACCGTTTGACAAACCCTTGAAGTAGAAGATCTGCATTGTAATCATTCCTAATCATTGCTAAAATCAAACTTCAATAGGTTTGGATTGTAAGGCGGTGTGCTAAAATGCATTTAATGCAGCACATCGATCACAATTAGAACAAGCACTGGCATAGCCAATAGGTCTCGCCTTTGGGACCTTATAAGTGTTCAGCCATGCACCCTTGACCTACCTTGACCTACCTAGCAGGGTCAAGCGACCCTTGACCCTGCTAGGTAGGTCGCTCCCCCTCCGCACAGCTCCGCCTGTGTGTCCCTGCCCCAGCTGCCGCTGCCGCTGCTGAGGAAGATCGAGGCCCTCCTCCACCCGCAGGCTACCACCTGCGCCTCATCCCTGGTGGCCAGTGGTAGGCCGTAGGTTTGTATCTCTTCTGTTCTTTTGTAGTGCCTTTTGTCACTTTGGTGTCTGTGACTGCTGTTGTCTGTTTTTTCCCCCTGTGCCTATATTTGTTCTGTGCTCGTTTTCCTTCTGTTTCCCTCGCTGTCCCTTGATTCTGTGCCCGGTTTTTCCTTCTGTTTCCCTCGCTGTCCCTTGTTTCTGAGCCCGTTTTTACTTCTGTTTCCCTCGCTGTCCCCATGATTCTGTGCCCGTTTTTCCTTCTGTTTCCCTCGCTGTCCCTTGTTTCTGTGCCCGTTTTTCCTTCTGTTTCCCTCGCTGTCCCCGTGATTCTGTGCCCGTTTTTCCTTCTGTTTCCCTCGCTGTCCCCTTGATTCTGTGCCCGGTTTTCCTTCTGGTTCCCTCGCTGTCCCCTTGAGTCTTTGCCCGTTTTTGCCCTCTGTTCCTTGTTGCCCCCGTAATCCCCGTGCCCTTTTGCCTTCTGTTCCCTTTGTCGCACCGCTCCCGTTCCCGCCGCTGTGTCCCCTGCGGCCCCGCCCCCCTGACTGACCATTCGCTGCCCCTGCCTCCCGCCTCCCAGCTGCTCCTCCCTCCCACCTCCCCATATATGGCGGCCGTTGCACGGTCGTGCCGAAGGCGTGCCTAAGGCAAGCCCGTCTGCGCCCGTCAGTGCCTGGACCGCGCCCAGTGCCAGAACCCCTGGTCCTCGCGCCCCCCCGCGCCAGCCACGACGACCGCCGCCGATACGATGCCACCACACTCCACGCTCTCAACCCCGGACGGACACACACCTGCTTCAAGGCCGCCCCGAAACGCACTCATGGTCCCTTCACCTGCCGGAACTGCAGCTACACCAGCCTCAGAGCCGCCGAAGCGCCCGCCAAGAAGGACCTCAACCACCTCTGATGCATCCTACTGAACACCCGCTCCGCACGCAAACACGCCGTCGAGCTCTGGGACCTGCTCGACACATCATCACCGGACGTCGCCTTCCTGACAGAGACCTGGATGAACGACTCCTCCTCACTCGACATCGCCATAGCCATCCCAGACGGCTATAAGATCACCCGCAGAGACCGCACCAACGGAGTAGGAGGAGGAATCGCCATCGTCCACAAGAACACCATCAGGGTCTCGACCAGCACCGACGACATTCTCTGCACCGCCGAACACATGCACTTCCAGATCCACACGGACCCCAACACCACCCTTAGAGGCACCCTCGTCTACAGACCCCCTGGACCCCGACCCCAGTTCAGCGACTCCATCGCCGACTTCATCAGCATGCACGCCCTGACCTCCACCGACTACATCCTCCTCGGAGACCTGAACTTTCACCTGGAGAACAACAACGACAGCAACTCCACCACCCTGATCGACAACCTCGGACTGAGACAGCTCGTCACAATGCCGACCCATTCCGCCGCCACACGCTCGACCCCGTCTTCTCCTCAAGCTCCCACGTCTCCTTCAGCCACACCACCGAACTCCTCTGGACCAACCACCGCTGCATCCACTTCACCTTCCAGAAACCCACCACACACCACCGCACCCAACAGATCCCACGCCGCTGCTGGAGCAAAGTCACCGAAGACCAACTACAGGCAAACCTCGCTCTCAGCCCACCCACCGACCCCTCCAACACCGACGACGCTGCCCGCAACCTCAGACGATGGATAGACGACTGCGCCAACACCCTCGCCCTGCTGAAAAAACCCACCTACAGAGACACCAGCAAAAGAGCCAGCTGGTTCACCCCGGATCTCCTAGCATCCAAGCGTACCTGCCGGAAACTAGAGAAGAAATGGCACAGTGAAAAGACACCGGACAGCCACGCAGCCCACAAAGATGCCATCCGCAACCACCATCACCTCATCAGGTCCGCCAAGAGGATTTCCTTCAAAGACCGCCTCGACAACAACGCACACAACAGCAAGGAGCTCTTCAACATCGTGAAGGAACTCTCCAACCCCAGCTCCAACACCAACGACATCCCGCCGTCGCAAGCCCTGTGCGATTCCCTCGCCACCTTCTTCCACCGCAAGATCGCCGACATCCATGACAGCTTCAACACCCAGACAGCCCCAAAAGACACCGACACACCAGACCCGCCGCACACCATCGATCACGACCCCTTGCCAGCCTGGGCCAACGTGAACATCGATGACACCATCAAGACCATGAGCACAATCCACTCCAGCTCCCCGTCAGACCCTTTCCCGCACCACATCTTCAACAAAGCCAGCTGCTCCATCGCACCCCACCTGCGCAACGTCATCAATCTCTCCTTCGAGACCGCGACCTTCCCAGAGAGCTGGAAACACGCCGAGATCAACGCCCTACTCAAAAAACCCAAGGCGGACCCGAGAGACCTCAAGAACTTCCGGCCCATCTCCCTGCTTCCGTTCCCAGCCAAGGTCATCGAGAAGATCGTCAACAGACAGCCAACCCGATACCTCGAAGAAAACAGCATCCTGGACCCATCCCAGTCAGGGTTCCGCAGCAACCACAGCACCGAGACTGCCCTCATCGCCGCCACCGACGACATCAGGACCCTGCTGGACAATGGTGAGACCGCAGCCCTCATCCTGCTGGACCTCTCTGCCGCCTTCGACACTGTCTGCCACCGCACTCTACGCGCACGCCTCCACGACGCAGGGATCCGAGACAAGGCCCTGGAATGGACCACCTCCTTCCTCTCCGGCAGAACCCAGAGAGTCCGCCTCCCCCATTCCGATCCGAAGCCTCCGAGATCATCTGCGGCATACCCCAGGGATCATCCCTCAGCCCGACACTGTTCAACATCTACATGGCCCCGCTCGCACGCATCGCCAGACAACACGACCTCAACATAATCTCCTACGCCGACGACACTCAACTGATCCTCTCCCTCACCAAGGACCCCCTCGCCGCCAAATCCAACCTCCACGAAGGAATGAAGGCCGTCACCGATTGGATGAAGAGCAGCTGACTAAAGCTGAACATGGACAAGACGGAGGTCCTCATCCTCGGCTCCAACCCTTCAGCCTGGGACGACTCCTGGTGGCCAACGACACTGGGGGCAGCCCCGACACCCACCGACCACGCACGCAACCTGGGAGTCATCCTCGACTCAACGCTCTCCATGGCCAAACAAGTCAACGCAGTCTCCTCCTCCTGCTTCAACACCCTCCGCATGCTCCGCAAGATCTACAGGTGGATCCCGACAGATACAAGAAGAACAGTCACCCAGGCCCTCGTTAGTAGCAGACTCGACTATGGAAACGCCCTCTACGCGGAGCCCCGGCCAAGCTCATCAAGCGACTGCAACGCATTCAAAACGCCTCTGCACGCCTGATCCTCGATGTACCACGCCACAGCCACATCACCCCCCACCTGAGAAACCTGCACTGGCTCCCCGTCGACAGGAGAATCTCCTTCAAACTCCTCATCCACGCACACAAGGCACTCCACAAGACCGGCCCAGCCTACCTCAACAGACGACTCTTCTTCTACGTCCCCAACCGCCAGCTCCGCTCCACCGACCTCTCCCTCGCCACCGTCCCTCGCATTCGAAGAACAACCACCGGCGGCAGATCCTTCTCCCACCTCGCCGCCAAGACCTGGAACACCCTTCCACTCAGCCTACGACAGACCCAAGACCTGCTGACCTTCAGGAGGCTACTCAAGACCTGGCTGTTCGACCAGTAGCGGCACCCCCCCCCCTTTTTTCCCCAGCGCCTTGAGACCCTCGCGGGTAAGTAGTGCGCTCTACAAATTCTGTGATTGATTGATTGATTGATTGATGTTGTTGCACCAAGGATATTGTGCTGCATAACTAAATACTTATAAGGTCCCAAAAGCGAGACCTATTGGCTATGCCAATGCTTGTTTTGGAGGGCATTAATATGGATTACTGGGCAAGGGGCTAGAAATAGCCATATGAGTGCTGCTTCAGGCGGCTGACACCATTGACAAAGCACACACTTGGGGTACAGACAACCATTTTGTATGAATTTGATGATGGGTGCAAAAGGGTCTATCTATCTAGATCCATGCCGTTCATGAGCCTCTCCCGCACAACAAATGCCCAAAATATGACACAAATAATCAACGATCCATCACACCATCTTACAATTCTCTCCTAAATTAAGGGTTGGGTGGGTAGGTAAAGCAGGAATCCCCAATGTAGGGTCATGGACAAAAAGTTGCAGGGTATTCAAGGTGGACAAAGAATTTGCCTGAACCTTGGCCAGCAAATATAAGGGGGATTGCCAATACAGCCCTCCGGCTGCTTCCAGCCACAGCCACCCTCACTCCTTGCTTCCAGCAGAAGCACGCCTTGCAAGCAGCCACCAGGACTCCAGAAATACACTGGTAGCCATTTGTTTGAGAAGCCTGGCCTGCTCCTAATGGCAGCACCCTCCAGACTGGGGTGAGTTTTTATTTCAAGAATTTGAGTCATTAAAAGGGGGTCTTGGCTTTAAATTCACAGCCGCAAGTCCTGTGAAATGTGTGTGAAATCAAGAGTGACTTTTGCTGGATGGAAACTCAGGAGGTCCATTGGAGGTTAGGTGGAGTCTGCTCAGCTGGGGGGAGACAGTGCTGGCTGAGATGTACAAGGGTGAAAATAAACTTTCTTCACTCTTATCACATATTACATGTGGTTCTCACATCTGTGATTGTGTAATATACCTCCCTCACTGCCCTCGCTCTAGAATACATGTTTCTTTTACCTTTAATGTAACATCTTTACAGTATTTCAATCTGCAATGCTCAGCTAATAAACAAAATACAAAGATTTGAGTACCTGGAATATTATGTCTGTATGTCCAAATACATGTCAGGTTCTGTTGGCAACAATGGTTAATATGCATAGGTATCAAACAATACAATGGCCCTGCATTTGGTTGTACAACAGAATATTGATCATAAAAATATGGTACAAAAATAGTGTGACAAAATATTGAGTTTACAAATTTATAATGTAGCAACAAAAATATCACAGACCAAATTATTGTGGGCTAAAATATTGATATTAAACTGGTAAATATGTCTAATGTAATGACAATTATTTACCATTATTATAATACAAAGTACAAGTAAAATTAATTTCTAAATTACTGTAAAAGTTAAAAAAATATACATAACTTAAAAAAGCAATTAATGATTGAAAACTTTAATTCTGTACTACAATAAATGCACCATGTAATAAAAATAAATACAAGATATAACACTATTAATTTATATTAAAGAATAAAACACAACATATACATATAATTATTATGGGTTTTTGTAAATAAGAGAATGTTTTATATTTATTCAAGCATTATAAATAGGGCTCCTGGTTGTATGGTACTTCTTTTTATTTACACCTGTATTCATCCATATTTATTTATTTTTGTTCATTATTGTTTCTATGTTTATCCATATTTAGGACTTTGTGAACAAGATTTAGCTATAACGAGCATATTTACACATTGATTTCACACATAAATGTACACTCATCGTTGAATGTCTGACTGGTTTTAATTATATGAATACCATTAGATGACAATTCAATTCACTCATATGAAAACATGCACATTTTAATATCAACCTTTTGAACATATAGAGAGTTTTAATCCTCCTTATAAAACATTCTCTCTTACCTATGGATCCAGACAGCTATTGACCTGGCATACATGACTGACAGCATTTAGGGGCACATGCATCAAGCATTTTACCCGTCGCAAACGGGCCGATTCGGAGAATCGGCCCGTTTGCGACCAGTAAAATGCCTTTTCCGATGCATCAAAGGCATTGCATTCACAAAATAGGTAATCACAATTTTTGAGATTACCTAATTTGCGAATGCATTTAGGGAATCGCAATTTGCGATTCCCTAAATGTGATGCATGTAGCATTTCCAAAATGCGACTTTGCATTTAGGAATCGCAAATTACCATCAATTTCAAGTGCATTTTTCAAAGTGCCATGTGGCGCACACACATGCCCTTAGGGCATGTGTGTGCCCCACATGTGCACACTCACCTTTTTTGGGGGTGCATCAGGGGGGCCTTAAGCCCCCTAGCACCCTTGCAATTGCATTCGCAATTTGCGATTACCAATTTGGTAATCGCAAATTGCGAATGCATTCCTATGGGCCTATAGGCCCATAGGAATGAATGGGAATGCATTCCCTAATAGCTAATCGCAATTTGCGATTCGCTATTAGGGAATGTTAAGGATTTGCAAAAATATTTGCAAATCCTTCATGCATAGGCATTTGCGATTACCAAATAGCGAATCCTTAAAATTCGCTATTTGGTAATCGCAAATGATTACCTTGATGCATTTGCCCCAAAGAATCATTCAAAAGATAATGTAATTTTAGTTTTTATCTATTTTTTAAAATAAATATATATGTGTATTTATCTATATAAATCAGTAACAATGGAAAACTTGAAGCCTTAATTAGAGATAATCATTATCAATGAAAATATACAGCAGAATTAATATTTTAAAATACTAAAAACTGTAAAAAATTAAATAATTTAAAAAAAGAAACGGTGGAAAATTAAAAGAAATAAAACAAATTGCAAACTATTTGATATGATATTAAACATGTTCATGTTGGGCCCGATTCACAAAGGTGAATTGAGATGAAAGTCTTACTTTAGATTTTCGGTATTCACAAAGCGCATTTACGAGTAGTAAAGTTAGACTTTTGTCTCAGTATTGGTCTCAGTTAAACTTAAGACCAAAACTTAAGTTTAACTGAGACAAAAGTCTAACTTTACTACTCGTAAATGCCCTTTGTGAATACCGGAAGTCGTTAAGTTAGACTTTCATCTCAGTTTACCTTTGTGAATCGGGCCCGTTAGGTTCAAAAACTTCTAGGATAGAGTAATATAAATAAATACAATTTCAAAAACATTATTCTAACTACAATTCTACAAACATTTGGGAAAAACAAAAATTGTATAGTGGAATGAAATCTACTACTATACGACCATTCAAAAAAATATGAGGGATAATGCATACATTGGACAATATAAAAATGTACTATTCTAACTCGAATCTAACAAACATTGTGGAAAGTGCACACATTGGGGTAGCCAGATTTACTATTCTAACTTCAGTTAGAGGAGTGTGCATACATTGGGGGGGATGATCTTATTTACTATTGTAACTCCAGTTTTACAAACACTAGGGAAAGTGTATTCACTAGGGCATTCAGAAACAACATGCTCAAATAATCTAAACATTAAAAATGATTTAATAAATGTCATTAAAAATTATAGATCCTTAAAATAAAAAATACAACATTAAAATATGTTTAAAAATTACAAAATATATCATAATTACATACATTTGTTTTCACATTTCATAAATAAATATTTAGAACTAAGAGCATCCCTTAAACCCACACCACATGTAAACCAAACATAACAAATAAAAATGGTTATGAATAAAAAATATTTTAACTATTAATTAATTATAATTAACACTTTTTAAGCACAGAAAATACCCACACATTTCCCTGATATACCCTACATGCCTAAAAAAATTATAGATATAAAAAAATAACCAACAATATTGAACTTTCAAATGTAAATATTAAAAATTGACATATTAAGAAATGCATAGTAATTAATAAACACTTGCTTAATAACAATACCCACCCATAACCCAATGCATGCCACAATCCATAAAAATCATAATATTATTATTTTAAAAATATAAAGAAATATTTTAATAAATTAAAAATAATTAAGCTTGTAGAGAGAAAAGAATTCCAGTATAAAAAATAACATAAATAATACATGTATTAAAATATATATATGTATATATATATAATACACATTCAATTCTCAATAAAGACACCAGCCCTCAATTTTACTAAATTTGTACTGAGTATTTAAAGCATTATTAAAATTAAACATTTTCAAAACATATTACTCAAATAACATTCATTAATAAATCATTAATATATCAGTTAAAAAAAATTATGAACCAATAAACTCCACAAACCGAAATTAAACTGTAATAAACATTTTAAAACTTTATTAAACATATACTTAAATAACACAATATATCAAATTGTTATGTTATGAAATGTTTATTTGTATAGCCCACTAATCACCAGAGAGGGTATCCAGGCACTTAGGCAGGTCTGTAAGTGTGTGGTCCTCAAGGTGCTTATACGAAGAGCCAGGTCTTCAGCTTCTTGCGGAACTCAAGATGTGAGGAGAAGGCTCTGATGTGTTGAGGGAGGACGTTCCATGTCTTGGGTGCGGGGTGTGAGAATGAACGACCTCCAGTTTTACTTTTGCAGATGCCGGGAGTGTGTGCGAGTGAGAGTGTCTGATGGGTTAGTGAAAGTGTAAGCAGCTGTTCAGATATTCTGGTCCTGTGTTGTGTAGGGCTTTATATGTGTGCTTGAGACATTTGAATTGGCTGAGCTTGTTAATGGGGAGCCAATATAGCTTCCTGGGGTGCGGTGTGATGTCAGAGCAACATGGGAGGTCGAGTATGAGTCTTGTAACATAGTTCTGGATGGTTTAGATTCCGTTCAGGAGATGTTTGAGGATTCAAGCATTGAGAGTGTTGCCGTACTCCAGTCTGCTAGTTATGAGGGCTTGCGTGACGGTCCATCTGGTGTTCCAAGGAGACCATTCGCAGCATGCATAGGATGTGAAGCAGGAAGTGCACACTGTGTTGACTTGAGCCGTCACGTTGAGCATGTCATCTAGAATGATCCCAAGATTTCTTGCGTGGTCTGTGGGTGTTGGTCCTAGCTCCGAATTGATCAACTAAAAGTAATTACTATACAACTGATATAAATTTATCACAACAATGCATATATCTGCAAGCCAAACTGCAGCCAATTTGTGGTGGAAACTTTAAGAGGCTATAGTTTTGTTTTTTTAAATAATGTCTGATGGCATACAGATTAATGTATTAATGTGACATGTTAAGATCAGTTATAAGTTTTCAAAGCCAAATTCTGAAATATAACTAATGATTTGTGGGGAAAAATCAGTTATTTGTTTGAAACATAATATAAACAATTTCCCTGACTAATTACTGGAATGTGGAATGGCGCACAATAAACATCAAGAATAAGAGTTAAGGGCAACTGATATCAATTTATGGTGTCTCAAATACATGTTTTAAATTTTAGTCACACCAGAGAGGTAACTAGTGTTCCTGAGTGCACCTGCCCTTGGCGCTGGACTTTTTTTTCCTTACATCCATCAGAAGTTGGTTGCTTTGCAATGATAAATCTATATTTACCAATGTATACTTACCTGCACAATAGTTTTAATAGTTGATAGTCTGGCTATGACACTTTTGTAGCGTGATATTTATGTGGTCCATATCCTGACAAACAACAGGTAAAAAGTCATAGCATGTTATTAGAAGCTGTAACCATGTTATAAATGGCCCGGATACTGCCGGTGCTCATCCCAGCAAGGTGAAAACCTTGCGACAGACATTGAAATGGAACTCTACTGGGCCATCTATATCCCGGACGGCCTCCACACAACATAAAAATCCAGAAGCTAAAAAAAATCAAAATCAGAATGACATGCCTGAAGGCAACTCTCAATGTTTTAAAAAACGGAAAAAAATATGTGTGGGGCCCAAACATGTTCTAATGGGCCCCAAAGTTTTTCTTAGGAGCCCACCACCACCATCGTTGCTGCTGATTCACACGGTTGCCAAATACCAAGGCTGAGTAGTCTTGATTCCACTTCACACCTCTCTCTTCCTCTACCCTATTCTACTTGTCTTTTTATCTCATATTTACAAGTTCTTTTTCATCCCTGCTTTCTTTCTTTGCCACTGTTTTCCATCTTTCTCTTCTTCATTCTTCCTCCAGTCCCTTTTCTACCTTTTTCTCTTACTCTGGGTCAAAGCCTCATGATCAAAAATAAGACCTGGTTTCCCAAAAATGTTGTTGGTGTCCAGCACCTATAACCACTGGCACAAATTAAGCACTCCATGAAGGCCATACCTAGAGGAGTTCAGAAAAAATGATAAGGAGGGAAATTAGGTGAAGCAACAATAGGAGGGAAAGGTAGGTAGGTCAAGAGGGAACAGGAAGACCACCAGGATGATCAACAACACCAAGAGAACCAGTGCAGGAGTAAAATACATGCCAACGGCTGGGAGCAGCTGAGAGGGAGATTTAGAGAAACAAAATGAAGTGGGGAGGTTAATTTGCCCATTAACTTGCAATGGAAAAGAAAATATTTTAAAGGGAACAAAAGTAGATTACACTTAATGGCTTGTAAAATCTCCACTCACTCCTGTAAATCAGGAATGTCGGTGGGTCTGGAGGAGGATCAGAAGGGGCAGGAGGAGCAAGACAAAGATGAAGAAGAGCACCAGGGGGGGGTGTAGGAAGAAGACGAAGAAGAGGAGGAGGAAGAAGAGGGTGCCAGGGTCACTCTAGGCCACATGTATTAGGACAAGCTTTTAGTTACAGAGACCACCACTCCTGTAACCATCCTTATGTTTTTTTAGGGTGCCAGGGTCACTCTAGGCCACATGTATTAGGACAAGCTTTTAGTTACAGAGACCACCACTCCTGTAACCATCCTTATGTTTTTTTAAAATCCTCCATTTTTAGCCCACTTAAAGAACTGAGATGTATCATGAGGAGTTTCTAAAGTGAAAGCACTTTGGAAGGGACGAGAAATGTCGAGCAGTATTCAGACCTGCAGGGAGAGAACTCTGAGATGTGGAGAAATGAAGAAGGATTGTGTGGATCACCGGATCTTGAATGTGATCGAGTCCTTCATCGGAATGTTAGAGCGTGGAGCAAGCTCTTACTCAGTGTGGGTGGGGCACACCCATCAACTCACCCTCATCTGGGGCAGGCCACCCTCTTTTCACTTACAAGCACCTTCTTAGGTAACAAACGCCTCCATAGATGAATGTATGCAGTTATTTCTATAGCGCGCGCTTACTTAGCCAAAAGGCAGCGTAGCGCAGTACAGGGTCAAAGACAAGCAGAAAGTCAACGTGTGATAGGAGAGGAAGCTACGTTGTGGGTGGGAAATGCATTGCTATTTGGTGTTCTTTCATTCTTTCCTAAATTGGAGCAGCGTTGTGGCGGTCCTTATGGATTCGGGAAAGTTGTTCTAGGTCCTGGGTGCATAGATGGAAAAGGCCTGCTGCCTTATTTTTTTTATTTTTGCACTTCTTAGTCTGCAGATCAAATCCTTAGATAACTAAACGCTTGTCCCAATGCCTGTGGCCTAAAGTGACCCTGGACCCCTCTTTTCCCTCTTCTTCTTGTTCATCAAAGGCTTTGATGGGTCCTTTCACAAGGAGGACCTAGACCCTGACACTCGTATGGATGTTCTTTTACCTGTTTGTTTACAGAGTTTAACTACAAGGTCCAACTGCCTTGTCTCCTACCCTCATGGAGCTCTAAATAGGGGAATGAGCAAAAATCACACTTTATATGCATGTTGAGTGCAGTACATACAATATCTTGGTGATCCCAGTGATAATACTTGCACACAGGGGCGGCTCCTCAGCTAAGGAGGAGGAGCGTCGCCCCACTGCTCTCATAGCAGGAGAAAGGAAAAATAAAATGGTAATAACCCCTTTATTATCATTTTATTTTTCACTATGGTGCTAGGTTAGGGCAGGGCGAAGCTGGGGTCAGAGGGGGAGGAGTGGTTTGCACTCCCTAAGTGTACATGACTGTTTGGCCGCAGTCCTGCACATTTTGCATGTTCCTCACCAGGCTGCATTACACAGTCTGGTGAGGAACATGCCCAGGCTCCAATTCCCCATCTGAGCGCCGAACCACGGCGCTCAGACCAATCACAACGCTGCATTGCTCCGTTGTGATTGGCTATGGGGAGGGAGCCTGTGTGATTCCTGCTTCCGCTGAAGCTGAGGAGAAGTCGGCGTGGGAAGGGACCGAACCGGAGGAGAGACGCAGGGTGGCAAAAGGTACGTGTTTTTTTTGTGGTGCCCCTTCCTGCACAAAAACAATCCCTCATGCAACAGAGGCACCCTTGCACAATGGTGCACGGTTGCCTACGTTGGCGCTAGGCTGCCGAAACTGAGCAGTGCAGGGAAAAAGGACAGGAATGCAGCGTATTGCAGAAATACAGTGCATTCCTGCCCTTTCACTCTATCGTAGGGTAGTGCAGCAAGGTGCCTTGCTGTGCAGCCCGACGCCAAAATTGCATAAATGAGGGCCTAGGTATCTGGACAGGGACTCATGATGAAGCATGCACTTGGAATTCTAGTGGGTGGGAGTACCTTTAATACCACAGGATGATCCCTTTGGGCTGGTATGGACAGATAGGCTAAGCACAGTAGGGGGTCCCTCCGGTTGTTTTTGTATGGTTAGATGTTTGGGAAAGTGAGCAAACCCCATATCACGTCTCACCAGTGCTTAATTTGAGCCGGTGGTTTCCGGTGCTCGGCACCTGTACTTAGTTGTTCGCACCGGGGTCCGTGACAGTTAGTTTTTTACTCAATATACATTAAAAATGAATATTACCTGCCGCCCAAGCTATTCTTATAGCTTTGGGGGCCTAAAGTAGTCCGAATTGTCACACTTGTAGGACTGTGAATGTTAGTACTTGTGTTGTTACTATCATTGGCAGCATGGCAAGGGCAATGTGTGGTATAAGCTGCAGTGGCCTTCTGACGAGAGCCCCGGCACAAATTATTTTGCAAATTAAGCACTGCTCTCATGCCCTACTTCTTGGAATATAGTGTACTCAAAGAACCCTCGGCGCGTGGCCTAGTCCTATACCTGGAGATAATAACCGATTCTGCTATGCGGGCACTTCCTAGACTAGACCCTAACGTGGATGTCAACTTTCTCACTTCTCAGTGCCTCTCAGTACTAGCAGTCGAAATCGACAATGTCGCTCCACTCCAAAGCAAAAGGAAAAGACCAACCCCCTCAGCACCTTGGTTCAATAAAGCTCTCTACGATGAAAGGAAAAACCTTAGAAACATTGGAGAAAATCTCCTTCCACCTCCAATCTCTCTCTTCTACGTTCAGCAAGATCCAAATATCACAACCACATCTTCCTTGAAAAAGCATCACATTTCAGATCCCTCCTTGACTCAGCCAAAAACAGACCCAAAAAACTTTTTGACCTTTACAAAAACCCAAACTGTTCTCCCCTAACCATTAAGCCTGAGGATTCCACAAAGAAAGCAGCAGATTTCGCTATATTCTTTGATGAAAAGGTCAAAGCACTGGTGGATCAGGTCGCCCACCCCACCCCCATTGAGGAGCGGAAATCCTTAGTTACCTGGCAGAACTTTGACGTCATCTCGGAAGATGACCTCCTCAAATGCATCCTCGAAACTAAACCCTCCAACCATTCTTCTGACCCCATCCCTAGCGACATCGCCATCGATTTCTACACCTATACTCTCTCTTACTGGACCAGGCTAGTCAATCTCTTCCTCAGTCAAGGCTCCCTCCCGGTTGCCCTCAAATCAGGACAGGTCACCCCTCTTCTAAAAAAAACCTCCGCCGATGCGAACGACCTCAACAACTTCCGCCCTATCACCAACCTCCCTTTTCTTTCGAAAATCACCGAAAAATGTGTTGCGAAACAACTTTCCTTACATATTATGGACAATAACCTCCTCGACGTCTTCCAGTCTGGCTTCATCCAAAATTGCAGCACTGAAACAGCCCTGCTGCAAGTGATTGATGATGCGCTGCATATACTCGACTCTGGGGAATCGTGTCTTCTGATTCTTCTAGACCTCTCTGCAGCCTTTGACACTGTTAATCATAGCACCCTCCTCAACACTTTTCAACAGAGAATGGGATTGGATGGCACAGTGCTCAAATGGTTTGCCTCTTTCCTCTCGGACAGATCCCAAATGATCAAGATAGCGAACAGTCTTTCATCTCCATTGGCTGTAGGTCAAGGCGTCCCTCAAGGTTCTATCCTGGCACCCACTTTGTTTAATCTCTACCTGGAACCATTAGGGAACCTTCTAAGCAAATCTGGGATCCATTACCATCTTTATGCGGACGACACTCAAATCTACCTTAAGGTGTCTTCCGCACACGATCTCTCACTACTCAACTCTACTCTCAACTCTATTCACAACTGGATGTTAGCTCACCAACTCATTCTTAATCCCGCCAAAACTGAATTCCTCCTCCTCTCTACCTCTCTCTCACCTCCTCCTGTTCAATCTTGGATGGATCAGCTGAACCTACTCAACAACAAACCCATCATTGTCGACAGCGCTAAATCCCTAGGTGTCATTCTTGACAAAAGACTCAACCTAATCTCCCACATCAACTCTATTGCTAAGAACGCACGTTACCAGTTGCGCCTTCTATGGGGGATCCGTCGGGTCTTCCCGGAGAAAGACTTAAAAACCTTGGTACAATCTCTGGTTCTCTCAAGACTGGATTATTGCAATTCTCTTCTGACGGGCCTACCCAAATCCCACCTCTCCCCTCTCAAATCCATCCTCCATTCAGCAGCTCGGTCCTTTCAGGGTCTAAACGAAGCGACCACGTCACGCCTATCCTGTCCTCTCTTCGATGGCTTCCGATCGAGGCAAGATCTATTTACAAAACTGCCTGCATCACACACAAAGCCTTACACACGTCCTCCCCTCGTTACCTGGCGAATAAATTGAAATTGTCCGGTGGCTCTCGCCCTTCTCGCAATGCGGAAAAGCTTCTGCTTGAGCCCCCCGTCTTCAGAAGGGAAAGATCGATGGCTCAATCCTGCTCAGGCAATGCGGTGAGAATCTGGAACTCGCTTCCCCCATTGCTCCGGGTCACCTCCTCTACCCGGATCTTCAAAGCTGACCTCAAATCTCTTCTCTTCCAAAGACACTTTCAGTACTAATACTTTCAGTCTCAGGCCCCTCTAGGAAGTTCGCTCTTCATTGTAAATTTGTACTTTTTCCTGTACATTCCTCACCCTTGCGTGCTGTGTTGGATTTTATGTGTGTGTTCCCTTCATTTTAAGTCTCCTGTTTAATTCACGCCCTCTCTACTCCCTCAAGGAAGTTCTTCCACTATAGGAAATTCTGTACTCCATGCCTATAGAAGTGCCTTCCCAGTGTGTTCTGAGTGACTGCCACTTATTGCAGTATTATACCTCTATTTGTATTTTGTATCTTATGTATCATGCACACTTGTCACTTTTTCCTCTTGTAACGTATACCTCTTTTTGTATCTTGCTTGTTTTTGTTATTTGCACAATTGTCACTTTTTCCTCATGTAATGTATCGCGTGCTTTTGTATTATGCTCACTTGTAACCTTCTCCTCATGTAATGTTACTGTTCCTATTGTGAAGTGCTCTGACACCTTCGGGTAAAGTCCGCGCTATATAAAAACGCATAAATAAACCGTAAGTGGCATTTTGAACCAACTCCTGGCCGAATTTTGGAGGGAGAAAGGCAATGCTTTTTTATTGCAGATTTATATAGCGCGAACTCGACCCGAAAGTATCGAAGCGCTTTAAATGAGCACCGGTTACGTTACACAAGGACATAATGCTTGACCTTACACTACAATTAATTTGACCTCTACGTTTGCCCTGTCTGTAAAAAGAACCGAATGGGGTTATAGCAAGTTCGCACCCCAAAATTATTTTTCAAAAGTGGTGTTCGCGGTTGGTAGACAGGAGTACGTGTCGCCTTCACTGCACTTGCCAGGGCCCTGCACTCCTGCACACCCGTTCCTTACACAGCCGCCCTGGCTGTTTTTGCAGACTTTTGCATTAAGTAAGAGGGCATGAATTTAGGAGACCCTTAATTGGTCCCGTCCAGAGCGAGAGGGGAGCTAAAAGTTTAACACAACAACACAAAAGAGGACATTCGGCGCCCCTCCCCTCCCACCCACCCACCCATGCAGCTGCCCCGGCCCCCGCCCCTGCCCCCTCCGCTCCCGGTGCATTCTGGGTAGCGCCGTGTATTCTTAGCCTCCCTGTGGGCTCATCGCCTCCGATTAGTTACGGAATGCCACAGAGACTTATGCCTGACAGCTCCGGCAAAGGCAGTCAAAGAGCCCAGTGGGGAGCAGGGGGCCCGGAGCTAATGGCCTGCTTTTCTTCACAAGAAATACCTTTCCCACCGAAAACAGATTAACCCTTCGCGCCCCGCCCGCAGCACGCACACTCACAGGATGCAGGTACTGTCTACAGAGGCAGTGCACGTGCATACAAGCTCCTAGGCGAAACACACGTAACTACAGCTTGTTTATATATAGCGCTTCACGTCACACCTGTCCTTTCTTAAGTACTGCACATACCAGATGGTACTCAATAGACCGACGTCAGAAGGGTTAACTTTTCATGCTGGGTCTCGAACTCGTCACTTTCTGATAACCGCAAATGTCAGTAGCGAGCGTGAACTCACTGGCCCATTCTGATTGCAGGTAGCAATAGAGAGAAACACATTCGTGGAGAGCACACATAACCGCATTACAAGCTCAGCCAACATTACATGTGTTCGCATGAACACACATGGTTGTTACATACTTCTCACTGCAATATAATCTGAAGCATCCTCTTAACACCTGAAAGGCACCCATTGACTTCAATGGGATCACCCTCTGGCCCTTCCCAGAATCCTCCAGTGACGTCACTGACCTCAGCCACTTGACCAGGCAGCTTCACACAACAGCTCACACAGTACCTCTCCCTCTCTCAGGCTCTCTCTAGCTTCCAGGAGGTGTACACGTATGACTCAGATGTACTAACCGTTCACTAAGGCAACATGCTGGGCTGCGCTGCGTTGCGTGAAAGGGAGAGAACAGAAGTGTGCCATGTCTGCTAAGGTATTTCTCCTTGTTACGCTCTGTCGGGTAGGCGCACCATTTTGGCACAAACCCAGGTTTGCTGACTTTAGTAAATATGGGTTTGCGTCAAAATACAATACATGGGTGGATGCACAGGAACGCCCATGCTCCAACCATGGAATGCCTGCCCAACGCAGTGTAATGTGAACTCTATACACACGCACTACAAGATGTACATATACTCAATGTTCTAGTTACAGCTCTGTGTACACGCGCACACACATTACCATAGACACTCACACTACAATACAAACACATAATCAGAGTTATAGGTACAGAAACACACCATTCAATAAAACGCTAAGAAGGAGATTTACTAAGATATTACGCTGTGTTTGCATCACAAAAGGGGCGCAGATCGGCACAAAATCTTTTTTTCTGATTTACTGTCAGTGCTGGAAATAACGTGAAAGTAACGCAAAGCTTTCATTTCTCCTTCCTTTTCCGACTTTGTACGTGTGCGGCACTTTACAGCACACATACAAAGAGGGCAATGGGTTAAAGTCAGTCTATGCATAGTATTTTGTACTGGAAGGGTACCCTTGCAGTACAAAACCTATGCTAGACTCACTGAGACACCCTTGCACTATGGTGCAAAGGTGTCACACTAGGGAAAGGGGAGGAGAGTGCCGTATTTCTGTAAATATGTCACTCTCCTCCTCTCTCTTTTTCACACAGAACAGCATTTGCGGCTGCTGCACTGCGCGAATAAGTGGTTAACCTCTTCCGTGCGTCGGACGGCCCCCGGCCGTATGACGTCACGGTGGGCGTGTGCGTCGGACGGCCGGGGGCCGTCCGATTTGCGCACGCGTAGAATTCGCCCGCACAGCGGGGGAATGTGCGCCGCAGCGAAGCGGTTAACACTTTAAAACACATATTACTCCACAGCTTAGAGATTTTAAACTCCCTTTCTACTAGGGGTGGGAGGAACTCGCGGAGTTTCACTCTGTGGAATTTCATGAAGTTATATAAAAACTCAGTGAGAACCCGCAGAATTCCACCAACAGGCAAAAAATATGCAGCTTGCACTGCTCATGCTGCAATTTAACGCCGGTAGCACGAAGAGCACCTAAAAAATCAGCGCAAACAGCACCATGAGTTGTGCAAGAGCGCACAGTCATTCGAGCTGATTTTGATGCCACTCGAGTAGAAAATCTGCTTGAGCGGCAACCCTCCCCCTCACTACTGCCCGCTTTAGGAAATCGCCCTCGGGGACGCCAAATCTTGCTCACATTGTCTGGAGCCTCACGAGAGAAAAAGCCTGCCACGCAGCGATTGGCAGAATTTGGCCAGAACTCCGCGCCAAAGAGTTATGCAGAGTGACCAAATTTCTGCCAATTCCACAAATGGAATAAAACATTTCACCCACTCCGACTTTCTACACAGGTTGTCTCCACATAATAAGATAAGATAAGATAAGATACATTTTATAAAGCGCTCGAATGCCACGGCGTCTTGGCGCTGAAAGTGTGAAGAGGGACTGTACCATTGACACCGGCGACTTAGTTAGGGGGGAACAACCAGGATTTTAGCAATTTCCTAAAAAGCTGCCTGTTGGATTGTAGTCTCATAGCGATAGGTATCTGATTCCACAGTTTGGCTGCACAATGGAAGACTGGTGTGATCACATTCAACAGTGTTGCAGTAAAGTGTTGGAGAGAATCGTCGCAAAGCAACTCTGATCACCAGCTGCTGTATTCAGGACAGTGGGGATTACAATTGGGGAAACTGACTGAAAGAGTGCCCACTGGCAGCAGCCTGGATGAGTTGAAGAGCATTGTAGATGGGGGAACATAGCAAGTGTGATCTTTTTTGTCCCATCCACCATATTCCACAGGCTGGACCACGTCATAATTAAAACGAGGCATGGGTGCGTAGAAATTCTGTCTTCCTGGTTCTCCTCGCTCTTTGCAGGTCTCTCCCAAATCCTAGCTGTACCTCTGCTCCTGCTCTGCACCAGTCCAGTAGAGTGAGATATCCCACAGATGCGTTGATGACGCCCAAGTGATTTTGCATCTTGAAAAGAAGGCCCTGGCTTCTTGTGCATCTTAACCAAAACATCCTGACTTCTCTGTTTAAAGTAGGTGACACCCTTGCTGCCATTCAGAGGTGGTTGAGCAGCAATTTTCTAAAAACTGTGAGAGAATACAAACTAGTTCTGCTTATCAGCAACCACAGTTGGCAAGATACCATCTGACCTACATAGCTTGGAGCTCCACCTCTGTTGGTAGCAAAGTTAAAGGCATTGGGAAGGATGTCTGCGGAGGATCTGTCCCTCAAGGCATAGACTGACACTGTGCCCTTTGCATGCCTCCATGTCTTACAATTCTTAGTCAAATCCCCCTCTTTGATACCTAAGCCACTCCTCTTGAACTAATTTCGGTCTGAGTATTACAGCACGTTGACTACTGTAACTGTCCATGTTCATGTCTGAGACCCACGACTGGCAGTGAGAGAGTTCAGCACTGAGAACACATTCAGTTTTGGTTAGAACTAGCTTCACGTAGGCATTAGAATTATGAATGAGAGATAGGCCTGTTTCGAGTGGGTAGGATCACACAGGTACTTCTGAGCAACACTGGCACACTGGTGTATTTTGATTAGGTGATCAGCCAGAAGGGCACCTATGGATTCTATGTTATAGAGGCAGAGGATCACTAGGGAGAGCAGGGATGTATGCAGGAGTCCGGGAGACTAGTAGTTGTTTTTATCTGGAGGGTCAAGTGCCTTTTGCAGCTCAGACCACCAATACCCAGTTAGAAGCAAAAGTGTCAATGGGGGCCCTTGTGAAAAGGTGTACCATTGGTCCAGTAGTTCTCGGAGGCAGAGGTCGTCAATGTCAACGTAGGCAAAGGCTTGAACAGTGGCTGTTTCTGTGTTGCAGCAGGAATGGATGCCTGACACATAACCATGCAGGATGTATGGCCATTTATAAGGATTTTTTGGGTGCCATTTTGTCCACCATCTTCTGAACATTGTTAGTGGTGTTCTTCAATCTAGGGATCGTTGGGTTGCACTAGTAATGACCATCCAGGATTCAAAACTACTGACTCTTCCCTACCTCCTTCATTGAGCACCATCCCACAGCTGCTGTGATCCAGGATGCTTAGAAAATTGGCAGTACCTAATTTTAGTGACCTCATCACTACCAAGATCGGATGGGCATCAGTCTTTGCAACAAATTGAGGGCTCTTTAATGCATTCAGATACGCACCTGCCTTTGGTACAAGAACAAGGGGACTATTACCAGGCTTGGTGGACTCAGCAGTCACAGCCAAGTCCTGCGTCTTCTCACCTCACTGGTGACGCTCTTCCTTACTCGTTCTGGGGGCCACAGCTGCTGCTTCTTGACAAGTAGATCATCCCAGTGTCTGCCATTTTATTACTCGGTGTCAAGGAGAACAGGCTTCTGTAATGATGCACCCTCTGACTACAAGTCACCGTATTTTAATGTTCAACACATAACTGGGAAATCCTTCCACTCCACCATACACACCACAAAGTGGAGCTGGCGAAAGCTCTTACAATGACATGCCTGAACTGCCGCATCACCATTTACACCAGGATCCAAAGAAGAAACTGATCGACCGGTTCCAAAAACCCCAAAACCTGACTTCCAGAAAGTGCTGGAGCTGCAGAAGCTGGAACACTGAAACTTGTCCTGAGAGCTCTGCATGGGCTCCTGGTGGACAAAGGCATCCATTTCAGAGTTCTTAGCACTCGTAAGATGGCCAACTGGAGAAACAGCCGCAAAACCTGCAGAAATTAGCACTGAATCAAAAACTGTGTGTGAGAAGCTGGCCTGGTATATGCTGTCCACTAATGTAAGTGGGCACCTTGCACCAGTCCAGACAACCCTTATGGTGATTTAAGAGGTCTTAGACAACCGTAGAAAGCTCTCTAAGTGGTAGCTGTGGAGAGCAGCCTTCAGGCTTAGTCCAGAAGGAGTTTTACCAGAATGCAATCTTATAGTATAGATGAAGTGAAAAAGAACCACACTAAGTATTTATAAAAATATGTATTTATTATAGAATACTCTCTAGTACGTTCAAGTATCTCCCACACAGAGATAAACACAATCCACACAATACTTTAGCAAGAAATACAGTAAATAGCACGAAATACACAGAGGGCCTCAGGGGGGACCAAACCATATATTAAAAAAGTGGTATAAGAACCACAACTCGAGTCAGGACAATGTCAAGAGGATAAAGAATTGCTGGGGACCCACAGAACCACCCAAGGTAATTAGATAAGGGACCCCACGGAGAGCGTGTGCAGTGTGGGAACACAACTGTGTGCTCCGTACAAGTCTATGTGCAAGTCGCAGTTGGATTTTTAAAAGGACCCTTCCAAGTGAACCCTGGAAGAACCCCTTGGAAGACAGAAGGTTGGAGAACCACCCCACCCATGGATTCCCACGTTACCTACACCAGGGAAGCCGGGTGCATACGTGTGAAGTGGTGTCGGAAACCGCCGTCGAACCAAATGGAGGACTTTAGGAAAGTTCCGCTGCTGGAAGAGGAGAAAGTGTCTGTGGGAATCCAAACGTGGATTCTTGAAGAGGAGTACCTGAAAGCAGAGGGGACAGAGTCTGTCACTCAGGAGTGACCAGGGGACTTGGAAGACGAATGCCCTCCGATGTCGGGTGCTTCAGGGAAGATGTTGATGACCTTGACTCTGCAGCTGTGAGGACCAGGCGATGCAGAGGAAGACCAGGACCCGGGTACGAGCTGTCCCACGAAGGATGTCGAGTGCAGAGGGGTCAGTGTCCAGCGGGGGAACCAACAAACCTTGGCAAATGTAACCCACGCAGGAATCAAAGAAGGAGCAACGTTGGGACCAGCAAGGTCCAGGGGACTCACCAAAAGCAGGGGAGTCAGGGCAGGCCCCGAGCAATCAGGGGAGCCCAAAAGAATCATGTGACCCTCTAGTGGACCCACAGGCCGAAGGCAGTGGAGTCGCGAGAGGACCTCAAGCAGCTCACCAAAAGATGAAGGCCACGATGCACACAATGCGGTGTGGCTGAAGATTCTGGTCACTGGAGGTGATCTAGGTTGGGGCTACTTGGAGCCCGAAGATCTTCTTGCAAAGAAGCCAAAAGCCTTTGCAACTGCAAGTTGGACACAGTGCACAGGGGTTCGGTTATTGCAACCCCCACGAGGGATACAGGCCTCAAACTTGGTGAGAGGGTAGAGTAGGCCTCAGGAGTTGTGGAAAACCATCACCTGTGTTGCAGAGCCCAGGGAGTACGGAGGAGCTCAGGAGCTGCAGACCGGTAGACTTAGTTGCGGTGCCTGCAAATGCAGGGGAGTGACTCCTTCACTCCAAGGGAAATTACTTTGGTTGTCTTTGATGCTTCACAGGCCTTGGAAGGTTCCTGTATGATGCACAGACGATGCAGCAGACCGGAAGGGAGACAAAGTCGGGCCCAAACGAAGTCTAGCGAAGTCCAGAGTGCCTAGAGGGTAGAAGTGCAGTGGTGTCTGATCTGAATCTTATCCCACGACGAATCTAGGGACGTACACCCAGGTAAGCCCTTAAGTACCCTAGGGAAAGGGTTGGGAGGATTCAGGGGACCCTCCCAGGGGAGGGTCTGGACAGGGGGGCGGTTACTCCCATGTCCTTTGTCCAGTTTCGTGCCAGAGCAGGAGCCAACGGCTCCCAGGACTGGTTTGAACTGGACTATGCACAGGTACACCAAATGTACCCCTCATGCAGACTTTCTGGCGCTGGCAAGCGCACCCACCCAGCCCTAATACATTAAATCCCGTCTGGGACGTGGTCACACCTCCCTGTGACAGGATGCCTATTGTTCTACCTTACTCTGCTTGAGCTTGGCTCAGCAACAGGAGGGCAGAAATGTGTCTCTTGTCGGCAGCAACCATTTTGTGCCGTCTGGGTCTAGAAGGCTGGTACCAGGAACACTGAGAGCCTAATGGAGGGCTCTTCCAGTGCTTGGGATCATACCTCCCCCACCAATTATGGTGAGGGAGGTATGATTCCCACATGTTTGATACCAAACATGATAGGATTCGTTGCAGCTGTTTTCGAGATGGTCATCGCGTGATTATGCGGTGCCCCTCTATATAGTATATGGCTGATTCACTGACATCCTGGGAGAATGGACTCCGTTGGCTGCAGGGGTGTCCTGCTCATGCAGGGGTACCCTCTCACTTAGAACCAAGCACCCTGCCTTCAGGATTGTAAAGGCCTGCTATAGGGGTGACTTATAGGTTTTAAGTGCAGTGACCCTTAGATATAGTAAACCTATATCTTTAGTAAGTGGTGCATGCACCAACTTACACAGGCTGCAATGGCAGGCCTGTAGATCCATTTTGCATTGTTTCTCATGGGTGGCATGATGCGTGCTTCAGCCCATGGGAAACCTCTGGGGTACCTATGTCCTGGGTACATAGGTACCATATACTAGGGACTTACAAAGGTACCCCAGTATCCAATCTGGGATTGTACCTAGGTACTAACACAACAGTTTAAGGAGAAAGCAGATAGACTGGGGTCCTGATTAGCAGGATCCCAGTCAGACTAGTCAAAAACAGCATCACATCAAGGAAAAAGTGGGGGTAACCATAGAAGCAGATCCTACATTCCTACACAACTCCCCCCCCCCCAAACGTAAGGAGATGAGACTAACCTTTCCCAGTTGAGTCTTCATTTTCTAAGTGGAAATATCTGGAAAGTCCATCTGCATTGGCATGGTTACTCCCAGGCCTATGTTCCACTGTATAGTCCATCCCCTGTAGGGAAATGGACCACCTCAAAAGTTTGTGGTTTTCACCCTTCATCTGTTTTAGCCATAAGAGGGGCTTATGGTCTGTCTGAACAATGAAGTGAGGGTCAAAGAAGTATGGCCTCAACTTCTTCAGGGCCCAGACCACAGCAAAGGCCTCCCTCTCTATAACTGACCAACGTTTCTCTCTAGGGGTCAACCTTCTGCTGAAAAAAGCTACTGGTTGATCCTGGCCCTCTGCATTAAGTTGTGACAACACAGCCCCTACCCCAACTCAGATGCATCTGTTTGGACAATGAATTGTTTAGAGAAGTCAGGACTTTGCAGAATGGGAGCAGTGCACATGGCCTGCTTGAGGTCATCAAATGCCTTCTGACAGCTAACTGTCCACTGAAAGTTCTTGGGCATTTTCTTAGATGTCAGATCATTCAAAGGAGTCACTATGGACCCATACCATTTGGCAAATCTTCTGTAGTACCCAGTCAGGCCCAAGAAAGCTCTGACCTGAGTCTGGGTAGTTGGAGCAACCCATTCCATGATGTTCTGGATTTTGCTCTGAAGTGGTTGAACCTGGCCTCCATCCACAAGGTGGCCCAGGTACACAACCTTGCTCTGCCCTATCTGGCTCTTGGTGGCCTTGATAGTGAGGCCTGATTTCTGCAGAGCCTCCAAAACATCCTTCAGGTGGACCAGGTGATCCTCCCAGGTGGAGCTAAAGGCAGCTATATCATTTAGATATGCTGCAATATAGGCTTCCAGGCCTGTGAGAACTTTATTCACCAGCCTTTGGAATGTGGCAGGTACATTTTGCAAACCAAAGGGCATCACAATAAACTGGTAATGCCCACTAGGGGTTGAAAATGCTGTTTTTGGTTTGGCATCCTCAGCTAGTCTGATTTGCCAATAGCCATCAGTAAGGTCAAATGTGCTTAAGAACTTGGCTGAGGCCAAAGGATCAATAAGCTCATCTGCCCTAGGAATTGGATGAGCGTCAGTCCTAGTGACTGCATTGAGTCCCCTGTAGTCAACACAAAACCTCATCTCTCTTTTTCCATCCTTGGTGTGAGGTTTTGGTACCAGGACTACTGGACTAGCCCAAGGGCTATCTGAGGTCTCAAGTACTCCCAATTCAAGCATCTTTTGGACCTCTGTACTGATGCAATCTCTGACATGGTCAGGCTGCCTGTAAATCTTATTTTTATGTTTAAATCTGTTTTATTGTGGTTGCATAGAAAAAGCAAAGAGTAAATATGCATTGCGAGAGAACAGCTCTCTGAAATAGCACATTATAATGCAACTTTTGATTTTAGGAATTTCCCCCCCCAAACAAATACAATATATGAACTGACAAACACCCCCCCCCCCACCCAAATGCCGTCCCCACTCCCTCCCACCCACCCAAGTACCTTGAGCAAATAGACCAACCTAACTGGGAATGCAATAGTGTAATGTGTGATTAAACCGCAGCCTGTGTAGTGCCGGGATCGGCCAGGCGGAGAAGACATCCCTGCCTAGTGCCTCTACCTATGGAGAACTTTTCCGAGCTCACCCCGTTGACCCTGACTGATGCCCGTGGAGCCTTGTAGGGGCTAAAAACACAGGACCGAGAACGTTTCCCCAAAACCAAAATGTTCCAGTGTGGCACTGAGAAAGGGCCAATTGACCCGATCGAAGGCCTTTTCGGCGTCCACTGAAAGCAACATGCTGGATCCTTGTTTACGGTGCGCTTTGTCTATAGTGTGTAAGAGTCTTTTGGCGTTGTCTGCGCAGAGTCTTTGTGGAACAAACCCGGCCTGGTCGGGGTGTATGAGGCTCTGCAAAAGGGGGTTAAGGCGAGTCGCCAATATCCCTGTAAAGAGTTTAGAATCTGTATTAAGAAGCGATATTGGGCGGTAGTTTGCGCATAGTGTAGGGTCTTTTCCCGGCTTCGGGAGGACAATTATGGTGGCATCCAGCATGGACGCTGGAAGGGAGCCTGAATCAGCGATGGAGTTAAAAAGTCTGGTCAAAATTGGGGCAAGCTCAGGGCAACAGGTCCTATACAACCCGGCGGGAAACCCGTCTGGGCCAGGGGACTTTAGCAGTTTCTGCCTTACAAGGGCTGAGATGACTTCCTCCACTCTAATAGGAGAGTCAAGCGATGACATCAGGTCGTCGGTGAGCTTGGTAACTGTAGATGTAAGCAGATAGTCTTGAATGTCTTCGTGGTAGGTGGTCTGTGCAGTGTAGAGGGATGAATAAAAGTTTCTGAATTGTTCAGGTATGGAATTGTCCTCTGTAAGGTCTATTCCATTCTCCGTCCGTAGTGTTTGTACAATATTGGCTAATCGTTGAGCATGCAGTTTGGTGGCTAAAAGCCTACCACTTTTGTTACCACTAAGGTAATACAAATGCTTGAGACGAAGCAGGCTGAATTCTGCCCTATCTAGGTCCAGCCCTGCCAATTGTTTTCTGGTGGATTCCAACTGGCGCCACACCCTAGGGGCCCCTGTGCGATGATGAATTCCCTCTAACTCTCTGACTTTAGCCTGGAGTTCAGCCCTTTTTAGTTTTCGGTCTTTATTGTCGGCTGCTGCCAGGGAGAGGAATTCTCCCCTGACCACCGCCTTTAGAGCATCCCAGACAACAGCCAGAGGAACTTCCGAGTCATCGTTGGTTTCTAGATAGTTAGTGATAACTTTCTTAATTTTCCCCTGGGTCTCGGGTTTACATAGTAAAGTCTCCCGTAAGCGCCACTGCCTCCTAGCCTGTCGTTGGAGGGGGGACCTAAGTAACCCTGGGCGTAGTTCGCGAAGTAGCGCTACGCGAAGCTACGTGAAGTGCACCTCGCACTACGCGAGCTACGCGTAGCTACGCGAACTGCGTAGTGCACTGTGCAAAATGCTGTTCGCACTGATTGCACAGTGCCGGATGCTTGTCCGCACTGTGCAATCATTGAAAACGGCATCTTGCACAGTGCGAGCTGTCTTTACTGCCGCTCGAGTAGATTTTTACTCGAGCGGCAGCTTTCAACGCGGACTGGTAGTTTCTCATCGCGAGCGGTCGCGAGAATGCGCAACCACTCGCAATGAGAAACCTGACCTCCCCGCGTTGAGAATCTCGCCGGGAGGTTTATTTTCCACGCTCGCGATCGGCAACTTGATGTTGCTGATCGCGAACGAGGAAAAAGTCTCGCCGGGATGTCATTTTGCTTGCTCGCGGTCGCCAACTTGACGTTGAGGACCGCGAGCAAGCAAAAAATGACCGCTACGCGTGTTTGCACTGTGCTACGTGCAATTCGCGTAGTGCGAAGTAGCGCAAACTCCGCAAACTACGTGAGCGTAGCGTAGTGCTTTGCCCAGGCTTAGACCTAAGTTCCAAAACAAGCGCGGAGTGGTCGGAGAGGATGCGTGGCTCAATCTCCACAGAAGTAGATAACCGAAATAAGTCCTGGGAGCCCATGAAGTAATCTATTCTTGCGTAGGTCCTGTGTGCATGAGAAAAGAAAGTAAAATCCCTAGTGTTTGGGTGGTGAGCCCTCCATAAATCCACAAGACCTGCTGTTTTTAACCAAGAAATGCCCACGCTCGAGAAGGACCCTGCCCCTCCCTCCCTGTGGGCCGAGCGGTCCATGAGTTTGTCCATGACCAGATTGAAATCGCCTCCTATCAGTATTAGGCGGTCATGTGAGAGGAGTGAGTCCGCCAGGGCGTCCCGTATGAAACGTTCCTGCCCCTCGTTTGGTGCGTATATGGTGCCCAGTGTCAAGTTCTGCGGACCTTACTGAATCTGATATACCAGAAGACGCCCCTTCAGCTCCACCAATTTGAGTCCAATGGAACCCTTGAATGTGTTTGAAAACAGGATAGCCACTCCTCCTGTCTTGCGTCCAGATGAGGAGAAAAATTGTTGCGGGAATTTTTTGTATTTAAGTCGTTGGGTGTCCCCCCGACAGGAGATGAGTCTCCTGCAGAAGACAAATGTCCGCCCCTGAGTTTTCCAGATAGGAGAGGATGGCCCTCCGCTTAACCGGATTGTTTAGGCCCTTTAGGTTAAGGGAGAGAACCTTCAGTGTACCACGGGACGCCATAATAAGTGAATGAGAGTTAGCTGTGTTGAGGGGCCTTGACCATCAAACCGCCCTCCCAGCAGAGGTGCCCCATGAGTGACCTGAGACCCACAAAGCGTAATCTGATGCTCTCGTAGGTGTGTCAAGCTTAAATACTACATGCATAGGTACTTGGTGTGTGAACAAACTAAGTAAAAAGAACCCCCACAAACATAGTTAAACAATAAGAAGAATAAAGTCTCGGGGGGGAGGCCGTGGTAGGGGATCCCCCCCACCCACGAGGAAAGTTATTGATGGGGTTTGTCGTGGCCAAAGTCTGTCCAAGGGCCGCTCCGCCCCAAGGCCCAAACTGAAACACATAGGCCCTCAGAGGCCCCGGAAACAGGCACTGTAGGATCATTCAGTCTCTCCCACCGAAGATGCCCCTGTAATGCTCTCCAGTACTGCCTTTCGTTCCTGAACCATGACCTCGGGGCTAGGCTTTGAAAGTTTCTTGCCCTTCCGTTTCCTCCGCTGTTTCTCCCAGTGCCCACCTCCTGCCCCGGCCTCATCCGCGCTCCCAGCTTGGGATTCCGGCTGTGCGATCTTGAGTAGGTCACATGCTGCACTGAGAGATCGGATCTGACGAGTCTTTCCTTCCCATTCGAAGATTAAACGAAAAGGGTGACCCCAGGCATAAGAAATGCCATGGCTTCGGAGATGTGATGTCACTGGGCGGAACTCTCGCCGCTTCTGGAGGGTGATAGCGGAGAGGTCCTGGAACTGTTGTATGCAGTGGCCCCTAAAGCTGGTGGAGTCTGACCCCCGAACAGTCCGTAGGATACTTTCCTTCATGGGGAAGCTGTGGACACAGGCCAATATGTCTGGTGGTGGCCTGTTGGAGGCTCAAGGGAGCCCAACCCGATGCACTCGGTCAAGGCGGATCTCTGACATGGGTACATCCCCCAAGATCTGTGTGAAGAGGGCCTGGACAAACTCCTCCACATTTCCTGCCTCCGCCGATGTCGGCACGTTCCGTATTCTAATATTGTTACATCTGGACCTGTTCTCCAGGTCTTCCGCATGTGCTTGTAGATCAATTTGCCTGTCAGAGAGATGGATTATTTCTTGGCGCAGTAGCTCGATTTCTTCACCTCTCGCAGATTCGTTGGACTCCAATGTGTCCACTCTGTCCCCGATTTCTGAAACTTCTCGCCTGACACCCTGCAGGTCCTTAGCCAGGTCGCTTTTAATCTGCTGAAGGTCCTCCTTCATCGACAAGAAGAGCGAGTCCAACTAGGAGCGTGTGATGGGGCATCCCCGTCTGAACTTCCCTCAGGGGGTGAAGGATCCGCCGATGTGGCAGAGCGGTCCTGGGGTGGGGGTCTAACAAGCATGTTCTTGAGTGTACAATGTTTTTTAACCTGGCAGTGGCCATCTTGGGAGAGGCCGAGGCGAGCCCCGAGGAGTGCAAGAGCGCTGGGGAGGCAGGCAATTCGAGGGGGGCTGTGGAGCGTCCCGACCAGTGAGGCACTATGCGGTGTCTCCGGTGCAGATCCCTCACGTTGCCCACCAGTAGCGACCCTCAGACGTGTCAGTCCCCCGGGGGGAGCCCCGGAGGAAGAGGCTACTGTAGCACTGCGAGCGAGGGGTGAGCGTTATGGCCTGGACCTCTGAGGAGATGCCGATCACACGGGGCCCTGCACACTGCAGATCGGGCCTCTTCATCCCGGGCGCTGCGCCAGTCGCGGCCCACCAGGCCTCAGTTTAGTGCGTGCCCAGCCCTGCGCTCTCAGGCCGAGGCGCGCCTGCACTCCAGCGCCGGCACTGCGCTTGAGCCCTCGCAACAGGCCTCAGGAGCTTCCATGGGCCTCCCAGTGCGGCAGGTGGTGTCCAGTGCCGCAGCTGCAGCCGGAGGCCCCCCAAGACCCCGGGGCACTGTGATGTAAATGCAAAATGTCGGGCCCGGAGCGGAGTGGTTGCGAGACACGTCCGCTCACTCCCCCATCTTGGCCACGCCCCTAAATCTTATTTTTAACAGGTAGACTCTCACCTGTGTCCACTTCATGGGGACACCAGGTGGTTGTGACTGGGTGTCAAAGAAAACATATGCCTATATATATTGAGGACCTTCCTGCAATCAATCTGCTGTTGGTCAGTGAGGCTGCCTGCCAAGGCTACACCATCTACTGACCCATCATCAGGGTTTTGTGAGAAGAGATCAGGGAGAGGGTCACTCTCTTCCTCCTCTCCCTCATCAGTTGCCATGAGCAAGCCCATGTCAGCCCTGTCCACAAAAGGTTTTAGCCTGTTCACATGAAGCACCCTATGGGGGCTTCTGGGAGTGCCAAGGTCCACCAGGTAGGTGTCCTCACCCTTTTGCTCAATGATAGTCTGGGGTCCACTCCACTTGTCCTGGAGAGCTGCTGGAGTCATAGGTTCCAACGCCCACACTTTCTGGCCTCGCTGGTAAACAGTCAGGACAGCCTTTTGGTCATGCCAAGCTTTTTGCAATTCTTGGCTGTCCTCCAGGTTTTTACTTGCCTTCTTCATGTATTCAGCCATCCTGTTGCGGAGACCAAGTACATAGACCACTATGTCCTGTTTGGGAGGTTTGAGAGGTAACTCCCATCCCTCCTTCATCAGACACAAGGGACCCCTAACTGGTTGCCCAAACAGAAATTCAAAGGGGCTGTAACCAACCCCCTTCTGAGGGACCTCTCTGTAGGCAAAGAGAAGGCAGGGCAGAAGGACATCCCATTTTCGCCTAAGCTTTTCTGGGAGGCCCATGATCATACCCTTTAGGGTTTTGTTGAATCTTTCAACTAACCCATTGCATTGAGGATGATAGGGGGTGCTGAATTTGTAATTCACACCACACTTCTTCCACATTGCAGTAATATAACTTGACATGAGGTTTGTACCTCTGTCAGTTAAGACCTCCTTAGGAAAGCCCACTCTGGAAAAAATTCCCAATAGGGCCCTTGCCACCACAGGAGCTCTAGTGGTCCTAAGGGGAATGGCCTCTGGGTACCTAGTGGCATGGTCCACCATCACTAGTATGTAACTGTGCCCAGATGCTGTAGGAGGGTTCATGGGACCAATGATAACAATCCCAACCCTCTCAAAGCTATCCCCAACCACTGGAAGTGAATCAAGGTGGCCTTTGTGATGCCACCTGCCTTACCACTGGCTGGGCAAGTGGCACAGGAGCGACAAAACTCCTTTGTGTCCTCAGACATGTGGGGCCAGTGAAAGTGAGGGAGAAGCCTGTCTCAAATCTTACTCTGCCCTAAGTGTCCTGCTAAGGGAATGTCATGTGCCAGGGTGAGTAGGAAGCCTCTGAACTCCAAGGGTATAATCAACCTCCTGGTAGCACCAGGCTTGGGATCTCTACCCTCTCAGTACAGAAGTCCCTCATCCCAGTAGATCCTATGGAATCCACTGACATTTCCAGCAGCCTCAGCAGCAGTTTGCTGTCTGAGGGGTTCAAGAGAGGGGCAGGTTTATTTTATTTATTTATTTATAAAGTTTTATATAGCGCGAACAAGATCCTGAAGGATATCAGAGCGCTTTACAAAAAGGATGGAAGGAGGGTAATACATACAATATCGATATTAAGTAGGAATAAAAGCAAGAATAATCACATAATTACAAGACGAATGGGTCAAAGGAGAGTAATACAATAAGCAGGTACATAGCAGACTAAACGGGGGACACACTATGAGATAAAGAAGAGCAGCATCCAATGATGGTCCAATGGTTGTAGGATCAATGACCTTGAGCAGGTGAACCTAGCCCAATTAAGGTAGGAATTTGTTCATTAAGAATCTTTTGACTTCCAGTTTGAAAGCAATCGTTGAGGAGATTCTGCGTATTTCCGGTGGAAGAGAGTTCCATATCTTTGGGGCGGCGCCGGAGAAGGCTCGCTGGCAAGTTCTCTTTTTCCTAAAGATTTGTGGTTTCAAGAGGAAAGTGTTAGCGCTTCTTGAGGCTCTATCCCCGCAGGATAATTTAAGTTTTTGCGCTAGGTACCAGGGAGTTTTGAAGTGGAGGGCTTTGTGCGCCAGAACGGCAATCTTTAACTGGATTCGAGCTTCATAGGGCAACCATTTAAGAGATTTCTAGGACTGGGGATATGTGCACATTTCGTTTGGTACCTGTAACCAGTCTGGCCGCAGCATTCAGTGATGCCCTTAGTGGAGCCATGCTGTATTTGGGAAGGCCACAGAGCGTAGCGCTGCCATAGTCTAATCTCGGTAAGACGACCGCTTGAACCACCTGCTTGAAATCAGTTTGTGGAAGGAATGGTTTGATATTTCTAAGTGTCCTCATCAAGTGATTTGTTCCTCTACACATGTTGCTGATATGATTATTCATGTTCAGGTGCTTGTCCAGGGTGATTCTGAGAGATTTGGCTGAGTCTATAATGAGGGGGGTGCAGTTGAAAGCTGTGAGGTGATTCAACCAAAGGTCTAGCTTGGGGATGTGGTTCGGAGGAGAGATTAGAAGGAATTCAGTTTTGGAGGTGTTGAGCAGGAGATGGTTCTCAGTTAACCAATTTTGAGTAGACGACAGGGTAGAGTTGAGTGAGATGATGTTATCCGGGGAGGAGATTTTCAAATAGAGTTGCGATTCGTCCGCATACATATGGAAGAAAATGTTCGTGGAGTTTAGTGAGTTAGCTAATGGTTCCAGGAAAAGGTTGAAGAGTATAGGAGATAGGGAGGACCCTTGGGGTACACCCATGAGAACTGGGGAGGGCTGGGAGAGAGAGTGGTTTGCCTTAACTCTTTGTGATCTGTGGTGGAGGAAGGACGAGAACCATTGTAATACCCGACCAGAGAAACCCATCCTGTTCTTCAGAATGGATAGGCGGTTGTCGTGATTGACCGTGTCGAATGCGGAGGAAAGGTCAAGGAGGATTAGGAGGCAGGATTCGTTTTGGTCAAGCATTTTTAAAATGTCATCCATAACGTGAGTGAGAGCCGATTCAGTACTGTGCCCCTTCCGAAAGCCAGATTGATGCTGGTCCAAGAGTTGGAAATTCTCAATGTGAGCACAAAGTTGGGATTGTACGCATTTTTCTAGGAGTTTAGCTAGGGTGGGGATGTTGGAGATAGGGCGGAAGTTATTGAAGTCAGCTCTATCTGCGTTAGGTTTTTTTAGTATCGGTGATACCTGAGCTGCTTTTAGACAATCTGGGATCGTGCCTTGTGACAGTGAAGCGTTTACAATCCTTGTCCAGGTGGGGATGAGGACTTTCTTGATTTCTTTGAAGATGGCCGGGGGCAGGGGGTCGCTGAAATGGTTAGAAGGGTTGATATTCTGAAGAATCTTGTTGATGTCTTTTTCAGTGAAAGGGGTAAAGGTGCCCCATGATGCATTGTTCTTGGTGTTCAGGCTGATAGGTTTGCGGTTTTCTAAGAGGTCAGGGGGTGGTGCGGACCCGGAGGATGGACGAAGCGCCTTCTTGGAGACGAGTTCAATGTTGATGAGTCTTGATTTCTCAGTGAAGAAAGCAGCCAGTTCGTCACATGAGGGTGGGCTGCCTATGGAAGCTGAGTTGTTTGGAGCTACCAGTGATTGCTGTTTAACCAATTCGAAAAGTTTCTTGGGGCGGTTTGCAGCTTGATCAAGTTGGTGTCTGAAGTAGTCTGCCTTAGCGCTCTTGATTTGTTTGTTGTAGAAGCTCCTAACATCTCTGAGGAGTTTTAGTTGGTCAGAGGAGGGTTTGGATCTCCAGGAACGTTCAGCTGCCCTAAGGTTGCGGCGTTCCGTGTTTAAATTGTCGTTGTGCCACGGTTTGGATATTTTTGTCGAGGCATTTTTTTGTTGGAGTGGTACGATGTCATCCATGATGTTGGAGATGGTCGAGTTGTAAGAGTCGGTGAGTAACTGAACCTCAACCAGGTCAGCTTGGGAGGAGAGGGCAGATTTACAGTGGGCTGCTAGTTCATCTGAATTTATTGATCTGAGGTCCCTTTTCCAGATCTTCGGTTTCTTTGGTTGAGCCTTCCTCCCAGCCACTTCTCTGTTAATATAAAAGAGGATGCAGTGGTGGTCGGACCAATCGCAAGGGGTAATGGTGTCCAATGTGATGGTCTGTCCTTTCGAGATGATGAGGTCTAGAATTTCTCCTTTATTATGAGTTGGTTGGTCACAGTGCTGAATCAATTCTTGGTCATTTAAGAATGATTTAAGGCAAGTTACAGCGTGGTCATTGGGGTTAGACCAGTGAAGGTTGAAGTCACCCAGGAAGATTTGGGACACTGATGAGTCGACATTGCCAGAGATGATTTCCATTAGTTGCTCGATGAAGGGGAGATTGTCTCCCGGGGGGTGATAAAAAGTGTGGAGTTTACACACCGGCCGGTTATTACTTGAGATATTGAGACCAAGGTATTCGCAGGAGGAAGGCGTAGAGGACTCCAAGATCGAGATTGAGAGTGTGTTCCTATGAATACAGGCTAGGCCACCACCAAGCTTCCAAGCTCTGTCTAGCCTAATAATGTTGCATTTAGGAGGTACTAGGAGGTATAGGATAGGAGTGGAGGCGGGATGTAGCCACGTTTCAGTGAGGATGATAATGTCTAAATCATTGTGTTGGATGAGGTCGAAGATATCGGAGGCGTGTTTACTGGCTGACCTGCAATTGAGTAACACACATTTAAGTCGTACTGGATTAAGGGGGGAAGGAGTCTGAATGACGTTCACTCTCGTGAGGTTGTCTTTATTGATGACTCTAACATTGTGCGGGGGTTCTCTGTTCGGGTTAGAGTAGATGGTTTGTATTTGTCCCGGAAGGATCGTGTTGGTGTTGGGCCTAGGAGAGTAAGAGTTGTGAAGGTCATAGAGATCATTGGACGCCAGGTAGGACTTAGATCTTATGGGGCGGGAGGGGACGTTAAAAGGGGTATGGTTTTCGAGACGGAGGGGGCGAAATGCTGGCCCATGCGATCTCTAACCCTGGGGGAGGCTCTGGGCAAATTCGCAGAGGTGAGGACGGAGCGGATCAAGGGGAAAAGATCATTTGAAAGGGCTTTCAAGTCATGTAGTTCAGTATTGAGGAGGTGCAACTGGACAGATATATCATCCAGGCACGCCACCAAGTCTGAGTGTTGGGAGAGGGGTAAAGGGTGTGTTGGGAAAGCAGGCGGAGAAGGGGGGCCTCGCTGTAGGCCCGTGGGGTCCAAGGTGATGATGTGTAGTTCCTGGGGAGGGAGTTGATCGTTTGGGACTAGCGGAGTTCCATGGTCTTTGGATATCGAAGTTGGTACATTAGCGAGGGTGGTATGACCATTGAGCTGAGGGTCAGGTACGGTCCAAACCGGAGTGAATGGGTTTGACCGATCATGGTCGGTGGAGGGCATTGGCCTGGACTCCAGCGTGGTAGGTGGCGTGGAGAAGGGGATGAGGGAAGAGGGATCGATCGTTGAAGGCAATGACAGTAGGTCGCAAGGGGATCTCTCCGCTCGAGGAACGGATAGAGTCGGACTAGTGAGCTGTGCACCTAGTGAACCCAAAAAATCACTCGCCTTCTGAGTCGGGGTCTAGGGGGTTGGGACCCGTCTACAGGGGACAGCGCCGCTCTGTGATCATCTAAAGGCGAAAGATGATTTAGATAGAGTGAGGGCCTCCCCGAAGTGGTAGGGGGAGGACTGGTAGTGTCCTGAGTAATGGTAGGGTGAGTGTAGGAGTCATTGGATTTCGCCGAAGCCGCATTTTTGAGTAACGGGAAGATAATGGCTACCTTCCTTAGGTTGACATTGGAAGCTTGGATTAGGATAATACCATTGTTATAGAGGGTGATGGTGGCATTGGCGTTGAGTGTGGCTGAAGGCACTGTTGTTAATTTGAGACCATGAGGTGTTTTCCTGTTAGCTGATATTCGGAGCATAGAGTAGAAGACTTTTCGCCAACATGCTCTTTTCCTGGTGTAGAAAATAAGGTCATTAACTCTACTTCCATTGTTTGCACAAAAGTAGACGTCAGAGATTAAAGTTTCGGGCCTAGCCCTGAGTATGTGATGCTTGTGTTTTTTGGTGGCGTTTTTCGATAGTTTGGGTGGGTAGTTGATAATGAATGCGTTGGATCCTGAGGGATCGGGACTTAGCTCCATTTTGAATAGAGTGTCCTGGAGAGGGAGGGACCCCTGATGGGGTTGAGGTAGGTGAGAGCCTGTTTTGCTTTCACAAATTGGAGGCTAGATTAGGTTTGCTGCTCCAAACTCACGTCTGCCCTGGAAGGGCCCCCTGCCCCCAAGAACTCAACCTGATCAGGCTCAGGTTTGCTGCTCCAAACTCACGTCTGCCCTGGAAAGGCCCCCTGCCCCCAAGAACTCAACCTGATCAGGCTCAAGTTCATCTGCGGCAGTTCCTTCACAGGGACTTAGATCATCTCCCTTGAGAGACTGATCCTCACTCTGAATCTGGGGGGAAGACACAGCCTTACCCCTCCTGCTCCTTCTCTTGGAAGGCACCTGGTCCATTGTTCCAGGATCCAGGGCCTGTTCAGTGGATGTCAGTCTGGCTTGTGACGTAGTCACAGCGAACACATCTGCAGAGATGCCCAACATTGCTGCATGAGTCCTAAATTCATCTTCAGCCCAGGTCGAAGTCTCCAAATCATTGCCCAACAAACAATCTACTGGTAGGTCTGAAGATACGGCAACCTTTTTCGGTCCTGTTACCCCTCCCCAGCTGAAATTAACAACTGCCAAGGAATGGTCAGTCCTGACATTGTTAGCATTGGTCACTTGGTACATTTCTCCAAGTATGATTTGGTCAGGAGACACAAGTTTCTCTGTCACATTTGAATGAAATGGCCCAAAAAATGGGTCATTCGGGTCATAAGGACCACCTCTATGCCTTCCCAAATAATGAAGAGTCAGTCAGACAGTAGAGAATACAAACCAAAGATATTTATTAATATTGCACAGCTGTGGAGCCCGGTCTGACCAGCCTCATGAAAAGACTGCCTTACTGAAGGGACTGCCTTTCACAAGCATAAAGGTGACAATTATACATTTCAGCCTGAGTACAAGACACACCCACCCAGTAACTTTCCACAGAAGGCAGCAGAAACAGAGGGGGCACACAAAGATGAGCTAAGAGTCTGAGACTGGGCACACACTATCTCTCTGGCAAGGTCATTCTGTCCGTGCCTGCAGCTGAGCCAGTGGGGGCAGGCTCCATCTCATGGGAAAGGTATGCAGAAGTACAAACAGTGTATTAATTTATACAGCGAGGCCCAACTTACAGAGACACAGGGAATTCTACACAGCTGCTACTTGCAGAGCCAGGGAACAATTAGTTGTAAACATGGCCTAGAATTAGCGGCTAAGTATAAAATGGCTGCACAAGAAACAATTGATGGACGGAATGCTGGACAATGCAAACATTCACCCCCAGTCACAAGGATCTGGGTTGAATCCATCATTCTTTTGCTCACCACACCACCCCAGTTTGGACCCAGCCATATGCAAATCAGTCTTGACCCTGTTCCTTGTGGGAACAGTCCAGCCCGAACTGCCAAGCCAGGTCCTCCCTGGACCGGAAACAAGCATCCTAGGACCGGTTTCAGGGCATCACCCTTCTTCAGCCAGGCTAGCTTGAATCCAGTGGTGTAGTGAGCACGGGACCCACGTCATGGCTTGGCAGTTCGGGCTGGACTGTTCCCATGAGGCACAGGGTCAGACTGATTTGCATATGGCCATGTCTGAACTGGGGTGGTGGAGTGAGCTAAAGAATGATGATGGATTAAACCCAGATCAGTTGACTGGGGGTGAGTGTTTGATTGGCTCAAACGTTCCGTCCATCATCCCCTTTTGTATCGCTTTGGTCGCCCTAAGTTGGCGGGGGTATGCCCAGACGTGGGTCCCTTGCTCACTTTGCCACTGGATTCAAGCAAGCCTGGCTGATGACGGCTGAAATGCCAGAAACCGGTCCTAGGATGCTTGTTTCCGGTCCAGGGAAGACATGGCTTGGCAGTTCGGGCTGGACTGTTCCCATGAGGCACAGGGTCAGACTGATTTGCATATGGCCATGTCTGAACTGGGGTGGTGGAGTGAGCTAAAGAATGATGATGGATTAAACCCAGATCAGTTGACTGGGGGTGAGTGTTTGATTGGCTCAAACGTTCCGTCCATCATCCCCTTTTGTATCGCTTGGTCGACCTAAGTTGGCGGGGGTATGCCCAGACGTGGGTCCCTTGCTCACTTTGCCACTGGATTCAAGCAAGCCTGGCTGATGACGGCTGAAATGCCAGAAACCGGTCCTAGGATGCTTGTTTCCGGTCCAGGGAAGACATGGCTTGGCAGTTCGGGCTGGACTGTTCCCATGAGGCACAGGGTCAGACTGATTTGCATATGGCCATGTCTGAACTGGGGTGGTGGAGTGAGCTAAAGAATGATGATGGATTAAACCCAGATCAGTTGACTGGGGGTGAGTGTTTGATTGGCTCAAACGTTCCGTCCATCATCCCCTTTTGTATCGCTTTGGTCGCCCTAAGTTGGCGGGGTATGCCCAGATGTGGGTCCCTTGCTCACTTTGCCACTGGATTCAAGCAAGCCTGGCTGATGACGGCTGAAATGCCAGAAACCGGTCCTAGGATGCTTGTTTCCGGTCCAGGGAAGACATGGCTTGGCAGTTCGGGCTGGACTGTTCCCATGAGGCACAGGGTCAGACTGATTTGCATATGGCCATGTCTGAACTGGGGTGGTGGAGTGAGCTAAAGAATGATGATGGATTAAACCCAGATCAGTTGACTGGGGGTGAGTGTTTGATTGGCTCAAACGTTCCGTCCATCATCCCCTTTTGTATCGCTTTGGTCGCCCTAAGTTGGCGGGGGTATGCCCAGACGTGGATCCCTTGCTCACTTTGCCACTGGATTCAAGCAAGCCTGGCTGATGACGGCTGAAATGCCAGAAACCGGTCCTAGGATCCTTGTTTCCGGTCCAGGGAAGACATGGCTTGGCAGTTCGGGCTGGACTGTTCCCATGAGGCACAGGGTCAGACTGATTTGCATATGGCCATGTCTGAACTGGGGTGGTGGAGTGAGCTAAAGAATGATGATGGATTAAACCCAGATCAGTTGACTGGGGGTGAGTGTTTGATTGGCTCAAACGTTCCGTCCATCATCCCCTTTTGTATCGCTTTGGTCGCCCTAAGTTGGCGGGGGTATGCCCAGACGTGGGTCCCTTGCTCACTTTGCCACTGGATTCAAGCAAGCCTGGCTGATGACGGCTGAAATGCCAGAAACCGGTCCTAGGATGCTTGTTTCCGGTCCAGGGAAGACATGGCTTGGCAGTTCGGGCTGGACTGTTCCCATGAGGCACAGGGTCAGACTGATTTGCATATGGCCATGTCTGAACTGGGGTGGTGGAGTGAGCTAAAGAATGATGATGGATTAAACCCAGATCAGTTGACTGGGGGTGAGTGTTTGATTGGCTCAAACGTTCCGTCCATCATCCCCTTTTGTATCGCTTTGGTCGCCCTAAGTTGGCGGGGGTATGCCCAGACGTGGGTCCCTTGCTCACTTTGCCACTGGATTCAAGCAAGCCTGGCTGATGACGGCTGAAATGCCAGAAACCGGTCCTAGGATGCTTGTTTCCGGTCCAGGGAAGACATGGCTTGGCAGTTCGGGCTGGACTGTTCCCATGAGGCACAGGGTCAGACTGATTTGCATATGGCCATGTCTGAACTGGGGTGGTGGAGTGAGCTAAAGAATGATGATGGATTAAACCCAGATCAGTTGACTGGGGGTGAGTGTTTGATTGGCTCAAACGTTCCGTCCATCATCCCCTTTTGTATCGCTTTGGTCGCCCTAAGTTGGCGGGGGTATGCCCAGACGTGGGTCCCTTGCTCACTTTGCCACTGGATTCAAGCAAGCCTGGCTGATGACGGCTGAAATGCCAGAAACCGGTCCTAGGATCCTTGTTTCCGGTCCAGGGAAGACATGGCTTGGCAGTTCGGGCTGGACTGTTCCCATGAGGCACAGGGTCAGACTGATTTGCATATGGCCATGTCTGAACTGGGGTGGTGGAGTGAGCTAAAGAATGATGATGGATTAAACCCAGATCAGTTGACTGGGGGTGAGTGTTTGATTGGCTCAAACGTTCCGTCCATCATCCCCTTTTGTAAGTATAAAATGGCGCCGCACAGGCTAACTTAACAATCATTACATATGGTAGCACAGATCAGACTTTTAATTTAATTCTAACACATTGACACTGGCCCCTGTGTCCCTGTAGGCCACGGCCTCTGTTCCATTGATCAAAGGCTGTTGTCTGTACTTGCCCAGATTACTGGGACTGACAAGTAAGATGGCATGATCTATGCCACCATCACAAACTAGAACAGCCTGAGCTGGAGTTCTGACTAAGTCAGAACCCACCTCAGATCCCAAGGTTAACCCTACTATTCCCTTGTTTCCTGTACTACCACGTGTACCTGTGCTAGGGGGCGCAGTTGCCTTAGGGGCAGTGGTAGTAGGAATATTTTCCTTGGCTTTTGGACAATCAGCATCCTTTGTCCAATGGGTTTTCACCTTACAAAAGTAACACCAAGGTTTCTTTTTGCCGCTCTTGTTGGATTGTGACTCCCCACAGATGCAGGTTTTTGGGGCCCTTGAGAAGATTCATTTTTGTCTTTACCCTTGTCCCCACCCTTATCTTGAGGTTTTGAAGAATCATGCTTCCTCTGATCACTACTATTGCTCTGATTTTTCTGCTTCACTCTGGTTCTGACCCACTTATCTGGCTTCTTGCCCAATTCTTGGGGAGAAGTCAGATCTGAGTCCACCAGGTATTGATGCAAAAGCTGATTTTGACATTTGTTAAGGATCTGCTCCCTCATAATCCAATTGTACAATCCTTGGTAGTCATGCACTTTGCTGCCAAGCAACCAACCTTCAAGAGCCTTAATAGCACTATCCACAAAATCTGCCTAGTTCTGGGTCTGTGCTTTCTGGGTGTCTCTGAACCTAATCCTGTATTGTTCAGTGGTTAAGCCAAACCCATCAATGAGGGCACTTTTCAAAACTGAGTAATCATCAGCATCCTCTTCTCTAACAGTGAGGAGCTTACCTCTACATTTGTCAGCAAAGGAGAGCCACAGGATAGCTGCCAATTGCTCTGAGGGAACCTTCTGCACTTTACAGGTCCTCTCTAAAGCAGTTATCCATTTGTAGATGTCATCCCCAGCATGGTAGGGAGGGACAATCTTGCTCAGGTTCTTATGTTCAAATGAATGTTCCTTAACTCTAGGGACACTGTTGCTGCCACCATGGGACTCTAGTCCCAACTTTTTCCTAGCTCTCTGGACTTCCAGGGACTCTCTCTCAAGGGCCAACTGCTCTTGCCTGAGCCTAAACCTAGCTTTCTCAAGCCAAAGAAGTTGGTACTCCCTATCAAAAGAGTTCCCCCTCTTACTTGAAACAGAGGTCCCTACTGAGGCTTGGGATTCTGCAGAGGAGGATCTAGACCTCCTTGGTCTACTCTGCACCTTCCCAGGAGGATCAAAGGGGGCCTCCTCTATGCCACCTGTGTTCTCCTCTGGGAGGTCTGAGTTATCCAGGTGGGAACCATCAGGCTCCCCCTTGTCAGGGTTAGAGTCAAGGTCATAGGGGTGCTCCCCTTCTGGCCTCTCCTCTGCCTCATGCCCACCCATCTTCTCCTGTTCATCTGACCCACTAGTTTTCTGGAGGTCATCTTACAGTAAAGCCTCCAAGAGGCGTTGGGTTTTGGCACCTTTCCCTGTCTTCAACTTCCTAGAGGCACACAGGGCTTTCAGTTCTTAGAACGGAAGCTCACTGTATCTAGTAGTCAGAGAGCCACTGGCATCTCCTTTGGAAGACATACTAAGTGTGGTGTGGTGTTCCACCTACCTAACCTAGTGGGAACTAAACTCTCTTAGGTTGGAGAAAGGGTGTGCTAAACCCTTGACTTACCCAACCCCAGGTTCAGTAGAACTTACTTATTCTAAGCTTGTATTATATGTGCCTAATACAGTTATGGTTTTTCAATTAATCAACACAAAGATTTATCTGGTAAAACAATGCAGGCTTGAATCCCAACCGCTGCACACCAATGTGAGAAGCTGGCCTGGTATATGATGTCCACTAATGTAAGTGGGCACCTTGCACCAGTCCAGACAACCCTTATGGTGATTTAAGAGGTCTTAGACAACATTAGAAATCCCTCTAAGTGGTAGCTGTGGAGAGCAGCCTTCAGGCTTAGTCCGGAAGGAGTGTAAAGCAGCTTGTTTTACCAATCTTTATGCAATCTTATGGTATAGATGAAGTGAAAAAGAACCACACCAAGTATTTATAAAAATATGTATTTATTATAGAATACTCTCTTGTACGTTCATGTATCTCCCACACGGCGATAAACACAATGCAAACAATACTTTAGCAAGAAATACAGTAAATAGCACGAAATACACAGAGGGCCCCGGGGGGGACCAAACCATATATTAAGAAAGTGGTAAAAGGAACCAGGACTCGAGTCAGGACAATGTCAAGAGGACGTAGAGTTGCTGGTGACCCACAGAACCACCTAAGGTAAGTAGATAGGGACCCCACAGAGAGCGTGTGCAGTGTGGGAGCCCGACTGCGTGCTCTGTACAAGTCTATGAGCAAGTCACAGTTGGATTTTTCAAGATTAAGGACCCTTCCCAGTGGACCTTGAAAGAACCCCTTGGAAGACTGAAAGTTGGAGAGCCGCCCCACCCGTGGGTACCCTAGTACCCATGTTACCTACACCAGGGAAGCCGGGTGCATACGTGTGAAGTGGTGTCGGAAACCGCTGTCCAACACAATGAAGGACTTCAGGAAAGTGCCGCTGCTGGAAGAGGAGAAAGTGTCCGTGGGAATCCAAACATGGATTTTTGAAGAGGGGTACCTGAAAGCAGAGGGGTCAGAGCCTATGTCACTCAGGAGTGACCAGGAGACTTGGAAGACGAATGCCCTCCGATGTTGGGTGCTTCAGGGAAGATGTCGATGACCTTGACTCTGCAGCTATGAGAACCAGGCGACGCTGAGGAAGACCAGGACCCGGGTAAGAGCTGTCCCACGAAGGATGTCGAGTGTTGAGGGATCAGTATCCGGCGGGGGCACCAACAAGCCTTGGAAAATGCAACCCACGCAGGAATCAAAGAAGGAGCAACGTTGGGACCAGCAAGGTCCAGGGGACTCACCAAAAGCAGGGGAGTCAGGGCAGGCCCCAAGCAATCAGAGAAGCCCAAAAGAAACAAGTGTGACCCTTAAGTGGACACACAGGCCGAAGGCACTGGAGTCGCGAGAGGACCTTAAGCAGCTCACCAAAAGATGCAGGCCACGATGCACACGATGCAGTGTGGCTGAAGATTCTGGTCACTGGAGGTGCTCGAGGTTGGGGCTACTTGGAACCCGAAGCTCTTCTTGCAAAGAAGGCAACAAGCTTTTGCAACTGCAAGTTAGACGCGGTGCAGAGGGGTTCGGTTATTGCAACCCCCACGAGGTATACTGGCCTCAAACTTGGTGAGAGGGTAGAGTAGGCCTTGGAGCTGTGGAAAACCACAACCTGTGTTGCAGAGCCCACGGAGTCCGGAGGAGCTCAGGATCTGCAGACCGGTCGACTTAGTTGCGGTGCCTGCAAATGCAGGGAAGTGACTCCTTCACTCCAAGGGAGATTACTTCAGGTGTCTTTGATGCTTTCAGCTAAGTCCAGAGTGTCCAGAGAGGTAGAAGTGCAGTGGTGTCTGATCTGAATCTTATCCACGATGAATCTAGGGACCTTCCGCCCAGGTAAGCTCTTAAGTACCCTGGGGAAAGGGTTGGGAAGATTCAGGGGACCCTCCCGGGGGAGGGTCTGGACAGGGGGGAGGTTACTCCCATGTCCTTTGTCCAGTTTTGCGCCAGAGCGGGAGCCAACAGCTCCAAGGACTGGTTTGAACTGGACTATGCACAGGGACACCAAATGTGCCCCTCATGCACACTTTCTGGCGCTGGCAAGCGCACCCACCCAGCCCTAATACACTAAATCCTGCCTGGGAGGTGGTCACACCTCCCTGTGACAGGATGTCTATTGTTCTACCTTCCTCTGCTCAAGCTTGGGTCAGCAGCAGGAGGGAAGAAATGTGTCTCTGGTCGGCAGCAACCATTTTGTGCCGTTCGGGTCTAGAAGGCTGGTACCGGGAACACTGAGAGCCTAACAGAGGGCTCTTCCAGTGCTTGGAATCATACCTCCCCACCGTTTACGGTGGGGGGTGTATGATTCCAACATGTTTGATCCCAAACATGATAGGATTCGTTGCAGCCGTTTTCGAGATGGTCATCGCATGATTACGCGGCGCCCTTCTATATACTATATGGCTGCTTCACTGACAATCTGAGAAAATGGACTGCGTAGGCTGCAGGGGTGTCCTGCTCATGCAGGGGCACCCTTTCACTTAGAACCAAGCACCCTGCCTTCAGGATTGTAAAGGCCTGCTATAGGGGTGACTTATAGGTTTTAAGTGCAGTGACCCTTAGATATAGTAAACCTATATCTTTAGTAAGTGGTGCATGCACCAACTTACACAGGCTGCAATGGCAGGCCTGTAGATCCATTTTGCATGGTCTCTCATGGGTGGCATAATGCATGCTTCAGCCCATGGGAGACCTCTGGGGTACCTATGCCCTGGGTTCATGGGTACCATATACTAGGGACTGACAAGGGTACCCCAGTATCCAATCTGGGATTGTACCTAGGTACTAACACAACAGTTTAAGGAGAAAGCAGATAGACTGGGGTCCTGATTAGCAGGATCGCAGCCAGACTAGTCAAAAACAGCATCACATCAAGCAAAAAGTGGGGGTAACCATAGAAGCAGATCCTACATCCCTAAACTGTGCTTAGCAAATGCAGACCTGTTTCCCACAAGAACCTTCAAATGGATGATACACTGAGGCAGGATCATGAGTGTCCAGTCCTCCCGGCCGAGAGTTTAACAAAACTACAAGTGCTTCAGGAAGAACATAAAAATTCAACTGTTTCGGGTGGCCCAAAACTGACCCTCTTTGTATACCGAGGCGCAATTAAAGAAAATTGGATTGTGTCAACCCTTCACTTACTTTCTTGAGGCGTCAAGTGTGCTTATCTTCACTGGTGGTGAGTGGCAAGGATTTGGATTACCCAGCATGTTTTCAGTGGCCCACATCAGTGGATGTAGCCTGGGGATCCACAGGGCTGGGAAAATGGACTGATGTTTCACCATCTCACTAGTGGGCTATTTAATGGGGTCCGGCTGGTCTGGAGTCAACATCAGACCTGGCAGAGAACCTAGTACGGTTGTTTTAGGTGGGCTCATTTACTTCTTTCTAAGCAGTAAGTGAATGTCATCCTACAGTGCTAAATTTGTGTGAAGTGGTTGGTGTCAGGAAAGCTTGCAATACGTCTAACCACTGGCAATCGCTTGGGGTAGCATTCCAACCCAATGTGTCCATGATTTCTTCTTACAAATCACTTTGAAAAAGACTCCTCCGAGTCCTTTCAACCCAGGTAGTTTCAGCTGCCAATTGACAAAAATGAGTCACATAGGTCATAACATCTGCTCCTTGTTGAATATCACACAATGCGTCTTCTGCAGAATACTCCAAATCATGGCATTCAATATATCTTTTTAAAAGGTAATAAAACAACAACATCTGATAATGAAAAATAAGTCCTGGTCCTCAAATGTGAGCAATGATGCCCACCTTTTCACTGTGTCCCTGGAACCAGGCTACACTTGGGCCTGGCTTGGCAGTTCGGGCTTGACAGCTCAGGCTAGACTGTTCCTATAGGAGCACGACCAAGACTGATTTGCATATGACTAGTTCTAATCTGAGGTGGCATGATGAGCAAAAGAACAATTGGTTGGAATGCTGCCCCAAGTGATTGACAGTGGTTGGACTTATTGCAAGCATCTCTCTCATCGCCTTTTATGTGTTTGATGTAACACCTTAAGTAGCCAAGGGTATGCCCGGACATGGGTCCCTTGTTTACTGCGCCACTGGAACCAAGTTACACCTGACTGAAGAGACCCAAACAGGCCAAAACTGGTCTTGGGTTGCTTGTGTCCTGGAATGGGGAGGACCGGGCTTAGCAGTTCAGGCTGGACAGTTCCTATTGGAGCAGAACCAAGACTTATCTGATAAAGGTTGTGTAAAATCTGAGGTGGCCTGGTGGGCAAAAGAACAATGAGTTGGAATACTACACTGAGTGATTGCCAGTGGTCAGACTTTTGCAAGCATTGCTCCCATCACCTTTTGTGTGTTTGATGTAATGCCCAAAGTGGCCATGGGTATGCCTAGATGAATGAATGATCCGTAGTTGAGGCAAAACAAGAACTGGGTATTTTTTTTAACGGATGGATGAATAACTGCACTTGTACAGTGTCCAAAGAATACAAGGACCATCAGAAGAGTTAATCTACAGGCAATTTAAAAATCAGATTCAAGGGCTCTACAGGGTCCAAATATGAGACTTTAGCATGCGACAGGTCCCGTTCTGCTCAAATGGTGTCATTAAGGGCATTCCAGATAAGGGGGGGATCTGGTGGCACAGCTATGCCCCCTGTGATGGCCGTACAAAAGTAAGGAATAAACAGAGTGTTAGCCTCAGCTGACTTGGCCCTTGCTTGTCTGCACGGGGATCGTTTTTGGCAGCTATAACATTTGTTCATGCCATAGTGCTTCCCAAGTGTAAGAACAATATTTACTAGTTCTATTAAAATTCAAGAAAGTAGAAGATACAGGTATACAAGTAAGCATGCTGGAGACATATGTTAACATATTAGGGCATAGTCTACATGGATTGTGGGATGCTCTAGAACGATGAGTCATGAGAAGGCCAGTCCTGGGTCTTGAGAGTTTTACTAGAGATTTCTTTTTTTTCTCCCCAGAGTTTTATATAACGCGAACTTGACACGAAGGTATCAGAGCGCTTTACATGAGCACCAGTTGCGTTACAGACAGACACATTCATTTTTTTGTTAGGCACAGGGAGATTAAGTGATTTGCCCAGAATCACAGGATGTTGAGCGTGGTAGCCGAGACTCGAACCCTCTGACCGCCCTAGCCTTAGGTCACATCCTCTCCCCAATATCCCCAGTTTCAATCAACATCTAGCTGGTGGGTGCTGCTTGAGGCTGGTTTTTAACAGTGTGAACAACGTGGTCAACAATATCAACATTGGGAGGGATTTCCCGATTTTTGGTGCATTGCCCGAGAATGCATGTGTCACAGTGAAGGTTTTCCTATGTCTGGGGAGGCTGAGATGTGGAAAGGCCTCCAGATTACGATGAGTTGCTAGCCAGGTTCCTTAGCCGGGTTCTTTAGGGCATCCATGTTTAATGCCTTGCAATTTGATACAATCAGTCTTGTATGAAGTAAATCAGTGATGTCAGTAAAAGAGTGATCACATTTTCTTTTTTTGGAGATGAGTTAGACAGAAGAATTTAGATCTGCTTTTAGTGGTGAAATTCGTGCCTTGTGGAAAACAGTGAATATAGCATTTCTTTTTTCAATTCAAGTTATATGACCCTGGCTTGAACCAAGGGGCATTTCCTTGAAAGCAATGGTAGACTTAAACCTATTCTCTACTGCTAACCAATAAAGTCTCAACATGGCCTGTCTAGTGCAGTGCAGTGAAAATCCTAACTTCATCATTCACGGCTCGCTTTGATGTATAATGGTTCTGCTGTGTTATGTTATATTGATTTGCGTAGCACACTAATCACCCAAGAGGGTATCCTAGCGCTTGTGCATGTGTGTAGGTTTGTGGTCCCCAAAGTGCGTATATGAAGAGCCAGGTCTTCAGTTTCTTGCAGAACTGAAGAAGTGGAGAGGAGGAGGCTCTGATGTGTTGAGACAGGTCGTTCCATGTCTTAGGGGTAATGTAGGAAAATGAGCGACCTCCAGTTTTGCTTTTGCGGATGCCGGCATTGTGTGCGAGTGAGAGTGAGGCAGTGCATGGGTGTCTGGTGGGTTGGTGCAAGTGTATGCAGCTGTACAGATATTCTGGATATTCTGGTCCTGTGTTGTGTAGGGCTTGGTATGTGTGCATGAGAAGTTTGAATTGGATGCAGTTGTGAGTGATGCTTCCTGAGGTGTGGTGTGATGTGGGGGTAGCATGGGAGGTTGAGTATGAGTCTTGCAGCAGTGTTCTGTATGGGCTTGAGTCTGTGTAGGAGTTGTTTGGAGATTCCAGCATAGAGAGTATTGCCGTAGTCCAGCCTGCTGGTGATGAGTGCTTGCACGACGATCTGTCTGGTGTTCCGAGGTAACCAGGCGGAAGCAGGAGGCCCACACTATGTGGATTTGAGCCGTCATGTTGAGCTTGTAGTCTAGGATGATCCCTAGACTTCTTGAGCGGTCTGTGGGTTTTGGTCGTAGCTCTGACGGCCTCTAGTTGGAGTTCCATGGGGTGGTCTTGTTGCCGAAGTCCAGTACTTTTGTCTTGTCGGAGTTGAGCTGTAGGCAGTTGGTTCACATCCAGTCTGCTACTGCTACCATGATCATGCAGTTGGTGAAGTTGGTTCTGACGGTGGTTGTTTTCTACGTTAGGGAGAGGATGAGTGGGGTGTCTTCGGCGTGGGAGATGACAGTCATGTCCTCTGATCGGAGGATGTTGGTAAGTGGTGTCATGTATATGTTGAAAAAGGTGGGGCTGAGGGACGATCCCTGTGGGACTCCGCATATCGGTTTCTTGGTCTCTGATGTGAAGGGTGGCAGCCTGACCCTTTGGGTTCTTCACATGAGGAAGGAACAGATCCATTTGAGATGTTGGATGTGGAGGCAGGAGTAGATATAGTTAATGTAACAATATCATGAGAGAAAGGCCACTGTGAAAACAACTTTACAAAACTGGTAAGGGTTCACAGAGATGGTCTTTCTGAGACAGTCCATCTAATAGAGGAATATTTTTATTTATTTATTCATTTACTTTTTAGTACAGTGAAAACTATTCCCACATGAAGAATGTCAGCATGCTTTAGATGCCAATGAAATACTAAGGGAAAATACTGCACAACAAACACATCTGAAAAACTAAATAAACAAAATAAAGCAGTAGGAGTTACATAAAATACCAAAGAGAACAACATAAGATTGTTTTAAAAACGTACGTGTACAAAAAAACAATACAAATATTGACAACAGTTTTACAGTGGTATATGGAAAGATAGAGCTATATTTAGGAATGAATATGTTACAGTAGATATGACTCTTCAGATTCTTTTTGAAAGTATTAAATGAAGGAGTGCCCTTATTAGGATTTGGAAAAGATTACAAATTGCAGTGGCATTCCCAGGGAATGGGTGACAGGGAGTGGCTTTCTTTCTAAAGTGGTAGCTTTTAATACAAATTAGGAAGTTGCTCCTCAGTATTCTCTTTCCTCTAGATATTTTTAGGTTTGATGTCAGATATGGGACAGCGTCAATATGGAGACATTTATAAGTTATGTGTGCCTTTTATTGCTACTTCTTGATTCCAGGGGTCATTATTCGAGAGAAGAAGAACAAGCATTGGCATAGCCAATAGGTCTCGCCTTTGGGACCTTATAAGTGTTTAGTTATCCTGCACAATATCCTTGGTGCAACAACATCAACTGTTGCATGGCTAAACACTTATAAGGTCCCAAAGGCGAGACCTATTGGCTATGCCAATGCTTGTTTTATGTTGTGTGGGACTGCAGGGAGGGTAGCAGCCCTCCTATGACCATTTTAAAAGAACTCACTGTAAGTCTCCAGCGTCACTGAATGTGTGACCTCAGGAGGGCTCTCTAAACTGGACCTACATGCTCTTCAGCTGTAGTGTGGGGACCCCTTGTGGTTAGTTCTATGGTTGTAGTTGTTGTTTGAAGAGTGTTAAAAAGAGTTCATGGGTGTTTTGAAAAAAAATCTTTATTTAAAACGTTTTTGCTCACTAATTCCTATTTAACATTGTCATGTGTCTATTTGTAAGAAATACATTGCATTTTGATTGTTGGTAAATTATTATGGTGATTTTTGACAGAGCCAATAGGTCTGCTTTATATATGTTGAAAGAAACTGACGTCTTCGCCATGCACTGCTTATGGTCTCACATATTGCATCACTCATTAAATGTTCTAGGACATTATTGATAACATAATTCATGACAGCATAGATGCAACACTCTGCATGACGGGGCGCAAGTTAAAGTTTCTTTAGTTTTTTTTGTTGTTGTTTGTTTTAGTTTTATACAGCGCAAACTCGACCCGAAGGTATCAGAGCTTTTACATGAGCACCAGTTGCATTACAGATGGACACATTCATTTTGTTAGGCTCTGGGAGATTAAGTGATTTGCCCAGAATCACTGGATGTTGAGCGTCCCTGCCGAGACTCGAACCCTGTTCCCCAGCTTCAAGGCCGATTGCTCTAGCAGTTAGGCCACATCCTCTGGTGAATTTCAGTGTTTTTAGGGTTTAAAATGTGATGCTGTCACCTAACTTTAATTTTACTTTAGCCTTTGTTCTTTGTTTTTTCAGTGAAAAAAAATAAAAAAATAAAAATATATATATATACACACTTAAAAAACCATAGGTTTCAGGCACGTTATAGTTAGATATTAGCATTTAAAAACCTTACAAATTCACTGAAAAAACCATAGGTTTTAGGGACAGTTATAGTTACTTGGACATTGCACTCGTACAAAACCCGTGAAATTCCCCGTTATAGTTAGTTCAGCTAACTATAACTCGCGCTCCGCAATGCACTGTTGATGACGTCACATATTACATCACTCATGACATGGTCAGTGACATCACTGATGACATCACTGATGACATCTCAAATGACATCACTGATGACATCACTGATGACATCATCCAGTGACTGTGTGTTTCTGTAAAGTTTAAATATGTTTAATATATATAGGGAAAGGCGTATTGAAGAGTGAGTGGGTGTATAAGTGTCTGAATGGATGATTTAGTAGGTGCGTGACTAACTGTATAAGTGAGTGATTAAACGTATGTTACTGAATGCATGGGTTAGTGACTAAACTGGGTGAATGTCTGTATCCGTCTGTCTGTTGCTGTGTAAGTGGCTGCATGGGTTTGTGAATAGCTACATGAGTGTCTATATGAGTTATTGATTGGTTGTCTGAGTATCTGTATGGGTGCCTGAGTGTTTGTGTGGGTGGGGTGTGTGCGACTCTGTACATAGATGTGTGAGTGGGTGATTCACTGGGTGCATGATTTGAAGAGTGCGTCTGTGATGGACTGCTTGGGTGGGTGAGTGTGTGTATGGGTGTGTTAGTGAGTGAATGTATATCTCAGTGGTACATGTGCGAGTAACTACATATGTAAAAGGAAGTATATATGTGTGTTAGAGTATTTAAAAGGCTATACGTGAGAGTGTGTGATTGTGAGAGTGGCTGTATGGAAGCGTGTGTGCTTGTATCAGTTATTGTATAAGAGCATAAGAATGTGCTAGTATTTGTATGAGTTATTGAGCTGGTGTGTGTATAACTCTATAGGTGAGTAAATGGGTGTGTGATTAATTTTTTGCATGACTGACTAGGTGTGTGAGTACCTCTATGGATGAGTGGCGGTGTGTCAGTGTTTATATAGGTGTATGAGTGCATATGATAGTCCTGTACTGAGTGACTGTAAGTATGAGTGACTGTACGGGTGAGTGAGTGGATGTGTGTGTAGACCTAAGAATCAGTGAGTTGGTATGTAGTTATTGGTATTGGAGTGTCTATGGTTTTGAGAATGGCAGTCTGTAATTTAGAGTGGGTGTATCAAAAGTTATAATAGGGTGTGAGAAGATGCATGAAATTATCACATGGATGATGTCATCAGTGATGTCATTTGAGATGTCATCAGTGATGTCATCAGTGATCTCACTGACCATGTCATGAGTGATGTAATATGTGACGTCATCAGCAGTGCATTGCGGGGCGCGAGTTATAGTTAGCTGAACTAACTATAACGGGGAATTTCACGGGTTTTGTACGAGTGCAATGTCCAAGTAACTATAACTGTCCCTAAAACCTATGGTTTTTTCAGTGAATTTGTAAGGTTTTTTAAATGCTAATTTCTAACTATAACGTGCCTGAAACCTATGGTTTTTAAGTGAATTTCAAAGGTTTTTTAAATGCTTATTTCTAACTATAACATGTCTGAAACCTATGGTTTTTTCAGTGAATTTCAAAGGTTTTTTAAATGCTAATTCCTAACTATAACATGTCTGAAACCTATGGTTTTTTTCAGTGAATTTCAAAGGTTTTGTAAATGCCAATTTTTAAATGTATTAATTGTTATTTTTATTTTTTTCATACGGATTTACTACATTTTTTTAAACTATATATTTTTAGATATTTTATTTTTTAAATTACATTGTAATTACATTATACATTACATTACAAAATATACTTTCTCAGAATGAATTAATTTACTTTAAATACTTTGCAAATAGGCAATAGACTTTTAAGTACAGTAGTTACAGTTGTTGCAATGGGCAACACAATTTCAAACACAATGCAACATTGAGCTCAATGTGAATTTCTAGCTAAATGCAATTAGTTACTTTATGGATTACTTTTCTAACCACAGGACTGGATCCTAGATTCAGTACTGGGACATCTCCTGTAAACAGTTGAGTAAAAGCGTTTTGGTTACAGTAGTGATTTTTAAGGAATATTATTGTATTTTAAAAGTTGACACTTAGAAACTTTTTCACATAGAATCACCAATGTTATCCTATGGGAGGAAATTCACTTAGCAGGTAAGTAGTGTATCGTGACTTTTTCTCACTCAGTGGTGGATCCTGGATCCAGCACTGGTGCATCTCCTGTAAACAGTTGAAAGAATGCGTTTAAGTCGTACAGGCGATTTTTAAGGAATATTTGTAGTTTGTGAAAATCGACACTTTGAAACTTTTCTGCTGAAAACCAGACAATGGATTCCTATGGAAGGAAATACAAGTTACTGGTAAGTACGGTTAGAATTACTTTTCAGGGTCAGTGCTGGGCTAAAAGATGCAGCACTGGGTTCTCTCCTGATAACAGGTGAGTAAATCGGAATTCGTATTTCGGCTGATTTTAGAGGAATATTTGTATGTTTCAAAAATCGACACTTAGAAACATTTTCAGCAAAAAGCAGGCAATGATATCCTATGGAAGGAAATTCAAGTTACTGGTAAGTACGGTTAAAATTACTTTTCAGGATCAGTACTGGGCTGAAAGATGCAGCACTGAGGTCTCATGATAACAGGTGAGTAAATCGGAATTCGTATTTCGGCTGATTTTAGAGGAATATTATAAAGTTCCAAAACTCCACACTTAGAAACTTTTCCAGCAAAAAGCAGGCAATGATATCCTATGGAAGGAAATTCAAGTTACTGGTAAGTACGGTTAAAATTACTTTTCAGGATCAGTACTGGGCTGAAAGATGCAGCACTGAGGTCTCTCCTGATAACAGGTGAGTAAATCGGAATTCGTATTTCGGCTGATTTTAGAGGAATATTTGCACAATGGTGAAGGGAGGGGGCGGGGCCTGAGGTGACATCTGTGCAAACGTGCCCCGTGGCGCGTTTTAAGTTGGGGGATTAAGTCCCCTTTAATCATGAGGGTCCCTGGGGGCCAACTAGCCCACCAGGAATCTCCAGTATGCGCCAGGGGGCTGCATTGCAGAGACGTGTACAGAGGCCACGCCCCTTTTTACACCTCTCTGCAACGCAGCTCTGTGGCGCTTTTAGAAGTACATGGTGGGCTAGTTGGCCCCCAGGGACCCTCAGGATTGAAGGGGATTTAATTCCCCATTTTAAAACGCGCCACGGGGCCTGTTTGCACACATGTCACCTGAAGCCCCGCCCCTCCTTCACCACTGTGCAAACGCGCCCCGTGGCGCGTTTTAAGTCGGGGGATTAACTCCCCTTGAATCCTGAGGGTCCCTGGGGGCCAACTAGCCCAACAGGTATATCCAAAAGCGCCACAGAGCTGCGTTGCAGAGAGGTGTAAAAGGGCGTGGCCTCTGTACACCTCTGTGCAACGCAGCTCCCTGGCGCATACTGGAGGTTCCTGGTGGGCTAGTTGGCCCCAGGGACCCCCAGTATTCAAGGGGAATTCGTTCCCCTCTGCAAACGCGCCAGGGGCGCGTTTGCAGAGTGCTGTCAAAGAGGGGGCGTGGCCTCCCTCGCGATGCCGTTTTTTAAATTTTAAAAAAAAAATTTTTTAAAGGGGGCTGTGTGGCCCCCCTTTTTAGTAATTTTTTGAGCCCTGGGGACCCCATCCCCCAGGGCCTGTTCCCTTTAAAAAAAAAAAAAAGGACTGGGAAGGGGACCGCGTGTGCCCCCTCCCGTGGCCAATTTCGACCCGGGGACCCCATCCCCCGGGCCATTGCCACCTTTTTTTTTTTTCTATTTGATGGAGGGGGCTGCCTGGCCCCCTCCTAAGGCCTCCTTAGGCCCCGGGGACCCCATACCCCGGGGCCGGCCTTTGTTTTTTTTTCAAAAAATTTTTGGGGGAAGGGGGACCGCATGGCCCCCTCCCGGGCCACTACTTGCCCCGGGGACCACATCCCCCGGGGCTGGCCCTATCCTTTTGGGGTCCGTGGGGGACCCCAACTCCCCCACGGACCCTGCCGGCTCCCCGCCTCCTGCGCGAGCCGGCATTGCTTTCCACATGGGGAGCTGCTAATATGCAGCTCCCCATGTGGAAAGCAATTCTGCTTTGAATTTTGGAAGCAAGAGCAGCTTTCCTGCTCTCGCTTCCAAAATTCAAAGCAGTTTGCAATGACAGGACGGGAGCCGCAAGGCTCCCGTCCTGTCATTGCAAGCAGCAGTGTCCCGGGGGTAGGCACCCCGGGACACTGCAGGAGCCGGCCCTGGGGGGTGGCGGTCCCCAGGGCCATCACTGGCTCCAGGAGGGGGCCGCGCGGCCCCCTCCCCACATTTTCAAAGCCCCGGGGAGGTGGTGGTCCCCGGGGCTTGGGGGTCCAAAACGGACCCCCATTTTCAATTTTGTTAGTGCCCCGGGAGGTGGTGGTCCCGGGGCGTGTGGGGGCTGGAGTCCCCCCACACAGGTTAATTTAAAAAATAAAGAAGCCCCGGGAGGTGGTGGTCCCCGGGGCTGCGGGAGGGCTCAGAGCCCTCCCGCAACTTTTCTAATAAAGCCCCGGGGGTCGGCGGTCCCCGGGGCTTGGAGGCCCTTAGAGGCCCCCATACATAAAATAAACCCCCCAGCATGCCCCCGGGACTTGGCCCACCCGGGGCAAATTAACATCGAGCGCGGGAGACCGCGCTTCGATTTTTTTCGGCAGGATCCGCGCACTCTGAGCGCATCCTGTCGATTTTTTTATAAAAATGCTTTTTTGCCCAGGGGTCCTTGTGGGACCCCTGAGCAGGCCTAGGGGTTAGGGGTTTCTACCCTGCCCCCTTTGTGCGTTTTGCGCACTTGTTTCTTTTTTTTCTCAGCGGGATCCGCGCACCCTAAGCGCATCCCGCCGATTTTTTTAAAAAAATGCTTTTTTCTGCCCAGGGGTCCTTGTGGGACCCCTGAGCAGACCTAGGGGTCAGGGTGTTTCTACCCTGCCCCCTTTTGCGCTTTGCGCACTTGTTTCTGTCCCTCGGTTCTACCGAGGGACAAAATGGCTGCCAACACTTCCTGATTTGGAGTGTTGACAGCCAATTAGCATGCAGCTCGTGATCGGGAGGGTACGCGGATCCGACGCGGCCATAGATATATATGTGATTTTAATTGTGAATTTCTCAGGAACTACTGAACGGATTTACACCATTTAACAAAAAGGGTTCTTTCTGAACCAAGAACTACCTCTTTGCCAAATTTGGTGTAATTCCGTTCAGCAGTTCGGGCTGTAGCCGTGTCTAAAGTTTCCTATGGAAAAATGAATGGGGAAAACGCGTTTTGGGACCCCCCTTTTTTCTCAGCCCCCGCTTGACGAATCCCCCCGAGACTTTCAGGGTAGGAGCGGACCGGAGCGCCCCACAAAGTTTGAAAATTTCGCAAAGATACGTCAACCGGCAAGAGAGTTATTTCAAATAGAATGTCGCGGATTTCCTATGGAAAATAGGTCCTAACTATAACTATCTACTGGCGACCGCCAGTAGATAAAAAAAAATATATATATATATATATATATATATATATATCTGCAAACAAGCCCAGTACTCCAGTACTCCAAGAACAAACGGCAAGAGCAGACCCAATATAGTGCAAGTTGCTTTTATTTTCTTCCACCCATCACCATGTTGCCATTACGCGTTTCGGCCGTACGAGCGGCCTTGATCACATCACATGTATATCTATCAGCCCTGGTCATCAATCAGACTATTGTGTCTTTCACATTATATTTCTACCCACTACAGCATTCATCTTGGGGCACTTGGTCAGCCCACTTCAGCCATTGGCTAATCTCACTGAGGCTGACGGCATCCTACCCTTTCACAAGAAGCGCATCCACACACAAAGTAGCTCTGGGACTAAAAAAATAGGCCCAGCAACCAAAATAAAAGTGGCCCTGTTAGCGAACCTGATAGCTAATAAAGTGGCCCTCATTTACAGATCAGGCCAGTTTTGAACCTGTAAAGACACCTGTGTGGGTATTTTGCAAAGTACGGGATACTGCATGCATTTGAGTTTGCTGCAGCAAATGATTGGGTAATATCATGGAAATCAGCTGTAGAAGCCGGCCCACCTGGCTATAAAACAGGTCCACAAACTGATTTAAAGACCGGCCCACCTGGCTATAAAACAGGTCCACAAACTGATTTAAAGACCGGCCCACCCACTGCTCCATCAGACCAGTCCGCCAGGCACCGCCTGATTGCCCTATAGGCCAGTCCCACCCTGCAAAGCAGACACCCGGCTGATGTGCTAAAGATTACCACGACAACGTGTGGTTTTATTAAACAAAAAAAAGTTGTGCTTTTAGTCAATCTTTGTTTTCATTGATGAGGGCCTGGTAGCTTCCCCTACAATAACGTTTTGCAAACACCGTCACCAAACAAGCATTAACAAACCTTAAAGGCAGGCAATCAGTGCCAGACCTACCGGCTTTGACAAAGCTTTTTGCATTTATTTATTTTTTATGTTTTTTATTTTTTTTAATTTATTTATTTACGAACATGACAGCATTAGATGACGGCACTTTTACTTTTTATTTGTTTAAAATGTTTGTTGTGGGCACAACATAGCGCCTTGAGAAGCAGTTGCTGCTTCTGGGAGTATGGGAAAGGCGGTGGAAATGAGTCCTATTAAATCAGCAGCATTTACAGCTTTGCTCCCTCGGTCTTCGTGCGGGAAGTGCGCAGTTAGGATCTGTCTGTTGTGTAAAGCGCAGACATTCAGCCACAGGAAGCGCCGAGGCGCGAGAGACGCGGAGAAACTGGAACAAACTGGAAACAGGAGGAGAGAGCGGAATGACGAGGCCGAGGGCCCTGAAACGGGCTTCGAGCAGCAGGGGCCGGGACCCTGTGCGGACACTGGGGCCTTGTTTATGGTCCCCGAGCAGCCGCAGGTGTGATTAATGAACCAGGTGCATGGAATTAACTTTGATGGTCTGAGGAAGGGAAAGGCCAGAGGAGCCAGGATGCGAGATCTGCGAAAATTGTAAACAGCTGAAGCTGGAATTAGGCTGAGAAGCGCTTTGGGCCTCGTATGAGTAGGAAAGCGCTAGAAAATGTCAATACAAGTTTGCGTCAAATACCTGCAAGAATCGGAGGGGGGGGGGGCAGTAGTGTGACATAGGGCTGGGCCCTGTGTTTGGGCACACTTATGGCCATATAGTTTTACTCTAATGACACCATAAATATGTACCTTAATGATATGTGGGGTTAGGTATGGAAAATCTATACCTACCTATGTTTACTTATGTTCATTCTGGTGGTCAATATTTTGGAAAGGATTTAGGCAGGGCGATATTTTTACCCTCTATAGTGTGGCCTACAACCCTTTGTGTATACCATGTAGTGCCTTACATTTGCACACGTGACCATCACATGTTTGTACTCCACGTTCCCTGCACAGACACGCCGTCGAGATCTGGGACCTCCTCGACACCCTCTCTCCAGACGTCGCCTTCTTTACGGAAACCTGGACCAACGCCTCCTCCGCCCCGGACATCGCCATCGCCATACGCAACAGCTACAAGATCGAAAGGAAAGACCGCACCAACCACCCAGGAGGAGGACTCGCCATCGCACACAAGAACTCCCTCCGACTCTCCACCTCCACCACGAATGACTCCCTCTCCGCCACTGAACACCTCCACTTCCAGATCAGCCCCAAAACCACACTTCGCGGCACCCTCACCTACAGACCACCCGGACCTCGCGCCTCGTTCGCCACCACCATCGCCGACCTCATAGCTCCCCACGCCATCGCCGCCATGGACTACATACTCATCGGAGACCTGAACTTCCACCTCGACAACCCTAACGACCCCAACTCCACCACCCTCTTGGACAACCTCGCCAACATCGGCCTGAAACAGCTCATCACCACGCACACCTACAAGGCAGGACACACCCTCGACCCAATCTTTGCAGGAGGTAACAACGTCCATTTCAGCCACACCACGCAACCCCCCTGGACGGACCACCACTGCGTACACTTCAACGTCAACAGACCCACCACCCCCAAACCTGTACCGCGCCTGCCAAGAAGGAACTGGAGCAAAATCACCGAAGAACAGCTCAACTCCGTCCTCAACCGCGACGCCCCTACCACCTCGACCGACGCCAACCTAGCAGCCAAAGAACTCCACAAATGGACTCCAACTGCGCAGACGAGCTCGCACCCCTACGCAACCCCGACAGAGAGCGCCCCAGGAAAGCCACCTGGTTCACCACCGACCTCCAAGAATCCAGACGCACCTGCAGACGTCTCGAGAAAAACTGGAGAAATAGCAAAACGCCAGAAAATCACACCACCTACAAGAACGCCATGACAGAATACCACCAACCCATCAGATCCACCAAAAGGGCCTTCATCCAAAACAAGATCCTCGCCAACTCCAGGAACTCCAAAGAACTCTTCAACATCATCCAAGAATTCACCAAGCCCCACAGCGATACCACAGACATCACCCCCTCCCAAGACCTCTGCGACAAGCTCGGATCCTACTTCCACCTGAAAATCAAAGTCTCTACAACCACTTCAGCAACCAGACTTCTGACTCCGAACCCAAAACCACTTCCCCCTCCAGCAACAACAGCCAGCCTACTATCTCCTCCTGGACCCCAGTCACCACCGAAGACACGACCTCCACCATGAAAGGCATCCACTCAGGAGCCCCCACGGACCCTTGCGCGCCGCACATCTACCACAGAGCCACCACCGCAATCGCCCCAGAACTACGACGCACCATCAACACCACCTTGAAGACCGGCACCTTTCCCAACGACTGGAAATGCGCAGAAGTCAGACCCCTGCTCAAGAAGCCCTCAGCAGACCCCACGGACCTGAAGAACTACCGACCCATCTCCCTCCTCCACTTCACGGCCAAAGTCACGGAGAAGATAGTCAATGCCCAGCTTACAAAATTAATAGAAGAAAACTCCATCCTCGACCCCTCCCAATCCGGATTCCGCAGCAACCACAGCACCGAGACCGCTCTGCTCGCCGCCACAGAAGACATCCGCACCCTCCCCGACCAAGGACACACCGCGGCCCTGATCCTACTCGACCTCTCCGCAGCATTCGACACCGTCTCCCACCGCACACTCACCGCCAGACTCCACGACGCTGGCATACGGGGAACCGCACTCGACTGGCTCCGCTCCTTCCTCACAGGCAGAACCCATATGATCAGACTGCCACCCTTCCTTTCCGAACCCACGGAAAACAACTGCGGAGTACCCCAAGGATCGTCGCTCAGGCCCACCCTCTTCAACATCTACATGGCGCCCCTCGCCGCCATCGTCAGACAGCACGGACTCAGCATAGTATCCTACGCCGACGACACCCAACTCATCCTCTCCCTCACCAAGGACCCCGTCACAACCAGAATCAACTTCCAGGAAGGAATGAAGGACGTCGCATCCTGGATGAGCAGAAGCTGCCTGTAGCTCAAGTCGGAAAAAACAGAGGTCCTCTTCCTCTGACCCTCCCCCTCTGCATGGGACAACACCTGGTGGCCCACCGCCCTCGGCAGCCCTCCCGCCCCGACGGACCACGCCCGAAACCTCGGCATCGTACTCGACTTCTCCCTCTCCATGACCCGACAGGTCAACGCCGTCGTCTCCAGCTGCTTCAACACCCTCCACATCCTCCGAAAAACCAGCAGAGTGGACTACGGAAACGCCCTCTACGCCGGGATCAACAAGTCCCTGCTCCGCAAACTCCAGACCATACAGAACACCGCAGCCAGACTCGTCCTCGGCATCCCTAGACACGAACACATCACCCAACACCTGCGGAACCTCCACTGGCTCCCCGTCGAGAAGAGAATAACATTCAAGATACTTACCCACGCCTACAAGTGCCTCCACAACACCAGACCCCAATACCTCAACGAGAGAATCACATTCCACGTACCCAAGAGAAGCCTCCGATCCGCCGACCTCGCCCTCGCCAAAACCCCGCGCATCTGCAGAGCCTGAACAGGTGGAAGAGCCTTCTCCTACATCGCGGCCAAAACCTGGAACGAGCTCCTGATCCACATCAGATGCGCCCCATCCCTGAACATCTTCAGGAAGGCACTCAAGACCTGGCTCTTCGACTGAGCGGAGCTGCTTCCCTTCCCCCCAGCGCCTTGAGACCCCCACGGGTGAGTAGCTTGCTTACAATTCCCTGATTGATTAATTGATTGACGTTCACACGCGTGTTCCCAGACTGCTTGCTTGACCAGCCTGGGTTTGAAGCCACTAAACCCAAAAGGTAGAGGAGCTTCTGTGCCGAAACAGTACAGGTTTGAAAGGGCCTTCATCTGGAGTTAGGTACACGGGCCAGCTTTAGGGTGTTTATGGCCACACACGTGCACAAATAACAGAGGAAAGGATTGGCATCTATGGGGTCGTTTCTCAGGCCCATGCCTGATGTGCTGCTCCAGTCCAGGTTTTTTTCTTTGAATTCTGGGACTTGTAGTCGTGTTTAGTCCATTGTGAACCAGAGCTACAAGTCCCAGAATTCAAAGGAAAACATCTGGACTGGAGCAGCACAATAAGCCTGGACCCAGGAAACTTGGTAGCTATAAGTTTTTGAGCAGTTGAGCAAAACGTTGTTGAATGTGTGTGTATTCAGAAACATGTTGCAGGAACTTTAACACCCTGGAAAATGACTTCTGAACAAGCAGGGTTTGTCCATATCTGGGATTGTAAAGGAGCGGGGACGCACCCACGTTTCACGTGGGGACAGGGGTACGGGTGTGTGAAAGTGTATCTGTCCCATGGAGGCTTTTTGCACGTGTCTGCCATGTGTGTTCTAGTGCATTTGTACCCCACAGCCATCCCCAGCAGACCAGGCCTCGTGCACCGCGATGGCACTCGGAACTCTGTAAACCCCACGGTGCATCCAATGAGAATCGGCGAGTCTCTGCCAATGTCCGCACCAGCGTAAACCATAGGAGTAAGTTTACGAAGCGTAAATTTACACCTTTTGTGGCCTTTAGGATTAAGGTGCGCCCAAGTCACAAAGGAAGTAGTAAATCTGCACTCCCAGTTTTACACCCACATGGAGGATAGATTTACTCCGGGCTGGGAGTCAGAAACCCGCGTGGAAAGCTGGGATTGTGTTCCTGCTCTGCCGAATTATCCATAGCTGAGTTCTCTGCATAGAGGGGACAGTAACGCCTGCCTGTGCAAACTGCAAACACACATTTATTTTCCCTCTGGGAACATATTTTTTATTAGGGGGAAACTCCAGCCTCTGGACCACCAACACATCGGGGGGTCCAGTCCACTTACCCAAGAAAGGGGTTTATGCCAGCCTTTGGCTGGGAGAGTAAAAATCCAACCCTTTCCTGTGTGGAAAAGGGAGTTTGTAAATACCCCAAATCACACTTGTTTGTGGGCGTCAACAAACTTCCCAGACTAACCACGCTTCGGAAATAGCTTTAACCCCCCCTCCCTCCGCACGGAACGGCAAGGCTGCCAAACCTCCCCTCTTTGTAGGAAGAGCTCGGGGTGTAAAACATGGGTCTGCGGTGTGCAGTGCTTTGCACCTCTCTCTGCTGGGAGTGCAGTCTGCCCACCGCTGGCAAAGCACGTGAGAGCGGAGGCCCGAGAGGCCTTCCTCGGTAACGCCCATACAATCATTGGGCCGGTGCTGCTGGTGAAAATAAAGTGTGGATCGGACCCCTCGGCGACCCGTAGGTGTGGAGCGCCAAGAAGGATAACTCGTCGGAGGGGGTGGGGTGTGAGAAAGTACCACACATTCAAGCCCCTGCCCCTAATGAGCGGGCTGCAGGCGATGGTCACGGGGTCCTTTTTGTCGTGTTTTTTTTTTTAAACGGATGACAAGGGTGTGAGGCTTGAAAAGGGCCACTTTAATGAACTGCCTTGCACCAGTGCAGCCCCCCCACCCCACCTCCTTCAGATCCTGGGGCCTGTGGCGGCAGACTGAGAGCAGCAGGGAGGGGGCAGGAGAGCAGCAGCATAAAGCGCCTCCCCCCCGAGGGGGCAGGGTGATAATACAGAGTGATAAAGTGCCCCTCACCACACGTAATGGGGCTATTATGCCGCTGAGTGGCTCTGCTGACTTCATGGAGAGCTTTAAACGTGTCAACAGGGCACAGAGGCTCTTCAAGCGCCCAGCAGGGGTGGGATATTTTATCTGGCGCTATATATACACTGAGAGGCTGTAGGCAGGGGGAAGAGGCGTGCTTAATGCCAGCACCGGGCCAGGGGGACGTGACAGTCCAGGAAAAGTCAGGAGCTTGCGATTAGATCATCTCAAAGCGAGCATCTCTTGAGAGGGAGGCAGAGATGACGCAGGCCGAGGCGCCATGTGTGGCGAAGTCCATCCTTCGCAGCACTGCGTAAAACAACCGCGCCGAGGACTGCTTGGAGGTCAAACTCTTTCGACTGTGACCAAAAATATACTATATAACGCTTTTTCAGTTCAAATGTTCTAACTAAAATAAATGAAAAACAATATCGATATGACTATTATGCCTAAACCGGTCATTAATATTAATAACGAATACATATTATCAATAATAATAACATAACAATAATATTTATTTGGATATAATTCATAATACAATTAAAACAAATTAAAATAGCAAAACTATTTCTACTACTAATACAAATAATAATTTCATTATTGCTAGTGCTTACAAAGTATTGTCATAATTGTGATTCTATCTATGATTGAGAACCAATATTATTATTCTGGTCCCGTTATTTTCGCTTGCCCACAAAACGAGCATGCAAGAGTTAAAAAGCCTCGGAGAAACCATTCGCCTTTCATCCCTCCGAGAGCGATAAAACCCACTCCCCTTTTTTATAAATAATGTCGCCGGTTATTACCATGGCCATTTCATTTTGTGGCTTGTGCTGTGTAAATGGCTAATATTAGATCGCTAGTCAACATTCTGCTAATATTTCTTGCCGTCAGGGGTGGTAAGCGCCATATAAATACCGTTTGCAACTACAATATCCTCAGGTTTTAATCACTAATATTTTGCCCTTTGACATGGTGTTCCTATCTTTTAATTTCTGTACTTTTTTTGCTAGTCCTAGCTTTGCTTTCCTGGCCCTTGTGCGCCCCCTGGAGGCCTCGTGGATGGTTGGTGTCAGCCCCACTGGCGAAGGGAGACCCCCGGCTCGGACATCGGATTCTGTGGTGGGGCGGGGGGCGGGGGGCTTGGGAGTCTGGGGGAGTGGGTGAGATCTTTGGGGGTCAACGCTCGGCCGCCGTATCTATCTTTCCTCCCTGAAGCCGCCTGCTTACAGGCAAGCTGATCTCGGAGGCGAGTGAAGTTAAACAAACGCATCTCGACTGGACGGGCCGTGACGTAGCTTCCGGTTCTTGCAGGTCCAGAGCCGCGGCCCTCTCTCGCCAAACCAATGAATATCTGTCAGTTTCTGGAGTCTGCAGGGGCCCTCATCACATTCTGCAGGGCCCCCATCATATTAAGTACGGTGACAGCAGCCATCACACCAAAACCCGCCCTCTGTTACAGCTCCATACTTCATGAGACTTGCCGCCTCCTCCTGCAGAAAACACGTTACATGCACAGTTTTACCACCCTTTCTATAGTGCTCAGACCTTCCCTGCCATACACATATTCTTCCCCATAAATATTGCTTTTTAGGTCGAGCCTATTACACAGCGCACGCGCTGTCTGTTGCGTAGCATATTGCGGGCTACCAAGAATACAGAGTAGCTTGGAGCCCGCCCCTTGCTTACCATTGGTTGGTTTTTCTTGTCACTCTCATTTACCTGTTTCTATTTCATGTCCCTGCTTGTGAGTCTCACGTTTGTCCCTCCCATGGAGCATTTCCTCTTTACACACGCTTTGGCTGGTATCACTGCATCCACTGCTTGCTTTTCAAGCACTACCTTTTCTTTTGTGTGAAGCACTCCATTACAGTGAGTGTGTTTTCAAGTCTTTTCATTTGTGTATGTCTCTTCCCCTGCACTCTTACATTGTATACATTTTTTATTAATGGCATGAATTTTTTCATGCAATGTAAGATCCTTACCGAAACACGCCATGGAATGCTGGGATCTTCTCTCTTCGCTTGGACCGGAGGTCGGTTTTTGGACGGAGACCTGACTAAATCCTAGCTCCATACCTGCTACAAAGCAAGCTCTCCCAGACAACTATCGAATGATTATAGTAGACAGAGTAGGGAGACCAGGGGGAGGCGTTGCCATTCTTTATACAGACACCATTAAAGTCTCTCATCGACTCCCTTAACACAGTGGGTAGAAATGTGTGGCTTCAAAATAGAATTCTCCCCAATATCCCATTGGAAAGGTGTCAGTTTCGTTGCAAAAGGAGCAGGAAGTGAGTCCCAAAGGGAAGTGAGCATATCCAAGGGGCTCACTTCCAACAGATGCTGGCACACCTAGGAGAGGTCCTGAATTTTGAACCTTTCTACATTTCTATTCCCAATATGAGAGGAGCAGAGTTCAGAACAGCTCTCCTTTCATGATGTCCTGAAAATCGATACATTGGAAGAGTGGAAAGACATTGACAGATCCAGTTTTCCACTTTTTCTCCCTAAGAGATATCCCTTGGAACAGTTTGATATTGACTTTCCACAAGTACCCATCGTCGATACAGTACTCTCAAGTATGGCATTATCTTCCTCTCTAGCTTCCAAAGAATCAATTTTATTGCATCCTTGCGACAAAAAAGTAAAAGCACCATAAACATGCTTATGCGACATCAAACATTGCCTTGAAATCTAGCTCTTATGTGGCATAGGAAGCGCAGACCTTGTGGAAGGATTTTCAATCCTTATTTGATTGTCTCCAGGTGGCAGAAGATCCTATGGTAATATTAGGACATAGGGAGTTGTTTTAAAAGTTTTTGTCATTTTCAGACACAACATTTGGCTTATGGTCTTCCTCAACATTGGTAGCAAACATTAGGAAAACTTGATCCTGATCAGAGATGCTTAATTCATACCCTCCCCATTGCAGGTCAGAAGCTTTTTAAAGGGTTAAATGGCTTTGTAAAGAAAAGGGCAGAGGAAAAGAAGAGTCACTAACCATGTGGACTATTTCCTGCAAGGAAGTCTTATTTCTAGAAAAAGATGGCACAGTCTGCACAACAAACATTGTGCCCCTTTTGAGGCATGGCCCCTGGTAGGGGTCTGATTGAGGTGAAAAATCCTGACCACAAGTACCCCAGACTCAAAACTCAAAGTCATGACTGCCAAGGTAGGCGATTGGGTCAAGACTTCTCAACTACCACGATGCATGGAAACGAGTGATCATAAACAAGTGGGTTCTTTCAATAGTAAAAAGTGGATATTGTGTAGAACTAAAAGAAAGACCACAACCATACTTTCAAGAAACACTTTGTTTCACAATTATGGTAAAACCACAAAAGGACCCTGTGAGAAGTTGGCCTGGTATATGCTGTTCACTAATTAAAGTGAACACCTTGCACCAGAACAATTCGACTCTTATGGTAGATAGGTTTAAGACAACCTTTATAGAAAGCTATCCTAGTGGTAGCTGTGGAGAGCAGCCTTCAGGCTAAGTCTTGAAGGAATGTAAAGCAGCTTGTTTTACCACACAATCTCTTGAATCACCAAATGAAAAGACACCACACAGGTATATATATCAAATATATATGTATTTATTAATAAACACTCTCTACTAATCTCTTTATGAGATTAGAAGTCAGGAACATATGTACAAATCAAATGTTATCAAAATAAGTTTAGCACAATCGAATATCACAATCTTAGTTTGGCTAGACCTAGGTCTAGGGCATCTAGAATCGAGGGACCCCCAAGAACCACCCCAGGTAGTTGTAGGAGACCCACAGGGGACGGACGCGGTGTCCTGGCACCGGTGCGAGTCCTGTACGAGTCTATGCGCACAGACGCGATTGAGATTTCAATGTTAGAGGTCCCTTGCGTGTTCGAGGCGAACACACCGATCGGTCCTTGTACGAGTCGAAGGACGCGGTTACAGATAGAGTTGCAAGGGAGTTGGACGCGGTGTGTCTAACACAGACGCGAACCATGTACGAGTCAGCTCGATAGTCGCACTTGGAAAGTAAGAGTTTTAGGGCACTTCTAGGGTAGCTGCAAGCAAGTCACTTACAGGGTAAGTAGTTCTAGGGCCCACACCCACAGGAGCACCGTAGTGCTGAAGTTACCTCACCCAGGGGAGCCGGGTGCATAGGTGTTCTTTGGTGTCGGGTCGCAGCGTCGTTTTCAATGGGAGCCAATGAAGACTTGCTGCTTGCGGCGACAGGAGAAGTGTCCGGAGGAATCCAAGCCTGGATTCAGAAGATGGAAGACCTGAAAGCAGAGGGGACAGTGTTCAAAGTCACTTGGCAGTGACTCGGGGCAAGAAAGATGGATGCCCACCGTCGTCGCAAGATTCAGGTCGTTCACGGGTGCCTTGACTCTTCAGCCACGAGGTCCAGGAGGCGTCGACGACAACCAGGAGCTGGATTCGGCGTGTCCCCCGATGTTTGCAGCTTACTGCGGTGTCGGCGACTCGATTGGAGCCAACAAGCCTTGGTAACAGCAAGTCTTGGGGAAAGTGTAAAAAGTCAATGGCGCAGACCAGCAAGGTCTGAGGGACTCACCCAGCGAGGGTAAGTCAGGGCAGGCCTGGAGCAACCAGGGGAGCCCTTTGGTTCTGTAGGAAAGCCTTCAGGGGACCCACAAGCCGGCTGGCAAGGGATCGCGAAGACGCCTCGGGAGGATTCGCTCAACAGGGGCTCACGGTCACTCGGGACGTGGTAGGCCTCTGATCTTCGGAGGGATTCCTGCTGGAGGCTAGGACCACACGTGGACCAAAGCACAAGTTCATAGAACGTTGTGAAGGGGTTGCACCGACAATAGTGGACGGTACCCAGGGGTCGCGGTTCCTCATCACTCTTGGGGTCCACTGGCCTCAGCTTCGCTGGGGACTCACGATGGCCTTTGAGAAGTCAGGAAATCTACTTCTTGGGCTGCAGGGACTTCGGACTCCAGCGGGAGCGGCGTAGTTTGCGACCGTCGTTTGTAGTTTTTGGTGCCTGCCAAGCAGGGGAGTCACTCCTTGACTCCAAGGGAGATTCTTCAGACTTCCAAAGGTAGTGGAACGTCGAAGGTCTGGGATTCTTCTTCAGAGCGTCGTCCAGGGGTATCTAGTTTGCAATGCACAGGTTCCCCCTCTTATACTAAAAGAAAGGGAGGGACTAGCTCTATGACCCCACCTATGGGAGGGTCAGGGGAGTGGGTGGTTACACCTACTTCCCTTTGTCCAGTTTCGCGCCAGAGCAGGGGCAGGTAGCCCCTGAGCCGGTTTGAACTGGGGTATGCACAGAGGAGCCTTCTGCTCCCCCAGTGCAGGACTTCAAAGCACTCTAAGAGTGCACCCACCCAGCCCCAATACACTAAACCCTGTCTGGGAGGTGGTCACACCCCCTTGGGACAGGATATCTATTGTTGGGCTTCCTCCACTGCGAGTGTTGGTCATCAGCAGGAGGGCAGGCAGTGTCTGTGACTGGTGGCATCCATTTTGTGATGCCAGGGCTCTGCAGGATTCTACCGCATTCCCACAGTAGGTACATGTCTATCCCTCTAGAAGGGTGGAATGCTACCCCCGCCGCCAGGACTGGCGGGGGGGGTAGTATTCCAAGATGTTTGACACCAAACACGACATGTTTTGATGCAGCCATTCCAAAGTTAGCATTTTACCGCGAGGATATAATGCACTTAAAAGTATATGGTTTAACCGCATCCACAAACAGCCCCAGAGAATGGACTCTGAGAGCTGCAGAGGGGCCCTGCTCAGGCAGAGGCACCCTCTCACATAGGAACCAAGCACCCTGCCCTCAGGATGGATAGGGCCTGCCTTAGGGGTGACTGATAGGTTTAAATGTGTGTGCAGGAGAGATATAGGAAACCTATATCTCAGTGAGGAGTGCTAGCACCACCTCACCCAGGCTGCAGTAGCAGGCCTGTGGTGTCAGATTTAGTCTGCTTCCCAGGGGTGGCATAATACATGCTTCAGCCCCTGGTAGGCCTGTGAAGTACCTATGCCCTTGGTACCTAGGGTACCATATACTAGGGACTCATAAGGTACCACAGTATCCAATCACTAGTGCACCTAGAGTGCACTCCAAGTCATTTAGAGAGAACAGATAGACTGGGGCCCTGAATAGCAGGATCCCAGTCCAACTAAGTCATAACCAGCAAAACACCAGGAAAAAAAGTGGGGGCAACCATATAGTCAGATTCCACCTTCCTACAGACCCACCACCACGTGATGAAAATGGGGCCCACGGAGAATGTAAACCGAATATCCACACCCTCAATCACAAATGGAGGGCAAAGCTCGCTCAGGAGCGAGAGTAGCGGAAGACGACCTTCCGGATCTGGCGAAAGGGGAGAGGGTGCTGATGGCTTCCCTTGGCAGCTTCCAAAAGAAGGTGGAAGGCATGAAGGCAAAGTTTGTTGTCAATTCTGCATGGTGGTGGTGATTTACTTTCCTTATTTCCGTACCCTAGATATTGTTATGTATTACAAAACGAGCATTAATGGATCCGGTGTTATGATTGTGAAACTGGTAAAGTTTAAAAAAAAAAAGGCATGAAGGCAAAGTTTATATCATTGGAAAAAAATTTAAGCTCTCACTGACTGATTGGGATGGAGAAGACTGTATCAGCATTGGAGAGGATTAAACACCTGGAAGAGGCTGGTTCGGATTGATAGAGGTCTGTTGATTCACCCACAACCTTTCAGGCTTGCACTGTCCAATCCATTATTGATGTATAGGAATGACTTCAGAAGCCTGAGAATAAAAGGAGGGCATCTAATGTACATTTCCTGTGCTCGTGCAGAACAGACCCTGACTTGTGATCTTCATTAGAGATGCTTTTGAGATCTGAAATGGCTGTCCCTGGTGTCTCCCAATGAGCTGTGAGAAAGCCACACAGAAGAGGCTGGGAGATAATGACCCTGGTGGCACAATCTTGCTTTTTACATGGGGATCCCCATCACAATGTGATATTTCAATGGGCCATTACAAGTAAGCAGCTACTGCTCCAGAGTCAGGGGCTGCTTTTTTAGGTCTAGCCTAGAGGCACCGTGCATGCGCTGCTTTGCGAGGCATGCTGTATTCAGTCTATGGATTTTGAACACACCACACGCCCACCGGTTTTCATTGGCTGCTTGGTCTGCCTTTACTAATTCCAAAGTTTTCGTTGGTGAATAGTGTCCATTTGTCTCACATTGTGGCAGTTTTGTTTCTGCCCTGCCGACTGCCCCTGCTACATGGATCCTTTGAGAAAGGGCCTTATGTTTTGTTTAACTGCAATACGTTTTTTTCCCGCTCTCTCCTCGCTGCTGGCTGGCACACAGCGCTGCTTGCAGTTCACTTAATCTCCTCCTTCATAGGTATTCTTTCAAGTTGGCACGTATGCGTATTTACTTTTGTTGAAAGCATGACATATATTCTAAAAAGTCAGAGTGGGTTTCATAATGCTAAGCAATGCTGGGCATGTGAAATGTAAAAATGTAAGTCCGTTTTTATATAGCGCAGCTACTCACCCTTACGGGTCTCAAGGCGCTGGGGGCCGTAGTGGAAATTAAGTGAGCTATTGCCCAGAGTCACATGGTGCTGAGCTGCCGCCGGAGCCGGGGATCGAACCGTGAACCCTGTGCTCCGAAGTCAGCTGCCCTGGCCGCTGCACCACACCTCTCATTGTTGACGATTTTTTGTACCATGGCAGGTCAGACTCTCGCACCGGTTGGCACGCAGGCTGTTCCAGGGCATGTATGGCCAGAAAGAGGCACTTCTGCCTTCTGCTCTGACAAGGACAGTGTCTACTTCTCCTGCTCTGCCGCTGTCAGCTGCCCCCTCTCTTTCTTCCTCCTCTTCCCTCTCTTTCTGTCTCACTCCTTCTCACTTGCTGAATGAAAGCGTGACTTCAAGAAAGGGCTCTTACCCTCTCTTTCTTCTCCTTTCCTTCATTTGTTCCCCTGTGAAATGGATCCAAAAGAGAAAGAAACACTTTTTGGAAAATGTCTTTTTCTCACATTTTTCTATTCCAAAGTGTAGCCTCGGGACGGAGGGGGAAAAAAGATTATAAATGCGAAGAATAACGAAATAAAGCAAGACAGAGTGGTCACAAAGTGGCCAGATTGGTTTTATTCACACCCAAACACATTAGCGCCACTTTACAGAGTTTGCCAATGAAGCACTACCTTCGCTTTATTATCATTCTCTTGATACGTGGAGTGAAAAACATTTAATGTGATCCTTTTCAGCGTTTTCCTAAAAATAACTAAGGAAAGCAAGACAGAGTGGTTGCAAAGTGGCCAGATTGGTTTTATTCACACCCAAACACATTAGCTCCACTTTACAGAGTTTGCCTGTGAAGGGCTACTTTTGTTTTCTCGTCTTTCTGTTGATGGGTGGAGTGGAAAACGTTTAATGTGATCCTTATCAGCTGTTTTCCTACAAATAACTAAATATTTTTATTGATAGCATTTCCGATATTCTAAAAAGTCAGAGTGGGTTTCATAATGCTAAGCAATGCTGGTCATTTGCTGAAAACATTTCTCATTCATGACAATTTGTTATACCACAGGAGGTCGGACTCACGCACCGGTCGGCACGCAGGCCGTGCCTGGGCATGTCTGGCCAGAAAGAGGCACTTCCGCCTTCTGCTCTGACAAGGACAGTGTCCACTTCTCCTGCTCTGCTGCTGTCAGATGCCCCCCATCTCTTTCTTCCTCTTCTTCCCTCTCTTTCTGTCTCGCTCTTCCTCACTTGCTGAATGAAAGCGTGACTTCAAGAAACAGCTCTTACCATCTCTTTCCTTCATTCCTTCTCCTGTGAAATGTATCCTAAAGAGAAAGAAACACTTTTACTAGAAATGTCGTCTTTTTCTCACATTTTTCTATTCCAAAGTGCAGCCTCGGGATGGAGAGAAACAAGCATTTGCAATGCAATAGGTCTGCATTACTAAAAGTTTGAGCTATTGGCATTGCATTATTATTAGCAACACCAATAGCTCAAACATACGGTAATGCGAGACCTATTGAATTGCAAATGCTTGTTTCCTCAAGTGTCAAGCAACCATCACTAAGAGTTTAAAGAAAATCAAAAGGGAATTTGTGGGCGCTTGGGTTCAAGCTAGTCATCTATATCTGGCATTACAGGATAGTCAGTGGGCAGTGCCCAGGAACTTGATTAACTTCAAAGAGACCTACCTGTCACCGGCAAATGTTAGAATTTGTAGACACTCGGGTTCAAGCTAGCCTGCTATAAACGGCACGATTGAGAGTGACATTTAGGGGCAAAACATTAATGCTTAGAGCTGGAGAGAGTGCCGCCACTTACTTGGCTCCACTAAGCATAAGGAGGCTCCGAATGTATAATCTGTATTTTCGTGCTACTGTGCCGAACTGCAGCTGATGGCTCATTATATGTGTGTTGTGCTGTTTTTTGGGGTGCCATCCCAGTTGGTTCCTTCTAGGGTCCCTAACATTCTGGGAGCATGCATGTAGCCCCCATCCCAATTGGGGCCAGTGTTTATTATACTATCGAAAACACTGCCTCCCCCATTGTTTCCCATTTTGAAATTTCAATTCAAAGATTGAAAGGTAAAGGAAGTACCATAAACTGTAAATTTTATGTCTTTTTATGTTTTGTAGTGTTGACACTAGAGACAGCCTGACAATCTTAGCTGTTATTTAACTTTTTGTCAGACAATAAACATGTACATATTATAAAAACTCCTTCTCAATTGTGATGAAAATATTAGAACCAGATTAAATAACTTAAATAAACACCTATAAATGAACAGAATTTGTGATTCTTAATTACTGTTAGCATCTAAAAAGTCTCTTCACTCTTCAGACATGCAGCGATTTCCTGAAATAGTAGTTTAAGGTTACATCATTTCTGACTTGTCTGAAGTTTTTGTGAGGCCCTGGTTCAAAACTTAATGGATGCTCTTTCCACTTTTGTCAGGTGCCATAAGCACTTGCTTCTAAGTACTAAAAATAATGTACTCTGGGGAAAGAGAAAACATGGCATTTGGCGCCATCTAGTGGTCAGGCAACTTAAGCTACCTCATTAGTATTGAAGACGGTAAGCTTGTCTGCAATTAAAAATCTATAAATTAATGTTGCTGAAGGACTGCGGGACCTTGTAAAGTATGGGGCCTGTGCCATAATGTCCCCTCTGCCCCTCCCTTGTGACAGCCCTGAACCATTTGGTAGATCAGAATATCCTGCTGCATTCAGAAGTTTTACTACTCAGCCATCGATTACAATGGTATAGCTTCACATGGCCACCTGGCACGCCTTTTTTTTCTTTCTGAAGTCTTTCCTTGAAGAAATTAGCATCTTTTGCTTAGTGTACCCCCAGGTTTTTGCCTCAACTGTTTTTGGTGGCTGTAGAACTCTGTGCACTTTTCCCCTGCTAACCAGAGGTAAGGTGCCAGTGCTCCCCCTTTCAAAATGATGAAACTGGCATATTTAACTCATCTGTACGCCCCTAGTATATGGTTTAAAGAGTACACAAGGCCTGTAAGTTAGATAGCAATTGTGGACTGCAGCACCTATTGTGCCACCCACTATAAGGTCAGTGCAAACATGATTGCAGGCCTACCATTTGTAGCCTGGCTGTTGCAGTTTTAATCTGCAATTTTGACCTGCCAAACTAAACCATTTGACTTGTGAAAACCCTACTTTTAAATGTTTAAAAGTCACCATTAAGTAGGCCTTAATGCCCATAAGTCAGGATGCATTGTACTTAAAGTAGGGAATGTAGAAGTTTGATATTAAACATTTCCTTATAGTGAAAAAAACTTCAAAAACCTATTTTCACTGTAGCAAGGCTGGCTGTTCAACGGGAAACCACTTGGTTAAAGTATTACCTTTAATAATTGTAATTTCAGTTTAGAAACAGCTAGAAATATAATTCACAGACTATTTTTAATAGTTATTCAAAATTCAATTTAATGGTAAAATCGAACTTTTAATAACTATTAAGGAAAATATACTTTTAGAAAGTTACCTTTCCCCCTGCCTAAAGCCTCTGGAGGGCCATTTGAATGAACCCCAAATATCACCTGCCAACAGAATATCCCCCCAGATAAGGTGTGAAAACTGCTCCTAGAGGAGGTCAAAGGTGTAAGTTGTTGTTCCCTTGACAGGATGGTCAGTGGGCTATGCCCAGAAACTTGATTAACTTCAAAGAGGCCTATCTTTCACTGGCAAATGTTAGCCAACACCTGGGCAGGCCCTCCCTTTGTCCCTCAGCCAAGCAGGCGCCAATCTCAGTGGGAGCGGAGCTGCCTCCAGAACTGGTATAGAGTGCCCACAGAGGAGGGGTTGGTCCTTTCTATTGCTACACCTCTGGGGTGGGTACACATGCTCTGTATAGGGGAAGAAAAGTTCTGTCATCTTGGTTTTAGCTTAAGAGGGGCACTGCAGGATTGTTTGCAGTAGGGCACACAAGAAATGCTGCAAAAGTGGGTAGGATTGCCCCAGGGACCTTTTACCCTTTTGTTTAGGGAGGGGCCAGGAGTCTCCCCCACCCACAGGCCGATGGCAGGCATAAATGTGGCATCCTCAGTACCCTCCTCAGATCAATACTTGACCTGTGGAATATCATAAAAGGATTGAACATGCTGTCTGAGACCTGCAAAGAGCCCCGAAGGACTGGACCTACTCTCCCTCTTTTATCAAGGACAAAGAAGTGGACTCCAAGGGTCACACGCCTCGCCTCCTGTTCAAGCTAGAGAGATACAACAAGCTACAAGAGGGCTTTCTTGCAACTGCTCAGCTGACCACTGGCACTGGCTCTGGACTGAACCTTACTGTTTGCCCCTGACTGACACCCAGTGAGTCTCTACATGCTTCCCCTTAGGTCCTGGGAAGCTTTATAAGTGTACTTCTGTGGTGGATTGGGACTTAAAGAACTAAAGTCACATGGTAAAATCTTTGACCAGAATGAACCTGGTTGGTGTATCCAATCCGCGCTCCATCGCGGTCAGCGTCAAATTGCACCTAGGTCCTGGTCTGCTGCGACCATTGACTATCATAGGCACTTTATGCTTCTTGGTGCTATTCCTCCTTAAAACTTTAAAACTTCTTATCTTTGGTTCCCCTTATTCGATTTTTGTCATTTGGTGTAAATTTATTTATTACATTTTACTTATTTTTCTAATTTGGTTTGAGATTTTTATTGTTTTGCATTTCAACTTTATTACTCTTTTGGTACTTCATACATACTTTACATATTGCTTTAAGTTAAGACTTTCTGCATAGCTTCCAGGGGGTCGAGCTCAGGTTAATTTTACGACTTTGAGGGTTCACCCCGACAAGTGTTGTGATTATTCCTTGTGGTGGGCAGCCAGCCCTCAAAATTTCTTTCTTCATACAGTCCTCATATTTGATAATGTTTATAAGAAAATGTCTCTCTGGCCATTTCCCAAAGGAATCAAGAAATCTCTAAAGAATGCTTTAAGTTAGCAAGTCTATCAGATCTATGGGTTTAAAATGTCAAATAATAGGAGTTAGGCTCTTGATGAGTTAGTAAGAGAGTCCCAGTTGTTGGAACAGAAAGAAGCCACTCAAGAGCCCTTTATTAAACCTTTGTTCCGTCAAGTGAAATCTTCTAACCTTATGTAACCACTCATCATCAAAAGGAATAGCGCATGATATCTAACATTTACAGATTATATTTCTAGCAATCAAAATCAGACAGAAACATTGGCAAAACAACAAATCAGAGAATGTTAAACCATAAATTATAAGGGACTTTCTAATTACAGTTCTCTGTTTTATAATCGCCTAGATTACACGTAAAAAAATTAATGAATAAACTTTCTGGGGACATATTTGAGATGGGACCCGGGTGTCGAACCTGGACATGAATTTGAGGATTTGAAATGACACAGGGTAGACTACTATACAACAGGCCAACGCAGCTCTTATCCATTGCATAGAAACTCACATAAAGCCACTGCAGACCAGTCATTGATCTGATACAGTGGCTGCTGAACTGACTCCTACCTACAAGACTGTCCCTGTCATAGCACAAAATGGCAAAGAAGAATAAACCCCAAGAGCACCATTGATAATGGAAGCTTTTGTCTCAGTGGTCTTGGACAAACAGTGAGGTGCCTCTTTAGGACCTCTGCCCGTTCAGGCAATGATCACGGGAGATTTGCAATCTCCTTCTACCAAGGGTGACATCCAGCTACTTGTTCAAGAACTACCTCTAGATATCACGTCGTTCCGCCAACATGTTTCCAAATCCCTCTCAGACCTGGATCACCATCTATATAGCACTGAGACAAGAGTGGACCTCTTGGACCTTGAGGGAACCTTCTCATGAGCAGGATGAGATGTAGGAAAGGGTTTCTTCTCAGAGGATACCCACGGGGAATTACAGGGGAAAAAAACGACAATGGAGAAAATTGTTGAAGATGCAGCAATCTAAGGACCAGGAAATCGATCTCTGATACAAACCCGTCAGACCATATTCAGAAACATTTTCGGTCCATTCTCACAGTACCTGAAAACACTGAAATAATACTGGACCAGACCCACAGAATCTATTTGGTGTTTCAGGGACAAAAAAATCTTCCCCCAGATGTCCTGAATCACATCCCCTTCTACAAGCTAAAAGAGGACATAGCTGTGGCAGTGAGATGTCTAAATGATATTCAATCTGAAGAGGATACTGTTACTATCTTCCAGGATGTCTCTCCCTACACATTAAGCAGACGGCGAGAACTCAAGGACATCACCTCATACCTATGATTGGCAAATCTTCCCTATTGATGGGGCTTCCCTTTCACCTTTTGTTTACACACCAAGGCAAAAAATATGCTATCAGTGCTAAACAAGACGCTCAACAAATACTGGGTTTATTAGGCAAAGATGGAGAGCATCTGGGTCCTTCCAGGCCTGACCGGGATCAGCGGCAGAGACAATAGACAAACAAGGCCAAATCACAAGCTAGACGACTCCGCCGGATACAAGATAAAAAGAAGCAACAAGGGGCATCCTCTGAAGATGACTGATCCCAAGAGCTGTTGGGTATCCCCCCCCATATTATGTTATGCCCTTGTGTTGGTTGTGAACAGACTTTAAGGGCACGTTAATAACATTCCCTATCCTCCTTTGCTGTATTGCCTCCCTTTCTTTCACATACTACTCATGGTCCTGGTCTATGTTTGATATGGAGTCTGCTCCTTGTACTTAAACCATATGCTGCTTGGGCGGGGCCGCTGTACGAGAAGCTGCCCTTCTGGCTTAGTGGTGGAGGCCGAGCTCTTCCCCTTAAGATTTTACCCGCTCCGGTCTCACTTTGTTTCCCTTTTTATCTAGTTATGTTGTTTTTCTTCCCTATCCCAAGTGTATTATTACCCTTACTCAGGATGCCGGTATACCGAATAGTCAAACGTAAGTCTAGTCTAACACCTCAAGAGAGGGTGGGCAAGAGGCCTCCATATAATGTTGTCACTGGTTGTACATATAAGATTCTCCTCCTCACTGTTTGAATTCCCCAAGAAGCTGAAGCCTGGCTTTTCGAGCAGGCCCACCAGGCCGTAGGTGTGGCTAGACTCACACCTGCTCAGTGCCAGATACCCTCCCGGGTGATAGTGCGCACTACAAATCTGCATAACATAACAACATAGCACGAGGAACTGGTATCGAATAAGCATATTACCTGGTCCACGCAATGTGTGGTCTGAAAATCACTACTATACGCCTCAGGCCTGAATTTGCGACTTAATGGAAAAAAACTTTTAAAGGGGTTGGGTGTTCAGAAGCCCATAGCATTCCTTCTGGAAACTCATCCCCTGATTGGAGATACATGTCGCCTATGCTCCCTTGTTAATCCTGTCCAATTCCACTCCTCAGGAGACTCAAAAACAAAAGGGGTTTCAGTACCATGCAGACGGGGGACTCCATTCACCCTCTCTAATGCATGATGGATAAATGGGAGAAAGATGGGAGATACCTCTTTGTTACAGGCACTCTAGCACAAGCACAGATGACAGATTAGTGATGACATTGCTAAAGGTTTATGCGCCGAATGAGCATTAGATGCTTTATTTTCTGACTTGTTTCCCCATATATGGCTATCCGCCCGGGTTTTTTTGATAATGGGTGGATATTTTAATACTACTTTGCTCTAGGAGGAGGACTGGTCAGGAACACTGGGCGGACATGTTGAACCTCTGCATTCCCTGAAACAGGGCCTGATAGACCTAGGTGGCAACATTCACACCTGGGAAAGATTCTACTCTAATGTCCATGGAACATTTTCTAGAATAGTCTCCCTATTAATCGAACAAGAACATACCCACCTGATTCATGATTGCGACATCGGGGTGCAGATCTTCTCGGACCATGCCCCAGTGTCTCTCTGATATTTGATGATGCTGCGTTTCATACGCGCCCCTTCATTAGACACTGGTGCATGAAGGAAATGGCTTCAATCAGAGAGACAAAAGAGCACTATTCCAAAAAAACATAGATGACAAAGTAGCATGGGATGTGATGTGGGCTGCAGCCACGGCGGGCATACAGGGTTCTCTCATTTCCGCCACGGCCACCTTCTTTTATTTCAATAGGGCGAAGAAGGTGAAATTGAAACAGAAGATTATGGATCTTAACTTCGAATGCAAACACACAGACTCTAGGTGCACACACAGCGAACACCAATAAGCCAGACTGTGTCGTGTAGTTCCTATATTACCCATACAGGACCTGCGCGTTCGGATAACATAAACTGTGGGTTTGGTGGCAGACTGATTCTGAGCACCCCCACCGAGAAATGTTAGCCTGTTTGCATAAGCTAGCTCACAGTGCCACTAGTGTCTCCTCTTATCGGGGAGAGAATAGTTTCTGGCAACCTCAGAATATGACAACCCTGATCCCTCAGGATCGTGGAAACAATGTACTACTTTTCGCTCAGTCACTCGTGCTTACTTATCTTGTCTCAGAGATACACAGAATAAACAGCCTGGGCGTTTCAATAAGGGTTTATTGAACAGTCGATATTCTTGTGTAGAATATATGAGCTGCAACAACCATTAGACAGTAGCAGAGATATATGATTAGCAGTACTATGAATATAAATGGATAGTACAGTTCTACCATCTTGCAATCGCATGAATAAATACATGAATATAAAATGTAGAATAAAAGAAAGTGCGTACTCCTACGATGCCTATCTAGATGTACCTAAGTGTACCTAGCATGTGAGTAGGTGTGAAGCCAAGAATCCCTCTAGGATTTAGTCGAACCCCATTACCTGAAGTGTGAGAATGTAGGAGCTCTTCTTGGTCTCGAGTTGGACACCCCGCAAGGGATGTTCAGACCACTGTCAGCTGGAGCGTCTGAATGCAGGAGTCTCAGGGTCTCTGGTCAGTGTGTCAGCCTGGAAGTCTCGGTTCCCTCTAACTAACACTAGCAAGAGGTGCTGTATTTATACAGAAAGTATCTAGGGCTCCTTTGTCCCTTGTTGCTTGTATTAGCCATTGTTGGATTTGAGGATGACGTATGGGATGAACCGTGTACGTAGATATGGGGAGGAAGGTGGTGTAGCCGCAGCCTGGTTTCTAAGAACCCTTATGAATATTCATTCATACTGTGTGAGTCTATTGATGGAGTTATAGGACTCTATTGTTTATGAGAAACCCTCCTTCTGCACCCAGGACTAGAACTAGGTAAAGGTTCAATCCTAAAAGGCTTGTTACAGTGTAGTGCAGGGGAGATAATGTAGGTGAAGGGGTATGATGTTACCCCGGCCTATATTAGGGTACCTATATGGAACATAACAACTGGAGCTAGTCCTTAGGGGTGAAACAGCCTGCAAAATGCTACACACAAACCAATGACATTATTCCAGGGGTGACCAGATTGACCATCTTTTAACTTATAAATTAAAAGCACAAATGACAAGAAAAACTTTAAAACAAATACTGGATGCCTCTGGGAAATTGGTGACATGCCCTGAAGAAAATGACCAAAACTTTCACACCTTTTACTCAAACCTGATCAAGAGTGAGGAAACCCTAGAACGGACACAGACTATTTAAGACACAGAGGGGCATATGTACAAGTGCCTATCGCCACCACAATGTCACCTATATTGATGTTGTGGTGGCGATAGGGGCCGCACCTTATGTACAAGGCAGCCTTAAGCTACTTAACGTGGCTTAACGCTGCCTTGTATATAAGGCCCTCTTTCACGCTATGGTTAGCGTGAAAGGGGTGGGCAGTGGGTGTTGCGGTGGGCGTTCCACCGCAACACCCATTCATTTTGACGCTGCCCCCTATGTACAAGGGTGGCATATATAGGAGGCAGCGCCAAAATTAAGACCAGGTAAAAACTGGTCTTAAGATGGCGAAACGAGGAGAAATGCATTATTTCTCCTCGTTTTTGGTTTTTCCTTGTGTGCTGCCTTGTGCAGCACACATGGAAAAAGCAAAATGCAATTGTTTGTTTATGTGTAGGAAGGTGTCCCTTGCTGCACATAAACAAACTTTTTAAAAAATGCCATTTTGTCACTTTCATGTGTGCTGCATGAAGCAGCACGCATGAAAGGGACAGGATGCCATTTCTAGGATTGTTTATGTACAGGAAGGTGTCCCTTCCTACACATAAACAATCCTTCCCTGCACGCAGACACCTTCGCACTATTGTGCAAGGGTGCCCGCAAGAAAAACACAGAATACTGACAATTTGCTTGCCAATGGGGATAGCTCCCCCGATAGAGGACTGTACCTCTTGGGGTACAGTTTTCGCTGCCATCTATACCAGAACTCATGATATCCCTTCAACAGGAGTGATACCAGAAGTATTAAGACAAATACAGAATGAGTATGGAGCAGAACCTGCTCTGAACTTGGGGATGAAATTACTAGGCAATTTCTCACAGGTACCCACGATTATGTTAGCAAATATAAAAGGGGAGGCAGCATCGGTGGCTATACGCCAACGCCTAAGGGAATGCACTCCTGCACAGCAGGAGCAAGAATTACCTAAAATTATCCAGGATACATACGCCGAATTAGGTAGAGGTATTTTGGGAGCTAGAGCTACAAAACCACAAGTAATGGGTAGTCCTAAAAAGGATAATACCAAGCAAGCACCTGATTCTTCGAAGAAGAAATGGGATAATAAAAAACAAACAAATAGAGAGAATAGATCACAGTCTAGGGGTGGGTCTCTTCAGCAGGAGCCCTCCGAAATGAGGTATAACCGTAGAAATCGTGATAACATTAAAAAACCTGACAGGTATCAGGATACTCATAGACGTTCCTCTCGTTCCTTTCAGGGTTCATCAAAAAACTCTGAGAGGCAAGGACGGTCAGAACACAGATCAGAAGAGCGAACAAAGTCAAGAGACACGCATCGCAGTTCAGACTATTGTATCAAAAAAGAAGATAAACCAAAATCAAAACCTCAATTTAAAAAGAAGAAGGTAGCAGGCCTTAAAGTAAGAAACGCCCAGGCTACTGAGAACTCAGCTTCTGAACGGGGAATGGGCTCTGACGATGCTAGACAGCACAGCAGGAGTAACAATAGCTCACTAGAACCTGATGGAATTTCTGGTGACAGCGGTGTTCAATGAACATATCACGGTGGAAACACCTGATACTAGGGTAAGTGTCCCACACCAGTTATATGAAATAACACTCCATATGGAGGGGGTCATATTAGGAGAACCTGTTCTTTGGATATGACATTCTTTTAGCAGAATAAGATTGGCCACCTGAATTTGTTATGGATTGCCCGAAGGAAGAAACGGTAATTTTACCAGCCTTCTCTGACCTCGTCCCAGAATCACTGAAACATTCATACGCGCAGGAGTGTGCAGCAGTGCTTAATTTGTAAAATATTAAGTGCCAGGGCTCTGACCAGGAGGCCACTGCAGCTTGCATCACCCATCGCCCTTGTCATGTCTGCCAAAACAACTACTAACCATCTCTCTCGCATGTAAATGCGACAGTTCAGATTATTCCAGGTCCCCAAAGCTAAAGGAATGACTGGGGAGGCAGGTATTAGCAATTTTAATGTATATTGTATTCCTAAACTACCGTTTTTCTGCTCATCTCTGAATTAGATGAGCAGCGCCACCATGTGGTGGACTGTTCTAAGTATGGTGTTGACAATTAGGTGCCGGTGCTGAGCACCGGAAACCAATTAAGTGCCGGTGCTTAGCACCGGAAAGCCCCAGCTCAAATTAAGCACTGGTGTGCAGTAGCATTTGCTCCTGCATTATACCACAATAATGTAGGGTGGGATGCTGAGTCACCTCACCACGTAATACCAGTAAAAACTACTCTAACTTCAAAGAGACAGTACCCAATAAAACATGAGGTGAAAAAACAAGTCAGGGAGATATTAGATCAACTTGAATATTAAGGTGTAATAGACAATTGCACCTCTTCCATGGATAATCCTTTGTTTCCCGTAATGAAACCTGATAATTCATATTGTCTAGTTTTAGACTACCGGCATTTAAACACATGCACAAAGACATTTGCAGTACAAAATGCACACAGTGCCGCATTAATGAATAACATTGTGCGGAAAAATGACAAAACAACACTAGATATCTCAAATGGATTCTTCTGCCAAAATATAGTGCCTGAAAGCAGATATATATGTATATTTTTTTTTAATTGAATCACAAATATACCATACATCGAATAATACAGTCACATACATTGTCAGTAATGAATGACATCAGAGTAAGGTGAAGCGATCACTGCAGCGATTTTTTTCCCCCTATTTGTTCAAACAACACTCCCCCTCCCTCCTCCCCTCCACCCTATCCCAGCCTTATATGAAAAGAACAGATACAACTATCACAGCCTAGCATCAGAAAGTCAGCAGTGCGAAACAATACCATAACAATTCGTCCAATACTCCTCATATTATGTGAAGCCCATAATAGCGTATATCTAAACCATATCAGGGTGTGCCAGCAGGTAGACAGTAAGAGGAGCCCAAAAGTCAATAGGCCTAGAGGCCTCCGGCAACTCCTCTGCATACAAGTTCAGTTGTTCCTTACAATATACAAGATCACGAATCCATTTTCTCAATGTCGGTACAACTTTGGAATTCCAGTGCATTGCGACTGCACGTTTAGCCATGAGTGTAGCTATTGCCACAATCCGTCTATTACATGGCTTGATTTTATTCAACAGGCCTAACAGGCATACTTCCGGTTCACAAGCACTACTGTCAGCTGTCATTTCAGATATTACTCCTACCACCCCGCTCCAAAATTTTAATATGGCAGGACACGACCATGCCAAGTGTAGGAAGTCATGTATTAGAAGAAAGAACACACTTCTAGCGTTCCCACTGTCGCACTGCTAAGCGTAGGAATTGATCCCGCCAATGTATTATCTTTATCCAGTACTCCAATGTAATCTCATAATAACTGTTTCATTGTCCAATGTTTATTCCATATACTATTATCTTCACATCATAACGGAGACAGTGTGGTCAAATCTGTAGTCTTTATTAACGTCTTCAAGTACCAATTGTACGCCAATCCAAGCTTTATACAGAGGTACGTCCACATCAACCACTTTTTGAAGTTAACACACTTTGTGAATACCCAATGCATTTCGAGCCTGCCTGGCTCTTCGTCAGGGGTTACTGAAAATGCAATAAACAGTACAAGTATCCTTGTAAACAATGTTTTGGATGTAAAACTCAACGTCTAAATCCGGCTAATTCATTTTCAACTTCATATCTTAAACAAACAAAATACAAAGTGCAAATGCTGCTGCTTGTTACCCCGTGTTTCTCCCAATGACACCCACAACTGTGATTGCCCATCTCATACTATAAACGTAAAAAACATCGTGCCGACCATTTCATCAAAAAACCATACTCTGGATTGTGAATCCTCCCCTGTTCTACTCCCCTTTCACCCTCCTCCTCAACACCCCTCCTTCTTCATATCCCACGTTTTTTCTTTAAAAAAACAGTCACCTTCAGTGCTCTTGCCCTTCACTCGGTACTCTGTTAACGGACTGCTTCTTCCTGCTCTCGATCGTAATCGAAATTATCAGCTGTATTCACTCTCCCTTTTATCAAAATTACCTCACGTGACTGAATTCCCCAGCTGTCTCTATCAATTACCTCCATAGTTCTGTCAAAAGACTCATACTCCCATAATCCACCTCAATCCTCAACCTCTAAATCATTTGCATGCACGTGTGTCTTTTAAAAAACAAACAAACCTCCCATTTCCCACAAGTTGTGTTACAAAACCATTATGGCATTCACACTAAATACGTAAGATAAACTCCAAAAATATCATTAATCTTAAAAAATACGTGCTCATGTCTGCATTGTTAATAACTAATCCCTCCCAAAAGCAATATGAAAATGAAAATGAAACAGTCCCGGCTTTTCGGCTGCCACAAAAATCAACTTTAACTGTTCATGCTCAATATCCAAGAGTGTTTGTTGGAATTAACTTCATATCTTCTGTCTCCGTGATGACGAATTCATTACTCATCGTACTTCCCATTATTCAACATCCATTGTAACCATAGGGTGCAAAGCTCTTGAAGGCGATGAATTGCGAAGCAAAAAACATGTATATAGAGCTTGCACTCCTTCCCTTTAAATTATTCCAAAATTCAAGACTTGTGTATAAGTGCGTGCGTCCAGTGTCCGTGGATCGCCCTAACCACAGTCAATACTCATGTATTAGAAGAAAGAACACACTTCTAGCGTTCCCACTGTCGCACTGCTAAGCGTAGGAATTGATCCCGCCAATGTATTATCTTTATCCAGTACTCCAATGTAATCTCATAATAACTGTTTCATTGTCCAATGTTTATTCCATATACTATTATCTTCACATCATAACGGAGACAGTGTGGTCAAATCTGTAGTCTTTATTAACGTCTTCAAGTACCAATTGTACGCCAATCCAAGCTTTATACAGAGGTACGTCCACATCAACCACTTTTTGAAGTTAACACACTTTGTGAATACCCAATGCATTTCGAGCCTGCCTGGCTCTTCGTCAGGGGTTACTGAAAATGCAATAAACAGTATAAGTATCCTTGTAAACAATGTTTTGGATGTAAAACTCAACGTCTAAATCCGGCTAATTCATTTTCAACTTCATATCTTAAACAAACAAAATACAAAGTGCAAATGCTGCTGCTTGTTACCCCATGTTTCTCCCAATGTCACCCACAACTGTGATTGCCCATCTCATACTATAAACGTAAAAAACATCGTGCCGACCATTTCATCAAAAAACCATACTCTGGATTGTGAATCCTCCCCTGTTCTACTCCCCTTTCACCCCCCTCCTCAACACCCCTCCTTCTTCATATCCCACGTTTTTTCTTTAAAAAAACAGTCACCTTCAGTGCTCTTGCCCTTCACTCGGTACTCTGTTAACGGACTGCTTCTTCCTGCTCTCGATCGTAATCGAAATGATCAGCTGTATTCACTCTCCCTTTTATCAAAATTACCTCACGTGACTGAATTCCCCAGCTGTCTCTATCAATTACCTCCATAGTTCTGTCAAAAGACTCATACTCCCATAATCCACCTCAATCCTCAACCTCTAAATCATTTGCATGCGCGTGTGTCTTTTAAAAAACAAACAAACCTCCCATTTCCCACAAGTTGTGTTACAAAACCATTATGCCATTCACACTAAATACGTAAGATAAACTCCAAAAATATCATTAATCTTAAAAAATACGTGCTCATGTCTGCATTGTTAATAACTAATCCCAAAAGCAATATGAAAATTCCAGGAAGTCAGCATCATCCTGACGGCATCTAATACACCTCGCATCTTCACGCAGACCAAATTTAAACAACCTAACAGGCGTATAATATATCTGATGTATATATTTAAAATAAATAATTCGCAGATTGCAATTGGCAGTTAGACGTCCTGTCAATTTACAGCACGTTTCCCAGTTCTCATGTGTTATGGGGTTCTCTAAGACAGCATTCCATTTATCCAATGCCGGGGAATCATCCCATTCATTTTCACGTTGAGATGCCGAATATATTCCTGTTATCAGTCCCCTACATTCACCACCCCTCAAAACAGTCTGCAGCACCCTGAGCATTTGCGGTTCTCTTGGAAAATCAGGCCACAGAGCGCACACCGCCGACCGCAATCTAACATATACAAACCCGTGCATGAGTGTGTACCGTTGCCCAGCCTGAAATTCTGCCATCGTTAGGAAAGTTCCATTCCGATACATATCCCCCAACTTTGTAATCCCTGCCTGGTGAAGAATATTAAAAGCCCCTCGTTCCTGCGCCACTGATATCCCCGGATGTGTTTCAAGTAGCATATCAGGTGCATAGATGTATTTTCTGCCAGCCCGTTTAGTTAGGGCATTCCATGCCCATACAGTGCAATCAACTTGGTTAATTTCCCTTCTACTACCGCTGTTACTTCTATGAAGAATCCTAGCTGGCAATGGCATTGGATGCACAGCATCCGCTTCCACCGCTAGATGTGGCATATATTTCTGTGGAAACAGCCAGTAATGCACAAATTGCGCCTGGGCACATAGGTAATATAATCATATATCTGGCGCCTCAAATCCACCTCTCTCGAAGGGTAATGTCAACGTGTTCCAGCTGCACCTCGGCTGCTTACCAGCCCAAATTAGTGACAGCAAGCAAGTTTGTAATGTTTTAAAAAAGGCAATATTTAGCTTAATTGGTACATTGATAAAAAGATACAGTAACTTGGGAGGTACTGTCATTTTTACAACAGCGATTCTATCTGCAAGTGACAATGGCAGATGCTTCCAACGTGAGATTTGTTCGGTTAGGACATTGACGGCCCTCCCATAGTTCATATTTAACACAAGTTCTGGATCCTTATGCACCCATACCCCCAAATATTTCACCGGGTCAGTCGACCAAACTAGTGGGTAATCAGACACCACCCTTCGAGTACAGTCAGTCAATGGGAAGATTGTAGATTTCGCCCAATTTATCCCCAGCCCAGATTGCAATTCAAATATAACGTATTCCCGCCGCAAGGGGGAAAGATGCGTGTCTGGATCCCTAACATATAATAACATTTCGTCCGCATATAGCGAGACGATTAATGGGCGCTGCCGAAACCCCAGTGTGGCCTCCAAGTGCTTCTGCCTTATCTTGCATGCCAACGGCTCCAATGCAAGGGAAAACAGCATCGGGGATAATGGGCAGCCCGGTCGTGTGCCCCTACAGATTTCAAAGCAATCTGATACCCATCCATTCACTCTCGCCCGTGCTACCGGGTTGGTGTATAAAATCTGTACCCATTTTACAAAGAAAGGTGGCATGCCCATCCGTCGCAGCACTACAAACATATTCCTGAAAGCAGATATTTGACAGCATTTTCAGCCCTAGGCTCTTAGCGTCAATTCTGTCGACTGCCCCAAGGTTATAAGGTTAGCCCCGGGTTGCTCTCAGCAAGAGTAACGGAGTTGCTTCAAAATTTTGATGAGGAGGCATTGTCCTATGTAGATGATATTTATCTGACTGATGATGAATTATTGGATCACTTGACCAGGGTGAACAACATAATTATGGGGTTCGCCTCTGAGGGCTCCAAATTTAACTTTAAAAAATCAAAAATTGCCCACCTCAATGTCTTAATTTCGGGATATGAGCTCTCAAGCGAAGGAAAAAGGCTTGCAGCTAACTTTTTAGAAAAGTGTGCGCTGCTCCAACCTCCAAGAACTCTGAAAAACTTACAATCCGTTTTAGGATTCCTAAATTTTGGCAGAACATACATTTTGGATTACGCAGAAAAAGTAAAACCTTTCTACTATTTAATCAGACCTGATTTCTCAGTCCAACACTGGACACAGGAACATACAGAAATACTACGTTCCCTACAAGCTTACATGATAGCTTCCAAATATTTATACACATGTGTAAACACTACGAATTTGGTGATCCGTGTAGTCGCAGGTCAATCTGGATACACTTACCTAACCTTCCATGAAGGCGATATTGTACCCACTGCATACAAATCACATTTGTACACAAACGCTGAGATGCGCTTTGCATCAACTGAAATTTTTTTAACAGCAGTACAGCCTGCTGTAGTGAGAGAAAGAGCACTGTATCAGGGGAAACGAATAATTGTCGTAACTCCAGTACTAACCTTAGAGGCTGCTACAAAAAGCTAGCATTCCAAATGCAAAACCACTGCATCCAGGGTGGATACAATGGGCTAATTCTCTCACTGCAGTAGATGAACACTACAAATTTGATTATACATATAAAACTCAAGCATTTCTGCAGTACGAACAAGAATATCCTCTCCCGAATTAGATAATGCCTCTAGATCATTATGAATACATTATTTACACTGACGGATCTGCTCAGCCTGCCGTAGGAAGTAAACAGCAGTACAGCGCAGCTTGTGCGATTGTAAAGGAACGTATGCGGGACAGCAAGTTCCGTCCTAGGAATACACAGACGCAGTCTCTAGGAGATTGCACGGCACAACTAGCAGAACTAAAAGCCCTAGTACTGGCACTAAAAAATACGGATCGAGAATTCCCCACACTCATTGTGTGCGATTCGTTTTACTGTGTCCAGTCATACAATGAATATCTTCACTACTGGGGTCAGAATGGTTTTAAAGACTCAAAAGGCTGCACAATAAAGCATAAGTTGCTTTGGAAACAAGTGGCAGAGCTGTAAAAAGGCTTGCTGCGGGCTCACGTGATTCATACGCTGAGTCATCAATGTATTGGTGTGCATGTTGAAGGGAATTCATTGGCTGATGAAGCCGCCAAGGCAACAGTGCGAACTGCTGCCGTTGTGGCAATCACTCGTTTTCGCATGAAAATAGACGGAGACATAATGGTAGCTGTCATTGCTTCACGCAAAAACAGCTCAGCCGTGCCAAAAAGCTTTCCACTCAAATACTCCTACAAGTTAGATGCACAAAATATACCGTATGGTCAAATTCCAGGAGTGGGGGATAGAGTAAAACCAAACATAGATCGCAGATTAGGTTTAATTCTAGCTGCACACTAGGGTCTGGGTTCAGCACACGCAGGGATTACTGCAACAGTTTCACTACTGAAACAACATTATTGGTGGCCAGGTTTAACGAAACAGACAAAAGCATTTGTCCTTAAGTGCGACATCTGTCAGCAGATGAAGGGTTTAACCATAGCAGGCTCACCACAAACACCACTATTAATTTCAGACAGACCTCTCGCATGTGTCTATTTGGACCACTGCGGCCCCCTACAATCTGACGGGGCTTACAAGTATATCTTGGTAGCAGTGGATTCATGCTCTAGATTCCTGTGGGTTTGGACTCAGCTCTTGGCTGACGCCCAAACTGTTATAAAGGATTTGCGAGTCTTCATAGGGTCATACGCAATTGGCACATTACATTCTGACCATGGCCCCGCGTTTAGCTCTCGGGCTTACAAGGAAGCCATGGAAAGTTTGGGTGTAGCATTGCAGTACTCATCTCCGTATCATCCTGAGGGAAATTCGATTGTGGAAAGGAAAAACCGGGACTTAAAGCAATCCTTAACAGCAAGGGTATTAGGCTCGGGTGGCAGTTGGCTCAATCACCTATATGGGGTCCAGAGGGCACTTAATATCATGCCAAGAAGCTCCCCGGGAGGCCGTACTCCTTATGAGGTGCTGTTTGCGACGAGAATGTGGGCACCCGACCTCGATTGTGGCAGCACCGTGGCGGATGAAAAAGGATTTGACATGAATGATCGTTTGGCTGTTTTACAGGAACTCAATGAATTTCGGGCATTATATAGCAACGTCCAAGTAAAACGCACTGCCACTGGGGAAGTGAGAGCTGTTCCGGCAAGACCTGCCTGGGTCCCAAAGATCGGGGATCTGGTCAGGGAAAATTTTGTGGACAAGAAAGAATTTGGGCCATCATACAGAGTGCCTGTACCTGTTATGTTACTGTCATTTTCTAAAGTGCACGTTCACCTGGTGGTCTCTTGGCACTAGGTAACTGATCGGCCTTGATCCACACTTATTGGTAAGCCTGTTTAAAGAGCCATGTCTTCAGGAGTTGTCTAAATCTAGTGTAGTTAGAGGTGGTCCTAAGATCCAAAGGCAGTGTATTCCATGCTCGAGGGGCAATGACAGAGAATCTATGCCATCCAGTCCTTTGTTTTTTAAATGAGGGAAATCACCAGATAGTGAAGGTGGCTGGATCTCGGTGCTCTAATGAGGCAGTATTTAGTAATCCGAGATTTTACAAAAGTGGGACAGTTCAGATAAAGGGCCTTACAGAACATACAGCACACCTTGAACATTGTTCTCTGTGCGACTGCCAACCAGTGAAGGTCCATAGTCACCTGGGAGATGTGGCCATATTTGGACAGGTTGTATATCAGCCAGCGGCCTGATTTTGGATTAACTGGAGCCTGCGCAAAAGGACTTTGGGAAGACCCAGGTAAAGCGAATTAGCATAGTCAATTCTGGAAATGACTAGGGCTATAATTACTTGGGTCAAGGCCTCCCTAGTAAGGAATTTCTTTATCTTTTTTATGCGTCGGAGTTGGCAGAAGCTTGCTGATGTCACTGAGTCTACCTGCTGCTTAAATGATAACTCCTCATCGATAATGACACCCAGGCTTTTTACCACCTTTTTGGATGAGGGAGGGGAACCCATCTCGTTGGGCCAGAACGAGGGAACCCAGCGATCCATCTTACTTTTTGTGATAATTATCTCTGTTTTATCAGAGTTCAACTTCAAATGGTTGGTGTTCATCCAATCCCGGATGAACAACATAGTGTCCTGAAATTGCTGTCGAGACGTGGGGCTGTCGTTAATCGTGAATAGCAATTGCATGTCGTTCGCATAGTTAAAAATGTAAATTTTCTTGTTTTTGAGGGCATTCGTCAAAGGCGCGATGCAGATATTGAAAAGGTGGGGAGAAAGAGAGGAACCTTGTGGTACCCCACAATTCAGTTGTACCTCTGTTGAATTAAAAGGGGGTAACCTGACTGATTAGGATCTATCACTAAGAAATGAAATGATCCAGTTCAGCGCAGAGTCCCGAAGACCTGCAGCCCTGACCCGGTCAGCAAAAATGATATAGTCGACCGCGTCAAAAACCTTAGACAGGTCCAGTAGTACCAAGGCTTGAGTGTTGCCATTGTCTACTCCCTTACGCATCTCATCAACAACAGACATGATCACTGCTTCTGTAGAGTGTGCCGGGCGAAATCCCGCTTGAACCGGGTCCAGGAAGTCTGACTCTTCAATAAATAAACAAAGATGGTGGGCTACATGTGCCTCAAGTAATTTTGCCAAATATGGTAGAAGGGAGACAGGGCGAACATTTTTCATATCCGTAGGATCTGCTCCCGTAGGACCTGTCCTGGCTGTCGAAGGAACAAGAACAGTACTTCTTCCCCCACTTGCTGGCAAAAATGAAAAGAGATTCGTCTCCATTGATCTGATCAAACCACACTATGAAGCTGATATTGAATAGCAGGCCGCGTGTGCTCCTGGGTAGCTGCCGATCTCCTCTTGTTACCATACAGGAAGTTCAGACAGAAAGACTAATAACATTTGAAGAATCTACAATACGAAGTAACAGAGTTGTCAATAGAATGGAACTTGTGCCTATTGAAATCGAACATCAAAGCACAAATGACACACAGATCTCAATTCGGCCTCATACCGATATCTATGTGAATATACCTCAAAACGAGTCATCTGCCAGTTCAACAAAACCTGCTGAGCTACCAAAGATAGATCGAACTGCATCCGGCTATTTCATCAATTTTGATACCTTCTCTCTGGATCCATGTGAACCTGAGTCACCGCCAGCGCCAGTTTCCCGCAAAAAACAACTTCAGGAGTTCTACTTTTGGTTGGGAAAGACCTACCTAGTTTCACCCTGTTTAGTGACTGTCTTTTCCTTGATACTGAATGGGCATTATCTTCCAGAACGCTCCGCAGTATCACATGTGAACTTGGTACTGAAACCACATACATCATCCCACCATGAACAGAGAGATCTGTCCTTTGTGAACATTACAGCAGTTCCAGTTCCTGAGGGAATAGTTTGGGATAGGGTTTCATATGATGTATTTGGTCCCACTGAACCTTTGAAAATACCACATGTATTTAAAATGTCTTTGAATGATATCTTCACCTCCAGTACATTCTCTGACAATTGGGATTTTGAAACTGTAAATAGTATGCTTTCTGATTTAGAATAATCTGCTCTATTCTCGAAGAATGAAATGTATGATGATACATCTGATTTTGACACTATGTACTGTTACCAACACTATGGTCATCATTTTCTGCATAAGGCAAGTATACCACGCAATGTTCTTACATACCACCAATGGGAACATTGCCCAACACCACCGAAAGGTAGTTCACAAACGTTTGCTCAAAAGTTTGCTTATTTTTCTGGCTTTAACACTTCAGACCCAACCTCATACTATTACAAGGTTGCACCTACACATGCAAAGAAAAATATGCTTACTAATACGAAACAGATATACTCTGCATCCTTTATTTCCTAACTATCTGAACAAGGTTTCGACTTATGGAAGGACACTATAGACATAAAATCAGTCTGGGGGACTAGGGAATGGCAGGTTCAGGGAACTGAGGCGTTGTTTAGAGCATGCCTCATACCACAACAGATTATCTTCCTGAATTACACTGTGCAACAGACTTCCTGTCATGGGTTAGCCAAGATTAAGGACTTGAAAACACCTCATATTCCCTCGCTTTCACACTTTGAGGGATGGCAAAACTATACAGAAAATAGCGGGGGTACACTAGATGACTTCATGCATGACGTTTCATACAATTCATCAGAACTTAATTGGAAGGGATGGTTAGTTTGGCCTATCAACACAAATAGGCGTCAGTCAAGATTCAAGGGTACCACCGAAGGGTTTAGTATCCATAGGCCTGACTTATGCTATGTACAACGGGAACATCCGGGGGTGGTGACATCCTACAGTGTTGGGGAGTTATGCCTAGATTGGCTAAGAACCTCAACACTGTCCCATGTGGAACAACACTTGTCCTTACTATCAGATGACATGGATTTTAGGGATTTTTTGCTAGGTCCCCGAAAGCCACGTCTTAAACGCTTCTTATACGCCATTTACATTGAAGTTTGGAAAATCTCTCAACAGGAAGCTGCGGAGAGGTTGCGTGAAATTGATAGGGTTAACCTAGAAAAGGCTTCGGCAGTGGTTGACAATGGAATGACCACACTAACTTCCAGGATTTATTCACTGGGCAACATTGTGTCTTCTGCTATATATATATAATGGAACAGGATCTGTCCATACTACAATATGGGCAATCACAGCTAAGATCGATACTATTACTGAGCTGGACACTACAATCCTTGCGCTCTGGTCACGTGCCCTGGAGATATATTAACAGTATGTCTCTGTTTTCTGCTTATAATCTAACAGAAAGACAGACAACAATGGCACAAAGAGATGCAAAATATACAATGCTGCACATTAAAAAATTAGACCAACTACCTTTCACCATGACAGAGTCACCATCCACAGAATGGTTAATTCATGGCCATATAACATTGCCAGTAACGACTTTCCAATTTCAATATTGCCTAGAAAAACACCAGGTAGGCAGATATGAAGCAATGGGTAAGGACTTCATCCATGAATCTTGGGAATTACTGTATAGATTTAGATGCAGGAATGGGGACACCGAGGTGTTTCTCAGCGGTACAGACTGCGAGACTTCATTAAGTGGGTCTCTAATTTGCCAGGATATAATGCTTCACGGGGCCTGTAATGGTTCAGTTGCAAACCTATCCTGTCATTTAAAGGAATCCCCAGCTGCTGTGAATAATCCAGTGTTCAGGCTGCTCTTGAATGGGAGTTACTTAATTCTGAATGATCAAGGTTGTTGAGGGATGCTTCCAGGCATCGCATATCTAGTCACAGTGAGTTCCAGGGTTACTTGTTATATGCAAGTATTGTTTCCACCGACCCACACAGTCAGGGAGGCGCTGTTATGGCCTTTGTTGAATGTTTCCTTTATACGGTTTGATTCTGTGAGCCGACTGAAAGCCATGCTTTTACAAAAGGATGTACCCTTAACCTCAGCCCGAGAGACTTTTGATCTTTAGGTTGCAAGGTCCTCAGCTGAGATACAGGCACTGGTATGAACAAATTGCCCTTTCCGTTTCGGAGAAATGGTACAGCGTATCTTAATATGTCTGATACGAAGGGTGTAGTACACCTATTTAAGACCATAGGTTCTGGACTAATAAGCACCTTTCAGACAGTTTTCGGAGTGATCTCAGACTTTATGCACTCCGTATTTAGAAGCATTTTTGGAGGGCTTCCGCTAATCCTGCTACTGGTAGTGGGTATCCTGATTTAAATTTTTCTGCTATGCAATAGACGTCCCAGTCACCAAGGAGATGGAAAAAACGCTCTTGGAGTGACGTTATCGTGACCGCATGGTACTCCATCTGGGCACACCTCGACTTCGAGAGCTAAGCGAGTCTTGGTTCCTATCATTCTGACCAGTCTGGATTGGCTGTGTTTTGCCTGTTCTCCGCTGCTTGTTCTGCGGACAAGAATGCGTGTCGGATATCTATCTAACACTTCCATCGGTTGCGCCACCGGACGTGGATGTATTGCTGGACCCGTTAAAGGCCCACGTAGTGCAGTGTCCTCAGCGTATTCCCATGTTTATGTCGGCATTCTTAGAGCCACCACGGGATGCTTCAGCTACTGTTGGAATGGATACCGGCTCTACTACTGGCACACAGGCTTTGGATTTTCAAATGCTTCCCTAGCATCAGCTGTAGGAACTGAAGAAGATCATCTTTGCTCGATTGACCTGATCTGTGAGGTGTTACAGGGACCACCGGACAAGAATGCGTGTCGGATATCTATCTAACACTTCCATCGGTTGCACCACCGGACGTGGATGTATTGCTGGACCCGTTAAAGGCCCACGTAGTGCAGTGTCCTCAGCGTATTCCCATGTTTATGTCGGCATTCTTAGAGCCACCACGGGATGCTTCAGCTACTGTTGGAATGGATACCGGCTCTACTACTGGCACACAGGCTTTGGATTTTCAAATGCTTCCCTAGCATCAGCTGTGGGAACTGAAGAAGATCATCTATGCTCGATTGACCTGATCTGTGAGGTGTTACAGGGACCACCGTCGGTGAAGGCAAGCAGCAGTGATGTTGCGCCTCCCACACAGGACACATAAACATTTGGCTCTCCGTGTGCTGGGAAGAATTCGGCCTTTTTCTAAAACAACCGTAATTGGAATTTTAAACAAAAATGTTTTTTCCTCACTCTTACTGAGAATTATGGCTTTCAGGCGTACTCAGTTACTCGAACTTTATATGTACTATTTTTAAGGACTTAGAGAGCTTTTTATATATTCAAAGGACTTATAAAGTTTTTTTTCTGTGGTTTTTAATTTTTTTTACATTTTACGTACTTTTAGATATGTTTACGCTGCAATGTTTTTATCATTGATTAGAAGGACATTCCTTTTTATATATATATCGTGATATATCGTGCAGTCGGATGAGGAGTGGATGTTATCATTCGCAATGTACCCCAATATAGGCCTGGGTAGTCTCCTAACCTTTCACCTACATTTACTCTGCCATTGTATTACATAACAGGTTTGGTGCTGACCTTTTACCTAGATTAGGTGCTGCATAAATGTCATGTGGTTTTCTCCGAAAACTAGCCTCATTTATTAAGCATGAGGATTCTCAAAATCACAGCAGGCTTACCATCTTCTGCATAATAACTATGTATAAGGTTCATCATTATCGTCATCCTCGGCCGACATGACACAGCAAGGTAGAACCCCTGAGGGTACCTTTTGGGTATATAAGCACCATATCTTTGCTGGGGCAGGCAGAGGAGAAAGACTTCCATGTTGACACGAGACGCTGAAGTTCCTGCACGCAGACACCCCAGCACGCCGTGGTCTGACATCCCTTGCGGGGTGTCCATCTCGAGACCAAGACGTGGTCCTTCACTCTCCCACATCAGGTAATGGGGTTGGCTCTATCCTAAGGAGATTCTTGTCTATACATCTACATTACATACATGCTAGGTACATTTAGGTACATCTAGTTAGGGATAGCATCGTAGGAGTATGCATTATTAATGTCATGTATTTATATGCCAGCATATATCCATTGGTTTAGCATTATGGTAGAAATCTACCATCTATTTACTCTGTTGGTGCTTAAACCAGTGTACATCTGTTTCTGTCATATGGTTGTTGCAGCACATGTATTTTACGCTAGAATGATGCTGGTTCAATAAATGCTTATTGAAAACGTCCCCCATCGTTTATTCTGTGTATCTCTCTGAGACAAAGTGAGAACGAGTGTGTGAAATTCAATAAAAATAAGATGACTCAGTTGTAGCTGTATCCAAGTTCCAGGTTTATTCTTAGGAAATAGTTACAGGAGTTGAAGTAGGATAAACAGCATATTAATCCAAGTATGTATGTACAGGATAGTAAGCTCCACCGGGAGCAGCAACCCTGCTGCTCAGCCTACATAGATAAACTGACTGATACACTTGAACATACACAGAGGCAACACTAGCAAGCATAAAAAAATATTACATGAGCAGATTTCAAATTTAGTGAAACATAGTAAACGTCTAGCATATAAGCAAGAGAGATAAGCATCATAAGAATAAAATAAGGAGTACATTAGACAAAAATACAGTATAGATAAAGGATAGGAGAAATAAGAATAAATGCACTTTTAACTCTTCAGATAAAAGGAACACTGTAATGCCGTGCAGAATAAACATTTAAAATTAGGTGTGTGTGCCACCGCAGATTAATAGGAATAGTGACACGTCTAAAGAAGGCACAATCTTTGTTGGAAAGTCATGAAGGTGTGCACATCACCGTGTGCAATTGGCGCTGAAGAAAGTACACTAGGAACGCCAAAGAATGAGAAGATTAGTAAAGTAAATACCGTTATAGCAAGGAAGTTGGCGACACTCCGTAAACAATCCAGGCAATAATACCTTGTTGTCAGGATACCAGGTAGCAAAAACCTAAATAAAAATGGCCGCTACGCAAGGTCACGCTGCGTGACCTCGCGCGATGACAAGAGCTTGTACCATAGGCTCGTGGTTGTGTTCCATGGACTTGAGGAGGAAGACGTCATGGAGGAGCTCGAGATGGGGCTCGAGAAGGATGATTCTCCGAACGCCAGAGCTGCTTGAAAGATGCAGATGGAGGGGAGATTTACCAACCGTCACTCAAACTGGTAAGAGTATTGTTGATTCTAAATACTATAAGCAATGCTCTTCAGACACAGTTCTACTCGTTGCAAAGCCAGAAAAAGCGATATCCTTCAAAGCCAGAAAAGCGATATCCATAAATTGCTAAGATGCCGTAGCAAACTGTAAGAGTACTGTTCTGTACTTTTCACTTCAGGTAAATGCCCGTCTGAAGGAGTACACGTAACTTTCATCACAAAACAAAAACATCCAAACACAGTAGAGGGACTGTAGAAGTGATGCAGGCACACTCGTTCACAGGTTAGCAGGATGGCTCACTGGCAGTAGACCGGGTCGTCCTTTAAGTGTGAGCCAGGTTGATTCAGCTAGAGTTAAACAATGCTTAGTTAGCACAAGTCCTTGTTGACGCTAAATTAATTATCATTAGGCAGCATCAGATCACATGCCCTGGGCTGAGGCTGTCAAGACACGGACTCCCACGCAGTCCAAGTAGCGCTTTTGTAAGTAGAAAGTTTTTGAACAGCAGGTTGGCACAAATAGCAAAGACAGACAGAGGATAGTCAGCAGCAGAACAGTCACTCACAAGTAAGCTGACTCACCAGCAGTAGACTAGGTAGTCCTTTAAGTATGTTGCAGATAATTTAGAAGTAAGGCAATGCTCTGGGTTGAGACTGTCCGTTGGAACCAGACACCGGTGGGGCACCCAGACGCAAGAAAGTAATTTTTAAACGTTTCACTTCTTGTCTTTAGTTGCAAAGATGATCTCTTTAAGTTCAGTGAAGTCGTGTTTCTCTCAAATGGGTCCTTTTTCAGCTCGTCGCCAATGTGAAATTCAATAAAAATAAGATGACTCAGTTGTAGCTGTATCCAAGTTCCAGGTTGATTCTTAGGAAATAGTTACAGGAGTTGAAGTAGGATAAACAGCATATTAATCCAAGTATGTATGTACAGGATAGTAAGCTCCACCGGGAGCAGCAACCCTGCTGCTCAGCCTACATAGATAAACTGACTGATAGACTTGAACATACACAGAGGCAACATTCCATGACATCACAGAGACTGGCTGAGCAGCAAAGTACAGGACACAAAGAAAGGACAGAGTAGAGAAGAAGGCAAGATACCACAGTGTGACTGTGCGAAAGGTACTGTACTGTTTCCACGATCCCTGAGGAGTCAGGGTTGTCATGTTCGATAGTTGCCAGAAACTATTCACTCCTTGGTAAGAGGAGCTCATAATGGCACTCTGAGCTAGCTGGTATATAGGCGACATATCCGGTGGGGGTGTCTGGAATCAGTCTGGACACCAGTCCCACAGTTTATGTTGTTTAAACGCGCAGATCCTATACAGATTTATAGGAACTACACAACAGTGGATTGGAATTCCCTCTCCCTACTCTTACACAAAATAAGAGCCCAACCATCACATCCTATGAGAAAATTCACTTTAACAAATGGATTATAGAGTGAACTAAAAGCACATTCATTTCGTATATTTGGCCTAAATGTTGCTCAACTCAAAACAACTCAAAATTTTTCACTTCACAAGAAAAGCTTTTGCCCTTAAGTTTGTTTTAGTCAGCAAAGAACTTTGTTCACTTATGCAACTGGCCGACATGCTGGAAGATGACAGTTGTGCCTTAATTTACTAATCTGTTTATGACATGTAGCCGATAGCTAAAGAATTAGAAGGTCTTATCACTGATACTAAACTCTTATCTTGTAAGATGCAACTCTTGAACCGGCCTCGAGCTGGCACAGGGAAATTCCACTATTAAGCAATTTTGTATTTAGTCAGGTAATGCTGCTCTGAGTTTTCTATATAAACGCAATGATGTGTGTTGAATTTTGTCCAGTCTACACAGGCCATCTGAGGGCTGTGTTGTACATTTTACCCACTTGAGTGTAATAAATGTCTTAAGAAATAAGCTTGCCTCCGACTCTTCGCACTCCAATTGAAGGTGGACAGAGTGGTGTTGACCAGAGCAAAGAAGTGCGTTTTCCACGCCTATCTACAGGAAAATGTTAATGATCCCAATACTAAAGTTAAAATGAATGGGATGAAGTCCCCTCCCATACATTTGTCCAGGGGCAAATATTGGGGCTGTCCCTTATTCCCATCTTTATTCGTCCTTACTATGGAGCCTTAGAAATCAACAGTAACCCCCTTATCAAGGGCATAGTAGCAGGACCCTCCACTTACAAACTAACACCCTTTGTCGATGATATTCTTTGTTTTATTACACAACCAGAATAGTCTCTCCCTCTTCTGGTAGCAGAACTTAAAACGTTTGGTGAAGCCTCTGGATTCCTTCCTGGGGTTGGCTGTACCAATGACTTGAGATACAATATCCATATCAGCCTTCGTCCATGGCATTAGAAGGCCGACTGCTCCCAGTGCTTAATTTGAGCCAGTGGTTTCTGGTGCTCGGCACCTGCACTTAATTATCAACACCAGCACTTATGACAGTCTGCCACATGGTGGCACCGTTTCTCTAATTTAGAGACAAGCACAACAAAAGTTATTTATGAATTCAAAATACATAAAAAATAACTAATATCTGCTGCCAAAGCCATTCTTATAGCTTCGGGGGCCTGGAATAGTCAGAATTGTACACTTGTAGGAGTGTGGTGGTTAGTAGTTGTGTTGTTACTGTAATTGGCAGCACTGACAGCACCAATGGGCAGTGCAAGCTGAAGTGGCCTCCTAACGAGGACCCTGGCATTTATTTCTTTGCAAATTCATCACTGACTGACCCACTGCAATAATTAAGGGTTAAAATGACAGCCTCCCTGTCACGGATGTATATTGCAAACCTACCTTTATTGCTAAACACACTTTTCAAAGATCTCTATCACTGGGGAAAACTGGAGGTACCATGGCTTGGATACATAGCGGCAATACAAATTAATTTCCTCCCACGTCTGTAAAATATGTCACACTCTTCCTCTTCAATTCCCCCCGTAATCCTAAAACACATTCAAGACAGGTTGCTAGCTTTCGTTTGGGGAAACCAAATGCCTAGCGTATCCAGGAAAACCCTACTTACATCCATCTGTGAGGGGGCCTTTCTTTTCCCCATATGGAATCCTATGTTCGGGTGACACAAATACATCCCCTACTGGATATAGTTCAGGTGGAATCTGGGAAGCTGTGGGTGCAGATGAAAAGAAATGGTACAACCATACCCCTACACATTCTCTCAGAGTTACCCCAGAGAACAATTAATAGGGAAGACCTACTGCTCCCAGCTACAGCGACATTGGGCTAATGGTCAGCGACAATAAGAGTGGGTGGAGTGATGACATCTCCCTCACCTTTCACACCTATCCTCAGTAAGCCCGACTTCCCACCAGGATTTGCAGGGACTGGTTCATGGCTCCAACTGCAACTTCGGCTGCTCTACATGAGGTAGGTCAAGTCAAAACATTAATGGCATGTCATCAAGCCTTTCTCCTCCCACTACCAGACCCATTTAAATACATTCAACTTACATACCGGGCACAACAACAGAAGCAGAGAGAAGCGGGTCTGCACTATTCTACTGCAATAGAGACTTTTCTGAGGAGTGGTTCATCAAAAACTGGATTTCCATGCAATATAGACTACTAAATACTAAACCACCGATAGTCGGTGAAGCTATCCTGTGTTTTAGGAGACAACACAAATCCCTGATGAATCCTGGGCACATATATGGTAACGTGGCCACAAAATTATCCATCTGCACACAGCATAAAGAAAATGGATATAACATTATTATTCAATGGTATCTTATCCCAACTAGACTTTACACAATGTTTGGCCCTCAAGAGTCATGTCTGAGAGGGTGTGATGAAATCAGTTCTATGGCTCGCATGTGGTGGCAATGTGATGTGGTCCAGGATTTCCGGTCAGAAATACTTCAACAAATTAAAATGATAACTGCCGTTGAGTTTGCCTAGGAAACCCTTGTTATTGTTGCTGGGAGATGCATGGGAGGAGATGGAATACTCACTAACTTTTTGCCCGCAGCTCGCTTAACAATAGCACATGCGTGGGAACAACTCAATCCTCCTCCCCCTCAATATGTGGTGATCCAAATTATGGCATACTTATGCCATGGAAAAGTTGGTGGGCTTTGTAGCTGATAGGGTGACCACATTTATAAAGATCTGGACCCCTTTTTAAAACATCTATTTAAAATGTGGAAAGACACAGAGCTGGCCCGGAGCACATGTCCGTGGTTCTTCGTAGATCATGAATCTGCAGGCCGACTCCATCACCCTCGTCCTGTTCAAAAGATGATCCTCTGGCTGACCAAAATTAAGTTCCACATTAAAGTTTATTTGTTTAACTCTGCACTGTTAATGTACCTGATATATTGTAAAATACTAAATTCCTATTTTCTCACCGATGACAGTACTAATGGAAAATGTATGTGCCTGTTTCCTGCCACCTTCTCATGGACATGCAGCTGAAATAAGGACTGTACACTACCTAGAGTTTGCTATGTTATGATTATGGCCCATTGCTTGTATTCTTGATGGCTTTAATGCCCTGCTTCTTTTGCAACCTTTAAATCAAAGTTTGGAAGAAAAAGGAATCTTCTGATCCATCCTCATTCTCCTACCATCAACCAAATGTCAGTGCTCAGGAAGGACTAATTATCAGTAGCAGTAACTAGTAGGTCCTCACAGAATTTCTAAGGGCAGTCGTCTCTCCATCCACCCACCCACCCACACTTCAGAGTCTGGGGCTCCCCCCTCTGCTCCAGGAAAGCAGGCATTACACTTCCTTTACGGCACCCTCTATCTTGAGCCATATCAAACTAGGGCAGTCCAAAATGGATCCTGCTGGTCCCAGCAACCATACTCTCACCACAACACACTTTTAAAACCAAAAAACACTGGTATTCACCAGTTATATGTAAATGGTGTAAGTATAATTTCAACTGCTGTTGATTTCATATGCATTGTTTTTGTCGCCACTGGGTAGTTGTAGTTAGGACAATGTTTCCATACGAAAACCATTTTTTGGTTTGGGTATAACTTTGGAATTGTTTGACGAATCTTCACAATACTTTCCCCCAAAAAGTTCATCCGACACAGCTACTTCTTTGAAAGTTTCGGGGTGATCCATCAAGTGGGTGTCAAGAAAAAGGAGGGGGGGGGGGCAAAACACATTTTCCACATGCAGTTTCCATAGGAAAATTGAACAGCCATATAACAAAAACAGCTGAATAAAATTAAACCAAATTTGGCACAAAGCTAGATCTTGTTTGTAAAGTTTGTTTTTTGTGATTTGGTGTAAATCCATTTGGTAGTTTTTGAGAAGTTAAGGTTCAGAAATGTATATTTCACACCATGGAAGATCGGCAGAGTCAATAGATCTTAAGGTAAGATCTGATTAGCTGCTATCACATCAACAAATTGTGGCCGCAGCCATTTTAGGATTCGGGGGCTCTGCCCCCTGTTTTACAAAAGGGCATAAAAAACAGATGGAAGGGCAGGTTATGCCTGATTGGGGGTGGGTCCCGGTAAAAACCCTCATGGGGCCAAAAATGGATCCATGGTGCTGATAAAAAAAGGCGGGATTTCACCCTCTTTAACAATGAGTCCCCTGTAGTGGGCCAAGGCCCAGGAAGTGACTGATATTTATTGGGAAGGGGTGCTTGTGACCCTCCTCTCTGAGTCTTGCAGAAGCCCTGGGGAGCCCATCCACTGGGGCCTAATTGATCATTTATGGAGGGGGGCATGCGGCCCCCCTCCATGTGCCTTATAAAGCCCCCAAGTCCCCCATCCTCTGGGGCCAGTATTTATATTTTGGGATCGGGGTCAAACCCCCATTCCAGATCTTCTGATTGCCCCCAGGGGACCCCATCCCCCGGGGCCTGATAGAGCTGTCCCCTGGGACACTGTATTTCCCTGCCCAGGTGAGTGTGGACATACCCTGCCTGCACTCTCTCGGGCAGGGAACACAACTTTGTTCCCGCCTGGATGGGGGCACAGAAATAAACTGCTCCCGCCTGGGCAGGAGCAAAGAAGCGGAGCACCACAATTGGTGATGGTTGCGGCCCCCAATGAATCAGGAAATCGTGGTTACTCTGGGTGGGTACCGGGGTACCCACTTTTAAAGATAAAGATCATCTCCCACCAGCACCCAGTATGAGGGTTGATAGGGAGTCAGCCGGGGCATCTGGGACCATGAGGACCCCCTGTGGTACCCAACCATTTGGCCAGATGTGGTTGCCCCAGGTGGGCCCCAGGGCACCCATTTTAATAAATAAAAAAAAGTCCGGCTCCCGCCGTTCCCTTGGCACTCCCCCCCCCACAACCCCCAAATTATAAAAATATAATAAAGTGTGGGTGTCCAGGGTGAGCACCACGGCACCCAAAAAAAGGCACACAAAAAAAAGAATAATTAAATAATCGTCAGGAGCTGCTCATTTATTATTCACTGTTCCGGCAAGGAGCGCCGCATAATAAGCTAGGGCTTATTCAAAATATAATTTTTCATCGTAGTGGCTCCCCTAGATGGGGCAGGGACACCACCAACCATTTTATTAATGTTGTGGGGTGGCTACAGGAAGTGCAGCAGCCTCCCAGAAACATTAAAAAAAACACAGTAGCTTTTCTGGGTCTTTGAATCCATGATCGCAGGAAAGCTTATGATATTTTTTAAAGCACTCCGAGCGGGAGTTGTATGCTCTTCAACTGGAGTGCAGGGATCCCTTGTGGTGGGTTCTAGGGCTGCATTTTGTGGCCTGAAAATGTTAATAAATAAAAAAAAAAGACTGAAAGGCATGCTAATGTTTTTATTAAGGCTTTGTTGAAAGTATTTTATGACAATCACTTTAATTAAACATTGCAATCTGTAAATTTATAAAATGTACATTTGATAATAATTATTGGTGACTCTTTGACAAAGACAATAGGTCTGCTCTATATATGTTGATGTGCTGACACCTTGATAAAGCCAATAGGCCCACTTTTTATATTTTGGTGTTCTGACCTCTCGACAAAGCCAGTAGGTCGACCTTAAATAAATTGACACCCTTTATATTGTTACATCACATAATCAGCCGCACGTGCTTGCGCTGGGTAGGGCGCCCGCTGTGGGGGGGTTAGATGCAGGGCCTGGCCACAGGCCAGGACCTCCACCCAACCCAATGCTGCACACAGTAATGGATATCTTATTTTATGTTAAAAAACATAGAAATTCACTGAAAAAAACAAAGGTTAAAATGACGTTATAGTTAGGAATTGTAATAACGTCTTACTTTAGAATCAGTTACTTTAGGGGCATGAGTTAAAGTTACTTGAGATAACTATAACTTGTGAATTTCATTGGTCTTGTTAGTTTAAAACAGTATGTTTTAACTGATATTTTCATCTAACAATAACATCCCTTTAACCTGTTTTTTCACTGAATTTCTAAGTTTTTTGAAATTATAATCTAAGATATTATTACAATTCCGAAATATAACATCACTTGAAACTGTTTTTTGTGAAATATATAAATATGTATAGACAGACAGATAGACACACAAAACTCGCCCTGCAGATGAATGAGAGATACATGGTATTCCTCATCTGAAGCATAACTTGTAGTGGGTGAGAGGCACCTGCCCGTTCTCCCTCTCTCTCAAGAGAGTGCCATAGGTATAAATCCTCTTGGTGTTTAGCACATATACTAATGCCTCCCTCTTAAAAGTGTGGTTCATGACTACAGAATATGTCAGACCGGACAATGGATCTGATTTTATCAAACATTTATCTTCAGCCATGCTGTATTAATATGGAACAAATTTTACAAGTGTTGGAATTTGTAAAGAAATAAAAATATAGCAGCACATAATCATGTATTTGAACTTCCAGCTCAGCACCGACGACACAACCACCATCAAAGGCACACTTGCATACAGACCCCCAGGACCACGAGCCGACCTCAGCAACGCCAACACTGAACTAATCACCCCGCTCGCCATCGAATCCGAACACTGCATGTTCCTAGGAGACCTCAACTTCCACCTGGATGACTCCACTGAAACCAACTCCACCAACCTCCTGGAAAGACTGGAAAACATCAGCCTCAAGCAGCTGGTCACTGACCCCATGCACAAAGCAGGACGCACGCTGGACCCCATCTTCACGTCTAGCAACAGAATCAGATACAGTCACACCTCGGAACTCACCGGGTTGAACCACTCCATCATACACTTCACCCATGCTGGACCTTCGTGCACCACCCCCAACCGCCACATCACCCCCTACCACAGCTGGACCAAGGTCACTCAGCAACAATGGACCGACGCCCTCAGCATCACACAGCCCAACATCAGCACCAATTTGGACCAGGCAGTAGAAAACCTCAACGCCTGGCTCACCAGCACCGCCGACCAAGTCGCTCCAACCAAATGAGCCAGAATGCACAGACCCACCAAATGAGCCAGCTGGTACACTCCGGAACTCAGCACGTCGAAGCACAGGTACAAACAACTGGAGAGAAGATGGTGCACCAGCAGGAACCACCATGACCGAGCCACCTTGAAATCAGCCCTCAACGACTACAACTGCCAGCTCAAAGCCACAAAAAAGGAGGCCTAGACCCTCTGGATCAAGACCAGCGCCAACCAAACCAAGGACCATTGTCACAGAGAGTCCACTTCCCCGTCAGCCACCGAAAAGAAACTCGATCCCCTCCTTACAGAAACTCTGCAACGCCCTTTGCCCACTACTTCCACAACAAGATAGCAACCATCTATAGAAACTTCAATCCTCAACTCTCTGACTTCCTCAGCATCCCATCAACCACCACCACTGACCACCCTCTGACCACATGGGAACAGCTCAGCACACCAAACACAACCACCCTTATGAACTCCATCCACTCAGGAGCACTCACCAACCCATGCCCCCACCAGCTTTTCAGTATCAGAAGAGACGAGATGAGCCACCAGCTCACCACCATCCTCAATGCCTCCATAACCACAGCCACCTTTCCCGATGCCTGGAAATATACGGAGGTGAGACCCCCTCCTCAAGAAACCTTTGGCAGACCCTAGAGAGCTCCAGAACATCCGTCCCAACTCTCTGCTCCAGTTCCCCATCAAAGTCCTGGAGAAGGCCATCAACCTCCAACTCACCAACTACCTGGAGAGAAACAACCTTCTGGACCCTTTCTAATCAGGTTTCAGGGCCAACCACAGCACAGAGAATGCCCTGATCGCCACAACAGATGACATCTGCACCCTACTCGACAGAGCAGAATTAGCTGCCTTGATCCTGCTTGAGCTCTCCGCAGCCTTCGACACCGTCTCCTACCACACACTCATCAACTGACTATGCCAGATTGGAATCACAGACGATGCGCTCAGCTGGATGGCATCCGTTCTCATTACGTCAACATAATCTCCTATGCCGATGATACCCAGCTCGTCCTCTCGCTCTCAGTGGACCCCATCTCGAAGAAGACCAACTTCCACCACTGTATGAAAAACGTCCCAGCCTGGATGAAGGACAACTGCCTGAATCATCAGGTCAACGCGGTCTCCTCAGCCTGCTTCCACATGCTCTGCATGCTCCACAAGGTTTTCAACTGGCTCCCCATCAGCACTAGAAAAATGGTGACGCATGCCCACATCACCAGCCGACTGGACTATGACAACACACTCTATGCAGGCACCACCACCGAACTCATGCAAAGACTTAAGACGACCCAGAACGCAGCTGCCAGACTGATCCTCAACCTGCCCAAGAGGACCCATATCACCCAGCAACTGAAGGACCTCCACTGGCTCCCCGTCTAGAAGAGATGCCAATTCAAGCTTCTGACCCACGCCTATAAAGCCCTCCATGACCAAGGACCTGCCTACTTGAACCACAGCCTGCATTTCCATTGACCTCCCAGAACTTTCAGCTCACCTAGCCATTACACAGATACCACGCTCCCACCACTGCCACTCCGGAGGGCGCTCCTTCTCCCACCTCGCTGCCAAAGCCTAGGACATCCTCCCACTTCATCTCCGTACTGCACCCTCGCTGACCCATTTCAGGAATGGACTCACGACCTGGCTTTTTGACTGATAACTGCAGCACAGCGTCTGGATACCCTCTAGGGTGATAAGCTGTGCTCTACAAGTACGACTTGATTGATTGATGTACCAAACATTGTGCTGGTTGTTGAATTTAATGCCTGTAACTTAGCAGCAAATTATGCAGCCTCTGGTTCCATGGAGAAAGATGCTTCGTGATCACCATCAGTTTCGGGATAATCAAATCGTATCTTGTTTCAACAAGACAAGGTCCTAATCTCCTGCGCTGAGAGATATAATGTCACAATCTTAAAAATTCTCAAAAATTAGCCCTTGTGCCCTGGTCTGGCCCCATGCAAGACCCCAGAGGCTGGACACAACAGGACATGCCCATCTCCAGTGACAAGTGTGGGCGTGCCAGCCTGCCCCTCCATGGAGCCAGGAGTTGAGCAAGACCCCAGAGGCTGGGCACAGCAGGGCATGCCCATCTGCTGCAGCAAGTGTGGGCTTGCCAGCCTACCCCTCCATGGAGCCAGGTGTTGAGCAAGACCCCAGGGGCTGGACACAGCAGGACATGCCCATCTTCTGTGACAAGTGTGGGCGTGCCAGCCTACCCCTCCATGGAGCCAGGTGTTGAGCAAGACCCCAGGGGCTGGACACAGCAGGACATGCCCATCTCCTGTGGCAAGTATCAGTGTGCCAAATGTTTTCTCCAAGGAGCCAGGTGTTGAGCAAGACCCTAGAGGCTGGGCACAGGAGGACATGCGCATCTCCTGTGGCAAGGGTGGGCGGGCCAGTCTGCGCTTCTCCATGGAGCCAGGTGTTGAGCATGCGGCTTTCTGCAGTGCTAAAGAGGAGGCAGCCTGGCAGAGGCAAAGAGACACGGGCTCACAGCCCGAGGCAAGGCCTACTAGCAGTATGCATAGTGAGCCGATTCTCACAGGCACGTGCGAGTACGTAAAAGAGTACTTCTCGAGTACTCCTGCTCTTCTACTTCCTGTGCTCATTAATGCTTTTGATAATCAGCCCCTTTACTTGTGGGGATTCAGAGCATCCGTTCATTCTTACTAAAGCGCCTCTTAATGTCCTCTTAAGTGTCAACTCACGTCATGGAGCGCACACTGGGATTCGGGGATGGGCTGCAATTACTACATCTGCCCTGGGACACGATGAAAAATAAGAAAAGGATAGGGGCGGGGAGGAGAAAGGAAGCCATGACTCAAGCATGAGAAGAGTAAAGTGGCGCCGACAGCAGGAATAGTGATGTTGTCAAGACACAGAGCAAGAGAAACAACAGGCCCATTGGAGCCAGCACTCAGTGTGAACTCTACTGAGTGAACCCCAGTGTGGGCTGCAGCCTGTCTCCAGCCTCCTCCTGTCCTGACTTGTGACACACGAGCTCCATACCAAAAGCTTTCACTCTGGAAAGAAAGATGGAAGCCCTGGGTCCTGAGAGTGGGCCCCCGCGCTTTCAGGCCCTCTCTTCCGGTCCCCTGCACTGTCATGGGCCCCTCTTCCTGTCCCCCATGCTGTCAGGCCCTCTCTTCCGGTCTCCCACACTGTCATGGCGCTGGCAGGCCCTCTCTTCCGGTCTTCCGCGCTGGCAGGCCCTCTCTTCCACTTCCAGTCTTTTGCGCTGTCATGGCGCTGGCAGGCCCTCTCTTCTGGTCTCCCGCGCTGTCAGGTCCTCTCTTCCGGTCTCCCACGCTGTCATGGGCCCCTCTTCCGCCCCCCGCGCTGTCAGGCCCTCTCTTCCAGTCTCCCACGCGGTCATGGGCCCCTCTTCCGGTCCCCCGCGATGTCGGGCCCTCTCTTCCGGTCTCCCGCGCTGTCATGTGCCCCTCTTCCGGTCCCCCGCGCTGTCAGACCCTCTCTTCCGGTCTCCCGAGCGGTCATGGGCCTCTCTTCCGGTCCCCCGCGCTGTCAGGCCCTCTCTTCCGGTCCCCCACGCTGTCATGGGCCCCTCTTCCAGTCTCCCGCGCTGTCAGGCCCTCTCTTCCGGTCTCCCGCGCTGGCAGGCCCTCTCTTCCGGTCTCCCGCGCTGGCAGGCCCTCTCTTCAGCATCTGGCGCTAGGCATCGGCCTGTCCCGGCTCCATGGGGCCTGCAACAATCATGCTTCTGGCCGCCCTGCTGTCAGTGTCTAGCCTCTTCCTTTTCACAGCCTTTCAGACCTCCTCTCCAGCCTGCCTCGAGGCCGTAAAGCCATATATTGTGGTATTTCAGTTTTTTGTGCTTTTCTGTTGGGTGGGAGTGAGAAGGAAGGAAGGAGGGGGTTCAGAGTTCTTGTGAAGCTGGTCTCATCCGATGCCAGACCCTTTTTTCTCAGAGACAAAGGGGGTTCCCAACAGTCACCTCATGAAACCAAACATCTGATCTTTATTATCCTCAGAGTAGGAAAGCAAAAATGAAAACTTGAATTTCTGTTTTGGACTTGAAAAATGAATAAAAAATAAAACAAGCACTGGCAAAGCCTATGTGGTAGGTAATGGGTTTGCCAATGTCTTTTAGCCATGTTGTACAGCAGCATGGAGTACAGTTGAATGACATTGAGTGGTGGAGTGGCGTACAGTGGAGTGGAATAGAGTGGCTTAAAGTGGCATAGTGTACAGTGAAGTGGCATGGCGTAGAGTGGAGTGGTGTAGAGTTGCGTACAGTGGAGGGAAGTGGCGTAGAGTGAAGCGACATAAAGTAGAGTGGAGTGGCATAGAGTGGAGTGGACTGGCGCAGAGTAGCATGCTATAGAGTGGACTGGTACAGAGTAGAGTGGCGTAGAGTGTGGTAAGGTAGACTACAGTGGCATAGAGTGGAGTGGCATGGTGTGGAGTGCCGTGGAGTGGAGTGGAGGAGAGTGGCATAGAGCGGAGTGGAGTGGCGTAGAGTGGCATAGTGTGAACTGGGGTAGAGTAGAGTGCCGTAGAGTAGAGTGGCGTGGCGTGGAGAAGAGTAGCTTTGTGTGGAGTAGGGTAGAGGGGCGTAAAGTGTTCCTGTTTGGAGTGGAGTAGAGTGTAGTGGAGTAGAATGAAGTGGCATAGAGCAAAGTGGCAGAGTGGAGTAGCTTAGATGGTGTGGCGTGGCATAGAGTACAGTGGTGTAGAGTAGAGAGGACTGGCCTGGCTTAGAGTGCTGTGGCATAGAATGCAGTGGCTTTAAGTAGAGTGGTGCAGAGTAGAGTGCAGTGTCATAGATTGCAGTGGCATAGTGTAGAGAGGTGGGAAGTAGAGTGGCGTGGAATGAAGTGGTGTAGAGTAGAGGGATAGAGAGTAGAGTAGAGTGGTGCAGAGTACAGTAGAGTGGTGTATAGTCCATTGGGATAGAGTGGTGCAGTGGCTTAGAGTAGAGTGGGGTGCAATGCAGTGGCGTGGAGTGGTGCAAAGAAGAATAGAATGGCATAGGGTGTAGTGTTGTAGAGTGCAGTGGCATAAACCGGAGTAAAGTAGAGTGACATGTAGTGCACGGAGTTAGAGTGCAGTGGTGTAGAGTGGCGTAGAGTGGCGTAGAAGGCAGTGGCATAAAGTAGAGTGCTATGGCATACAGTGCAGTTGTGTAGAATGCAGTGGCATAGAGTTCAGTGGCGTAGGGTGGTGCAGAGTGGTATACAGTAGGGTAGCATGGGGTTCAGTAGCATAGAGTAGAGTGGCATAGAGTGCAGTGGTACAGAGTAAAAACAACAAGGTGATGGATGGAATGCTTGAATTAGTCTCAGCCATTGGACGTCACTCGGGCCGCATCCAAATCTATCGTGTTTTTTGCCTACCATGCCCCCTCAGTTTGGACTCATATGCAAATCATGGGAATAGGCCAGCCCAAATTTCCAAGCCAGGTCCTCCCTGAACCAGAACACAAGCAACCTAGGACCGTTTTCGCCCTAGTTGTCATAGAGTAGAGTGCCGTGGTGTAGAGTGCAGAGGCATAGAGTAGAGTGGTGCAGAGTAGAGTGGCATAGAGTGCAGGGACATAGAGTAGATTGGTGCAGAGTAGAGTAGAGTCTGCAAAGTGCATTGGCATAAAGACCAGTGGTGTAAAGTGCAGTGGCGTAGAGTGGTGCAGGATAGATTTAGATTAGAGTAGTGTAGAGTGCAGTGGCCTAGAGTGCAGTGGTGTAGAGTGGCATAGAGCACAGTGGCATAAAGTGCAGTGATGCAAAGTGGCATAGAGTGCAAGCATAAAGTGCAGTGGTGTAGAGTGGCGTAGAGTGCAGTTGTGTAGAATGCAGTGATGCAGAGTAGAGTGCAGTGGTGTAGAGTGCAGTGGCATAGAGTAGAGTCTCCCAAAGTGCAGTGGCATAGTGGTGTAAAGTGCAGTGGCATAGAGTGGTGCAGAGAGTAGAGTGGCATGAAGTGCAGTGGCATAGAGTAGAGTGGTGCAGAATAGATCATCGTTGAGTGAAGTGGCATAAAGTGCAACGGCACAGGATGGTTCAGAGTAGAGTGCAGTTGTGGCAGAGTGCAGTGGCATAGAGTATAGTGGTGCAGAGTACAGTAGAGTAGGTAGAATGCAGTGGCATAGAGTGCAGTTGGATAGAGTAGAGTGGTGTAGAGTAGAGTGGTGTAGAATGCAGTGGCATAGACTATAGTGGTGCATAGTAGAATGCAGTGGCGTAGAGTGGTGAAGAATAGAGTGCAGTGGCATAGAGTATAGTGGTGCAGAGTACAGTAGAGTAGGTAGAATGCAGTGGCATAGAGTGCAGTTGGATAGAGTAGAGTGGTGTAGAGTAGAGTGGTGTAGAATGCAGTGGCATAGACTATAGTGGTGCATAGTAGAATGCAGTGGCGTAGAGTGGTGAAGAATAGAGTGCAGTGGCGTAGAGTACAGGGGAGGTGGTGGGAGGGAAAAGAAGCAACATTTAAGAGAGATGGGTGGCAGGGAATAGAACCTACATGGTCGGGGATGTGAGAGACGGACTGAAGCACTCATAAGGAGTGCTGGAACACAAAGAAAAAAGTAGATAATAACCGGGAGCAGTGGATGGACACAAGTACTTGGTCCAAGCTCCAGGCGAGGGCCAAAGACAAGAAGAGGACATGATGCTACATGCCGTGACAAATGAGGATAAAGGAAATGAGAGCGATGCTGAAGCTAATAAATGGTAAGCTGTGTGCGCTGTCTAGGCGAAACCTAAAAAGGGCTTACCTGCAAGGCCGCACTGGATATCAGATGTCATGGACAATAACTGCACCCTGCATGACTTACAAAGGGTCCTATTATTTGTCCTATTCAGGAGGGTTAGAGCTCTTCTTGTTAAAAGTGAACATGGTTAGTTATTTTTAAATCTGTGCGTTATGTGGCATGTTGATGGCATACTTAGTTGTTGTGTTAAAAACACACTTTTGGTCTCCACCGCACCAAACATTCCACCATCGTCACTGAAACCTGTAATGATCTCAAAAACTCCATCACTTCCGCTGCTGTCCACACTAAACGTGATACCTTCTCACACACCTCACGTCACTAACACAATGGCAGAGGAGGTGGCATTCTCCTCAGCACCCCCTACAGAAAGACACCAATCACTCCACCATGCACTTTCAGGTACCATTTAACATTAATCACTGCCGTCAAGGCCTCAAAGCACCACAGGTTCCTTCTTTGCAGAAATGGACAATTCCGTCTGCGGTATCCAACACGCTCCTCATCATCATGGGAGCCTTTAACCTGGACCTTTCCTTCAGCACACTCTATTCTCGCAGCTTCTCCCTGACCACTCACTACTTAATACATACTTATAAGAACATCCACACATAAGCAGGTCCAACCATTAGTCCTAATATTGATTTATAACACAATATCAAACTGTTTACCATTATTAATCCCTCTTCCTCTGATCAACATGCTTTTTTAGAGTCAATATTTTTTTTATTTTTTTTTATACTTTCAAAGATTAATTACAGCACAAAAAATATACTTTTTGACAATTTTTAAATGACAAAATAAATAGCTTATTTTTACATCAACCGCAATGTGTTGTTTGGAGTATTTTTTTATTTTTATTGCACCACCATTTTTGTTCACTGGTAAGTCCATTGTCTAGTCCTTTTTTCATTTCATTGCACAGCGGATGATGAGGATAGAGGCAGCAGGATCCTGTTTTGATGGGTCAGGAAAAAGCACACATGTTGTAGTCCTTCCACTCTCTGAGGAGCACAGCACAGTGCCTGGTGTGTGGGTGGAAGGGATACAAGACACAAATACTATTCTACTGGAATCAGATAAGGGTGAGGGTTGTAGAGCCTTGCGTGAGCTTGCCCAGCAATGGAACAAAAGTGTAACAGAGACACCCACTTCATAAGTGTGTGCAAAGCGGCCATTCAAGAACTTAAAGTGGACAAGTGTAACCGCGGAAGGCAAACAACGCCCAACTCAGTTAGACAGATGGATGCTCAAAGTTGTGCCTGTTCTACTGAATCATTACCGGAACAGGGAGGTGGAGACCATGTGCACCTCATGGCGGTGGACACGACGCCAAACAGACACAGGAACGCACCCAAATGGTAGACAAAAGAGACATCAGAAAGGCTGCATCCATTTTTCTCCAAGTGGGCAAACATAAGGCCACATTTGTATTGAAAATCTGGATACAAAAAGATGGCAGAAAAGCCTCAGCTATCACCATCCACTGTTGATGTCTTCCAGTGGGGAGCAAAACACCCCACAACAAAAAGGGGGACATTTTGGGAGACGTTAACGTATGGCAAACAGCCCTTTGAGAAGAGGTGCCTGTCCAAAGAGGTGAAGTGCCAGGGCCATGCCTCCTCAGTAACATCACTGCACAACTGATGGGAGGATAATTCATGGACAAATACCTGGTGGCCCTCCACCCTCGGCCCTGCCACCAACCCGATCACACTGGTTATGAGTCTTGGTGTCATGTTAGACAGAGCTCTATTGATGGCTTTGCAGGTGAGACACAACTGCTACCTCATGCTTCCAAACATTAAAAATGGTCAGGAAAGTTTTTAAAGTTCAGCCTCTGGAGGCAAGGAAAGTGACTACCCATGCACTTGTCATATATAAACTGGACTATGGCAATTCTCTGCATCATGGCCTCCTACTTAACATCTTACTCATCTCCAAATACAGAATGCCGCCGTCAGGGTGATTTTGAATCTTCCCAAGTCGGCCTGTATCTCACTTTTCCTGCACATTCTGTACTGGCTCTCAGTAGGTAAAAAGCATTTTCAAAACCATTTGCCTGGTACATAAATCTCTTTATGGGAATGACTCCAAGTATTTTTCAGACAAAATTCAATTACATCTCTCGACTAGGCCTCTGTGATCTTCCTCTTCCCGCCTTCTTTTCATTTATCATCTACATCAGAGTAGAATAAGTGGTTGGGCATTCTCTTACCTTGTTCCTAATTCTCCGCAAGAAAACCTACGTTTTGCCATTTTAAAAGAAGTTAAAGACTTGGTTATTCAACCTATCTTAATCCTTTTCATGCTTTAGGTCCTCTGATCTACATAGTCGAGACCCTTTCCTCAGTAGCAGGTCGCTGTACAGGTTCCTTTAACTTAGCATATCTCATTGCTATGACGTACAATGTATTGGCTAGCCACCACATCATGAGGGACTATCCAGCAATATTCTGAGGACTTGGAAAATTGAAAGATGTGTAAATCACTCTCCACATAAACAAAGCCACAAAACCAGTGGCTCAAAATAACTATCGATCACCAGTATATTTACAACCCCAAGTAGAAGAACTAAAGAGCATACTAGGGCAGGACATTATAGAAGAGCTGTCCCACTCTATGGATTTCTCCCATACTTGCAGTACCAAATGAAACTCAAGGAAAATATGTATCTGTGTAAACATTCAGGAGTCCAACGTGGTCATAGAGAGAGAGCGGTGCCCTGGGCCACATCTCAAGGACCTGATCAGCTGCTTAAATAGAGCCTGCATATTCTGCAAACTAGATCTGTACAAGGGTTATAATCAGCTCGAACCAGATCATAAGTCTCGCTACATTACCACTGTTGGAAATGACCATCTTCTGCATGGTATTCCCCCAGATTTTTGCCTTCTTTGCCTGAACCTGTTTTTGTTAGTCATAGGACCCTGCACACTTTACTCCTGCTAAACAGTGGTAAAGTAATTGTGCTCTCCCTTCCAAACATGGTAAAATTACCTGATTGGTACATTTAATGTATGTATAACTCCCTAGTATATGGTACTGTGTGTGCCTAGGGACTGTAAATTAAATGCTGCAAATGGGCTGGCAAATTTATTGTGACACCCGCTAAAGTAGCACTGCTAAACATGTTGACCAGTCTGTCATTCCAGTCTGTCATTGCAGTCTGTAGTGCTGTTTAAACCTGCCATTTTGACCTGGCAAAATGAACCTATTGCCAGTCCTCAATCTTCTGTTTAATACTTTTAGGTCATCCCTCTGGTAGGCCCAAATGCTCACAGGACAGCGTGTGTGGTTTTTAAAAGGTAGAACCTATATATTCAAAGTTTTACGTGTCCTGGCAGTGAAAAATCGCCAAAGTCGTTTTCCACAGTGGCAAGGCTGGCTCTCCTATAGGAAAGCACTGGGTTACATTACAGCTCTTTATAATGCCTAACTTCGGTTTGGGACTAGCTAGTAAAATGATTCAAGGACTCATTGGAATATGAATTTAAAATCAAACCTAATGGTCACGTCAGATTTTAAATTACTATTTCGAAAATGCCACTTTTAGAAAGTTGTCATTTTCCTGCCTAAGCCAAATGCGTCTTTCTGCCAGTGTCCTAGGTCACCTGACTGTTAATGGCACTCCTGTTGTGTGATGTGTATTGCTCCCTGACAGTGGACACAGGATCCTGGGTGTGGGGAGGTGTGGGTCTTCCTGACAGGATGGCTGGGAAGGAGCTGCACCCCTGCCCAGATTGCACTCCAATGAGTAGCCTCCTAATTGTATCGAGCCACCTCATGACTTCAGAAGAGGCCTAGTTCCGTTTAGGGGATTCCCCCTTCCTTTCTTTTCAGAGTGGGGCCACACTTGACCAACCCCCTCCGGAGTATCTCCTCGCCCCTTTTCTTTATAATTAGAGGAACTTCGTACCCTTCTTGTACACAGTATCAACTGGGGCACGTACGTTGGACCTCTTTAAACTTGCCCCTTTGTCCCCCCTTGTTGGAATTTCAGAAGAGGCCTACCATGTCACTGGCAGATGCAGCTCACACCTGGACCTGTCTGCCCTTTGCTTCACTAGTCAGACTGCAGCCACACCCAGGGGAAAGGAAAAAAGTGACGAGAACCAGTTGTAGAGTTAGACAAAGAGGTGTCCCACACCCACAGGCTGGCACTGGGCATAAAAGGGACCTCCCCAGTACACTACTGAACCGGTCAAGATCATTAGAAGGACTGCCCTGTTGTATGAAACATGAAGGAAGACCAGACCTGCTTGCCTTGAACCCAGGACCCCAGAATCGACTACAAGAGTCAGTTGGCTGATGTCCTGTTTGAGCTACATTGACACAACAAGCTTCCAGTGGGCTTAGCTGCTTCCCAGCTGACCAGACTGAACTGGACCTGGCCTGCTCGCCTCTGCTGTTATGTTATGTTACATGGGTATTTGTATAGCGCACGTACACCAACAGGTTTCTTGGCGCTGTGGAATGTCAGGTGAGTGCAGCTTAAGCCGGGAGCAGCTAGTTATAGGCCAAGGTGAATAGCCAGGTCTTTAGTTGTTTTCTGAACCGCAGATAGTCTCCCTCAAGCCTGAGGAAAGCAGGGAACGCATTCCAGATCTTCGGACCTAGGAAAGAAAACCGAGTCCCGCCGATGCGTTTACGCCGGATTCTGGGCACCGTCAAAAAGTTCTGATGCGTGGATCTCAGAGTCCGCTTGGGTAGGTGTGTGTTGATGAGCGAGACAATAAATCTAGGGCCGGTGTCTTGGATTGCTTTGAAAAGTATGCAACCAGCTTTGAACAAGGCTCGTTGCTCCACTGGCAGCCAGTGGAGGTCTTTAAGCAGGGGGGTGATATGGCAGCGTCTATCCTTGAGATAGATGATTCTTGCTGCTTGATTTTGGATCATCTGCAGACGATGTCTCTGGAATTGTGGGAGTCCAATGTAGAGGACATTCCCATAATCGATTTTGGAGAGAATTAGGGCTATGGTAATTTGGGTGATGGCCTCCTTGCTGAAAAAGCGTCTGATCTTGCGCTTTTGGACAAAGCATGCCGATGTCACTGAGCCGATTTGGGTGTTCATGGAGAGATCCGCATCAATGTGAAGGCCCAGACTCTTTATAGCTGGTTTTGGAGTGGGAGCCACACCTAGTTCAGGGGGCCAATAGAAGGGGGTCCAATAGGCAATTTTACTGTGGGGAACAATGATCTCGGTCTTTTCAGAATTTAACTTTAATTGGTTTTCATTCATCCACGTTTTGACGTGCAGCATAGACCTCCTAACGAAGTCCTTAGATTCCGTGGAGTTATCAAGGGTGAAGATAAGCTGCATGTCGTCAGCATAGTTGAAGATCTTTACTCCCATCTGCCGTAGACCCGAGATCAGGGGACGTATATAGATGTTGAACAGAATTGGCGAAAGGGAGGAGCCCTGAGGAACGCCACAGCTCAGAGCTACCGTTCTGGACTTAAAGGGCGATAACCACACTGACTGTTTACGGTCCTCCAAAAAGGAGCCGAACCAGTCAAGTGCTGAGCCCCCCGAGACCCGCTGCGGCAATGCGATCCAACAAAATTTTGTGGTTCACGGTGTCAAATGCCGCAGACAGGTCAAGGAGGATCAGGGCCTGAGTGTGGTCTACATCGGCCTGTCCCTTGAGATCGTCCAGTACCGATAGAATCACTGCTTCGGTGGAGTGCGCAGGACGGAAACCTGCCTGATGGTTGTCCAGGAACTTAGTCGTCTCCAAAAAAGAGCTGAGACAAGTGGCCACATGGGTCTCCAGCACTTTCGCCGGGAATGGGAGAAGAGAAATAGGTCTATAGTTCTCCAGTTTATTGGGATCTATGCCTTGCTTTTTTTGAAGTGGGATGACCACTGCTTCTTTGAAAGCAAGCGGTACAATGCCAAGGGACAGTGAGAGGTTCAGGAATTTAAGAAAAATGTCTGGGAAGGACCGATAAATTGCTTTTGAGACGTTAATGGGACAGTCCTCCTTAGGGGAGCCTGATTTAACCTTTACTACGAGGTCTAAGAAGCATTTCTTATCCGTCAAGGGGAGAAAGTTGAGCGAGCATAGATTGGGGTGGTCCCTGCTGTCTCTGGAACTACAATTGGTGGGGGCGATAGAGTTTTGAATTTTTTTTATTTTTTCTAAAAAAAGGAGTTCAGGTCATTGCAAAGTTCCTGGCTAGGCACAAAGGATGGGGTCACGCGGCTAGGGTTAGAGAGTTCGTTTACTATCTTAAAGATTTCTTTTGAGTCATTGTCAGAGTCGAGTACCCTATTAGTAAAGAAGGCTCTCTTAGCCTCCAAGATAGCCGCTTTATACTGGTGTAAATTGGTGGTGAAATAAAGTTTATCTTCCACTTTATAAGTTTTACGCCATTTCCGCTCAGTTTGGCGTACTTGGAGTTTAATAGTTTTTAGGTCCTTATTAAACCATTTAGAGGCTTCGTGCTGCCTGGGACGGTAGGTTTTGGTCTGTAAATGAGCATGGAGGCTAAAGGCCTTCCTTTGCCAGTCAGTAATCTCGCTCTCCCAGTTGTCTGGATCTCTTTCCGGTGCCGGCTGCTCCCTGGACAAAGTTTCTACTAGTTTTCCCAGATCAACCCGGTTCCAGTTTCTAAAGGTGCTTTTTGAGTGAGAGGAGTTAAAACTCAGTGGAGAAGCGTGCAGATTAAAACTGATGATATAGTGATCAGACCAAGCACAGGGTTGAACTACCAGATTAATCAGGTTGACAATAATTGACCACACTTGATCAAGGGTATGGCCTTTGATGTGCGTGGGGGTATCAATGTGCTGAGTGAGGTTAAGGCAGGCAAGGGACTCAGTGAGCTCCCTGGAAGACTTTCCCCCATCAGTCTCATTGGCCCAGTAGTTCAAGTCACCTACTATCATTACTTTATCGTAATCAGTGGTCAAGTACGCAATGTAATTAGCAAAGACTTTGGGAAAGTCAGGCATTGTTGTAGGGGGTCTGTATAATACCACATAGATCATCGTACTACTGTGTAGATTTAATTTGACTACAAGAGAGTCAACTGACGGAATTTCCAAGTGAGGCAGGGCAGAGGCGGATAATTCTTTTTTAATAATCGCAGCCACTCCTCCCCCTCTTTTTCCTAATGGTCTGTCCGTACGTAAAATAAAATAATTATCAGGAAGGGCTGCCAAAATGTCAGGGGAAGACTGCTCTGTGAGCCAGGTTTCAGTCAGTAATAGCAAATCAGATGCATCAGTGTCTAAAATATTAAAGATTTCTAATTGGTGTTTAGCCATGGAGCGTGTGTTTAGGTACATGACATTAAGATCTTTAACCGGGCATCTGTCCATGCCAGATGAGGGTGACACCAACCGACTCCTAGAAAGTACACCTATGTGAATGGTATCAGTAGCGGCCAGAGGTTTGGAATTTAAAAGCCCCAGGGATTGCAGTTTTTGTATCATTCGCCCTTCAATCGGACATACCTTCTTTGGTGCCATATCTATGAGGCTAACTGCTGAGTAGGTGTACCTTTGGGCAGAGTGTGTGGGAGTGAGTCTTGACCTCAAATGTGGTCCTCAAGGTCCTTGATCCTTGACTAGAGATAGAGTGCACTTCTCACTCCCGAAGGTTTCACTGGATTTGGCACAGAGCAATGCAGAGTCTCATAGAGCCACGCAGCTCCTCACCGAAGGTGTCACCAGGATCCAATGCCAAGTGGCACAGAGCCCAGCAGAGCCGTGCCTCGCAGCTCCCGACTGGAAGGCTCACCGGATCTAAAGCAGAGTGAAGCAGAACCTGCAGGGCCCCACCACGCAGCTTCTCACTGAAGGCTTCACTGAACCTGGGCCAACCGAAGAAGATCCGCACAGTTCCCTATTGAAAGGCTACTTGGATCCAATAGGAGTGATGCAGAGCTGTGCCACTTCATCCTCACATCGAAGTCAGAAGGTAAAACTTCCAGCGGGAGAAACCTGGCCGTGTATATGATCTGCACTCCATCATAGTCAGCCTAAAAGTGTGAGTTTGTCCCGGTCAGGCACAACCATATACCGCAGTCGGCGCTATTTTTAACCTTACCATTTGGAAATTCATACCTCGGTTCTACTGATTGGATTTTTGTGGTTGTGGTGTCATTTTATTTATTAAAATGTACTCTTTTTTTCTAAATAGGTTTGGGGATTGTTCTTGTGTTATGTTTTCACTTTATTACTGTTTGTGTGCTGCATAAATACTTTACACATTGCCTCTAAGGTAAGCCTGACTGCTTCGCGCCAAGCTACCAGAGGCTTAAGCACACGTTTCACCTACACCTTCTTAAATATTAAAGATGGTGTGCTCTCTGTAGACCACCTAGCTTACGTCATCCACACATTGTGCACCAAACTGATAGCTAACGTGAGTCCGGTAGGGCTCAGACCAATTCTGGCTCAGCAGAAGCCAGGCCAGAATTCCTGAGATGGATCATCACATATGCAAGAGGAAGACTCACAGAAGTGTGGAAGTCTTATTCAAAACCTGAGAAAGTAGGGTTCACCATATTATGGGCCTGTGACTTTCATCACATATTTCCGGATGGCAAACTCTTTACAATTGTAACAGACTATCAGGCATTAATAACAATACACGGAAACCCAAAGGCAAAGATTGCACGGAGAATTGAAATGCTGGGAATGTGACTGATGGACTACAACATCAACATCATCGATAAACCTGGAAAGCATCGTAATCCGGCCACCTACGTCTCTCGATACCCTCTTCCCCATGGAGGCACCACGCAATCCTTGGAGGAGGAATACATCAGCTTCGCACTGAGTCAATCCACCCCAGTGCAAAATTCAGTGGAAGAACTGGTTCAGGAATCACATAGGACACCTAAGGACTTCACAATAATGGAAGTCAAGGCCACATGAAATGACAAAGGTGAAGGTATGTCAATCACAACAGCCAATACACTGACAGAATTGATAAGGATGAAGTTCTAGCTTTCAAGAATGTTCAGGAAGAGCTGTCAGAAACAGAGCAAGGAATTCTATTACACGGCACAAGAATAGTAATACCAAAGTCACTACGATGCTGAACTGTTAACATCGCTCATGAAAGCCATTGGGGCATAGTAGCAACCAAAAAGCTACCCCAAGACCAAGTCTATCTCCAGAGACTGGACAACCTCATAGAGGTGACCATTCAAATATGCCACCTATGCCAAAGTACAGGGCAGCCCTCAAAGACTACACAGCTACAGGTTTCTGGCCTCTCGGACGCACTGCGGTTGACGTTGGCAGCTGACTTCTATGGTTCGCAAGACACTGGGGGACAAGTTGTTTTTCCCTTGGTGTGTCAGGTCTCGTTTACATTGTCAGCTGCCATACTGCCCATGTTAGATGACATCTTTGTTGCATGGGGCATCCCAGCCATACTCAAAACAGACAATTGACTGCCATTATCAGGGGACGGTTGTCACAGATTCATAGCGTTCATGGAGATTAATCACAGAAAGATCACGACTGCATGGCCTCAAGCAAACGGTAGGGCACAGCGGTTCTTGGCCACAATAAAGAAGGCAGTGCAATGAGCCAAATTAACCTAAATATCGAGAGGCCAAGCCTTCTGTCCAGTCTTACGTGACTATGGCAACACACCACACAGCTCCACAGCGAAGTGTCCCTCTGAACTGGTGTTTGGAAGAAAAAGCTGGACATGACTGCCCCAGAAGGAGGAAGAACTTCTGAGAGACCATGACAACATAGCAGCATGAGTTCAAACTGCCAATAACAAGACGAAGAGCTATGCGGATCTACGCCGTTGACAAGTGACTGCCAACATCCAACCTGGCGACTCAGTGCTAGTGCGACACTGTGAAAACGGGACAGTGGACACCACTTTCATAACAATACGATTGACAATCACAAAAGTCAAAGGGCAGCAGGGTCACTCAATAACCAGGAACATCTCACAGTTCAAGAAATATCACACACTGGGAGAAGATGAGAGTTTCAACGCAAAGGAGGAGAGGAGACAGAAATGGTTCTGTCCGACCAATAGCTTAGAACACGAGTCCACGAAAGGGCCATGATCTCTAAGCATGGAGTCCCAACAAAAGCCTGGGGCTGAGCAGTACCCAAAGTGCAACATCAGAGAGCCCTAGCTACTAAAAGAAGAAGTATGACAATCAGGGCACATCCCAATTCTTAATCTATTTCTCTCTGATTCTGCCCTTCTTGCTTTTGCATCTGTGTTCTGGTTCCACCTTACCTCCTAGTAATATACCCTGCTTCATCCTCACAACATGCAGTGTAGTTTTCATGAGAATGTGGGAGATGTCGTGCAGAGAAGAGGGGACAAGGGAACAGTGGCCACCGTGCCCAGCTGCTAAACAATGGACACAACTTCCTGTGAAGCTGAGGGAAGGAACATGAAGTTATTGGGGTAGAGAACACACACACATCAGCAGTGAAGGAGGGCTGAGTAGCACATGCCCACAAAGGGGCTCACAGAGACTGTTTCACCAGAAAAGGAGATTAAGAATACTGTCCCTACCTGCATATCTCTGTGTATATCCAGCTGGCATATCCAGCAAGAACAGCACACTACTCCTCTTTCAAAACACAGTGCTCTCTGCGGTACCCTGCTCCCCACTCCTGGAGCTCTGAAGCAACTAAAAGCGACATGCAGCATTTGCAAAAAGCCTTAAATTAAATAAGTCAATTTGCCAATGAGACCCAGTCTGAATAGAACTTTTGAGTCAGATATCTACTGAAAGGGAACACGAGCAAATCTAGACATATTATTACCGTATTGGGTCCCACTGGCGAGATGCCACCAAAGTCCATAGGCCCAAAGAGCTAGAGAGCCCACACATGGACATGCCTGTACCACAAAGGGTGCATCACGAGGAAAAACAAAACTCTTGGGGATCCACAAATGTGGGCCTCAAGTTTGCTGTGCTGAAGAGATCCAAACTGCACCTCCCCATTTAGGCCAACAAGGACATCTGAGTGATGAGTGTGTTCTGTTGAAGCAGGCGCGTGTCCTAGCAATGTCGGGACATGGTCTAACAGTTTGGGTTGCACTGCTCCTTTTCTGGCCTAGTTTGCATACAGGTGGTCCTCGCCTGTAATAGCACAGACTGCTGCAGCATGATGGCATGGAATGTTAACCATAGTAGCTACCAGTGGTTCACATTAATGCAAGTATCATTCCTATAATTTGTTTCTGCACCTCATCTCCTCATACAGGCCAAAGACTGGCTTTCCCCAAAGATGAACATCGAAACGAAAGACTGAACTGCCACTTAGTTTATATTTCTTGGCCTTGTCGTGGCCTGGGGTCATGGACATCAATTAATGGTAGCCAGGAGTAACAATTGTTGCCCTCGCTTGCCCTTTTTTTTTATCCCTGGCCCTCACCTGTCTACCTCAAATGTCAAGGGCAGTCAAGGTTGTTGTTAAAGGAGAAGGTACACAGCGCTCCTACAACCCTGATTCCCCTCTGTGACCTCCCCTCTTTACCCTTCTGAAATTGGCACTCGAGGTCAACCTTGTGATGTCACCAGGTGCGAAATGAGGTCTCTTCCGGTACCCTGGCATTTTAGCCTGGGTGTTGGTCTCCAGCTGCCTGCAGCTTTCAGCAGCCTCAACAGTAGGCCCTTTGATAACTACTAACACAAACGTCCAGCAGAGGAACAGGCTCAACAGTATGGCTTCATGGAAGACTGCAGCTCCCACCACAGTCCACCCCTTCCTACGTTCACCCAAAACTTTCATGCAATTAAAAAATAGGCCAAAAGCAGCCTGGAGTCAACCCAAGCTATCGAAGGCACCTTATTAGAAGTCGAAAACGAATCTGCGACTTAATTCACAGCGATCATCTGAGCGCCCCCCTTCATGGTGATCAGAATGCGTAGATTTCACAGTCAAAACATTGCTTCAAATTCCCATAAACCCCCTTCGCTTCCTCCATATCCTGCTTCTCACACTGAAAAAATCCCTATAAAAGAGCCGAAACACCTGGAGGGACCCAATTGGCCAATAAACTTTCCAATCTGTGTAAATATTTCAGCATGTGTGTGTGCATGAGCGTTGAAACACTTGGGCCTTTTTTTAAAGGCGGTGGAGGAAAAGAGGGTGGTTGAGCAAGTCATTGTATTGTGGTCTTCTCACACAAGGCCGCACACATGGCTGCAATAACTCGATTGCTTCAATATCTCGAGTGTTGAACTGGCTTGATGTTTCTGGGTACAGTTTACTTTCATAGGTTACAGATAAAACAAGCATTGGCAAAACCAGCCAGGCAAGACAATTGGCTTTGCCAATGATTGAGGCTTTTGAAATTCATAGGCAAAACCATTAGTGGAGACAGTGGCGGCCGAGGACATTTGAAAATGGTGAGGCATAAAAGTTCAGGATGAGTTCTCCGTGGCGAGCGAGCCCAACCGTCATAAAAAGGGTTTGGCGGGGTTCTGCCCCCCAAAATGTTTGAAATAAGAGTGGCCAAATGGTGCTTTTTCAAGCAAATCTGAGAAAGCAAGAAGGTTAATAAAGCAATTGTGAAATTGTAATCGTGACTGACTACTCCACGTTAGCAGGGACGCAAATGTCACCAGTGCAGCAGGTACTGTGGCACCAGGGCCCTCTGCACCCTAAAGGTGTTTTTGAACTAAGAAGACAGCTGATGAAAGCCTATTTTCCTTGTTTGCATTTTGGCACCGCAGGGCTGAGGCCACTACCAGTGGCAGCTGCCACAAACAAATGGTGGTGGGCCGGGTGGAGGGAATGCGGTAGGAGTCCTGTGACGCGGGCGGGGGCGAGGGGTAGTAATAAAATATTAACAAAAAAAAGAATTTACCTGAAGCCGCCGGCCGCCTCCTGCATCGCGCCTCCTCTCCTCTTCCTGCTCCCAGCAGCCCATGGGACAGACTCCCATCCAATCACCATGCTGTAGAGCAGCGCAGGGATTGGCCTGAGCGGGCTGAAAAGACTCTCTGCTCAGGTCATGGAGTCTGTGGGGTTTCTCCAGCCCGGCTGCTCAATGCAGCCGGCCTGGAGAATCCTAAGTGCGCATGTGTGTTTTGGATAGCCTGAGGTGGCTGGACAACACACATATGCGCACTTATGGAGTGCACATAGCACTCCTCTTCCCCCTCCTATGCCTCGGCCCCGCCCCGCCCTACAGCGCTGGCTCACAGCCTGGAATGAAAGGCTACAACATTGTTTTATTTTTCATTTGCTGGCTCTGATCCAAGTAGTGGGGTGACGCTCCTCTGCCATTGCGGAGGAGCCGCCACTGGCAATTACCATAGACTTTATAAAACTTTGGCACCCTTGCTTCAAGGTCCAAGCTGGCAGCGCGTTCTTACACTCAGTGCCATGCGTAGGTGCCAGTCTGCATTGCTGAAATTTGTTAAAGATTGTTTCAGCTGACTGTCACGTGGTTTTAGACACGATTCCCATGTGAAAGTGGAAGTTTAGGCCGGGGCATGAACACTAAACCAGGGAAGGAAATAAAAGCGGGAAGTCGTACTTGGAAGGTAACGGTAGAGGGGGAAGCACACTGTCCAGCCTTCTGACCCATCACCTACCTCCAGACAGCTGGAGCTTGGTCCAATGAGAGCAGGGCGAATGTAGGGTGATGGGCAGAGAGCTGCCGCCGTGGGACCTAGGGAACCAGGTTCGAGTCTCGGCATCAGTTCAACAACATCCTGGGATTCATTCTGGCCAAATCTTAATCTCCTTGTGCCTAAAAAACACAAATGTGTCCTTGTGTAATGTAACTCGTGCTATTGCAAAGCGCTCCAATGCCTTTCGGTCAAGTTTACTCTACATATTAAAACTGCAATTCTGCAAATAAAGAGAGCTTTTGTGGAGAAGAAAACTAGCGCCTACAAGTAAAAGATGGCGCTCTCAGGGCGAGAGCAGAGCACGGCTGTGGGGTGCATACATGGCGCTCTCAGGGCGAGAGCAGAGCACGGCTGTGGGGTGCATACATGGCGCTCTCAGGGCGAGAGCAGAGCACGGCTGTGGGGTGCATACATGGCGCTCTCAGGGCGAGAGCAGAGCACGGCTGTGGGGTGCATACATGGCAGCAACAGCCCCGATCCAGGTGGGAGACGCTTGAATTTTAAAAGCCAAATATGACTTCATTTAGCTTTCTCCCACAGCCTCAAATTGTTCCCACGTCAATACAAGCCAAGAGACATGCCTATTTCAAATCGATAGGTAAAGTTAAAAAAAAGCACGAACAAGCAGCAGATTCGTGGCGCTGAGACATGACTCATTCAGGCTCGGAAACAGGCGGAGACTGAGCGTCATTATTCTAATAACACTGATAACAGTTTGTGCTCATTATTTTCAGAAGAAATGCAATATATTTAAAGCTGTTTCCTTAGGAGACGGCACGATTATTACCTGAACATTTGCTCAAAACTCGTGAGCTGCCTTGGAGCGTGCATAATGGGAACTTTCTGACCATGCTTTGTTGTACGTGTCTCCTGAGCCAATCTAGTCGCTGCTCAGTGGCGGCTGGTGACTTTTGAAAGTGGTAGGGCGCAAAAGTTAGTGATGAGTGGCTGGTGTTGAGTGGGATTCTCCCCCTGAGAAAAGAGTGGGTAAATGATGCATTTTCAAGCATATTTGAGAAAGCAAGAAGGTTAATTAAGCAATTCTGAAAGTGTAGTTATGACATCAATAATGCTCACTAACATTACTGCAAATAATCTCTGTGACGCCCTACCATTTCTCATACGTGAGATCCTGTTTTGATCTAAAAGAACACTTTTTTATGGCTGTTACATGAAACATAAACACAACATTTCTCTGCAACATATCTAGAATAGACTCTCACACATCACCTACATTCAAAATAAATTAAAGGAAAACGTATTTAAATCAATTTGTTTAAGAAGAATTCAATGTCACCAGGGCAAGAATCTCTGCAGAACAGAGCTGGCTCTATAAGGAGGCCCCTGAAATTCTGGGGTGCTGGGCCAGAGCTGAGCCCACTTTGTTCATGCCTTAAAACGCCTTTGACCAGGCCCTGTGATTTTGTTTGTCCGGACAAATGATTTGCATTGTATTGCTTGCATTTGGAAGCCCGAGCTTTCATCAAACCACTTTACATAGGCTGCAAGCCATTTGTTAGGCCATAAACAAGCACTGCACACATGCATTAATTGTCACAGGTGAAGCACAGGATCGGGGAGCACTGGAGAGGAAGGGAAGGGTTCCTTGAATAATTACCACCAAGAGGCACGAGTATGGCCCTGAGTATCTTATATAATAGATACCAGGCTGCATCAAACATCAAGCTTGCTTGTGACGTGTTTCACGACAAGCTACAGGACTCTGCCTGTGGCCTCATCCTATGCGTTGTCAGAATCATTCTCAGGCGCTCTTTGCAGACAGACGTGCATCCTACAGTTCCAGGGACATTATTATGTGTCGTCATCACACTCACAGAGCTGAAGTGGGACAGCCACAGAAGGGAATCCCATGCATGGGAGCTACAGCTCGTTTTCAGAGTGTAATACAGTAATAGCATTACCAATGGCCTGTGTTCTCAGGCATTAATTATTAATCAACAAGTCATTAGCATTACTGACATCCATTCTGAGTTCATGTGCTTGGAGGTGGCAGAAAATCTGTACGGATGGGAATTATTTGCGCACTTTACCGGCCTTTGATGCGTGAAGCATGGCAGGACTTCACCAGGCACCTGCACAAAGCATAGATTGAAAAAGGCCGTTCGACCGTAGTGCAGTTTACCAGTTTGTGACATTTTAGGCAGCTGTGTTACTGAGAATTTAACAAAAATAAGCACTAATTTGAATGAATGCAAAACATGTTTTTTCAATTTTCTCAGTTGCACACAACTTCATGAAAAGCGGATTATTTCATTAAAAAAATGTAATGTGTACATTTGTGCTATTGGCAAGGTGGGCATGTGACCAAACAGATGACCAGGCGTCTTGATTAAAGAAATGTAGCTGTATCTGGGCAAACGGCTGTGCCAATATAATTTTAACAGAGGCGTGCTTTCTTCATTGTAGCTCACCAGGTTTTGCTGCTTTTTCATTCACAGTGCTGTTTGTGCTTTTAAGCTCAACTTTTGGCAGTGCACTATGGCCAAGTTTAGTCCATATTGTTACCCTGAAGGCAAAGCATCAAGCAAAGTGGAGTCAGCGTAGTACAGAGGAACTGCTAGTTGTGTGTGCTTGGAAGACAGGAGGAACGGGAACTGTGTTCGTTTACAGGGGGTGGGTAGCGGTGCAGTGTGAAGGAACAGGGGACTATGTAGGTGTTGTTGTGCAGCTTTGGCTTATGGCACAGAGGGTGGGAGCACAGATGTGTGAGGCCGCATGTCCATTTCTGACAGCTAACAAAGGTCATTTGTGCATTCTTAGCTGTGTGTTCCAGGCAGGTTGAAAGTGCTCTGCAGGAGAACAGGTAAGTGTGTGGGGGTGTTTGTCGGGTGAGCAGCAGGCATTGTAATGTAGGGACCGGGAGCAGGGAAGGACAATGTGACAGACCGTATGTGTATGTGGTCGTGCAGTTTAGGGGAGCAGATGAGGTGGAGTGCCATGTGGGGGAGGTCGGAGATGCAGTGAGTGTGGGAACAGGAAAAGCAATGTGCGTGTGCTGGAACAGCAGATCCCTGATTTCGGATGGCCTGGAATGCGGGTGATGACCAGGGAGGAGGGCCTTTATGGAAACTCGCAGCCCAGACTGTAACTTCAGCCAGAGGCGCTGCTCTCAGCCTAGCCTGGGGGAAGCAGGAGCAGCCAGTGCGGCCCTGGGATTCTACCGCCTGCCAGCAACGCTGAGAGTGTAGCATCCATCCTGCCAGCTCGGGACACACACTACCATCAGCGCAGGGACTCTAGTGCCAGCAGCCTGCACTGATTTTTTTTTAATCCGGAGTTTTCCGTTTTTCAGCAATCATGCGAGATTACCGAAGTCTCAGCAGTCATCTTGGCTTCCTAATAAAACAAGCATTGGCATAGCCAATAGGTCTCGCCTTTGGGAAGTAATAAGTGTTTAGGCAGAGATATTGACTTTGTGTTTGTTTTTAAGCTGTGTTGTACAGAAGTTTGCAGTATGCTGAAAAGTTATAATAAAGAAGTGGGAGAAGCATTTTTAGATATGAAAGAAAGAAAGTATTATGTACAACAGAATGACCATATTTAAAAAGTATTAATAATAAGTAATGACTATGTTTTTTTTTACCTTTGAATGCTGGCAACTTGTATCTGCTTGTCCTAATTGTTGCTTATTATGGTTTTTATTGTTAAAGGGAGGGGGGTATAAATAACAGGAGAGTGAAGGTTAGTTAGTTAGTTAGTTAGTGAGAGTGATAGATTTAGTGAGTTAGTTAGTGAGAGATAGTGAGAGAGTCAGTTAGTGAGAGAGAGTGAGAGAGTTAGTTAGTGAGAGTGAGAGAGTTAGTTAGTGAGTGTGAGAGTTAGTTAGTGAGAGTGAGAGAGTGAGTGAGTTAGTGATAGAGAGTGAGAGTTAGTGAGGTAGTGAGAGAGAGTGAGACTTAGTGAGTTAGTGAGAGTGAGAGAGTTAGTCAGTGAGAGTGAGAGTTAGTGAGTGAGTTAGTGAGAGTGAGAGAGTTAGTTAGTGAGTTAGTGAGAGTTAGTGAGTGAGAGTGATTTAGTGAGTGAGAGTGAGAGTTAGTGAGAGAGAGTGAGAGAGTGAGAGAGTTAGTGAGTTAGTGAGAGAGAGTTAGTGAGTGAGAGAGAGTTAGCTATTGAGTGAGAGTGAGAGAGAGAGTTAGTTAGTTAGTGAGAGTGAAAGTGAGAGAGTTAGTTAGTGAGAGTGAGAGAATTAGTTAGTGAGAGAGTTAGTTAGTGAGAGAGAGTGAGAGAGTTAGTTAGTGAGTGAGAGCAAGTTAATGAGTGAGAGAGAGAGTAAGTTAGTGAGAGAGTTAGTTTTTTTTTAGTGAAAGTGAGGAAGTGAGTTAGGTAGTGAGTGTGAGTGAGTTAGTTAGTGAGAGTGAGAGTGTAATTTAGTTAGTTAGCGAGAGAGTTAGTCAGTTAGTTTGTGAGAGTGATAGAGTTATTTAGTTTGTGATAGAGTGTGAGTGAGTTAGTTAGTGAGTGAGTGTGAGAGAGTTAGTTAGTGGGTTAGTGAGAGAGTTAGTTAGTGAGAGTGAGAGAGTTAGTGAGTATGAGAGAGTGAGAGAGTTAGTGAGTGAGAGAGAGCTAGTTAATGAGTGAGAGAGAGAGTAAGTTAGTGAGAGAGTTAGTTTTTTTTAGTGAAAGTGAGGAAGTGAGTTAGGTAGTGAGTGTGAGTGAGTTAGTTAGTGAGAGTGTAATTTAGTTAGTTAGTGAGAGTGAGAGAGTTAGTCAGTTAGTTTGTGAGAGTGATAGAGTTATTTAGTTAGTGATAGAGAGTGTGAGTGAGTTAGTGAGTGAGTGTGAGAGAGTTAGTGGGTTAGAGAGAGTGAGAGAGTTAGTGGGTTAGAGAGAGTGAGAGAGTTAGTTAGTTAATTAGTGAGAGTGAGAGATTTTCTTCCATGTTTTTTTAAACAGTGCAAATTACCTACACCCGAGTAGTGCAGGGTACATATGGATAATACTAATAAGAGTGTAGCAAAGTAAACTGGCAGAATGCTGAAGTGCAATTATATAACCCTAAATTACATTTCATTACTTTTCATCCCTTTAAAAAAAAAAATCACTTTCCACAATATTATCCTGGAACAGTTACACTAGTAAATAAGCAAACTGGTCTAATTTGGTGAAAGTTGCACTCTCACAAATATTCTAGGACTGCAGCTGGAATGGTAATTTGCGTCCTGGCGTCCTAGGGCGCCCTCCTGCTGGGAGCACGATCGCCTACAGTACTCTGTGCTTAGGCTTCGAATGCACCTGCACAGCGAGGGTTTGGATTCATTAGCTGGTCGCTGAGATGCGCAGTGTGCTTTCGGGTGTGAACCGGAGACTGTCACTTGGATGGAAATACCAAAGCCTAGAACAGGCTGCAGCTTAGACGAGGCCACGCTGGTAGGAAGAGTTTGTACCAGCCCTTAGGCCAACAGATGGATTGCATTTGGGCCACCGTGTATGAAACTGTGTACAATAACGCACTGCATAAATAAGGGTTATTAGAAGGCGCTAAGTACAATCTACCAAAATTAAGGATGCAATAATAATTCGACTTTTATGTGGAGCAAGCTGCTATGGTCCAGCTGCTTTGCATCGCAGCATGTAGGACGTGCCTAGTACCCACCCCAGCAGCACGAGTTCTAACAGAACGGGGAAGCTGAGTCGAAAAATCCCCCAAGCTCCATGTTCCATGCAGGCCTTCACAGCAAATGCAGCGCGTCCGTTGTCTGCCAAGATGCTGGGGCATGCGCACTGCATCCGGCGAGCTTCACATTTAAACCCGCAGGTCCCTCAATATAATGGAAAGATTCAATAAACGTTGCGCATTTCTGAAATATTACTTCAAAGTAACTGACAGCAACATTAACGAACTATGCAGGCATCTGTGTATCTACACGTACGTAAGTGCATATATGTATATTTAGACACATTACAATTCAATTAGACACATTACAAGTTTAACGCTTTTGGCAACAAGGGAGATATCGGGTCCTCTATCAATGCGATGATTTGTGCATTGAACCAACCACTCGTCCACTTCTGAGCCGTGTCTGCAACACAATTTCAAAAAGAGGAGATACCATGATTACAGGGCCACTTTTACCCACAGTCCTTACAGTCAGACAGAAAATGCTGCCTCTATTACTGTCCAGAAAGCTCTGTTTGTAACGGCAGTTGATTTACAAATGTGCCAGTCCCTCACTCAGCTTTTCACCATCGGCAGATGAAACAAAGGACAACTAATTAAGTTCTAGGCATTTGATTTCAGTGACAAAAGTAAATTTGGTCCCCGAGTATGTGCAATAAAATCGTTCACTTTGATAAGGAATACTCCCTATGTAGGGCTTTAAGTGGAATGAAAAAAGTGTGTCGGGTGGGTCTCCTAAAGGGGCGTGGTCGATGTAATTACGAGCGTGGTACGCTAAAAATATGTGCTTAGCATAGCGTGCTGCCCGAATGGCATATTTGTTGTTTGTCACTGCATCCATATATATGATACAAAAAAGTAACATTATACCTACAACAAGCCAAGACTATTGGCTTTGTCAATGGCTGTTGGCTGCATAAAGTAATTAAGCAACCACTATGGATTTGTTCTATATAATATTGAAAATGCTTCAGTTCTGAAACGGTGAGACTGTGAAAGAACTAAAACAAGTCTCTTTGTGACTGCGAAAGAACTAAAACGAGTCTCTTTGAAATTACATCAAAGGCTTTGAACAGTGGCACTGCTGCAGAGTTAAGATTTTTTTCCCACCCTGAGTGTGAGGGCAAAAATGGAGAGCCCGATAGGGACCCGTCCCAGCACCTGCTTTTAAGAACTGCCGGTGCTCAGCACCGGCAGGACCCGGCCCACTTAAAGCCCTGTCCCTATGTCACAAACATTGGTGAAAACCGGGTTGTCACAAATCCGAGATGGGTCTGTGGTGCTAAACATAAGGACACAAAATTCCACTAGCTCATCATCACACCGCTCCAGACACACACCATAGTGTGCCACGACCCATGGGTGCCCACTTTACCCAACTGTGCTCTATAGGAATTAACCCGCCATAAATGTGGGCACTCCTGGCAAGCCTCAGCAGCCGACGGGCACTGGGGTTTTCTTTTAAGCAGAAGGAGTAAAAGTTAAATGGAGGGAGGTCTAGTGATGTACGTTCACTCTAGACCTCTGGCAACTTCAAAGCGCTGGTTACGTGTACATGTATCGTCATTTAACTCCCGGACACTGCTGAAAGGCTGAGTCAGTTGCTGCATGGCATGCTCACAATTATGTGAAGGGGGAATCAACCCGCCAAGCTAGGTCAACGGCATTAACATACACTTGCGCACAGATAAACCCTACCAGTGAAAGGTGAACGGTTTCATATAATTTTTATTTCCGCCCAGATTCTCTGTCGCTCTCGAAGGCTGTCTTTTCTCTGGCCTTGCCTTCCCTTTTTACGAGTAAAAGGTACACCCTAGGAGGAAATCAGGGGTGAATATGAAGACGAGATAATGTTTTTCGAGCAAGTTAAACACTATTTTGAGGTTTTGCTGTCTTGCCTAGCATGGATGTAAGCATGATTGCTCTTGCGTTTTACATATGGCTCGAAAACTGCGATTTGTCCTAAACGGAACCTACCTGGATAAAAAGGCTGATTGGCATCGTAGCGCTTCCGGAGTCTTGGCGCCCTTTTCATGCAGGTTTGGCTGTGGTTAGCGGAGATTGTTTTTTTCTTATGTTTTACGTAATATCATTTTCTATTGGATGCGAACAACATAATGTGTCTAATACCGTCAGCAGGCTTTATTTTATTACTTTTATAACATTTTACTTAACGCAGACAGGGAGTACATTGACGCTTAAAACCATAACAAAAAGTTTGAACTAATCATCGTTTTCACTGTTGCTAGGCTTACAATGGAAAGAGAAGTGTTTTTTAAAGGTTTTCCAAACTTCGTCAGTAATGGTTCTTAGCGCAGTTCACTAGGCATAATATATATAATGGCAACCTCCTTGATTCTAATGTTGCACATGGCAGCTAACACACCAGACGGCGGCACGGCCGCAGGCTTCGTGGCACTAGTAAAACCGCAGCTTTGCAAAACACTAGTAACAAGTGTGGCCACGCGGCCGCGAAAGGAATGTGAGGTATGCAGCTGGCACCCGGCTGCGCTGCTGCTCGCTCCCGAGCACCCTAGGCCAGGGGAGAGAGAAGGCGGGACATGCACCCACCTTGGCCCAATTGCGTGCTGTCTTTCTTAGAAAGACGCATACAAAGGCCAATAGCGGGAGATAAAAAAAAAAAAGCACACGCACAAGCGTGTGTTTCGAGTTTAAAGCCCTTACTAAAAGCCTCGCAGAGCAGCGCATGCGAGCTGGCTCAGGCGAGACCTAACCAGGCCTCATCTTGTCTCTCTCTGTATCCGATCCACAATCGGAGTTTAATATCATCATGAGCCGAGCGATGCGTGAAGCGCAGCAGGAGTTGGCTGGGGCCTGCGCACCCTTGTGTGTAAAATTTAAAGGCCGTTAGTCGGACGCAGCGATCGCGATCTGCAGCAGAAATAAAAATTGTTGATATCATTGACTGTTGCAGAAATTAATTTAACCAACTTTCTTTAAGGACGAGACTGCTGCTTCCACCACTGTGCACCACTACACTAACACCAGCCTCAGTCGCGGCTCGCATGATTTGCGGGAGGGGGGTTCGCGCGGGGGGATGCGTAGGGGGGATCCCGCAGGGGGGTTTGGAAAAAAATATTAAAAACTCACCTTACTTGTCCCGTGCCGCCTCCGTTCCTGGCCGGGTGACGGTCCCGCCAGGGTTTCCTGGAACTGGAAGGAAGCATGCATCCTCACTCCCCTCCCCTCCCCTAAGCCAATCACAACGCTGCAATGGCAGCGTTGTGATTGGCGCGGAGTCCCGGACGGCGCCCAGCCGGGCACCAGTAGGGACGCCATTTTCTCTATGTAGGCTGCATGCAGCCTACATAGAGAAAATGTAGAGTGCGCATGACTGCTTTGGTCGGCCCCAGGGCAGACCAAGCAGTTAGGGCACTCAGAGTGGTGCAAGCCACTCCTCCCTGACCCGCCCACCCGCCCGCCCCCAACCAGGCAATCCCTCCCACCCGCCCCCAACCAGGCATACCCCTGACGTCTGCTTTCTCACAGCGCGAGAAGCAGAACATAAAATGGTATTTCAAATACCATTTTATTTTCTGCTTCTCGCACTGCGAGAAAGCAGTGGGGAGGCGCTCCGACGCCCTAATGGAGCGGCCGCCACTGTCGCTGCTCCCTTGCTGTTAACAGCATGAGAGCAGGGCGAGGATTGGCTCAGTCAGGCAGGCCCAGCGCTCCTCCTTAGACTTGGTGGTTGGGCCTGTAATTCCCAGGGCTCCAAACACTACAGGTAGGAGTGGGTTCAAGTGCGCATGTCTTGCTGGTCACAGCAAGAAACACGTCCAACCAGACATGCGCACTTCAGTCAAACTTGAAGGCCCAGCTGTCTTCAGAACCTGTCAATTAAGCCCCCCTCCCCTGCCAAGTCGGCCCTGACTCCTGCAGAAAGGCACACTCGCTGGTGCAGAAATGCATTGCGCTGCGGCGCCTAGGAAAAAAAAATATATAATCAAAACAGTTAATATGGAGACTGGGGGGCCACAAAACAAACAGGGGGCAATACCCCCACGCCCAAATAAAGAAACCGCCACTGATAGAAACCTGACATATTGAAACAATAGTGAAAAAGTGATAGTGATACTTTATTGTTCGATTAGTTAAAATCATTACAATATGCAAAATGCAAATGCAAAAAGCAGTAAGAAGGATAAATAAATGAGAAGCTTTTAGGTTCTTAAAAACCAAGAAATACAAAAGGACGATCGGGGATAAAACGAGTGAATAAGAATGAATGGTGAATGACTTTCATGTTCGCGGGTGCTGTGCACACTCCAACTGGCAAAAGAAATCCGATCTGAGACAATGCCGGCCCCCGGGGGAAGTGAAGGTCGCAGACCAGTCTTCCCCGGGGCACTTCGCGCGATAGACGGAAGGACAAGGTGGGGAGGGAGTAAAAGAGTAGGGGAGGGGGCGGGAGTAAGAAGGAAATAAAGGTGTCAGGGGAGGAGGATCCTTCCTCTTCCTGACACCTAGCACCACCAGGAGGGCATGAGAAAAAGTTAGTGGGGTTTCTGTTGGGCCCAGTAGTAAGGTTAGCCAAGGAGTCAGCGACAGTGCGGCGGATCCCCCGGATAGTATGTTGCAGGGGAGCCTACCTCTCTGAGCTGATGTTTTCCTGCGAGGGTGGCACTAACAATGGTAGAGGCCTGGGGGCCACGCCTCTCGCGTCATGTCTTGCGGGCCGGGCGGATCTCCCGAGGCCTGGTATTAGACCAGGTGGGGGGTTGGCGGGATCCGACCCACGCAGTTGCATCCGGTGGGTTTGCGGCAGCGGTGGCGGCATGTTAAGCGGAGCTGACACGTGCTGAAATGACGTTCGAGGGCCGAGGGCGGGGCCAGTAACAGGACGCGTCCGGAGCAATACGCGGAACCAGGAGAAGAGCCTGCCCGGGCGGCTCCCTGACGGCACACGGTAGCAGAGACAGTGAGCGGGCGGGGGGCTGCCCTATATGTGCCGGCGCCACAGAATGCGGTGACGGCAGGACCACAATGCCAAATGAGCCCCCTGAGGAGAGCTGGCCTCTGGACCCACCTCAATGGCTTTCAACTGGGAGCAGTGTAGTGCAGCGAATAGGCAGCCTGGGTCCGCACTACAGAAGCCCAGAGGGGCTGGGGCCCAGGGCTGGAATTGTACTCCGGACCCCTCCGGACCCCTCTGCCATCCGGTCCCAGAGGGCCCTAGTATGATGGAGGAGGGGGGGGGAGTGCGAAGGGGCATTGCAAAGCTTCAGAGAATTAACACAGGCTTTTGGGGGGCCCTTGGCACCGGGAAAAAACGGCCAGGCCCAGGGAAGTCTGACTTTATTGGGTATTGCATTGGACTCCTTACAGTGGGGGGACGCGGTTGCTTAAAAGAAAGGAGGAGGGCATCCAGGTTTCTCTGCTACAGCTTGTGGGCAAGAGGAGATTTGAGCTGAGGGCAGTGTGGAAGGGGCTGTAGAATTTTCTCAAATTGCATGCAGGACGGTGACAGCAGGGAGAACATTTTGCCGACGCCCACGCATGGCCATGTCAGGGGCAGGCTTGCCGTACCATAGGGTGAGGATTTCGCTGGGGATAAGGCAGATTTGGGGTGTGGCAAAAATTTGGCTGATTGCAATGGTGTCATGGGATTTTGCGGGGGGGAAATGCGGGCTGGCAGGTGCAAATTGTTTTTCAGATGCAACGAGAATTTGTGGGTTTGGAGTGTTCTGGGACGGACGATGATGTACAGAGAGTCGGCCATCGCATTTGTTGAAACAAGGGGAAGTATTGTATTCTTAAAGTTTTCCCATTGTTGGTGGAACTGGCTGTCTGGGGTGCGAAACTTGAAAACAGGACGGTGTGGTTCAATGTGGATAACATGGCAGTGGTGGACTTGGCGAACTGAAGGGAGTGTTGAGAGAGGCTATTGCGTTTGAGTGTGGAGGGGGTCTTGACAGAGGGCTGTTACGACCCATTTGAGGTGTTGGTATTTAGATTAGGTATGATTTGATTTGTTTTTGGGGGCTTTCCGGGTCTCTCAGTTGTGGGGACGGCACAACAGTAGGAGGGGAGGGATATGGGGAGGTATGCTTGGACCAGGGATGATTAGGGATTTTTGGTCGAGTCGTCCTAAGTCGGATCAAGCGGACAGGAAAAGCGGAGTGTGGTTGATAGAGAGTGGGTGCAAAGACGAGTGCCTGATACAAGAATGGCAGGATTGTGTCAAGACTGGGACGGCCTCTAGCTGGGGGAGTTTTTTCCATGAGGCGGGAGGTAGAGTGACAGCCTCTCAGCTACGATAGGTGTTACGCATGGCACTACGTAAAGTGGACAGGGAGCCAGCCAATTATTGCACACATTTCTTCCGCATTGGGGCTGTGTCAGTGGCGCTTTTGGATAGGCCATGGGGGGGCAGAATTTGACAGATGGGAAGATGGAGGTCCAGGTTTTGTGAGAAGATATATGTACTAATAGGGTGTTTTTAGTACAGGGATTAGGACAGAGGGAGCGGGTGGGGCTAGGAAAAAGGGGGAATCTGTTTCTTCCAGGCCTAATCGTCTTCTTTTATACTGCAGGATGCGTGGGCGGACCGGGAACCAAGACGGTTACCTGGATAGGTGGGCATTCTCTCGTGCATTAGGCAGCCAAGTATGCGGACCAGCAGGTGTATGGACATAACCTGCTCGTGAGAAGCAGCCACCAGGAAGTATGTTAGTGGGGTAAAAGTGGAATGTGATGGGGGGTGTTATTGCCATGCGGACGAAGCGGGTCACACAAAGGTGCTGCCCAGACATGCTTTTGATACACTTGGGAGAAAACGACCTAGTGTGTCTGTCAGGACTGACACTACGCCAACACATGCAGAAGGATCTGGAGGCGATAAGGAGGAATTTGCTGGAATATGGTTAATTTGGAATGAGTTGTGCCTCGCAGAGTATGGAAGGGGGCTGCCAAGCATGCAGCAATGGGAAAGGCCCGCAGGAAATCGAATAGGGCCATGGGGGCGGGTTTGCCAGGCAAGAGACATGAAGGTTCTTGCACAGGTGGGATTTAAGGAGGAAGAGGCGGTCTTGTTCAAGAACGATGGTGTGCACCTTTCGCCATTGGGGAATGCACAAGATATGATTGAAAAGCGGGATGCGGTTAGTAAGTGGTGGAAAAATCCAAATGGTGCCAAAGGGTCGGCTGAAAGGAGGCGAAAAGTGCAAAGGAACTTTGGAGGGGGGGTAGGTAACCGCCCTACGGGGGTTCCCTGGTTGGCGGTACTTAGGAGGGGTGGTGAGTCACATACGGGTGGATCCACCCCGGGGGGGGGTGAAGGGGTCACAGGTGACTTATGGCGGGGCGTGGGAGGTAATGAGCAGCGAAGGTAATTCAACAGAGGATGCTTGGTGGGCATGTGAAGGTGAGAATGGGGAGATGAAGGAGGTCACCGAGTGAAAGGGGAAGAGTCAAACAGGTGAGCTGGTTTTGAGAGTGGTGAAGGGAGAATGAGTCGGTATGGGATGATAAAAGTTAGATTTTGCAATTATGTACTGTTAATAAAGTTTAACTGTTGCAACCTTGTCCTAATAAATGGCCTTTTATGCTTCAAGTAACAGTGTGGAGTGTAGTTATTGCGGGAAGGTACTTGTGCTAGACGATGTCAGGAGCATCTAGTGTCCCGGTCTTCTCTCCATTGCCCTTTGTATCAATGATGTTCTGCTATGCGGGGTTGCTAAAAACAATTCCATGTGCAGTTCTGATGTTGATTTCAAATAAAAATATATGTCTCATTTCCGTACATAGTGCAAGCTTAGGTTTGCCTGGGGTGTTTGTGCTAGGACTTTTGTTTTAAAAGGCGGTGCAAGGGCATGAAAGGGGCTTTGAGTTCTTGGCTGGCAGTCTTGTTCCTGCTGGGAACCATAATCCGGTCCGGAGCAAAAGTGCTTGTGCTGCAAAAGTGCTTGTGCAGAGAAGTGTCAGCAGCTTCTCAGGACCTGGTCTTCTTGCCATTTTAAATATACCCTTTGTTGAGTGGAATAAAAAGGCTTTGCTGTTTGTAGTAATTATAGAAACCAGAAATCATTATTTTCTGTACTTTAAAGATGACCGTTGCATTGTTTCACGCATCGTGGCTGCCATTTTGAGAGTATAAAAACATTGTTTTCTATGCATCCACAGCAAACTTCTTTGAAGTCAAGTGCTTGTTGTTTAATCTGGATCCGCCCTATATTATGTGATCCGCCATTACTTTGGCATCTTAAAGAGTTGTGGGGCCCTGGGTAAGGTATATTTTTGCCTACCCTTTGGGACAACTTTTAATTAATTACCCCTTTTCGGCTCATTCAAGGCATTTTGATGTAAACAACATTGAATATTATGTTAAACCTTCAGAAACTGGGCACACAAAAACAAGTGAGAGTTTAAACTGCCCGGTGTCCGCCAGCCACATAGTACAAAACAAAAGGAAGCTCGAACAAACATTGATAAAGCCATTTCTTTTTGAGCACGGATTCAGATTTCTACTTGCAACAACAGCATTTTATGTGGAGTTTAGGGGTCATCCAGCTGGATGGTCCCATAGTAGTAAAAACATGCTAAGGGTTACTTGGTAGATGTTTAGTGGATTAGTGTTTTAAAAATAAGACCCAAGCACATAGCACTTGAAATTGTAGCCTTGGATGGCAGATATTTGTAGTCACAAATATCCCCCCTTCATTGCTATCATTCTTGCTGCAAACAGTGAAAATCAAGCGCTGCTCTGAGGAGTTTTCCCATTCCATTAGCTTAAATCTGAAGATTTCCTCCTATGTTCTCTTCCCCTGCCTTGTCTCTCTTCTCCTCTTTATCTGTGTGCACTTCTCTGGCTAGACAGGTACCTATGCCCCTGCTGTGTAAGAGAAATGGACAGGGCAGGATTCCGGAGGACAGAGATATAAAGGGAAGAGTATAGAAACAGACGCGCAGTAAAGGAGAGGGGGTTAAGATAGAGATGATATGGAAACATATGTGAGGCAGGTAGAGATGTGATGTATATAAAGCTGAGGTAGCCAGAAGGAAAAGTAAAGCGAGGCAGAAAGAGGAAGATGTATGTAGAAAAGAGAAGTCAAGAAATAGGTGAGGTTTTTGAGTGCGGTACAGAGAGAAAGAGATATGGAAAAGGAAAGGTAGAGAGAGTATAGTACTCCAAGGAGATGCGGTGGAGAGAGAGGAAATAAAGAAAAAGAGGTGAATGAGAGAGATATCACTAACGGGTAAAGAAATACAGATAGAGAGATTTGAGAAAAAATACAGATGCAAGGTAGAGAGAGAGCAAAATGAGAAGAGGCATAGAAACATGTGTCAGGTAAAGAGAGTAGTGGGGAAGAGCCATGTAGAGAATGGGGTGAAGGATAGAAAAAGAAATGTGGTATAGAGCAAAATCAGAAAGATGAGAGACATGTGAAGCAGAGAAAGGGACGAGAGATTGATGTAGAGGTAGACAGAGCTGTAAAAAAAGAAGAAGTGTTAGAGAGATCTATAAAGAAAGGGGTAGAGAAAGCTGTGCTTAATTTGTAAAATAATAAGTGCCAGGGCCCTGACCAGGAAGCCACTGCAGCTTGCGCCACCCATTGCCCCATCATCGCTGCCAATGACGGAACCAAAGCAACTACTAACCATCTCTCTCGCCTGTGAGTGCGACAGTTCAGATTATTCCAGGTCCCCAGAGTTAAAGGAGTGGCTGGGGAGGCAGTTATTAGTATTTTTTAATGTATATAGTATTCATAAATAACCGTTGTACTGCTCATCTCTAAATTAGATGAGCAGCGCCGCCATGTGGCAGAGTGTCATAAGTGTAGTTATGACAATTAAGTGCCGGTGCAGAGCACGGGAAACCAATTAAGTGCTGGAATCCACCACCGGAAACCACCGGCTCAAATTAAGCACTGAGAGAAAGGTAGTTGAGGAGGAGGAGTGAGTTGAAATGGAGTAGGTACAGAGAGAGATATGTTTGAGTGAGAGAGACAGAGTAGCTGAAGATAGAGACAAAGAGGGCGAGAAATAGAGGTAGCCAGAAAAGAACGAAGACATTGAAAGAGCAACTCTTGGTTGCTGTATGACATGTCTGGAAGCCATAACAGAAAACTCACAGCGAGTCCCCCAAATGCTGGTCACGTGGCACCCTGTGTGAAATACAGGATTTTAGTTTACATGCTAAGCCACTGCCTTAATTACATAGGCCACGCCCATTTAAAAGGATTCCAAGTTACATTTCTTTGGCCACACTCCTTTTAGACACCCCCCACCTTTTTCATCCCACTTAAAGCTCTGCATAGAGCAATGATATATTGCATACATTATTATTATAGCCAGGTGGGCCCGTCCAAGCCTGGCACCCTCCCATCACACCGATCAGTGCTGGGCAAGGCGGAGTTTAAGAGTAACAGGCACAGCTCTGTACGCCCCTCAGGGGGGTTAACTTGCAGACAGGGCCCCTGCCAGCAGCACGCAGTCTGCATTGTAAACGTGAAATCCATCGCCTCCCACTCATTTTATTGGACATCATTGTCTCCAACCTGGAGGCCGGGGAAGGGAGGTTACATTCTTTAAACCTCATCAGGGTTTACAAGATGCTCCGCTTTCTCTGAGGGGGGAGAAGAGCACATCGTGTCTACTCTTTAAATTAGTTGGAGACTGTGGAACCTGAGTAACATGTAAGAGAGATAGATGCTCTCTTCCCTTAAATTTAAGCCAGCAGCACTTCATCAGTCAAGCTGAAGCAACAGGCGGGATCGTTTCTCGGGCGCCAGATGCAGCATTCCCAAACTGCGTTATGTGGCGTTCTGGCGCCTCCAAGTGGCCATCTTAGGGAATGTGCTGTTTATATGAAAACCTGCAAAGGCAATCGATAAAGTGGAACATGATGATTAAGGCTCAGAGGGGGATATTCTCAAGAACGTGCGATAATCATCGCCAAAATAGGTTAACGCAAGTCATCATATCGCCGTCTAGCGCGGGAAAATAACCCCGTGTTAACGTGGCATTCACAACACGGCGGTAACATGCGATAGTACCCCGATAACGCGGCAAATGTCCGCGATAACACTACCGGGACGGCGATAAAAATCTCAACCCGAACGTGAAAAAATTCGCGATGTGCCCAACCGCGATAGAAAAATCGGCGACAAGCATCGGCAGGCTTGTAATTCCCACGTCAGGCGGGTAAAATCACCATAAGAGCAGCAAAAAAACCAGAAAGAAATAAAAAAGACATAACAATTGCGAAGCACAATGGAGGGAGCTGGAGCAAGTACAGAGGACAACCCGAACCCCACAAGCCCCACGGAGGACCAGCCTGGGACCCCGGGGCCAGGGAAGGGCAAGGAGAAGAAGAAGAGGAAGACGCGGTTCAGTCCGCAGGAAAACAGGATCCTGATAACGGAGGTGACACCCCCACCATCCAATTGCCGTTTGTGAAATTGACAGCACTAAATGTTGCACATACACTTGTCCGAGCGATGTGCCAATGCAGAGGAGTGACATGCACACAGGGAATGTGTTTAGGAATGAATTTATTTGCACATGCTGTGCCTGTGGTCACTCTGACCTGTCCCATGACTGCAAAGGACAGTCCCCATGTGACGTGCCTATGTGAAGAAATTGTGAATGATAGTGTCCCTTCGGGCTATTCCAGCTGCTGCTGCACTGGGATGTGGTCCACCTGCCTCATCTTCATCATCATCGTCCGGTGCATCTGGCACTTGGATCTATGGGGCATTGGTGCGTACACATATGTTGTGCAACACACAACATGCAATGATCATCTTGCACACTATTTGCGGGCTGTACAGGAGTCTTCCACCTGTGATGTCCAGGCACCTGAAACGGTAAACGGCCTTAATAACGAAATTGTAACAACGAGTAGGCTTAACAACTAATCCTAAACAACTACCTGTACCTAAACCACGACCTCCTAAACCACTACTGGACCTGAACCACGACCTCCTAAACCAATAATTATAATTATATATTTTGTTTATGTTTTCGCTTACTGTTTTCAATTTTGTAAAAAAGTTAAAGATATTTTTATTAAATTGATTTGTACATTTCCTTATTATATTTTATGTTTTCGTAATAATAGACGTTGTTTTAATTTACTTTGTGAGGCCAGTAGATGGCACTGTAGGTGTCTTTTTTAATGATGCAATGTTGACCTGTGCTCGATGCGAATGTTCAATGTGGGTGGTTGGCCGTTTTTAATATGTTTTATTTGAGTGTGAAACTGCCGGATTCAAGGAACCTTACCGCTAAAAGTGGTGTTTTGACATCGTTCTTAGCATGTTGATGCATGTTCATACAGTTTAAAGTATACGCTGTTAGTGTTTCAGGGTCTCATATTTTCCAGGGTCTATTGAAAACCTTAAAATGAATGTGTTATGAACATGACTTGCTGGTTTAAGCTCACAAGCATCCGCCTTTGTTGGCCAGCTCGCCGCCCTCACAGCAGTGCTTCCTGCTCTTGGTTTAATTTATTTTCCGCTAAATACTCGCTACCTCGCTGGGATTTCCTCAGTCATTAGAACAAAATGCCTTGAAACGTTCAGTTTGCTGTCTGCAAAGTGTTCTGTTGCACCCTCTTACGGGAGGTAGAGCATTATGGGCCAATAAACTGAACTGACTCAAAGCAAATTCCACCAGTGCTCACTGCCGATTAATATAAAGGTCGCGGTAGATTCCGGTTATATGGCAATAAATTAATTTTCGTGGTTCAGTAAGTCGTGGTTGAATACATAGTGGTTTGGATTTTTTCGTTGTTTAGCCTTCGTGGTTTAGGCACTCGTTATTAAAGTGGTAGTTGTTTAATCATACATTCACCTGAAACGTGACTTCAACACGCCAAATGAGCGCTCCACAATGCCCCTGGTGCGTATGTGGGCCGCATTGTACTGCCTCTGAGCCTGGGTGTTCAGGGCTCGGAGGGGTGTCATCATCCACGGGCAGAGTGCATATCCTTGATCACCTGTGACAGGGGAGAGAGATGTGTCGATCGGTTGTTCGGCATTCTGTGTTGGCAGGCTTATTAGTATATTGGTGTGTGATGTGTGGGACTTTGGGATACATGTCTGACATGTCTTGCAGGTGGCAAATGAGCGGCATCAATGTGTAGTACGTTGCCTCACAGCTGCTCCTCACTCCCCCCGAGCCTATTTACTTGTGTGCGCTGCGCAGTTGCAACACTTGCACTCCTAGGACACACCATTGTCATGACTGTCTGCGCATGTCTACAAGCCTGACAACGACACTGTGATATTGGCCGTTGAAGGTGGTCGGCCACGTGTGTGTAGGCCTATGGTCAGGATATGGCGGGAACAGAGACACACGCAGTAGTTGCCTTTTTTGGCCATCCCAGAAGTGAACCACGCCCTGAGCCCCGGGCTATTGATTCCCACTCCTACGCTGGCCCAGCCCACTCCGCTTACGCTTACAGGGGGGGACGACATGGCTTCATGTCCAGGGTCTACCCCACTGCCTGAGGTAACATGGTAGCGCACACTGTCTACGACACTACATACACCAGCAGTATATGTCCACATGGACATGTCTGTGCTCTGCATACTTGAGTCCGTCCAGCACATCCCCGCCACACTTGGCATTGTGTACATTCTGATTCATGGGTCACTTGCCTCCCTCGCACATACTTGGTTCCCGCCTCTCACCACATCCTGCTATTGTGTGGCAGAGGTGCCATGACGTGGATGGCTTGTCTACATGTCTGGCCCCTGTTACCACAGTTCCATGTGTTGTCGTGTCTGGTAGGTGGGCATGTTGTTTGGCATGTCGTATGTGATGTTGTAACGTGTGCATTCCCACAGTTGCGAGTTGCATGATTGTGGAGTTGAGGTGTGTGGTGTGTTCCGTTGGTACTTACCAACGAGCAGTGCATTTCCGTAGGTGCCATCCTCGAAGCGCTGGTTGATGATGGACTGTAGGAAGATGTAGGAATCATGCACACTGCCTGGGTAGTTGGCGACGACGGTGAAGAGTCCCCGGTGGTCCACTATTGCCTGCACATTGATGAAATGCGTGTGCTTCCCTTTTTAAATTTTTTTTAAAATTAAAAAAAAATATTTATACCCAAAAATTACATTTACATGTCATGGCAAATTCATCATCCAAAAAAAATAAAAATAAATACAATCCAACTTTTTATAATACATTGACAAAATCTGCACGACAAAGATATGAGATAAATTCATGATCTCTTAATGCGATTCATAAAAGAAGGAGAAGAAAAAAAAAAAAAGAAGAAAACCAGCATGAGAAAGAATGAGAAGAAAAAAAAAGGTATGTAAGAAGAAAAAAGAGGAAAAGGCAAAGAGAACAAGTAGAAGGAACAAAAACATTCCCCTACTCTTCTGTTTAAATTCCTTATCCTAGTTTACCCTATCCATCCTGCAATTGGAGCCCAAATTTTTTGCCCAAGTTCTCGTCTCCTGCGTCTTTTCAGCCTATATACCGAAGATTCAATATTGTATATAGCTAAAACCCTTGACCGCCAGTTTATAAAAGTGGGAGGGTCAGGGCTGATCCACTGAGAGGTAATACATAATCGCACTATTGCCATAGCAATGAACACGAACCCTGTCTCGGGCCTTGATCTTATATTTCCTCCCGTATTGTATTCTGTGCCCAGGATTACTAGATCTGGTGTTATTACTACGAGGATACCTAAAACTGTATTCAGAAAAAATTCAATATCCTGTAAAAACTTCGCTAAATTAGGACATGAGTAAAACATGTGCATGGTGTCCGCAGCCTGTAGGCCGCATCTACTGCATTTACCTCCACGTGCCCCCTCCCATTTTGCAACCTTCGCAGGAGTGTAATATAGGTCGAAAATGGACATATAATGTTGAGTCCTAAGACTTCCTGTTAATAGCACCTGACTAGATAATTCAAGGGAGTCTTCTATGTATATCCCCTCCTTCCCAAACTTTCTCTCCCACTTAGTATTCTGACTACATAAATCATCAGGGAGAGCTTCCAGTAAGATTTGATAAATTTTCCCAATTCGAGACCTGTTTCTTATTGTTTCCACCAGACATATTTTTCCAAAATTTACAGCTATTCCTTGGGTATTTTTCCACAAAAGCTCCGAATCTGTAAATATTTGAAAAAGCCTCTTCTGCCTAACCCAAATTTCTCTTGTAAAAACGTAAATGCAGCTATTTGATCTCCCTCACATATATCCCCCAAAACCCTCAATCCAGCGCTCCCCCATCTAAAAGTGGTTTGATCTTGAAAAATTGATGGCAAAATACCGCAGGCCGAAAATGGAGTATACGCATTTATATTTGGCACCTTCAATCTACGCCGAACCTTTCTCCAGATAGAATGAGCAGCCTTTTTGAATCTGTTTTTTTGTAGTAACTGGGTTCTAGATTCTTGACTAAGCACTGGATTGCTTCATCGCCCAGTGCGATTTCATAGATCGCTGGTCTTACAGCCAAAGGAATTTCAGCTTTAGCTCCAACCACTAAAATCCCCATATGCTGCAGCAAAGACACCGAATAATAAAAAAGGAAATTAGGTACGCCCCATCCCCCTCGCAATCTTGGGAGTGTCATCCATTTAGCCGCCCTTCTCGCTCTATGATATCCCCATAAGAACCTGGAACACACCCTTTTTACTTTTGCTAAACATGACGTTGAGAACTCCAGGAGGATAGTCCTAAACAGGTATAAAAATTTAGGGAAGACCAGCATTTTGATGACATTGCTCCGCCCATGTAAAGATAGATGTAAATGATCTAACCTCTCCAGTGTCTTATTAACAGAGTCAGTCATAGGCACAATATTTAGCTCCGGTATTCGTTCTACAATTGCTGAAATCTTAACCCCCAGGTAAGAGCTAAGATCGAGTAAAATAATGGCCGAGGACCCTCCGACATCCAGAATTTTCCTCGATTCTTCAATCACCGCTAGCAGGGCTGTCTCAGTGCCTTGCTGGGGTCTAAAGCCCATTTGGGAGGGATGAAGGCGTTCATTCTCCTCCAAAAAGGCGGAGAGAACGCAATTAACGTATTTTTCGCTTATTTTAGCAATCCCAGGTAAGAGCGAAATCGTGCGATAATTAGCAAGGACTTCGGGGTCCAGGGTAGGCTTCTTCAAAAGGGCTCTAACCATGGCCCGTTTCCATGGGGAGGGGACAATCCCGGAGGAGAAGGAGCTGTTAACCAGATCCAGAATAACAGGGGCGTCAGAGTCAAATACCTGGTTGAGAATGATAGGGGGGGCAGCGTCACAGGGGAAACCAGATTTCAAACAATCAAAGTGCATTTTTAAAACTTTCATATCCATAGATGGAATGGATTCAATAGAGGGGTTTAGGAATTGGGGTTGGTCCTCAGTCAAGGGGGAGCTTGCCGAGGCTGATAGGGAGGGAAAGGCAGAGTAAATATCTTCAATTTTCTTATAGAAAAAGTGGGCCAGATTACTGCACCGTCCTAGAAAATCCTCTGGGGGCTAAGGGGGCTCAGGAGGTTGCAAGAGTGATTTTGTTATTTTAAAAATTTCACGAGGGGAGTTAGAGGCTAAGATAATTTTCTTTTCGTAATAACCAGATTGTGCAGTTCTGAGTTCTGCCTTATAAGCCTTAACGGCGTCTCTATATTTAATTTTCTCAGAGGTGGAGAAATCCTTTCTCCAACTTCTCTCAAGGCGCTTACATAACTGTTTCAGCTCTCTAAGTTTGGGAGAGTACCATGCTGCGCCGTGCCCAACTTTTGTGCTGGAAATCCAGTTTTTAGGGATTAAAGTATCTAATGACATCTCGAGTCATTGTTTAACTTTAATGTTGTTAGATTCAGGGTCGTTACCAAGCACAGGTCTCATATTATCAAGAGTAGACGCCCAGGCGTCCATAGAGAGTTTGGACCAGTTCCGGTTCCAGGATTTTACCCTTTCCCGTGGCTGTCCACCCTCCTGTGGGGTCCAGACAAAGGGAACCACATAATGGTCTGACCAAGGTAGGGGAATGGGTTTTTCCACTGCGAGGCTATCAATATTAGAGAAGAGCGGGTCAAGAAGGTGTCCTTTTTGGTGAGTAGAACCGGACACTTTTTGCTTCAGGGATAATGCATCCAGATTGTCAGTTACAGCCTCAGCGTCAGGGGAAAATGCAAGGTCAAAATGGATGTTAAGATCACCTAGTAAGGAGAAATTAGAGGAGGAGCTCACTGATTTGGCAATAATTTCTGGAAGCTCCCTACTAAAGTGGCCAATTGATCCTGGCGGCCGATAAATAAGAACGCCAGAGAAGGTACAAGTAAGGGAAAAGCCGAGAGCAAAAAAACAGCTCTCACAATCAGGGATCAAGCTAGATGTGATTTGGCAACTAAAATTATCTTTATAGATAATAGCTAGACCCTCGCCTCTACCTAATTCACGATCTTGTCTCTGAATTAAATATCCCGGGGCAGGGTTTGAACTACCGCTGGGTCTGCAGTGCTGGAGAGCCAGGTTTCAGTAAGAAACAGGGCATCAAGCTCGTAATCCTCCAGCAGTAGACGAAGTTCAGTGGAATGTTTGGGTAGTGAGCGGCAGTTCAGAAGGGACATTTTAAGAGACCTTTTCACATTTGGGGTGTTTTTGACGATAGGCTTGAATAAGGTTCTAAGTTTAAAAGGACAGTGTGAACATTTGTTATGGCTATTATCTGGAACCATAGAGTGCCTACATTTAGGGGGTACAGACTCTCTAAGATGAAACAATTGATTAGAAGAGTAGGAGAGCTTACCTCTTATTAGGGATCCAAGGGTTCTGGCCCCTGGACCCGGTTGGGCGCGGACGGGCGCGGACGGGCGCAGACGGGCTTGCCTTAGGCGCGCCTTCGGCGCACCAGCGGCTCGCCCGCTGCGCGGCCGCTTCATCCGCCCCTTAAGAGGAGTGGTGAACGTCGAGGCCGTCGCAGCTGGAGTGCTGACCTACGTTTAGGGAAGCCCGCCTAAAGGTCCCCCCGGAACATTGAACACAGCTCCTTCCCCAAGTTCCCCAAGTTCTGTGCAAATGAGCAGTAAAACACACAAATGCGAAGAAAAACAATTATAAGACGATTTCGAACAGCACAATAAAATCAATTTTTAAAATCAATTTTAAAAAGGCGGGAATTGAGCAGCAGCCTCTACCTCCTAACCGAGCCGCTAATGCACGGATTAGGCTATGTCTCCATCCCAATTCAATCTACCCCACCCCACTATACCCCACATCAATCTATCCCATTCCATTCCACTCTAGTCTACTCCACTCCACTCCAATATACACCACTGCACCCCAGTCCAGTCCACTCCAATCTACCCCAATCTCCACTATGATCCAATCAACCCCATCTACCCCACTCCACTTCACTTCAATCCACCCCACTCCAATCTACCCCACTCCTCTCTACCCCAAGCTACTGCACTACAATCAAATTTACCCCACTCCAATCTACCCCAGTCTATTCCACTCCACTCCAATCCACTTCAATCTCCCCAATGCACCCCCACTCCAATCTACCCCACTCCACTCCAATCTACACCACTTCAATCTACCCCAATCCACCCCACTCAAATCTACCCCAATCCAACCCACTCTACCCCAATCTATCACACTCCACTTCATTCCAATCTACCACAATCCACTCCAATCTACCTGACTTCACTCCAAACTACCCCACTCCACCCCAACCTATCCCACTCCAATCTACTACACTCCATTCCAATGTACCCCACTCCACTCCAATCTCCACTCCACTACAAACTATCCGGCTCCACTCCACTCAATTTAACCCATTCAAACCCACCCCACTACACTCCAATCTACCTCACTTCACTATACCCCAATCTACACACTCCAACTGAATCTACACCACTCTGCTCCAATCTACCCTGCTTCACTCTACACCACTTCACTCTACTCCTGCTCCACTTCACTCCACTCCACTCTACCTCACTTTACTCCACTCTACCTCACTTTACTCCAAATTACCTCACTCCACTCTCCCCCACTCCAATCTACCACAGTCTAGCCCACTCCAATCTACCACAATCTACCTCACCACACTCCAATCTACCCAAGTCCACACCAGTCTCCACTCCACTCCACTCCAATATATCCCACTCTACTCCACTCCAATCTATCCCACTCCATTCCAATCTACCCCACCCACTCTACTCTACCGCAATCTGCCACACTCTAATCTGCCACTATCTACCCCGCTCCAATCTACCACAATCTATCCCACTCCACTCTAATCGACCCACTCTTCTCCAATCTACTCCACCCCATTATACCCCACTCTAATCTATTCCACTCTAATCTACCCCACCCCATTCCAATCTACCCTACTCCAATGTTTTTCACTCCACTCCACCCTAATCTACTCCACTCCACTCTCCCCCATTTCAATCTATCCCACTCCAATACAATCTACCCCGCTCCACTCCAGTCTACCCCAATCCACCCCACTCCACTCTTCCCTAATCTACCCCACTCCACTCCAATGTACCCTAGTCTACCCTACTCCACTGTACCCCAATCTACCCCACTCTACTCTACCCCACTACAATCTACCCCACTCCACTCCCATCTACCCCACTCTACTCCACTCCAATCTACCCCACCCCACTCCAAACTACCTCAATCTAAACTGCTCCACTCTACTCCTCTTCACCCCAATATATCTCAATGCACCCTAAATTACCCCTGTCCAATCTACCCCTCCATTATATCCCACTCCAATCTACTCAACTCTAATCTTCCACACCCCACCCCAATCTACCCCACTCATTTCCAATCTACCTCACTCCACTCCAATCTACACCAATCTACCCCCCACTCTATTCCACTATAATCTACCCCAACTACCTCATTCTATCCCAATTTACCCCAATATACTGGACTAACATCTACCCCACTCCACTCTACTCCAATATACCTCATTCCAATCTACCCCATTCAATTCCAATCTACACTCCACTACAATCTATCCTGCTCCACTTCACTCCACTCTACCCTACTATACTCCAATCTGCCCCACTCCACTCCACTCTACCCCACTCCAATCTACCACAGTCTAGCCCACTTAAATCTCCTGCAATCAAGCCTCTCCACTCCAATCTACCCTAGTCCATTCCAGTCTCTAGTCTCCACTCCAATCTATCCCACTCTACTTCACTCCAATCTACCTCACTCCATTCCAATCTACCCCACCCCACACCACTCCACTCTACTCTACTGCAATCTACCCCACTCTAATCTACCACAATCTACCCTACTCCAATATACCACAATCTACCCTACTATTATTATTTATAGTTCTTATATATCGCATAGCTATCCCCAGGGTTTCCCAGCACTTTGAGAACAGGTAGCACAATTAGGAAAGCTAAAGGAGCCAGGTCTTTAGGCCCTTGTGGAAGACAGATAGATAAACAGAGCCTCTTAGAGACTTGGGGAGGTAGTTACATAGTCTGCGGCCAAGGAAGTAGAAGGAGCGGCCGCCCATTCAGGTGCGTTTAACTCCTGCGACTGAAAAGAGAAGACGCCTACTTGAGCATAGGGTGAGAGGGAAGATAAAGAATCATCAAGTTTTGCAAATACAGAGGTCCCGAGCACGAGTGAAATTTGTACATAAAGCAAAGTGCTTTAAAATGTATTCACTTCTCTACTGAGAGCCAGTGAAGTTGGAGAAGAAGGCAAGATGAAGAAGAGTGTTTAGGGATGTGGAATAGGAGCCTGGCTGTAGGGTTCTGAACCATCTGAAGGCTGTTCTGCCCCCATGCACAGGATGTTACCATAATCAAGTCTTGACAATATCATGGCCCCACTCCACCCCTCTCTATCCCACTCCACTCTAATCGACCCACTCCACTCCAATCTATTCCATTCCAATCTACCCTACTCCAATCCACCCAATCTACCCAATTTCAATCTACCCCACTCCATTTCACTCCAATGTTTCCCATTCCACTCCACCCTAATCCATTCCACCCTAATCTACTCCACTCCAATCTAACCCATTCCAACCTACACCACTCCACTCCAATCTACCCCACTCCACTCGAGTCTATCCCAATCCTCCCCACTCCACTCCAATCTACCCCACTCCACTCCAATCTACCCCAGTCTACCCCACTCTACCTCACTCCATTCCAATCTACCCCACCCCACTCCTCTCACTTCAATCTATCCCAATCTACCTCACCCCTCTCCAAACTACCTCAATATAAACTACTCCACTCCAGTCTACCACTCTCCACCCCAATATATCTCAGTCCACCCCAATTTACCCCACTCCAATCTTCCTCACTCCAATATTCCAGACTCCAATATACCCCACTCCAATCTACTCAACTCCAATCTACCCCAACCCACTCCAATCTACCACACTCAACTCCACTCCAATCTGCCCCACTCTACCACACTACAATCTACCCCACCCTCTTCCACTACAGTCTACTCCAACTGCCTCATTCTACCCCACTTTACCCCAATATACTGGACTACAATCTACCCCAAACTACCCCACTCCACTCTACCCCATCCCACTCTACCCCAATCTACTCCACTCCAATCTACCCTAATCTACCCCACTCCAATCGACCCCAATCTACCCCACCCCACTGCACTCCACCAGCTATTAGCAATGCTGAACAGCCGCCACACTGCTGTACAACATGGCTAAAACACATTGCCAAAGCCAATAGCTCTTGCATAGGTGAGCCCAATTGGCTTTGACAATGCTGTTCATTTAAGTTGTGTGCAATACTTTATATGCAGTTACCAGAAGGTGAAAATAGTTATTTGGATATTTTATTCTTTTTAGCCACATGTTTGATCCCACTCCTGAATTCATTGACCTTGCCCCAATTGCAATCAGGATCACAGTTCTGTACTTTTTAAGCACTTCAACCGCTGTTAAGAGAGACATTTTCAGTCTTTTTAATTCACGTTTATGGCTCACGGTTTTGTGGTATTTTTTTATTTTTTTTTAACATTTCCACCGGTATTTATCCATTTTGCTTTTTAGCCCTCTTATGGTTTTTTATGCATGTTTATTTTGTGTTTAAAGGATAAATGGAGTCGTAAAATTGTAGATTTCCACACATATTTTACAGATAAACATGTGCTCATACATTGATGGCTGTCACATTTTAGCAAATTAAGCAGCCAAATATAGCAAAACACTACACCCACAGGTAACTATCAGCATTATACTACAAATATATGTTAACACATGCCTGTATTTAGGGAAATCTCAGCCTTTTTTTAAACTCCCCATTCTGGCTATCTGCTCAGCTGTTGACTTTGAATTAAGGGAAGACTGCATGTAGAGTCCCTCACAAGAAGCCATATTTTCAGTTTTTTTCACTTTAAAAAATAAATACAGACAGGAAACACGTTGTTTTCTGTCTGTATTTATCTGTAAAAATCAGTAAAAACTGTGGGGCATATTCTCAAAGACTTATCGCCGATTTATCGGCACATTAGCGCCGCAAAAGTGGCGATAGACTTATCGCCCTATTCACAAGCTGGTGCAAACTGCCCATATCGCCAGTTTACCAGCGATAGCTGCCGCAAAAAACATCGCCACGGATGAGAGAGACAACTAACGCTAATGATATGCAGAGTAGGCGTTCCCGTGCAAAAACTCACGAAAACTCCACTTCGCGAGATTCACAACGACCAGCCAGATCTGCGATGCGATCCAAAAACAGGCGATAAGGCGCGTTAGCAGCAAGGATTTAACACCTGCCTCCTACTGGTGTTAAGCAGGACGAGAAACTGCAGTATAAAAGGGAGCCCAGCCCAGAGCCACGTCTGAAGACCAACAGATGCCATGGAGCTACTGATCATGCAGCTCGGAGACCCAAGAGGCCCACAACACCCACCGCCACCCCCCCCCCGGCCCCCCACCACCCCCAGGACCACCACCCCCGGACTACCACGAGGCAGCGCAGAATGAGACAGCGGTCCTTCCGAAAACGCACCAGCCTCGGAGACTTAACGCCAGAGGAAGTCATTGCCCACTACAGGCTCAAAAGGACGACCATCCTCCGCATCCTGACCCACATTGCCCACAGGCTGACGGTACCAACACAGCGGGAAACCAACATCCCTCCGCAGACAAAGCTGCTGGCTGTGCTGCACCTGTTGGCCTCTGGTACCTTCCAACCAACAACTGCCAGAGTCGGAGGAGTCTCACAGCCAGCCCTATCAAAGTTCCTCACACCTGTCTTGGATGCCATCATCAGCTTGGTACCCCAGTACCTTCACTGCGCAGGAACAGCTGGAGACCAAGCAAGGCTTCTACGCCATAGCTGGCTTCCCGCACGTGTTGGGGGCAATTGACTGCACACATGTCCTACTTGTGCCCCCTGCCGACACTGCACACAATTACCGCAACAGGAAGCACACGCATTCGGAGGCAAGATGGCGGCCGCGCTGTCGGCTGAGTGAGCTGGCTATACTACCCTCTCCTGGCTGACCTTCCCCCCCCCTCGTACTTGACTGAAGGAATGCAATGAAACAAGCAAGAAACGTTGAAACAAGTAGCCGCGCGTTCCTGGCATGATCTGGCGTTCGTGGCACTGGGTCTGTGGACTACCTTTACCTGCAAGATTGGCTTGTGCTTTCTCTCTTTTCCCCGCCGCGGCCATTGCTGCCATTTCTTGTCCAATTACTGCGATGCCGCCCAAGTCGTCTCTTAGAGGCACAAGGACCCGTGGGCCTCCCGTAAGCATCGGGAGCGCTGGGAGCCCCGGGAAATCTGCTCTGGATGGTGCGGCAGTGGATGATGGAGCATGCCGGTCTCTCGCGGGTGCGCATATTGGAGTCGCGGGAGCCGCTGCAACTGGGGACCGAGCAGGCAAGGGAGGAGGCTCAGGTCGGGGGCGCCAGACGGTTCCCGCATTATTTAAGGCACAAGCTGGGAGGAACAAGGCGGCAGACGATCGATCTGCGGGAAACAACGCTGATGGCAAACCTGCAATCACGCTGGCCACATCTGGGACAACTACAATACCACAGGAAGGTCTCACTCGAAGGCTCATTCAAGGTACTGTTTACTCTTCCCCGGTTGGTGTAAATGAATTGAGCATGGAGAACGTGGAAGGGGGGGGGTATGTGAACATAAAGACCGCTCCACTGACATTAATGGTCATGGAGATAACCAAGAAATCCTGATTACTGATGCTGGATTGCCGGGTGTTGTGGATGGAATATCTGCTAAGCAACAAGGAAATGGCCTTATGGGAACTGTAGTCCCCCAAAATAGTGGTCTGGAAAAAACTGCAAGGAGCCAGATGGATGGGACCAACTGTAGTATGAAAGTCGATGGACTGGAAAAGGAAGCGAAGGAATTTCAAGGGGAGTCCTCAGGGTTAAGTTTTGTAAAAGAGGGGGATTCAGGAGATAAATTATTTTCTATGTCAGACCATTCTAACTCCTCGGGGGATGAGAGTCTCGGAAAAGATTGGGCTGAAGATGAAAGCGATGCCAGTAGCTTGCGATGGGAAGAGGAAGAGACAGGAGATAAATTTCCGCCCACCCCGGGAACGGTTCACAAGCAAAGGGAACAAGGTGTCGCCGCACCAGATAAGATCCTAGGCTCAATTGGCTCCATGACATGGGATTATTCTTTCTCGCCCAAACTGGATGGGAGCAAAGATGTGGCTGAAGGGGCGGCAATCGAAACTCCAAGGGTAAACCCAGGGAACCCTGATGAAATTACATTATCTACGATTTATCAGTCTATTATGGCCCATCGTGAGGAGACTCGGCTGGAGAGTCTGCGCACTCAAGGTGCGTGCCGAAAATTACAAAACTCAATACGCAGGGTTGCTAAGACTTGCTCCGATTTTGCAGTTAGGATCAGTGAGGCAGAGTCTAGAATATCCACACTTGAGGACGAGCTGGCTGCTCAAAAAACCATCACTGAGTCCCTGAGAGCCCTGAAAGAGGACACGCTATGGAAACTAACCGATCTTGAGAATCGATCAAGGAGGAATAATTTACGGATTCTGGGTATTCCTGAGGGCAAGGAGGGGTCTGACGTTCGGCAGTTTGTGATTGAACTTTTTGAGGAGGCATTCCCTGAACTTCGGCAATGGGATTGGAAAGCTGAACTGCAAAGAGCTCATCGGTTTCCTTTTAATCAACAAAACAAAAAGGGGACAAGGCATTGAAAGGCCACGTGCTATTCTTATTTGTTTGAATAATTTTCTGGCCCGAGAGGCACTGTATGATTTAGCTAGACCGGACAGAAAAAGAATGGGAAAGGGATGTGATTTTTTTGTAAGACCCGATTTGTGTCAGGTGACGGTGCAGAAAAGATGGCAGCTGCGCCAATTGATCCCATTATTTCAGGCAAAGGGGGCACAGGTCTTCTTGCTCAATCCTGCCAAATTGAAAGTAGTGTTTCAGGGACAGACGCAATTTTTCTCTTCTGAGATTTTAGCAAAAGAATATATGCAATCAATATAGGCTGGAGACTTAAACAAGGAGGTTTAAGTAATCCACTTTTGCTTTGACTGCTCAGGGGATGACTATCTGGTGCTTGATCAATACTTGAATCAGGTCTTTTGTTTTTCTCTCTGAGGATCTTTTTTGGTTTTGTTTCTTTTTCCCTTGTATATCTGTACCTCTCGGTGGTTTATTGGGGGGGGTAGGGACAGCCTAGAGGAGGGGGGGTGGTGGCACAGCTCTTCATCACCAGGGACCGCCGGTCCCTATGCCTCATGAGGTGGGCAGTAGGGAGGGGGTGGGACAGGGGGAGGGTAGGAGGGTTGCACAGTTGGTGTTTTTCATATATTGTCATGCCATGTTCATTTTTGTAAAAATGAAAGTATTTCTTGGTACGATGTGTGGAGCATATCTGCTTTGTTTGAACTGCTTTACTAGTTTGTGTAAAGAATTAGTTTTCTATAAGGATGATGGGGAAAAGGGGTAAAATCCGTATCTGCTCTCTGAATATATGTGGTTTGAACGACCGGAAAAAAAGAGATGTATTAGCCAAGATTATACAATTTATGCAGATAGATCTACTATGTTTTCAAGAAATTCATATTCCGTGGAGTAAACGTGGCTGTTTGAGGGATCTGGGTTTTGACTTACTGGCATGTACTCGCCAAGGCACCACAACAAGGGGGGTGGCTATTCTAGCAAAGAGAGGCATCGGAACCTGTAGACGAATTAGGGAGGATAAATGGGGGCGATGGGTGATTCTGGAACTTGTAATTAATGAAACCCCATTCTCAATTTGTTCAGTATACGGATCAAATTTGGACGATCCGGAGATTCTAGATCGTTTAAATATAGAACTGGCCTTATGGAGATATCCGGTAATACTCTGTGGAGATTTTAACATTCATCTGGATAGCAATTTTAATCTTCTCGGTAATTCTCCATATCAAGGAAGGAAGGTCAGGACTTTCAAGGCTCTTCAAGGCTTAGTCAGGGAACATGGATTGGCTGATGTCTGTTTCAGGCATAGACAAGGGGTTCCAGGGTTTACTTTCTATTCAGCCCCCCATAACAAATTAGTCCGTCTGGATTATTTTTTTATATCACATCAAATTGCGGAGAAAGTTAGTATTGAGATCTCTCCTAGGATTATTTCAGACCATAATCCGCTAGTGGTGGAGTTGCCACTAAGCAGCATTTCTAGAGTCCAGAGTACGTGGTCTTTTGAAAGGAAATTGCTGCTCGATCAGGCGTATTGCGAGCATATGGCTAAGTGGATCATGGAATTCTTTAGCATAAATAGGAACACAGCCCCTGAAACTGTAGTGTGGGATGCGTTCAAAGCAGCTGTGCGTGGGGAGACCCTCAGCTTCTCTATTCATCGGCAAAAGGCTATCCAGGAGAAGATCAGTGGATGGGTCGAACAGCTCTGGTTGGCCGAGATTGAATTTATGAAGAAAATAGGGGATGGACAAGATATAGAAGAGTGCCATCAGCGAATAGCTGTCCTGAAGTCCAGAGTGCATCAGTATTTTGGGGAAGAGCTTGCTAATAAGTATGTACAGTATAGGGCTGAAACATACGAACTGGGGGAAAATACTTGAAGGGTTTTGGCGAAGCGCCTACAGCAGAGAGAAGTGGCGAATAGAATCTGTAGGATTAAAGATCATTTGGGCCAGATTCAGGATTCTCCAACAAGAGTTTTAGTGGTATTCCAGAATTTCTATCAGCAATTATATACTGAGGAGGTAGATGTAGGTGAGAAAGGAATCCCAGAGGAGTTCTTTGTAGATCTCGAAACAATGAAGGTCACTGGGGAACAAAATAAGATTCTTGCAGCTCCAATTACTTGGGAAGAGTCTGAAAGTGCTATAATCTCTTTGTCGGCTGGCAAAGCGGCGGGCCCAGATAGTATTTCTCTGGAATTTTTTAGAACATTCCATCAAGCACTTCGACCAGATATGGTATCTTTGTTTCAGCTGGTTCAAAGTGGGCAAAGTCCTGATTCTTGGCGGAAGAATACTATAGTAGTATTCAAAAAGAAAGGCAAACCTGAACTTAGCCCGTCATCATACAGGCCTATCTCTCTTATCAATTTGGATAACAAGATCTATTCAAAAATAATAGCTACTAGATTAGGGAAGATAATCACAACTCTGGTCTCTATTCGCCAGCATGGGTTTATCCCAGGTAGGGATACGACTAACCATGTTAGACGTGTGATCGCTCTTCTTGATTGGGCTCAAGCCACGAAGTCTCCGCTGGGGGTGGCCCTGTTGGACGCAGAGAAAGCGTTCGACAGGGTCTCCTGGCGGTTCTTGTGGTCTGTCTTGCACTGGAAGGGGTTCTGTCTCGAATTTAAACAAGCAGTACAGGCACTTTATCTTTCACCTGTAGCTGAGATTCGTATATCAGGGCAGGAATCGAAATTATTCAGTATAAATAGAGGTACAAGGCAGGGGTGCCCATGCTCTCCCCTGCTGTTCGCACTTTACATTGAAAATCACCAATTGCTGATAGAAAGACTTAGAGAGAATGGGGTGACTGGAACTTTACTCAAATGGCTTGAGTCTTTCCTAGCAGATCGGTTGTTTCAAGTCTTTGAGGACAATGCCGCCTCTGAATGGATGCCGTTGCAGTGTGGGGTACCACAAGGCTCCTCCCTGAGCCCCACACTTTTTAATGTTTATATGCGCCCTTTGGCTGAGGTGGTTGAGCCTTTCGGGGTTAAGATCGTCACGTACGCTGATGACACTCAGCTTATTGTGTCCCTCAATCTTTTAGACAACAATAAGTCTATTCTGGCCAATTGTCTGGAAAAGGTCTCAGCGTGGATGGACTCTTCTTTCCTAAAGCTGAATGCTGCTAAAACCGAACTGATGTTTTTAGGCAAGACCACCAACTTGGAGAGCAGCGCACTCTGGCCCAAATGTCTCGGGGCCATGCCACCCCCCAAAGACCAAATAAAAAGTCTCGGAGTATGGTTGGACCATAACCTGAACTTTAAGGTACAGGCGGGTAGGGTGGCAGGTACCTGCTATGGCATCCTGAAAATGATTAGGAGGATTTTGCCCCTTCTGCCTTTTAAAGCCAGGAAACTGCTGGTACAAGCCCTGATTCTCTCGAGGCTTGATTACGCCAATGTGCTCTATCTTGGCTCCCCCTGCTCGACCATAAAAAAACTTCAAACGGTTCAAAACTGTGCGGCACGACTCCTTATGCAGGCTCACAATAGGGAATCTGCCAAACCATATATTAACTCTTTGCATTGGTTGCCAGTAGCCGAAAGAATCCAATTTAAGGCCTTGTTTATCGCCCATAAATCAATGTCGGATATTGCTCTGCCAATTCTCCGATCCATTATCTCCCCGTATCTCCCTAAAAGATCCCTTCGCTCTGAGAAAAAACATCTTGCTACTGTTCCCAGAGTCAACCGAGCTCGGAGCGGTGGCCGTCTATTCTCTGTCATCGCGGCGAAATGCTGGAATCAGTTACCAGATCATATTCGGCTTGAGGCCAACCATCTCTTATTTCGCAAACGTCTGAAGACTCTGCTGTTCTCTTGATTTTCCCGACCTATGCGGTTTAGGCTCTGTCTTTAGCGCTGGGAAGCCTTTGGTAGCCATGCACTCTACAAGTGTATATTCATTCATTCATATTGGGGTAGAGTGGGGTACATTGGGGTAGATTGGGGTAGAGTGGAGTATATTGGAGTGGCGTGTGGTAGATTGGGATAAAGTGGAGTGGGGTAGATTGGAGTGGAGTAGATTGGGCTAGAGTGGAGTGGAGTGGGGTAGATTGGAGTGGAGTAGACGGTGCTAGAGTGGAGTGGAGTGGGGTACATTGGGGTAGAATGGAGTGAAGTGTGGAAGATTATGGTAGATTTGAGTGGAGTGGGGTGGATCGGAGTGGGGTATATTGGAGTGGGATAAATTACAGTGGGGTGTGATGGAGTGGGTGGGGTAGATTGGAGTGGAGTGGGGTAGACTGGAGTGGAGTAGATTGGGGTAGATTGGAATGGAGAAGGGTAGAGTGGAGTGGGGGAGATTGGGGTAGAGTTAAGTGGAGTAGATTGGGTGGATTGGAGTGGCATAGGTTGTGGCAGATTAGAGTGGTACAGTTTGGGGTAGTTTAGAGTGGAGGATGGAGGGATTGGGATAGATTGGAGTAGGCTAGATTGAAGGGGAGTAGATTGGAGTGGGGTAGATTGGGCTGAAGTTGGCTACATTGGAATGAAGTGGAGTAGATTGGAGTGGGATAGGGTGTGGTAGATTGAAGTGGATTGGAGTAGAGTATATTGGGGTAGATTGAGTGGTGTAGATTGGAGTGGGGTAGAGTGGAGTGGGATATATTGGAGTGGAGTGGGGTAGTTTGAGTGGAGTGGGATAGACTGGAGTGGAGTAGGGTAGATTGGGAGGAGTTTAGTGGGGTAGGTTGGAGTAGAGTGAGGTTGATTGGAGTGAAGAGTAGATTGGGGTAGAATGGAGTGGGCTGGAGTGGAGTGGGGTAAGTGGTGTGGAATGGAGGGGCATAGAGTGGAGTGGCGTAGAGTAGCGTGTTATCGAGTTAAGTGGCGTGGCTTGTCGTAGATGAGTGTCCTTAAGTTGAGGGGCATAGAGTGGAGTGGCATGTCATAGAATGGAGTGGCCTGGCATAGAGTGGAAGGGCGTACAGTTAAGTAGAGTGTTGTAAAGTGGAGTGGTGTAGTATGGAGTATGCATGGTGTGGTAGCGCACTGCCATTACAGACAAAAAAAAAAAATTTGAAAGGACTATTACATTTGCACAGTGACACAATTTATAATGCATACAAAAGACAATGTGTGAAATTTCATCACCTAGGGTATTGATGTGGTTTGATCGTATTTAAATATCTGTTTCCACCACACTTCAGCGTTACAAATAAAATGTGCTTCATTTGTACTTTAGTAATTCTGATATATTCTGAAACATCAGCACAGTTCATTTTTGTTGTGTGCTAGAAAACATAACACCCTACATAGTCTCCTATCACATGGGTACCCAGCAGGATTGTCACATAAATTCTCTCACTTTGAAGTTCGAGAAAAAAAAGTAAACATCAAGCTCATTAGGAAGATAGAGCCTGATATTTGACCTCTCTCTTTGGATGCACAGCATATGTGACAGGATAAGAAAGTGATTTAAAGGCATGAGAGCAAGGACTCAAAAGGATACAGTAAAGAAGCGATGCTCCACGGGAGGGACAAACTATATGTGGACATCCTAAAGCAAATAAAGCCAGCAAGCAACTGTGAGTTATAAACCACAAAGCCAATGGTAAGCAATGGGCAAAAGGCATTCCAAGGGAAGCTTTCAGAATGTCCACAAGAAGTCGTTAGAAAACTTTAATCGTAAAAATAAATGCAAGCAGTGCTGGAATTGGACAACAACTGCTGGAACCCTAAAATAGGAAGACTGCCATGTGGGGCTAAAGGGGGGTGGGGACGAGGGGGATCTAGGGAGCAGGTTAGCAAGGGGGCGAAGTGAGGCAGGGCAGAGTGAGAAGCACCATATGAATGCAATTACGTTATGATGTGTTATGTTATGCTATGCAGATTTGTAGAGCGCACTATCACCTGGGATGGTATCCTAGTGCTGAGCAGGTGTTCTTCTAGCCAAACATAGGGCCTAGTGGGATTACTCGAAAATCCAGGTCTTCCGCTTCTTGTGGAACTTAAGTGAGGAAAAGGTTCTTGTGGCAGCGACAGGTCATTCCACGCTTTAGGAGCTTCGAATGACATTACAATACTGAGGCTCAAATCTGTAGTATACCCTTCAATCCTATATTATTGTGGCAGCAGAAATAGACACTATAGTAGATATCAATGCCATTACACTCACGTCAGGCTTTCACACAGGACATAAATACTCAGAAATACAGATGCACATAACCAAAAGTAAGAAAAAACACTACAATAAAATGAGTTTAGCCGTAGCAGATTAACTGATAAAGCTGCCTCACTCTGCCGCTAATCAGCCGCTCTATTTGGAGATGAGATGTGGCCAGGCTCTGCACCCAGCCCCCCACAGGCATCCAACCTACCGCTGTGCACAGCTTGGGGTTCGCTGGAAGACCTGGCCTGTGGCCAGGCCGTGCACCTAAACCCCGCTAACTGCAACCTTCAGCTGTGGGTGGGTGGGCGCAGGGCATGGCACACCAGGCAAAAGACAATGGGTTGGGATGCGACCCAGAGCAATTGCCAGCGGTGTAGACTATTTGCAAGCATAGCGCCTGTCACCTTTTGTGTGTATTATGTAACACCTTGAGTGGCCGAAGGAAAAGCCCAGACGTGGGGCCATCACTTACAAGCCTAATAGGGCTGAAACCAGCCAGACGTTGCTTGTGTGCCCCCTAGGAGAGGGTCTTGCCTGGTAGTTTGGGATAGACTGTTCCCATGTGGAGTAATATCAGTCCTGATTTGCATAAAGTGAGCCTCTGTTTAAAGTGGCACAGTGGGCAAAAAAAATTATGCGTTTGAATGCTACCCAGAGCGATTGGCAGTGGGTTGAACTATTTGCCATGTAGTTCTCTCATCACCTTTTGTGTGTTTAGAGTTACCTCTACACACTGGTGGAGACGATTGCAGAGCTGGCTCATTTACCGTTTGTTATTTTCTAACCTAGCCCTCATCACCCTAACAGAGGACATCTGCAGGATGCTGGAGAGAGGAGACACAGCAGCCCTCATCCTCCTGGACCTCTCTGTGACATTTGACACGGCATCCCATTCAATCCAAATTCGATGTATAAATGATATTCGCATCTGAGGACTGGCACTCCGATGAAAATGCTCCTTCCTGACTGAAAGAACCCAATCAGTCAGGCTATCTCCCTACTGCTCCTATGCTCGTAACCTCATCTGTAGAATACCACAAGGATCATCTTTCAGCCTGACCCTCTTCAACACATACTCACAAACATCATCTGCATCCTCTGTCGATGACACTCAGTTGATCCTCTCCCTCTCGGACAACACTCCCAGCACTCGGAACAAGTTCATCACCTGCATGACCGAATTCGCCAACTGGATGAAGATCAACTGTCTCAAACGGAACACCGAAAAGACAGAAGTCATGATTTTCAGGAAGAACTCATCGCTGTGGGACTCCAATTGGTGGTCGACTGAACTCGGACTCAAACCCACCCCCACCACCCACATCATGATCCTCAAGATTATCATTGACAGCCACCTCAAGATGACCACCCAAGTCAACGCAGTTACAGCTTTACGTCCACCACCCTGTCTTTACTCCACCCACTAAATTGAGAGATGTTCGCTGGCTCCACAGACCTCTCTATACATTGGCAGGAATCGATGTCATGGCGTTCCTGTTCATTTTGGAAAACTTTGACGGCCTACACCTTTAAACATGACTGCCGATTGTCAGACTTGTCCAGAGGTTTTTCATTTTTCAAAAACAAACTCCTATTTCAGGCATTTGTTTTTGAAAAGTTAAAAAGATAATGACCCACCACACCATAAGAGTTTTTTCCCATGGTGTATGGGGGGTTCATTATTTTTTTCTGTCTCTCTAGCAGTGAGTGACATCTGTACTCTCTAAATAGGGCAATTGGTGTATGTGCTTACTCTGATGTCCCCCTCTCTGTCGGAGGAAGATTTACAAAGAGAAAGGCTGCCGCTGGCGCCCGGGACCCGATCCTGCCTATTGCTTCACTTTGACTGATGAATGAAGTGGTGCTGGCTTAAATTTAAGTGGAGGGAGCACATCTCTCTTACATGTTACTCAGATTCCACAGCGCAACTAGTAGACACATGATGTACTTTCCACCCTGCTCAGGGAAAGCAAAGTATCCTGTAAACCCTGATGAGGTTTAAAGAATGTAACCTCCCTTCCCCGGCCTCCAGGTTGGAGACACTGATGTCCAATAAAATGAGTGGGAGGCGATGGATTTCACGTTTACAATGCAGACTGCGTGCTGCTGGCAGGCGCTGTGTCTGCAAGGTAACCCCACGTGAGGGGCGTCCAGAGCTGTGCCCGCTGACCTCTCGCTTAGAACAAGTTAGTTTTAATCCCAGGGACTCAGTCGTGCTCAGCTCTGATCGATGCGATGCGATGGAACAGTGCCAGGCTTGGACAGGCAGTCAAAGGCAAACAATGAATACTGAATAGATTTTGCTCAAATGATCTATATCCTTATAAAGAGCACAGAAATCAATTATTTAATCAATAATTAAGTCCCCCTGAGCGTGAAAGTCATTTTCTTGTCTATTCTCTTTCTGTGTTCTCACACACAGAGCATGACAAATTGTTAGTACCAATGTGATGCATACTAACCTGGGACCTTTTTAGATGCTAAAAAGAGGCTACTTCACCGAATGGGGAGGTGGGGGGTCAGTAGTGAATCTGCAGTTGGATAGAGTATCCACCAGAAAGAGCGTCACTGAAGGGGAGTAGCTTGTGCTCATTCAGACTTCTAATCACAGATTCCTCACCTTCGAATACTTACCAAAGCAGTACCTCCTCAGATGGAGGGTCAGTGGAGTGAACTCAGACCATAAAGGCTTACAGGACCAAATGGGTGAAATGTCCTTCTCTTCAGACCTGGCTGTCAAGTATTCACTGATGCCCACCTCGCAGCCTGGCAGATGTTAAGGACTAGCACACCATATGCCAAGGCAGTGGTAGCAGCCTTAGCCCTGGTGGAATGGGCTCACAGACCTTCGGGGGCTGATTCTTGGTCATGTTGTAGCAGATCTTAATGCAGAGGAGTACCTACCTCAATAGGATTGTCTTCTGCACAGCCTTCCTGTAGGAAAGTGGGATTCTGCTGCAGTACCCCCCCGTCCCCCACACACGTTTTGCCAGATTTCTGATGCCCTTTGACTTGATGTGCCCTGGGTCCCTGCCAATCAGTTTCCCAGGGCCTGTGTTCTTTCCCAAAATTGTATCTTTGTATCCACAATTGGCACCTCTCTGGCAACATGTAAGCCCCTTGTAAAAGGTACCATGGGTACTAAGGGCACTGTGACTAGGGAAGGCCTGTCAGGGCAGCAGCACATATTGTGCCCCCCGTAGAGGTCCTGTACCTTAACATACACACACTGCCATTGCAGGCTGTGTGGTTTGGTGCAGAGAAAAGTGAAGAGTCGAAATGGCACACATCCCTGTGTGCCATGCCGGCAAACCACTGCCTGTGGCCTAGGTAAACCACCCCTCTAGCTGGGTGCAACATACCACTGGTGAGGGTACAGTTGTATGAGCACTGTACCCCTACAGTGTCTATGTCCATTCTTAGACATTTAAGTGCAGTAAAGCCGTAAAGAGTATATGGTCTGGGAGTTTGTCATTACGAACCCCACAGCACCATAATGGCTTTACTGAATTCTGGGAAGTTTGACAGTAAACTTCTGTTAGAAATGGGATTTCTGGTTGGCTAGGGCTTGCGCCTAAGCCAGGCAGAAACCACCACTCTAGTCAGGGCAAGGGAGTTACACGCCGAAGATAACCCCTGCTCACCCCCTTGGTAGCTTGGCACGAGCAGTCAGGCTTATCCCAGAGGCAATGTGTAAAGCATTTGCGCAACACACACACACAGCAGCAACCCACTAGGCACACTACAAAAGAAACTCCACACAAGGTTATATAAAAAATAGCCTTTGTATTATCCAAAACACCTTAGAATCATAATCACACATATACACTGTGCCAACTGGCACCAGGTCATAATTTACAGGGGATTATATACATGACAGGGCCAATCGGGCCACTGTCAGAACCATCACAAAGCACAAGTAGCAAAGGTAAAACACAACCAGTAATTACTGGTACAATAGTGACCTCAGCATAATATCACATTAGCATTACTTTGGCATAGAACACCTTATGCATAACATTTGGCATCATCATCAGCATAACACATTATGCAACAACCATATTAGGCATAACCACATTAGCATAAACACATTATGCAACCTCTGCGGGCATCACATTAGGGCCTTGCGCCCTGCCAACACTGACCCCTGGCCAACTGGCCTTTCATTGGGGCTCAACTGCCCTTGGTCCAGAATGTCAGGGCGTAACTGTGGCCCTCCACTGGCCCTTTGGCTGCCAATGCAGCGAAAACCACGTGCATAGCGCACTGGGGCCGGGGGAGCCACTCACCCCTTCTTGTCACCTAAACAGAAATGACCCCACGTTGCAGCTGCCCGCGCTCTCGCGGTGCAGCTGAGAAAGACAACCAAGCACGGGCACTGACAGTGCCTTTGAAAGCCCCCTTCTCCGGAGCTAAGGAACCAAAATTGTCCTCCAAAGTTGCAGCTGCCCGCTCTCTCTCGCGGTGCAGCTGGAGAATTAGGCTTGGCACCACTGTGCCTATTGAGCCCCACTCTGGGACTCTAACAAGACTTGCCCACGAGGAAAATCGGCACTGGCACCACGGTGCCTCAGGGAGCACCAACTCTGCTCCACTCTGCCCCCACTCACCGGGACAGATCGCGGCTGGCTCCAGGCACCGACAATGTGCCTCGGGAGGTCCCGCTTCGCTGGACCCTCCTTTACCCCTCTCGGTCTCCTTCGACCACGGGGACCGATCGGCCGCGTCTCGCGGTCACGGAGGCGGGGTAGGCTCCCGCCCTCCTTTCGGTACCACTCTTCCGGCCGCAACACCGCCCCCAACCAGGCCCGGGCGCCTGACTTCCGGGTCGCGCTCTGAGCAGCGACTTCTCCTCTCCTTCGCCAAGTGCGGGGTGGGCTCCCGCCGTTAAAATAAGCACAAATGAGGGGTGGGCTCCCGCTCTTCAATATTGGCAAATGCCGCAGAATATAAACAAATGCGGGGTGGGCTCCCGCTCCCCCACGAGCAGCACGGGGGAATCCTTACGCCGGGAGTCCCTCTCAGGCACTTCGCAGCCCAGTGCTGCACAGCCCCACGCTCCTACTTTCCTGGAATCGGGATACATCGCTTCACAAGGCGCTAGGAGTCACAGCTCCAAAGAGCAAAGTTTCAGGGGCACAAGGCTGGGCCCAGGCAGGCCAGCTCACAGGGCCCTCCAGCAGGGAGGCAGTCCCTCGTGGCGGTTCCTCCTGGGGCCCAGCAGCAACAAGTCCCCCCCAAGTCACAAGGAAGCACCACAACATGGGGTCACAGCCCCAGTACTTATAGTACATTTCTTCTTTGTTCTGCCCTGGCACAGGGCTTGGGGGAACCAGTCTCAACTGGTTCTGGGGGGTGTTGAAGCACTCTGTGTACAGTGCTCACACCCTCCTTTGTCAGATGGGGGCTCGGTCCTCAGACACACCACAGGGGGGCGGAGCCAGCATTCACCTAGGCATGCACAGACCTATTCAGGGTCAGGGGACTACTCCTCCCACTACTTCAAATGCAGATCTCCTATTCAGCCTAGCACGGACTCAGCCGGCCCTCCCTGGAGCCACACACACCTCACCAGCCCCTGTCACTCCAGAGCCAGACATGCAATACACATCAGGCAGGCAGACACATGGCACACAGAAATTCCAACTTCTAAAAGTGGCATTTCTAAAATAGTGATAATAAATCTGCGCACACCATTGCGTAGCATTTATTATTACTATTCCAAACATACCAAACTTGACCACGCTGCTCCTCTCATATCAGGAATTACCACTGAAACACTTATCAGGGAATCCCCAATGCATTCCTATGGGAGGGCAGCCTCACAGCAGTGAGAAACCAAAATGGCTGTTTGTCACTACCAGGACATGTCACACAAGTCAAGTCAAAAGTTCTTTATTCAGTAACTATTACAGTTAACCATAAAAGCACAGTACATATTTTGAAATGGCTAAAAAAGATTTAAAATTCTGGTTACATAATATTAGCCGAATCACATCAAGATTGATTTGCGCACCTTAAAAACATTCTTTAAGAAAGCAGTCACTGAGGCAATTATAAAAACATCATCCAGCTGTTGCAAGTTCAGATATGCAAGTTGACATTGTTTAAAACCAAATTTTTTAAGCATCGGGATAATCCATCTCCTTCTTAGTATAGTATAAAATGTACCCAAAAATAAAATATGTAACGTCGATTGCACCGAGACATCATCACAAGGGCAATTACACAATACCCTAGACCAGTCATTTAGCGAAGGGAAGCTTAACAATCGATGTAAAATGCTCAATCTAAAACGAGTCAACAAAAATCTTTCATAATCACCGGAAGTTAAAACGAGATAAAACTGTATGGTTGGGGTCGCTAGAATCCTATAATGTGCATGCACCGTTGGTTTCTTTAGTTCAGCTATGGTTCTAGCCTCTTCCAAATATTGCAAACACATAACTTTGAGTTCTTTCCTGGACACATTTCGCAAAGTATCTGGTTCTATATAGTATTCTAAGTGCCCTATTTTAAACACGAATGTTTTAACATATTCCAGCTACTTTATGTTTCTAGCTCCATCACAGGTCAAGGTATCCTTCAGTATTAGCCGATTCAAGGCAGTCTCCTCAGCGGTCCATATTCTATGCCACAGGAGTACTGGCTGTATTTTGATGACATCCTCTAGATATGGGGTGCCTAATTCTCGGTGGCATATATAAGTTGAAGTACTGTCAGGAACAGCCAAGAGGGACCTCAGAAACATGTTCTGCACACTGCAGAGGGTTGACCCCTATAAAACCCCAAATTCCGGCTCCATAAGTTGCAATCGAAACGCATTTTGCCCTGTATATCTGTAGAATTTCTGCTGGGGCACGTCTACCTAATTTTTTGCTAAAGTTTGAAAGGGCCAACAGTGATTTAATAAATAACAGCCTTCTGGCTTTAATTGCGGGGCACCATGTTCCAAAATGATCAAATAAGATCCCAAGATAGGAAAAAGTCTTGGTGCATTCTATGACTTTTGAGTCAATAAAAAGGGTCCTTGTCTTGTTTTTTAGACCTGCCCCGCAGTTCATAGTAAATGTTCTTGAACAGTTGACGGCTAGTCCCAGGCTTGCCATAAAATTAGTAAAAGCATCCACAACCCTTTGAAGACTCAGCGGTGTGCGGGCCATCAGGACCGCATCGTCCGCATACAGGAGTGCCGGTATGGGTCGATTGGCTGCCACTGGTAAATCCTTGCAATCCTCTACTAAAACTCCTATGCTTTATTCTCCACTGCTTCCACTATCATACCACCCGAGTATGCAGCTGCTCCAGGAAGGGGGCTTTCACAAGTTTTCAGAGCGCACGCAAGTCAAAACATGGGGCGACCTGTATCTTGATGGGCGGTTTCGGGCGCTAGACCAATTATTTCACGACACTCAACCAACAACACTGGAAGTATTCCTCTACATCAGACTCCGACAGGACATTCGCTCCGTCACACCGGACTTTCCCCAAGAGCCTCCCCCATTAGCACCCTTACAACAATTGCTCCAAGCAACTTCCCCACTGCATATGGTCTCCACACTGTACCATACCATATACACGATGATAGAGAGGCCACCTTGCCTCGCCCGCGCACACTGGAACGCGGAGCTAGGATACGACCTCACAGATGAACAATGGACATACTGCTGCCTCCAAACAGAAGCCATTTCAGCCAGCTCTCGGCTACGCATCATCCACTTCAAATTTCTGCATAGGTTATATTACACCCCAGCCAAAATGAAGAGATATAAACTACAAGACACTGACTGTTGCAATAGATGCGGCGCATCCGCAGCCGACTTTCTACACCTGGCCTGGGACTGCCCTGGGGTGCGAACATACTGGGATCAGGTCTTCATCGCCATAGATTTAATGACCATGACAACACTGGAACGCACCCCACTAATTGCCCTACTAGGGTACACCGCACACATCGCCAAACCTTATCGCAGATATTCGGCCATAGCGCTGTTGATGGCCAAAAGACGAATTGCTTCCCGATGGGGAAGAGGGCGTGCACCTAAATTTAAGGATTGGCTTACTGATTTAACATACTGCCAAGACCAACTCAGCACCTATGCAGAATTGCTCCCCCCAGCGTCCCGGCCAAAAGACATATGGGACCCTCTCAGGAACTACCTCCTCTCCTTCCCGAACGATATCTCGGATCTCCATTCCACAGAAACAAACCTTCACTAATTATTATCTACACATTGTATACCATGTGAGACACATAGCTGTTCACGGACACTATAACGGGGTTACAGCACCGAACCTTGCAATACTCCCACCAGCTTATTTGCTGTAACACGATCAGTTACTGTGGTCCATATCACTATTCATTGCTCAGCACCCTGATGTTATGCATTAAATTATGTAAATGACGGTTAATATGTTCTATAAATATATGGGAATTACACATACACTGTGGACTGGCTCGTAGGAGAGAACGTCAACGTCTTTGATACGATCAATGTGTGCAACAATTTATGCTTCATATATGATAGATGTATAATTCTGTTGTTTGTTTACTGTTTAACAGAAAAATCAATAAAATTAAAATTTAAAAAAACCCTCTACTAAAACTGCTTCTAAGTTATTTATATAAAGTGAGAAGAGGAACGGGGCAAGAATGCATCCTTGCCTAACTCCTCTTCTCACACCAAAGTGTTTAGTGCATTCGCCACCCCTCCCATAGCGAACCCGTGCCCTTGCCCCTGAATACAACTGTCTCAAAAATATAACTATTGAGACGTCAACACCCAGCCCTTCTAAAATCACCCACAGCTTCTCGTGTATGACACAATCGAATGCCGCGGTTAAGTCGACAAAGGTTAAGTATAATCTTTCTCTTTTTGCTTTAGTATATTTTTCTAAAATAATGTGTAGGTTTAAACCCTGTTCGATTGTGCCCAAACCTTTGCGAAACCCATATTGCAGGTCGCTTAATATTGAGTGTTCCTCAGCCCAAGCTTGCAACCTGTTTAATAGAACTCGCCCTACAATCTTCACTGTGAATCCAGCAATGAGATCGGGCGGTTACATGCTGGATTTGCCCTGTCCCCTTTTTTAAAAATGGGTACTATTATTGAGTCGCACCAGGTAGATAAAAAGCCCTGTGAACCGCATGAATTAAAAACCTGAGTTAAAAGTGGTCCCCAAAGTGCTAAGTTAGATTTAAAAATGTCAACGGGAACCCCATCTGGTCCTGTCGCTTTCCCTCCCCGGCTTGCATTAATGGCTGAATTCACCTCAATTAATGTAAAATGCAACAGTTGATCTGAGGGGGTTATAAGTTTTGTGTTGTCAGCCCTGGTCGCTAATGTTTCCTGGTCGTCCAGTAATGGGTTATTATATAGACTGGAATAATGTTTAATCCACTCTGGTTCAGTAATAGCAATCTCTATGGTGGCTGTGTCCTTATCCGCCAAAAAGGGAGAGTTAACTGCCTTCCAAAATGCAGAGGGGTCCCTGTTAACCGAGGCCTCTCGTAGAGCTTGCCAGGCTTCCTCTTTTAGGGCCATCTTCCTTATTTTCTGTGCTCTCTTGTATTCACATCTAGCTTCACTAATATCAGCCCGATTTTTCACCTTTGCATGAAGGGCATTTTTCAACTTAGAGTAGGCCTTTGTACAGCTTGTATCAAACCATCCCTTATTTTGTTTACTTTTTTTCGTTGTATTCACATAAAGTGTTTCTTTAGTAAAATTTGAAATTACATAAAATTTTTCTAAAATATCCTGGTGCGATGATCTATCGTCTAAACACGTTAAAACATATCTTTACAGTTTGTGACCACCTTACTAATGAGAGCGTCTTGATCCACATTTTCCCATTTAAGTGCATAACCATTTTGTCTACTCAGTGATATATTTTCCACAAAATGATCTGAATTTCCTCTATTGTCAGCTGACTTATTATTTAACTTTAATTCAAGACTGATGGGAAAGTGGTCACTCAGAGCGATATCATGTGTGGTAAACTCTTTAAAATAAGCAGAAAATCTATGTGATGCTAATACAAAATCAATAGTGGAAAAAGTACCTCGACCATTAAAAGTAGGACAAAAGGGGATCGCAGGGACACATAAGTCATTAACAAACCCAAAGTCAAATGTAAACATAATGTCATTCAACAGATCTCCAAAGGGTGTATGGGGAAAGTGGAGAATACTAGAACCTTTTTCATAAGATATCCCACAGACCCCATTGTTAACATACTGACATAGAGGTAAGTTAAAGTCCCCTCCCCAAATAACACAAATCTCCTTTACTGTACCGGTTTGTAGATTATGTAGTTCACTACTCAATTTTCTCATCAATCCCTGAATCACCTCTGGGGGGGCATTGTTATAAAAATTCAATAATGCTATTCCAAAGATTTGATCTATGTGAAGGCTAATAATTTGATAATATTGGTTTGAAACATTAAAAACAATATTCCACCTTTCGCTCTTCCGTGTGGTGAGGGAACTGCTGGCGTAAAACAAGTTTTGTAACCACTAATGTGTATGGGCTCTGCCATCCAAGTTTCCTGCAAGCTAAAGATGTCAAACTTATTCACAAAGTCAGACCATATTGTGTTGGGCACCTTGTTTTTTAAACCTGCTACGTTCCAAAATAAAATATGGCAATTCTCTCTCAAACCTGTGTCTTGATTTCCGCCTCCTACCTCATCACGCTTCATTGATGTTCTATCAGGATAAATAGTGTGAGGGAGAGTGGGCTCAACCGGAGAGTTAGAGTCAATAACATAATCGCTCTCCATAACTACTGGCATAGCATTGTTTAGTGGGAGAGTGTTCTCGAGACTAATTGTCGGCTCAGTTATACACAAGGTGGGGGAAGCTCTTGCTGAAGGAGGGGTTTCATGCTGTGGGGATGCTCTCAATTGATGTCAATCCACTGAATCAAGATTAACCAGGGCCTCATAACGATTATAGGTTGGGAGATTAAACCAGCTCTTGTGGTACTGAATTTGGGGTCCCATATCTCTTGGGGCAGCGTATGGTATAGGCTGGTAAAAAAATCCTAATGGAACTACGTTGATACTTTGTCCCAGGGTACGTTGGATACCAGCTCTGCTCAAAATCATTTCCACTAGCTGAGGTGTCTTAAAAGTCAATACCACGCAATCCCCCGACAAAATCTTTCTCCCCTTCCCAACCCAGCTCACTCTTCTGACCATCTTGAACTCGTCAAAAAGTCTCTCCGTGAGGCCAGACCTAACACCAAGCCAATGCAGCGACTTATTCCTCATTGTCTCCCACGATTCTTCCCCCCTGTTTTGTTGTTTAGGAACATTAGTTAATACCACCACGTATGGAGTGGCCTCCGGTGGTAGATCCAAACGTGTTACTACTTTTTCTGCCTTATTCGTTATACCTAGATTATTAGGGCCTTCAGTTACTGGATTATAAGTAAGCGTGTTGGAAACTATAGGGATATTATGAAGAGGTGCCACCGCACAATCCATAGTGGTTTGTTGCACCACGTTTTGTGCCACGTGCAATATTTCCTCATGCCGCCCCAGTCTCCGATGAGTAAAGTCGTGCCCCCTTGTGGTAATTTGATGTTCCCGGCTCCCTAGTCTTATCGGGGCACACCTGACACGGAGGCTGCATTTTATCAAGCTTGTTAACTAGGGCCTCTTCAATAAGACCAATTTTAAGTATTAACCCACTTAGATTTTCTCTAAGGAATTTATCCAATGCGTCCAATTTGCTTTTATACTTATAACCTCGTTCTGAGTACTTAAATTTGTAGTTGGTTTTGGTTTGCCCCCTTTCTTTCTCTCTACAGGTGGTATATCCTTCTTATTAACCTTTTTTCTTGCTTTATGGGTTGACTCACTAATAATTTTACAATTCTCTCCTGTAATATGAATAGAACTATCTGGGTTTCTTGCTACCTTAATCGGGGGTTGAATGTCCGACTGAAATATTATCCTGCATATTAACTATACAACTATACAACCATTAGGGCCTGGGGAGCTGATAGATGTCACTATAGATGGCTCAGACCCTTCCCTTAATAGTTGAGCACTTGGGGTGTCGCCCTCGCTACCTAAACATCCTGAGTGGCTCGGTTTAAGAGCCTCCTCTACTGTTATAATCTGGCGCTCAATTGCCCCCATAGCTCCTGTTAAGTAACTGAGCAAAGTGTGACGGGGATGCGCACCAACTTTTTGATGCTTTGTGTTCTGCATACTCGATGCCTTTCTCTTCCCCATCTATTCCACTATATAATTATCACACCCTTACCCTAATGATATCTCAAACAGTGTGAAAGTTCTTAAGTCCTTTCAATTATCACTTGGCTCGCTTACCACGAGACCCACTCAAACCTGTGTAACAGCTGCAACATATATGTTATAAGTCCAAGATGTTCCTTTATTACCGTCTATAGACCCTCCTTATAAATTGTGAATACGATTGGTCTGGAACCCGCCGTACCTTTTCCTGTAGGTGTTAGAGCCGTGGCCCAGTTCAGTCTCTGTCACGCTATGAAGGGATAAGACGGGCCCGTCTTGGCCCGGGCCGCGGGACCGCAAGCGGCTTTTTGACTCGTTGCAGCCCCTCCAGGGGCTGAAGCTAAAGTGCAGGTGCAGGGACCAGGTTAGGGATAGCAGCAAGGTCAGTTTCCCACAAACGCGTTCTCCCATGACATGTCACACACTTAAGGTACATGTCCTACCTTTTACCTACAATGCACCCTGCCCATAGGGCTAGCTAGGGCCTACCTTAGGGGTGACTGACATGCAGTGAAGGGGGTCACAGACGTGGCACACACTTTAGGTGTCACGTCACAGCGGCAGTAACACTGCGCACACAGGCCCTGCAATGGCAGAGGCCTGAGACAGGCTTGAAAGGCTACTTTGGTGGGTGGCGCAATCATCGCTGCAAGCCCACCAGTAGCATTTAATTTACTGGCCCTGGGTATCTGAGATACCACTTTACAAGGGACTGACAGGAAATTTAAATATGCCAAACATGTGTAGACCAATCTTACCATGTTTATCACAGAGAGCACATGCACTTTACACTGGACAGCAGTGCTAAAGTGCCCAGAGTCCTAAAACCACCAACACCATGTCAGAAAAAAAAGCTAGGAGGAAGGCAAAAAGTTCAGGGATGACCCTGCAAAAAGGGCCAAGTCCAACAACTTCTCAGCATAATAAACCCACACTGATGCCAGTGTGGGATTTACTATACAATGCACTCAGAGGGCATCTTAGAGATGCACCATGAAAAACAACCAGCCTCCGGTGGGTTCCCTGACTGGTAAACACCAGCCTGCCACCATGAAGCAAGTTTCTGGACCCCTGGGATGGGAGCCTTCGTTCCCTGGGCCCAGAAACAAAGCCTTTCCTGGGCGTAGGTGTTCACACCTCCCCCAGGTCAGGAAGAGCCATCTGTCGCAAGGGAGCTTCAAAGGCCTTGCCACCTTTGCAGCACAACCCCCAGTCTCTCCTTCTATCAGGAGCAGCCCCCCTTCCTGTCTCACCCTCTTTTCTGAGGGAAGACAGGTGGGAACAATTAGAACAGCCCAGAAGATGTGCCCACCTCTGCCAACCCCACCCTCAGGTGGGGGAGGCGAGGTGAAGCATACTCTTCAGTGCCCGCCATCTTGCAGATGGTAGCGATACAAAAGGGGATGATGGACGGAGCGCTTGAGCTAATCAAACACTCACCCCCAGTCAACTGATCTGGGTTTAATCCATCATCATTCTTTTGCTCACTCCACCACCCCAGTTCAGACATGGCCATATGCAAATCAGTCTGACCCTGTGCCTCATGGGAACAGTCCAGCCCGAACTGCCAAGCCATGTCTTCCCTGGACCGGAAACAAGCATCCTGGGACCGGTTTCTGGCTATTCAGCCGTCATCAGCCAGGCTAGCTTGAATCCAGTGGCAAAGTGAGCAAGGGACCCTCGTCTGGGCATACCCTGCCAACTTAGGGCGAACAAAGCGATACAAAAGGGGATGATGGACGGAGCGCTTGAGCTAATCAAACACTCACCCCCAGTCAACTGATCTGGGTTTAATCCATCATCATTCTTTAGCTCACGCCACCACCCCAGTTCAGACATGGCCATATGCAAATCAGTCTGACCCTGTGCCTCATGGGAACAGTCCAGCCCGAACTGCCAAGCCATGTCTTCCCTGGACCGGAAACAAGCATCCTGGGACCGGTTTCTGGCTATTCAGTCGTCATCAGCCAGGCTAGCTTGAATCCAGTGGCAAAGTGAGCAAGGGACCCATGTCTGGGCATACCCTGCCAACTTAGGGCGAACAAAGCGATACAAAAGAGGATGATGGACGGAGCGCTTGAGCTAATCAAACACTCACCCCCAGTCAACTGATCTGGGTTTAATCCATCATCATTCTTTTGCTCACTCCACCACCCCAGTTCAGACATGGCCATATGCAAATCAGTCTGACCCTGTGCCTCATGGGAACAGTCCAGCCCGAACTGCCAAGCCATGTCTTCCCTGGACCGGAAACAAGCATCCTGGGACCGGTTTCTGGCTATTCAGCCGTCATCAGCCAGGCTAGCTTGAATCCAGTGGCAAAGTGAGCAAGGGACCCTCGTCTGGGCATACCCTGCCAACTTAGGGCGAACAAAGCGATACAAAAGGGGATGATGGACGGAGCGCTTGAGCTAATCAAACACTCACCCCCAGTCAACTGATCTGGGTTTAATCCATCATCATTCTTTAGCTCACGCCACCACCCCAGTTCAGACATGGCCATATGCAAATCAGTCTGACCCTGTGCCTCATGGGAACAGTCCAGCCCGAACTGCCAAGCCATGTCTTCCCTGGACCGGAAACAAGCATCCTGGGACCGGTTTCTGGCTATTCAGTCGTCATCAGCCAGGCTAGCTTGAATCCAGTGGCAAAGTGAGCAAGGGACCCATGTCTGGGCATACCCTGCCAACTTAGGGCGAACAAAGCGATACAAAAGAGGATGATGGACGGAGCGCTTGAGCTAATCAAACACTCACCCCCAGTCAACTGATCTGGGTTTAATCCATCATCATTCTTTAGCTCACTCCACCACCCCAGTTCAGACATGGCCATATGCAAATCAGTCTGACCCTGTGCCTCATGGGAACAGTCCAGCCCGAACTGCCAAGCCACGTCTTCCCTGGACCGGAAACAAGCATCCTGGGACCGGTTTCTGGCTATTCAGCCATCATCAGCCAGGCTAGCTTGAATCCAGTGGCAAAGTGAGCAAGGGACCCACGTCTGGGCATACCCTGCCAACTTAGGGCGAACAAAGCGATACAAAGGGGATGATGGACGGAGCGCTTGAGCTAATCAAACACTCACCCCCAGTCAACTGATCTGGGTTTAATCCATCATCATTCTTTAGCTCACTCCACCACCCCAGTTCAGACATGGCCATATGCAAATCAGTCTGATCCTGTGCCTCATGGGAACAGTCCAGCCCGAACTGCCAAGCCATGTCTTCCCTGGACCGGAAACAAGCATCCTGGGACCGGTTTCTGGCTATTCAGCCGTCATCAGCCAGGCTAGCTTGAATCCAGTGGCAAAGTGAGCAAGGGACCCACGTCTGGGCATACCCTGCCAACTTAGGGCGAACAAAGCGATACAAAAGGGGATGATGGATGGAGCGCTTGAGCTAATCAAACACTCACCCCCAGTCAACTGATCTGGGTTTAATCCATCATCATTCTTTAGCTCGCTCCACCACCCCAGTTCAGACATGGCCATATGCAAATCAGTCTGACCCTGTGCCTCATGGGAACAGTCCAGCCCGAACTGCCAAGCCATCTCTTCCCTGGACCGGAAACAAGCATCCTGGGACCGTTTTCTGGCTATTCAGTCGTCATCAGCCAGGCTAGCTTGAATCCAGTGGCAAAGTGAGCAAGGGACCCACGTCTGGGCATACCCTGCCAACTTAGGGCGAACAAAGCGATACAAAAGGGGATGATGGACGGAGCGCTTGAGCTAATCAAACACTGACCCCCAGTCAACTGATCTGGGTTTAATCCATCATCATTCTTTTGCTCACTCCACCACCCCAGTTCAGACATGGCCATATGCAAATCAGTCTGACCCTGTGCCTCATGGGAACAGTCCAGCCCGGACTGCCAAGCCATGTCTTCCCTGGACCGGAAACAAGCATCCTGGGACCGGTTTCTGGCTATTCAGCCGTCATCAGCCAGGCTAGCTTGAATCCAGTGGCAAAGTGAGCAAGGGACCCACGTCTGGGCCTACCTTGCCAACTTAGGGCGAATAAAGCGATACAAAAGGGTATGATGGACGGAGCGCTTGAGCTAATCAAACACTCACCCCCAGTCAACTGATCTAGGTTTAATCCATCATCATTCTTTAGCTCACTCCACCACCCCAGTTCAGACATGGCCATATGCAAATCAGTCTGACCCTGTGCCTCATGGGAACAGTCCAGCCCGAACTGCCAAGCCATGTCTTCCCTGGACCGGAAACAAGCATCCTGGGACCGGTTTCTGGCTATTCAGCCGTCATCAGCCAGGCTTGCTTGAATCCAGTGGCAAAGTGAGCAAGGGACCCACGTCTGGGCATACCCCCGCCAACTTAGGGCGAACAAAGCGATACAAAAGGGGATGATGGACGGAGCGCTTGAGCTAATCAAACACTCGCCCCCAGTCAACTGATCTGGGTTTAATCCATCATCATTCTTTAGCTCACTCCACCACCCCAGTTCAGACATGGCCATATGCAAATCAGTCTGACCCTGTGCCTCATGGGAACAGTCCAGCCCGAACTGCCAAGCCATGTCTTCCCTGGACCGGAAACAAGCATCCTGGGACCGGTTTCTGGCTATTCAGCCGTCATCAGCCAGGCTAGCTTGAATCCAGTGGCAAAGTGAGCAAGGGACCCTCGTCTGGGCATACCCTGCCAACTTAGGGCGAACAAAGCGATACAAAAGGGGATGATGGACGGAGCGCTTGAGCTAATCAAACACTCACCCCCAGTCAACTGATCTGGGTTTAATCCATCATCATTCTTTAGCTCACTCCACCACCCCAGTTCAGACATGGCCATATGCAAATCAGTCTGACCCTGTGCCTCATGGGAACAGTCCAGCCCGAACTGCCAACCCACGTCTACCCTGGACCGGAAACAAGCATCCTGGGACCGGTTTCTTGCTATTCAGCCGTCATCAGCCAGGCTAGCTTGAATCCAGTGGCAAAGTGAGCAAGGGACCCACGTCTGGGCATACCTTGCCAACTTAGGGCGAACAAAGCGATACAAAGGGGATGATGGACGGAGCGCTTGAGCTAATCAAACACTCACCCCAGTCAACTGATCTGGGTTTAATCCATCATCATTCTTTAGCTCACTCCACCACCCCAGTTCAGACATGGCCATATGCAAATCAGTCTGACCCTGTGCCTCATGGGAACAGTCCAGCCCGAACTGCCAAGCCATGTCTTCCCTGGACCGGAAACAAGGATCCTGGGACCGGTTTCTGGCTATTCAGCCATCATCAGCCAGGCTAGCTTGAATCCAGTGGCAAAGTGAGCAAGGGACCCACGTCTGGGCATACCCTGCCAACTTAGGGCGAACAAAGCGATACAAAAGGGGATGATGGACGGAGCGCTTGAGCTAATCAAACACTCACCCCCTGTCAACTGATCTGGGTTTAATCCATCATCATTCTTTAGCTCACTCCACCACCCCAGTTCAGACATGGCCATATGCAAATCAGTCTGACCCTGTGCCTCATGGGAACAGTCCAGCCCGAACTGCCAAGCCATGTCTTCCCTGGACCGGAAACACGCATCCTGGGACCGGTTTCTGGCTATTCAGCCGTCATCAGCCAGGCAAGCTTGAATCCAGTGGCAAAGTGAGCAAGGGACCCACGTCTGGGCATACCCTGCCAACTTAGGGCGAACAAAGCGATACAAAAGAGGATGATGGACGGAGCGCTTGAGCTAATCAAACACTCACCCCCAGTCAACTGATCTGAGTTTAATCCATCATCATTCTTTAGCTCACTCCACCACCCCAGTTCAGACATGGCCATATGCAAATCAGTCTGACCCTGTGCCTCATGGTAACAGTCCAGCCCGAACTGCCAAGCCATGTCTTCCCTGGACCGGAAACAAGCATCCTGGGACCGGTTTCTGGCTATTCAGCCGTCATCAGCCAGGCTAGCTTGAATCCAGTGGCAAAGTGAGCAAGGGACCCACGTCTGGGCATACCCTGCCAACTTAGGGCGAACAAAGCGATACCAAAGGGGATGATGGACGGAGCGCTTTGTTCGCCCTAAGTTGGCAGGATATGCCCAGACGTGGGTCCCTTGCTCACTTTGCCGCTGGATTCAAGCTAGCCTGGCTGATGACGGCTGAATAACCAGAAACCGGTCCCAGGATGCTTGTTTCCGGTCCAGGGAAGACATGGCTTGGCAGTTCGGGCTGGACTGTTCCCATGAGGCACAGGGTCAGACTGATTTGCATATGGCCATGTCTGAACTGGAGTGGTGGAGTGAGCTAAAGAATGATGATGGATTAAACCCAGATCAGTTGACTGGGAGTGAGTGTTTGATTTGCTCAAGTGCTCCGTCCATCATCCCCTTTGGTATCGCTTTGTTCGCCCTAAGTTGGCAGGGTATGCCCAGACGTGGGTCCCTTGCTCACTTTGCCACTGGATTCAAGCTAGCCTGGCTGATGACGGCTGAATAGCCAGAAACCGGTCCCAGGATGCTTGTTTCCGGTCCAGGGAAGACATGGCTTGGCAGTTCGGGCTGGACTGTTCCCATGAGGCACAGGGTCAGACTGATTTGCATATGGCCATGTCTGAACTGGGGTGGTGGAGTGAGCTAAAGAATGATGATGGATTAAACCCAGATCAGTTGACTGGGGGTGAGTGTTTGATTTGCTCAAGCGCTCTGTCCATCATCCCCTTTGGTATCGCTTTGTTCGCCCTAAGTTGGCAAGGTATGCCCAGACGTGGGTCCCTTGCTCACTTTGCCACTGGATTCAAGCTAGCGTGGCTGATGACGGCTGAATAGCCAGAAACCGGTCCCAGGATGCTTGTTTACGGTCCAGGGAAGACATGGCTTGGCAGTTCGGGCTGGACTGTTCCCATGAGGCACAGGGTCAGGCTGATTTGCATATGGCCATGTCTGAACTGGGGTGGTGGAGTGAGCTAAAGAATGATGATGGATTAAACCCAGATCAGTTGACTGGGGTGAGTGTTTGATTTGCTCAAGCGCTCCGTCCATCATCTCCTTTGGTATCGCTTTGTTCGCCCTAAGTTGTCAGGGTATGCCCAGACGTGGGTCCCTTGCTCACTTTGCCACTGGATTCAAGCTAGCCTGGCTGATGACGGCTGAATAGCCAGAAACCGGTCCCAGGATGCTTGTTTCCGGTCCAGGGAAGACATGGCTTGGCAGTTCGGGCTGGACTGTTCCCATGAGGCACAGGGTCAGACTGATTTGCATATGGCCATGTCTGAACTGGGGTGGTGGAGTGAGCTAAAGAATGATGATGGATTAAACCCAGATCAGTTAACTGGGGGTGAGTGTTTGATTTGCTCAAGCACTCCGTCCATCATCCCCTTTGGTATCGCTTTGTTCGCCCTAAGTTGGCAGGGTATGCCCAGACGTGGGTCCCTTGCTCACTTTGCCACTGGATTCAAGCTAGCCTGGCTGATGACGGCTGAATAGCCAGAAACCGGTCCCAGGATGCTTGTTTCCGGTCCAGGGAAGACATGGCTTGGCAGTTCGGGCTGGACTGTTTCCATGAGGCACAGGGTCAGACTGATTTGCATATGGCCATGTCTGAACTGGGGTGGTGGAGTGAGCTAAAGAATGATGATGGATTAAACCCAGATCAGTTGACTGGGGTGAGTGTTTGATTTGCTCAAGCGCTCCGTCCATCATCCCCTTTGGTATCGTCTTGCAGATGGTAGGCACTCTCCAATCAGGATTAGGAATTGTTCCCACTGCCCCATGTGGGGTGAGCACATCAAGGGTGTAGTCACCCTAAGGTCAGTAGCCCATTGGCTACTACCTCGAGACCCCTAAAACGCCCCCTAAATACAGTATTTAGGGGGCAGCCCTGAACCCATAAGGCAGATTCCTGGAACCTTCGACGGAAGATGTCGCACAGCAGAGGAGACTACAGAGAAGAAGTGACTTGACCCCAGCCCTACCTGCCCGTCTGCAGTTTCCGGAGATCCTGCTCCAAAAGTCGACTTCTCCTGCAGCCAGTGACCTCCAAAACCCCTGGGAGGACTGACTGCCATAAAAAAAAAAAACAGATCTCCTGCTGACAGCAGCTCTGTTCAAAAGAAACTCCAAAGACAGACTCTGAGCCTGCTGAGGACCAAGAAACTCGACGCCTGGAACCACCACTGCACCCGTCGCCTACGGCCCGAGTCTAAGTGGCCCACCAGTCCCAACGAGGTCCCCCAGTGGTCCAGAGTCTGAGTCCACTGTGGGTTGACCCCTCCAGGACTCCCCGACGTCACCTGCAGGCTCTGCACGGAGACCCCCACTACCGCGAGTGGCCTGGTAAAGTGAAATCCGACCTCAAAAGTCACCCCTGCATCCGGCCGCCCTACACCCTGGAGAAGAGGACCTGAGGTTCACCGACGTCCCTGAGTCCTCCAACTTACCTGCCCTGCTGTTGATTCCTCCCGGAAGACTTCCTGGACCAAGCTTGCAGCCAAAATCCCAAACCGGCAACCTCCATAGGATTGCATTGGGCTCCCAACCTCTCCTAAGCACCCTGCACGCGGCCTCCGCTGTGCAGCTGGTGGTGTGGACTTGGTGCTGACCTGGGACCCCCTTTGCCCTGACCTTAACTCTAGGAGCTTGGCTCCCGAGACCAAGTGGCCTGCCCATGAGAAGCCCCCAACTGAGGTGTCCCCTAGCCCCGTTGGCTAACATTGGCATCCTGCGCTCTGCACCCAGCCGCCCTAGTGCCGCTGGTGGTGCAATTTGAGTGTCTATGTAGACCTTGGGGAACCTTGGTCCTAGCCCCCAAAACTCCCACTTGTAAGACGTGTACTTACCCAAGAAACCGCTAACACTTCTCTCCCATAGGAACCCATGTTAAGAGATTTTATGGCCTAAAATGTTGTGTTGAACTGATGTTTGTATGGAGAAAGGAGAACTAAACTGCAAATGTATAAAAAGTCTTACTTACCTTGTATTGTGAGATCCTAAGGTGTGGCATCTAGGCATACAACCCCAGTACTCAAAGTAATACAAAAAGTAACTAAAAGTAATCTGAAAGTAATTACTGTGCAATTCAAACTGCATTTTAAAGTGATGCAAACCTGTAACAATTGCAAATTCAACCACGACTGCATTTCCTTGAACGGTCTTGCATTTGAGAGTATATTTTACTTACCTGTGCCAAGTCCTGATTGGTACTAAAATAAAACATAAGTATACCTTTTTTATACTTACCTAATTGGTCTGAATTCTGTCTCCGAGTGTGTGCAATCAGTCCTTGATTGAGTGAATACAATAAATGCTTAAAACACCCTATTGATAAGCCGAACTGCTCGCCCACACTACCACAAAGAGAGCTGTTAATACTTACCTAATTTAGCCTCTGCTATACCTCTGGGGATTCCCTGGACTCTGTGCACACTATATCTTACTTTGGTATTGTATATACAGAGCCAGCTTCCTACACTTCCCTTTCTTTGCATCTGAGAGCCCCATAAAAAGTTGATGGTCCTTGCTAGGATCAATGTAAAAGCTTAAAGTCCTTTTTGGGTCCAGCCAATAGAGGCTCTTTTCCAATTTCATGGGATAAGGTGGAGCAAAGAATGCTGATAGGGTGATGGATTGATTTACGTGGAAGGGGGTCATAGCATTTGGTAAGAATGCTGCCTGTTGCACATGAGAAATGTGAAGACAAACTTAAGGTTCCACTGCAGCATCAAAAATGGTTTTGGGGGGACCATGTGTGTCAAGCGTTTGATAAATCTAATCACAACAGGTGATTGAAACATGGATGGTAGGTTTGGCAGATGCAGAATGGCCATAAAGGCTGACAAATAACATTTAATAGTATCCACTGCAAAGCCTGGCTGGGCCAAAGATAAAACAAACAAACGGACATCCAACAGCTTCACAAATGCTACACCAGACCACAATTTTTCCCAGTGTCCAAAATAAATGGATTTCGTGGAAGTGCAACAGGTGGCAAGGATGACATCCACCTATTTAGGTGGCAGAACAAATGTAGTCTGTTTCTGCCACTCAATCTCCATGAATGGAGGTATAGATTGTGCAGATTCAGATGGAGGACACTGCCGTGCTGCTGAGACAGGTGTTACTCGTGAAGTGCTAGCCTTATCAGAGGAGAAATGCTCATGCCCAGAAGGCCTGGGTACCACACTCTCGTGACCCAATCTGGAGCAACTAGGATGACATGAGCCAGGTCGCTCCTGATCTTTTTCAGAAGTCAGGGAGGAAGAGGAAGGCATACGGGAGCCCTGTGTTCCATTTCAGCCGGAATGCATCTCCTTATAAGTGTTCTTGTGGAAACTCCAAGGTGCAAAAAACTGCAAATTTTCAGTGGTGGTGAAAATACCAACCAAGGGTTCTCCCCACTGCAGGAAGGTGTTATGCACTACCTCAGAATGCAGACACCACTCCTGATCTGCCAGATACCACCTGCTCAGTTTGTTCACCCTGGCGTAAAAGTACCCTGCCAGGTGGTTTGTGATCAGGAAAATGCCCTGGGGCTACAACCACCTTCATGGGGGCAGAGCCGATTGACACAGAAACCAGGCCCCCACTCCTCCCTGCGTATTACAGTACCACATGGCGATGGTGTTGTCCACGAGAACCTGCATCAGCCTCCGCTTGATGGATGGTAGGAAGGCCTTCCGTCACATGAATGACCTGCAACTCCAGCAGACTGAGTAGCGCTGGCCCTCTGCCAGAGACCAGGGTCCCCTGATCTCCACCTCTTCAGATGACCTCCCCAGCCCAGCAGAGATGCAGTCATCACCACCATCAGCTGCGGGTGGGGAAGGGAGAGGGTCATGCCGCTGAGTCAATTGCATTTTAAGAGCCACCACCGCATGTCTTGAGTTGTCTCCTACACGATCTGGATGACATTGGTCAGATTGCCTTGATGTTGTACCCATTGGAACTTCAAATTCCATTTCAGAACCAGCTTGTGCCATCTTGCAAAGTTGATGAGGAGGAATTAGGAGGCTAGGAGGCCATGAAACTTCAGCACTGCCCTCACTGTGACCAAGGATCGAGCCTGAAACATCAGGATCATAACCCGAATGCCCTGAACTCATTGCTGCAGAGAGAATATCCTGAACTCCACTGTGTTCAGGATTACTTCAATGATTGGAAGCCTCTGTGAAGGAGGTGGTCCATGACTGACTGTGCTTAGCCCACTTTCAACAACCATTCATCGAGGTACGAGAATACTGGTATCCCCGACTCCGACGACGGAACTGCAGGACAAGTATATGAAAACATGCACCCTGCAGGTCCAAGGACCCCATCCAGTTGCCCGGATCCAGAGCAGACATAATCTGGGCCAGCATGAGCATTTTGAATTTCTTTCCACAGGAAGAGATTCAGAGGCCAGAGGTCCAGAATGGGCCTGAGGCCCCAACCTTCTTTGGAACGGTGAAATAATGAGATTATCAACCAGGGGTGAGCAAAATTAGAGAGTGTGCTTCCCTGCCCTGTGCTGATCTCCTGGCAAGTCAATGGAAAGTTGCTGTAGGTTTTCTGCATCTCTACCTCAATGAACATGACAATCACATGTGTCCACTGAGGATCTCCCTGTTACATGGATCGAGACCCTAGAGTTTGACTCTGTGGTTGAAGGGAAATGCAAAGTGCTTCTCTCTTTTACTGATAGTGGCTACTCCCCTCTGTTACTAGCTTATGGTAGACTGATAGTGCTGGCAGCATTAATCTATACTACGGTGTACCTGTACCCCTCTACCATTTAAGAGGGCTGCCTATCACCTCTCTCCTAGTAAAGTCCATGCAGTCTCCCTTATCTGGGTTCTTTTTGCCTTTGTCAAATCTAGGATGTGTATTTTGAAACCCAGTGGGTTCACTGAACAAGGACGATAAGCCATTGTGTTTAATGTGGACCGAGCTGGTATCTGTTCTGTTGGACAGTCCAGCTCCCCCGTGCTCTCCCTATGCCTTGTAGAAGCTTGATGGTTTGAGGAAAGCACCAGTTCTTATTTGTGTTTAGCTCAGGCTCCCTCTGTTAGGACGACCGCCTCCTTTTCTGCTGGGTGATAGTCAGGGTCCCTGGTCTGGACTGGAGTTAATTAAAATTCCTCTCTGGGGGTAGGCCTGACAAGAACCAAGAGACTGGGAAGGAGGGCAGCAGGCCTTCCTCATGAAATGATCACACAGTGAGCATGCAGGATATATGTGCCAGGATTGGAGGGGCGCCCAGGCTTCAAAAGTAGCAGACCCCCTGATTGCAGCAGCCTTCCAATCAGTGAATGTATAAGTCTGGCCTCAATGGCCAGTTGTTTGTTCAAGGCTCTTCTCCTTTTCTGACCAAACACCCTATGAAATCTAGGAGTGGAATCCAGGAGAGCTGGATTGACATTCTTCCAGACCCGGGAACAGGGTTTGGACTTAAGAAGGTGTCTCTGTGACAGATTACCTGTGAAAGGAATTTGCTTGTGTGACAGAAGGAGCTGGGCTTCAGCTTATCAGGCGGCACCCCAGCATAGAACGAGCTATCTGAAAGGCACGTTGAGGTGATTGGCATTTGAATCACAAGGAGACTGCAGACACCTGTTCAAGATAAGGAAACTTGCTGCACATCAACATTGAGGAAGACGAGGGAAACTCCTTACTGTTACTGAAGGCGAGACTGCTTCACCCCTGAGCCCTCCCCTGTGCTGTGGGAGCCTGTGGGTGCTTCCAATTAAATACACTTTTAGATCAAACATCGAAAATATGTTACACTATGGTATTCCAGAGAGGCTGCGAACACTATATGAGAAGAAACCTAGTGGTGGTACAGGTAACTGACAAGATCATACCTTTATATTATTAACTGAGCTTGGACTTCCTGGTAGATGCACATCTATACATCTCCCAGCATTCACTGAAGGGACGTCTAAAAAATCTTGAGGGAGGGTGGCCCCGTTTCTCCTTTGACTAACTCATTTACTTTTGGAGCATTCACTGCTTGAGGCCATTAGATATAGGACTTTTTAGTTGTGAGAAGGAGGAGCGGCCCGGACTTAAGATGGCGGCGGCCCGCGAAATCTGAGCGCGGATACGAATCGCGCACTAACGGGGCCAAATCAGGTGACGGAGGAGGGCAGCAGCATACGCTAAGGGGACCCCGAGGCTGCGGCGGCAATATGTGAGGCGCGGAGGCCGGAGGGTAACCTGAGGACGAGACGAGGCGCTCGTCTCCGAGACCGAGGGCAGCTTCCGTCATCCGCCTAGAGGGGTGCACCAGTAGAAGACGGCTGAGGTTGGCGATTGGGGATCCCCATTGACGCTGAGCCCCCCCTTGATATTGAGAGTGTGTGCCCCTCGAGATACCCTGATTATGGGAGAGGCAGCGTGGGCCGACTAGATCCTAGCTGCCTGACCTTAAGATGGCGGCCGTCGAGACCAGGCAGTGCATGGGAAATAAGCATGGATGAGGGGAGCACAACGGGAGACAAGAGACTCGTCGCCCTGCTAGAGATGCACAGGAGGGAATTAAGCAAGGGCCCTAACACACAGAAAGACACCGCCCAGAGTAGTGGCTGCGCATAAGCCCTCACTGCGCCTGAAGACCTGTGCAGGACCCGGGACTTAAACATGGCGCCCGCCGCTTACAATGCCTATACGCGGTTTTGGCGCGCTGGGCCTGCCGGGGCCTCACTGCGGGTGCTTGAGCCAGGCGGGAGACCTGACTTCGTGGCATAGTTCCGCCTGCCCTTGAGCGCCCTCCTCTATCCACAAGATGGAGCTCAGCATGACCTCAAGATCAGCCCGGGGATCCAGCATGCTGCTTCCCCCACCACCATCCGGCCTTCTACCCCTATGGACATCTCCAACTCGGGGATCCCTCCAGACCCAAGACCACCACCCTTGAGTGCAACACCACCTGAACACCTGGCTGAAGGATGGCGAGAATTTCCTGCTCTGTAAATATGTAATATATAATTGTCCAAGCCTAATCGCTGTTAAAATGTAATCCTGAGTGAATTTGCAATTTGTATATATATATATATATATATAACTCTAACCACTAGTATATGTAGTAGACCTTTGTACTTACTACCATTCCTATGTGATTTTAGAGCTTATCTGTTTGTATCTCTTCCTTGAGTGACTTTACACCTTGTACATTTGCAATTTTTTTCTGTTTGTATCTCTTATGTAACTCATGTAATCCAAAGTCCTTATGTAACGCAACTGGTTCTTTTGTCAAGCGAACTGACACCTTCGGGTAATGTTCGCGCTATATAAAATCGCATTAATAAATAAATAATAATACAAGCGTCTTACGACACAAAACGATACCGCGAGCCAATATGACTATAATTCCCGTCATTCTTGGCCGCCACGCGATGACGCTCTGACTTCATACGCATGCGTCTTTAATCTCCAGTTCGGTCTGGACTGTTCCCATGGGGCACAGGGTCAAGACTGATTTGCATATGGCTGGGTCCAAACTGGGGTGGCGTAGTGGGCAAAAGAACGATGGATTTAACCCAGATCTTTTGAATGGGGGAGAATGCTTGCATTGTCAGAATTCCGTCCATCATTTGTTTGCTGTAACACTTTTCGCCCTAAGTGGGATGGGTATGCCCAGACGTGGGTCCCTTGCTCACTGTGCCACTGGATTCAAGCTAGCCTGGCTGAAGAAGGGTGACATACCCTGAAACCGGTCCCAGGATGCTTGTTTCCGGTCCAGGGAGGACCTGGCCTGGCAGTTCGGTCTGGACTGTTCCCATGGGGCACAGGGTCAAGACTGATTTGCATATGGCTGGGTCCAAACTGGGGTGGCGTAGTGGGCAAAAGAACGATGGATTTAACCCAGATCTTTTGACTGGGGGCGAATTGTCAGCATTCCGTCCACATTTGTTTGCTGTAACTCTTTATTCTCATAGGCTATTTCAATGCTCTACGAGCGGCTGCTCACTGCCTCCGGTTGCAGCTTGAAGACCGTCTGGAGTACAACGGAAAGGTAATGGGCTCGGCTGAGCCCGGCCTTGGTAGTGTTTGACACAGAGGAAGCTTCCTCCCCGCCGGCTCAGGTTAAGGGGTTTCCAAATTGTTTGTCTTTTGATTACATTAAATCTCCCCGCGAGCTTTATCAATATGGAGCTTTCTCCCTCCCTCACATGTTCTGTCAATTCCGTGAGCCGTTAAACCAACATGAGGGCATAGCCTCTGGATTCAGAGGTTTTGCTAGCTGTGGGTGGTTTACGAGGACGGGGACATGCCTTGTCTACTTCTCGAGCCTGAGGTAGTACATTACTTAAGGGTATAGCCTCCAGCTTAGCAGAGTCGCGAATTGTGCTTGATCTCTTGGTGTGCCGAGTTTGCAGTGACATATTTGTCCGGCGCAACATATGAAATAATTCATGTATTATGCTGAATGAGCCTGATCTACAACATCAGATCTGAGTGTCGACGCCTGGCCTAGCTGCCGTTTAAGCTTTATATTGCTGAGTTCTTTGACGTTATGTCCTGGACCTGTTGTAGAGCCTCATTGTACACACAATGATTCCTATGGCAATTTTTGAAGTTGGCGTGAGCTTCTCCATTACTTTAGATGGTAGTTGCATGAATCAGCAGATTGTCATTGTGTTTCCTTTCCTGTTTTCTCTCCTTAAATCACGCAGCCTGGACCCACTATACTCGGACAGGTCTATCTAGGAGTCCCACACTCAGTAGCCACATGGTTAATTGCTACATTGACGTGGTGGATTACTGTGTTTTTGGAGACTCACTAGTGTTAGCCCAGAGCCATTACATATCCTTCCAGCAGGCACATGTGTGCATTCGGTTTTTAACGTGATCAGATCTCTTTACATTATCTTGCTTAGGGGATGTCTACATAAACTTTGGAATGTCTGACACGTCAAACCCCCTTTTCTTTCAGAGCGGTGCCTCTTCCCTGAGCTTTCGCAAGGTTAGGTTGAGGCCTCTTATCCCTACAACACGGGTAAGCAAATTCTTTATCATAATTCGCCAGTCCAGTGACGGCGGAATTATACCGCACTGTCCTTTAAATTGTTAAGTAGACATGTCTAGGGTCACATGTATGATTGATTTCTCCTGTTGCTTGTGTTTTCCATACAGGTTTGACCAGTAAATCATCTACGCAATCAGTAGGATTACTGGTGTTCTATTCAACATTATTATTTATCACTTCTCGCTTATTGTCACGCAGTAGCATATTTAGGTCCTGACGAAAGCCGCAACACCTTTTTGGGTCTAAAAGGCTGAAACATGTAGACCTGCCTTCGTCTGATATTTGCAGTTATAAATTTCCACTGCCGGTGCTCTGTTTTTAATCCTGGCACCAGGAACGAGTTAATAAAGTTATTCCTGTCGCTCCTGGTAGCTAGTTTTAATATCACTACCTTCACAGTTTATATAAATTTTTTTGCGCTGCGCCCTCGACCCAACCAGTTATTTTTCTTCTCATTGCAGGATTTAGCATATCCTAACAATTAGGAATAAAACATCCCTGAGCTCCTCCCTCTCAGAGAGGGGGTTGTAGCCCGTGGTGGGACTAGGTTTTCCCATCACGAGGAGAATCCCAATGGTGAAGCATGCCACCTACGGTGGGTGAGGGCTTTCGTCCTAACAAAGGGATTCCCTCACAAGCATCATGAGATAATCTCTAGTGTCTCTTTCTCTTCCTGTTTGGCACCTTAGACCCAAGGATTTTTCAGTGTTTGTTGCTTCCAATTACAATTTGTAGTTTGGAAAGAATGCCCTGTTGAAGAACTTACCATTTGAACCCTTGGTCCCTCCCCAGGACTTCTTTAGTCTCCAGCTTTGCCCTTCCTTGTCCTGCACTAGTAGCAAGCAGAACCATCCCCATGGGTGCCATGGTATTAGAAAATCTAGACTGTGACCATTGGGCTCTGTGGTACGCCCCAACCCCCAGAGTGGTGTCCTTGCTAAGGAAGGGAGTGCACTTCTGTTTCTTCGGATGGTAGGACAGTGGGCTGACCAGAAACATTAGCCTTCCTATCAACTGCTGAAGTGACAATACCGCAAGAAAAGTATTGGAACCATTGCTCTAAATTGGAAGAGTAACCCAGTGCAATGCGGTCTGCGTAGTGTGATGTAAACTGTGTTTTTTTTAATGCTTAGCATCTAGGCACTATAATTCTTTTTGATGTCCGAACTATGGCTTGTAGAGACTTCTCTTTTTCACTATGTATCTTCATTGTATGTGTGGTATATTTTTCTCGTGTGTTGAAAACTAATTTACTTTAAAAAAGTAAGGCACTGACTGACATTAATCTTCTTAGCTGGTATTACTGTGTAAACTCAAGCCTGAATGTTTAACCCACCTCACCTCCTTGAGTAGGCCTTGGATTGCTCTCTTGTGCTACCCTGAGAGAGTCAAGAAGAGTTCTTGGCATCCAGGTTGGGGTCCAATAGCACTGGGGCCCCAGTGTCATGTGGTCACATTAGGCCCGGGCAGGAACATCACCATTTTACATGTTCACATTTAAAGTTGATATCTTTTCTTGAATGTTGACATTTGCTTGCATGCTTATATGGATAATGTTCCATGTAATACCTTTGCTTACATTTACACATCTTTGTAGGCATATTATCAGAGCCTTGAACATTCTGTACAGAAGCTAAAGTTCATTGCGCAAAATGATGTTATTTATTATGGTTCACTCGGCGACAGCTTTGTCAGGACAGAATCAATAATGACAGCCTCACTGGGACGTCGGTATGGCAACATGGGTGAAGTTTATTGTATAAACGACATCACTCCTTTGCCTAGTTAGAGGAGCATTTCGCTGACACTGTCGAGGTCGCCCCATGCTGGCTTTCCAGCCCATCGGAAACCTGTTTACCTCCTGAGAAGGATGGTGCCTAGCTCTACACCAAGCCGGGCTCTCAGATGAAACATACCTACAGATAACTGGGGAGTTCGATCACTCTACAGGGATTCTGGCAGATTCACCCAACCTAGGCACACTATGATGGGAGCACTAGGTAGGAGCAAAAATATAACTGTTCTTATATGCAAGCATATATTCTATATAAAAGCACAATGGTTGAATTGTTTATCTTCTTTACCATTCTCATGATGCTGATTACTCTGTTTTGTTTCCTTCTATTAATAATCGCAGCCCATGTATTTTACACAAGAATCATGTTGCTTCAATAAATGTTGACACACCCCTTTGAGTATTTCTTGTGTCACTCTTTGGGCATGCATGAGTTACCAAACAAAAGGGTTCTAGATCTGGTTCCACAGTTTCCTTGGGGAGTCAGGGTTGTCATGTTCTGAGGTTGCACATACCATCTGTTACCTTGCTAGGTTAGGGGTACAGAGGGTGCACTGTGAGCTAGCCAAGATTAAGGCCAACATATCCTGATAGTGTGCGTAGAATCAGTTTTGCACAGATTTAACGTTTATGTTGTCCAAACAAACACTGTACGACATGGCGCCACCAACGTTCTAGCTTGGTCACTTATTTAATGGGCCTCCCGAGTAGTTTTTCTTTTGTGTGCCCAAAGACCCCTACTCACCTACTAACCAGAGACGTCTGTGGTGTTGGAGAATGATCCTCCTCAGCTAAATAGGAAACCCCTATTTTCTGGCTGTAGGTTGTTCAAGCTTGAATGTTTAAAAGGATCACCCCACCGAGGTACCCGCTCTGAATTCCACATATTCAAATCCTAATGCAGCACCAGTTAACATACTAGTAAACTTCAGACATGTAGTTACACAGATGCTGCAACAACATGGGCTCCACCTTATGGGGGGAGATGTTACATTCATGGTAGAGGCACATGAAGCGTACAGAACAGAGGTATTCTATTCATGGGTCACATTCCCAGCAGTAAATGCACAATCGAGAAACTTTCACAGTTACACAGTATCTGCAGTTCCTAACAACTACACAGCTTATGAAACATTAGAAATACCTTCAACATTCCAAGATCACCAAAATTGAATTGAAGCTGCCCCAGAAACTGATGGGCAATTTTGCTGTGGTGTCCTCAATCATGTTAGGTTATATAAAAGGGGAAGCAGCAGCGTTGGCTATAAGCCAGTGGCTCACACAGGTTGCTCCAGGAGATCAGGAGTGCGCACGACCTAAAATTATTGAAGAAACCTATGCATCAATAGGTAGAGATAATTTGGGAGCCAGACCTAATAAACCACAAATTAAGGGTAATTCTGAAAATAATAACTCGAAGCAGGCGCCCGAGTCTTCAAAAAAGAAGTGGGATAATAAGAAAAATAAAGAAAAGACTAAAGCACAGGGTGGATATCCCCAACAGGAGTCCAATGGTAAGCACTATAATTTGCATAACCATGATTCAATTAAACAGCCTGATAGGTATCAGGATACTGATACACGTCCTTCTCTTTCCTTTCAGGAGTCATCCGAAAAACGCCCAGAGAGAGAAGGACGATCAGAGCGCAGATCAGAGGAGTACGTGAAATTGAAGGACTCACAACGCTCTTCTGACTACATAATAAACAAGCATTTGCAATGCAATAGGTCTCGCAGTTACGCGAGTTTAAGCTATTAGCATTGTAAATAACAATGCCTTTTATTTATGTTTTAAAAAAAAGAAAACAAAAATAAAAGGCATTGTTATTTGCAATGTCAATAGCTCAAACTCGCGTCAATGCGAGACCTATTGCATTGCAAATGCTTGTTGTTCGTGCATGGTCTTTATGCTCATGGGGTTCACAGGTATGCTACTCTGTATGAATGCGTGTTAGTTTCTTAGTCTAGGGGTGCATGACTGGTTTGTGCGCAGGAGTGCCTGTAACGTTTTACTGTGCGTCAGTGAATGTTTGCAGGTCGGACGCGCGGTGTACATGGATATCTGGGGACAAGCTCCTCTGCTTATGCATGCGTGAATGTGTCTGGAGTATGAGTGCTGTGTTTTCATGCACGTAAATTATTTGTTTTTTCTGTAGTGGTGGCCAGGAGAACCCAAGGGCAGAACAGACATAATACATTCCCATGTGTAAGTTAAAGCGGCTTTGCCAAAATGTGCACCTTTTGACTGATCCTAAGAGTTGCCATATAGCAGCAGGTTGTAGAGCTTCCCGCCATCTTGAGGGCACGAGAAGTGTTCACGTGCTGCTCCGTGCTGAGGGTTAGCTCCACCTCTCCCTCCCTAGGATCATTACACGTGCTCACATTGTCCAGGGGTCGCACTAATGCCTCCACCCAGGGCATTATCACGCAGCGCACAGTACGTAGGAATGTGAGGAATGTCTCCACCAATCAGCTCCCCTGAAACCCAGCCATCAATTACCAGTGCGAGCTTGCAGCCCCTGACAGTCGAGAGGCCAAGTGTCCAGACAAGGGCCGGGAATGCCTGGCCGCTTGCATGGCGAAACGGTGGTGTGGGAAATGAAACGGGCGCTTCCAAACCCACATAACTTAATCACGCCCAGTGCAGTTTGGCTGGAAAAAAAAAGACAAAAATCGATGGCAACTCTGGCCTGCCTGGACAACTTCTTTCTCGTAGTTTCACAAACTTAGGTTTGAATGTGCATCTCTGTCATTTGGGAGCAGGTTAATGACGTCCACTCGTTTCAGCAAGTAGTTTTCTAACCAGTAAACTTAATTTGCGGTCTTTGTCAGTCGTAAATAGTTCAATCACCATGAAGAAAGACATCTGCCGCCAATTGATACAGTATAAACCATAGGCAACTGCCCAATTGGACCGTACACGAGGGGAATGTAATAGAGTCAATTTGATGGCATTAGCAAGAAAGGCTTGACCTGCCCGCCAACCCCCGCATCCCCACAGGAGGCCACCCAAGAACCTTCGAGCATCCCTAAGGGCATTGCTGCTGCATTATCACCTGAACAGATCTAAAATGAGGGAGGGAGCGGAGGGCGTCCTCCAAACCTGAGTGCCCTCAGACGGGCAGGGTTGGCGGCCGGCATCAGGGGCGGGTCTGGGGGAGCAGATAGCCTTCCTGAGCCACTCCAGGCTGGAGTCTGCCGGCCGCAGCGGCCTTATCAGTCTGCTCACTTCCCCCGGGATTAGCCTTTATTGCTCCAGATACCAGCAAGGGGGTGGCTGGGAGTCCCGAGCCAGTGGCCGTGCTGTGGCTCCTGCGCCCGCGGAAGGTGGCAGCCAGAGCAACAGGTGCAGGCGCCTTAGCAGCCAGGTCCGGGCGGCAGGGCAGGCGACCCGTCCTGCCTCTGCTCCGCTGCCGCCCTGTTTTGGCAGGCTCACACTTAAGAGCCAGACGGCGGCTCAGCCTCCACACTCCCTTTAATGCCGGTCCCTTTGATAAAGGCGCCCCCTGTGAGTCTCTGACTGATGGGAAATTATACCAAGAAAAACATACATTGCGCAAAGTCTACGTGACAAAATAAGGCTAGGTTCCTGAGGCTTTTAACACTTTAGTCATCCAGGTGCCTTCCTTCTGGGCGCACACTTAAAGGGGCGTTCAGAGATCAAAATGTGCGCCTAGCACGTTTGATACACGCAGGAGTGAGGCCCAAGTACTACACGGTTGGAGAAAGGGCAATGCATTCTATATAGCGCCAACGGAGATGGGAAGCTGCTTCAAAGCGCATCTAGAGGGTAGAAGGTGTGCGGTAAAAAATAGAAAGAACGAGAGGGAAAATATATTTCGCTCTAATCCGTTTGATGATACGACGTGCATATCGTCTTCGCAAATGCATTCTGCAAGTACCCATCCAGCGCTTGCTATAGGCACATGAGAAAACAAGGAAGGGGCAGAGAGGATCGGGTTGCAGACCCGAAGATCAAAAGATAGCAACACAAGAGGAGCCTTCGAGTGAGGAGGCGCTAATTGTCTGCCCTGCAAATGGGCGCGGGGAGGAAGCCAAGATAACCATCAGGGAGGAATGCAGCTGGCACAATGCGCGCCGCTGCTTGCTCCCAAGACCCCTAGGCCATGGGAGTGAAAGTTTCGAGAGAAGGCGGGACATGCACCCGTCTTTGGCCATTTGCAGTGCTTTCATTATTGAAAGCCACACGCAAAGGCCAATGGGATGTATGAGAGGAGGCAGGCCCACACGAGAAGTCTCTTGGAAGTCTAAATTGATTCCAAGAGGCCCTCTCCTAGAGCAGCGCATGCGCGCTGGCTAGGCGAGACCTAAAAAGGAAGGCAAACCGCCACAGTCAAAGCCTCAATTTAAAAAGAAGAAAGTAGCAGGGATCAAAGCCAAGCATACCACAGATATTAAGGACACAGCTTCTGAACGGGGAGGGGGCTCTGACCATGCTGTTCAGCACGGCCGAAGTCACGATAGCTCACTGTAATCTTATGGAGTGCCTGGCGGCAGTAGCAACAAGTGACTACGTGGAAACACCGGACCAGAGACTGAGTGTCCCTAGTCAATTATATGAATTGCAACTCAAGCTGGAGGGGGATATACAATGTACTATCAATGTTCTCTTTTAGGAGAACTCGTCATTCGGCTATGACATTCTCTTGGTTTAAAAAGATTGGCCACCAGAATTTGTTAGGGATTGCCCACAAGGAGAAACAGTAATTTTACCAGCCTTTTCCAACCTCGTTATAGAATCTGTTAAAACACATATGCCAAGGAGTGGGCCTTAGTGCAAGCTCCAGCGTTATACAGCAGTCATGTGGGTTGGAATGATGGATCTCCTTTTCACATTGTACCTGTGAGGTCCAACCACAAAGACAATACCCCATTAAACTTGAGGCCAAAAAACAAGTTGGAGAGATACACAACTTGAATACCAGGGTGTAATAGAAAGTTGCACCTCACCAATGAATAATCCCTTGTTTCCAGTAATGAAACTAGACCATTCACATAATTTAGTATTTGATTACATACACTTGAACACTGCTACAATTTCATTTGCGGTACAAAACGATCATAGCGTGGCACTGATGAATAATATAGTGCGCAAAAAATACAAACCACATTAGTCATTTTGAATGGGTTTTCTGTCAAAACATAGCGCCTGAAAAGCAGGTACTTGACCTCATTTAGCGCTTTAGGTTCTCAAAAACAGTTGTCGATTGCCCCAAGGGTATAAGAATAGCCCCGGGCTGTTTTCAGCCCGGATAACATAACTTTTACAAGATTTTGACGACCAAGCATTGTCCTATGTTGATGACATATACCTAATGGATGATGACTTAACAACACACTTGACCAGAGGAAATTGCAGAATTGTGAGATTTGCTCACATGGGCTACGAATTTAATTTACAAAAAAAAATCAAATATTGCCCATATCAGTGTCCTGTTCTTGTAATATGAGGTGTCAAGTGAAGGCAAAAGCCTGGCGACACATTTCTTAGAGAAGTGTGCACTTCTACAACCTCCAAATACATTGGAAAAAAACTCCAGACAATAACAGGTTTTCTACATTTTGGCAGAACATACATACCAGATAATGCACAACGGGTAAAACAGTTATACGACTTGATTCATCCAGACTTTTGAAGCACACATTGGACATCTGAACACACACACATTTTTCATTCAGTATAAGCTGTCATGTTAGCTTCAAATTGCTTACACACACGTGTAGGCACCAAAAGACCGTATAATTGCAGGTATATCAGGATACACCTATGTCACATTCAATGAAGGAGACACTGTACCAATTGCATATAAATCGTATTTATATACCCATGCAGAAATGCGTTTTGCACCAACAGAAAAAATCCTAACAGTGATACAGACAGCTGTAGTGAAGGAAAGATCATTGGCTCAGGGAAAATGAATAATTGTCATTACTCCCATTCCAGCCTTAGAGGCTTTCACAAAGGCCAGCATTCCAAACTCGAAAGCTTTACATCCGAGAGGGATTCAATGGGCCAACTCACTCACAGCAACAGATGTAGGTTGTATATTTGACTCTAGACTACAAACACAAGCATACCTTCAATACGAACACAAATATCCTCGGTCCAATGAGATAATGCCTCTAGATCAGTATTATTTTATAATCTGCACTGATGGTTCTGCCCAGACTGCAGTAGGGACAAAACACCAGTACTCTTCCGCTTGTGCAGCGGTGAAGGGTAAAAGGAGGGGTGCAGAATTCCAACCTCCTAAAACATACACACAGTCACTTGGTGATTGCACTACCCTGGACAGCTGGCTGAACTAAAAGCTCTTATACTGGCACTTGAGAATACGGATCCTGAATTCCTTGCATTCATAGTGTGCGATTCGTATTGTTGTGTCCAGTCTTACAATGAGTATTTACACTACTGGAGCCAGAATGGATTCAGAGACTCCAAAGGGTATATGATCAAGCATAAGATGCTTTGGGGACAAGTTGGTAAGTTTAAAGCTAGCTTGCCACGGGCTCATGTTATACACACACTGAGACACCAACGTGTAGGAATGCATGTTGCAGGGAATTCAATGGCTGATAAAGTCGCAACAGTGCAAACTGCTGCAGTAACTTGTTCCAGTACAAAGACAGATGGAGGCATTATGACGGCTGTCAATGCTGAGGGCAATGGCACCCACTTTGCTCAGATTCCTGGAGTGGGGGATAGAGTAATACCTAATTCAGATCGCAGGTTATTACTGATCCTAGCAGCACATGAGGGTCTAGCATCTGCTCAAGCAGGAGTAGCGGCTACAATTTCATTATTGCAGCAATGCTATTGGTGGCCAGGTCTTTACAAACAGACCAAAGTCTATGGGATCTGATTTAGATCTTGGCGGACGGGTTATTCTGTCTGAATGGTGACGGATATCCCGTCCGCCAAAATATAAATCCCATGATATCCCATGGGATTTATGTTTTGGCGGACGGGATATCCGTCACCGTTGTGGCACAGTAACCCGTTAGCCAAGATCTAAATCAGGCCCCATGTCCTTAAATGTGACATATGCCAGCAAATCAAAGTGTCCACCACAAACAACTCTTTGATCTCAGACAAGCACTGGCAACTCCTGGATGGATTCCAAAGATCAGGGATCTAGTACGGGAAAAAATAATTGACAAGAAGCAATTCGGGCCATCTTATATAGCACCTATGCCTGTCCTGGCTGTTGAAGGTACCAGAACTGTACTTTTACCGCCACTTGCTGGTAGCAAACACAAGCAATTTGTGTCTATTGATCTAATCAAAACACATCATGTGGCCGGTTCTACATAGTAGGCCCCGGGGGCTCCTAGGTAGTTACCTGCCTCCTCTCACTACCTTACAGGAAGTCACATTACAATCTTTGACCAACGATGAAGCTTTTTCTCCACGACTGGGGACAGCCAACACTAAAGTATCACTACTTCCAGTTACATCGTCAAATACAAATGCACAGATTTTAACTCTTCAAGCAGGCATTGATGGTGTTTACAACGTAGCACCATTGGAGTCAGCTACCGGTTCTACACAGCTTCACGAGCCACAAAAATTTTGTACTAACTACATGCATGAATCATAATTGAAGTTCGAAAGACAGTGGCACCATAACATAGAGAATTGCCCTTGCACCACTCCACTTGGTTCTCCCGTTTTTCTGGTATTTTTTAGTTGGGGTCCCCTGTGCTGACTTATGATGACTAGAGCAGCACTGCATCTATAACTAAAACATGCATATATATTAAATTACAGGTTCCTCTACTTCCTATGTCCTGAAGAGGCCCAAATAACAGGGACGATACGCGTCAACCTATTTTTTGACTGGAGGAGTCCAATTTAAAAACAAACCTGATACATTTAACCGCTTAACCGCGGCGGCAATTCCGCCGCGGTGCGGCGGTTTAGCGGAGTGGGCGGGGCCGCGTCGGCCAACGGACGTTCACAGCACTACAGAGGTAGTGCTCGCGACGGCCGTTGGCCGACGGACGCACGCAACGGGTTAACAAGGGACATCCCGTTCAAGGATAGGACATTCCCTCATGGGTGCCACCACAAAGGACTATCTCTAATATGGACTGCCTATGATATTTAGAAGTCGCAGCTATATATTTTTATAACATTTTGGAAGAGAGACGGTTCCTATTGTTATAGGGACATTGAATATATGTGTGCTTTGTTACACTCTATTTGTTTGTTGGTTGTTTTCGAAGAGTTATCTATATTTAAAAATATGTCTCACTTTGTACTGTGAATAGATATTTGTTTTGTCATTGTTTTATTTAGTTAAAAAGCTTACTGGCTTAGTTAGGCAACTATCTATTCCACAGGTGACCAATTTTGCTGTTTCATTTTAGCCAGGGAGTTGCAGATCTTGATACAGAAAATGATCCATCGCGAAATGGTCCGTTTCTGACCTGCCCGACCTTTTATAGCTCCTTCAAAGCCTACAAAGAGTTAGTCGTCCACCCGGAACTCTCTAGTGTGGTCAAGGTAGAACGACAATGCTCCTTGTGGGTCCAGACGGTGGAGTCGCTCCTCCTCTTTAGAGGAATGCGGAGGAGCATAAAAGGTGGGCAGGGTAACAGATTGTCCCAAATGGAATAGGGTAACCACTTTAAGTTGGAAAGAGGCCTGGGTGCGAAGCACCACCTTTTCTGGGAGTACCATAAGATATGGAGGCTTGGAAGATAAAGCCAGCAGCTCACTCACCGTCCACGCAGATGTTATTGCCACAAGAAAAGCTGTCTTGATGGTAAAAAGCCAGAGGGGACAATTGTGTAGCGGCTTAAAGTGAGCATGCATGAGGTAAGTGAGAACCAGGTTCAGATCCCACTGAGGCATGATGAAGGGCGAAGGTGGAAACACATTTACAAGCCCTTTCAGAAACCTATGTACAATGGGGGACTTAAATAAAGAGGGTTGGTCAGGCAGCTGCAGGAAAGCGGACAGAGCAGAGAGATAACCATTGAGAGGGCCCAGAGCAGAGCCCTGCTGGGCAAGGGTAAGAATGAAGAGAAGAATGTAAGAAAGAGAGGCAGAAAGAGGGTCACAAGACTGTTCTGTACAATATTTTATAAATTGTTGTCAACGGCAGGCGTATACCGTTTTGGTGGAGGGACGCCTGGTCGCCTGGTCGCCAAGATAACTTTACAGACTTCAGGAGGAAGGTCAAAAGCTATCAACTGTCACTACTCATTCTCCATGCAAGGAGGTGGAGAGTTGACAGGTTCGGGTGGAGGACCCTCCCCTGCTGCTACGACAGAAGATCTTCCCGAAAGGGCAGCCTGATCGGAGGATCGATGCTCATTTTCCGAGGCTCAGGATACCAAACCCTCATGCCCAGTCGGGAGCAACAAGGATGACTTGGGCCTGATCATTCATGATCTTCTTGAGAACTCTGGGCAGGAGTGGTATGGGCAGAAAAGTGTACAGGAGGCCTGAGCTCCACTCACAATGAAAAGCGTCTCAGAGTGATAGACACCTTAGAAACTCCAACGGCCAATACTGCTGTACGATACGCTTTGGAGGCGAACAGATCTAACTGAGGCTCTCCCCACTGCTGAAAGAGTCCTTGTGCCACCTTTGAATGGAGACACCACTCATGATCCACTATGCATCGACGGCTGAGTTTGTCCGCTCTGGCGTTCAGAGACCCTGCGAGGTGTTGAACCACCAAGGTTATGCCTTGCTGTTCCAGGTATGTCTAGAGATGCAGGGCCTCTTGACAAAGGGTCCATGACCCCACCCTGCCCTGTTTGCTGCAGTACCACATGGCGGTTGTATTGTCCGTGAACACTAGCACTAACTTCCCCTTGACAGAGGGAAGAAATGCTTTCAATGCTAGTCGGATCGCCTGGAGCTCCAGCAGGTTCATGTGGAGCCCAGATTCTGCCAGAGAGCAGAGTCCTCTGATCTTCACCTCTCCAAGATGGCCGCTCCATCCCAGGAGTGATGCATCTGTCACTACCATCAGGTCTGGCTGGGGAAGGGAGAGGAGTCTGCCTTTGACCCAATTGCAGGTCTTTTGCAGTTCTCTCTGAGATATGGACAAAGTCGGAGAGATTCCCCTGATGCTGCACCCAATAGAACTTCAGGTCCCACTGCAGAGCTGGCATATGCCATCTGGAATGATTTACCAGCAAGATGCAGGAGGCCATGAGGCCCAGCAGCCTCAGTCACTCTCACCAAAATCCAGGATAGAGGCTGAAACATCGGTATCATAACCTGAATATCCTGGACTCGCTGCTCGGGAGGATAAGCCCGAAACTGCACTGTGTCCAAAACCGGTGCAATGAAATGGAGCATCTGAGAAGGAGTCTGGTGAGACTTCAGCACATTTTTAGTGAACCTCAGTGAATGTAGGAGGTCAGCCGTAGACTGGAGGTGGGAGACGACAGTCTGGGGAAAGTCTGCCTTCAACAGCCAGTCGTCGAGATAGGGGAAGACTGAAACTCCTAACCTACGCAGGTCTTCACCTTGGTGAACACCAGAGGGGTGCTGGTAGGGCCAAAGGATAGCATCGCAAACTGAAAGTGCTTGTGACCCACCTTTAACCGCAGGTAACGCTTGTGGGCAGGCAGGATGGGGATGTGAAAATACGCATCCTGCAAGTCCAACGTTACCAGCCAGTCTCCTTGGTCTAGGCCAGACAAGACCTGAGCCAAAGTAAGCATCTTGAATTTCTCCTTTGGAGGAAGAGATTGACGGTTTGGAGGTTTAGAATAGGACGAAGACCCTTGTTCTTTTTGGATATCAGAAAGTAGCAGAAAAAACAACTACTGCCTACTTCTGATATCGGAACCCTTTCTATAGCCCCCTTGGCAAGGAGAGCTGTAACCTAATCTCAGAGCAAGATAAGATGATCCTCTGCCAGCTGTTCTTGAGATGGTGGTAAGGGGTGGGGGTGATTCAAAAGGGTGGAAGTAACCGCTCTGAATGATCTGCAAGACCCATTTGTCCGATGTTATGGACTGCCAGTGGAGGAGATGATGTTGGATTCTCCCTCCAACTGGGCACCCATGGTCTTGCAGAACCAAACTAGGAGAACTTAGAGGCTGCAGCTGCCGAGGGGGTTGCTAATGGACGACTTCTGGCTACCATTCCTACGGGGTCAGAATGCACCGCATCGGTCCTCGCACAACTTGAGAATCCTGCGCAGGAAGGTGGCTGGGATATGGTTGGCGGGTGGCATGCCCCTTCCATAGCCACGAAAGGCAGACTGGGGGCGAGTTGTCACTGAGAGGCCCAAGGACTTGGCTGTAGTCTGTGAGGCCTTGAAGTACTCCAACACCGAGTCTGCCTTCTCTCTGAGGAGATGAGTCCCATCGAAGGGCATGTCCATGAGGTTGGCCTGGACATCCCCCAAAATACCAGATGTTCTCAGCCAGGCTTGGCGCCGTAAGGCCACAGTCAACAAAACCGCTCCGCCCAGAGAGTCTGTCGTATCCAGACCACACCTAATTGTAAACTTTGCTGCATCCCTCCCGTCTTTCACTGCTTGGGAGAGAATGGCCCACGCCTCCTCCGGAACCTGCGGCAGCACTTGCACAACCGTTTCCCATAGAGTATGGGAGTAATGGCCCAAAAGGCATGAGGTAATCACCGACCGCAATGCCAGGCCGGCGGAAGAAAACATCTTCTTCCCAAGTTGTCAAGCCTCTCGGATTCCCTGTCCGGGAGCACAAAGAACGCACCATGGGAAGTCGAGGCTTGGACTACCAAGCTCTCAGGGGTGGGGTGTTGGCTGAGGAAACTAGGATCACCCGGGACAGGGCTATGGTGGCAGGCAATCGTCCTGTTCACAGGAGCCCCTGTGCTAGGCTTGGACCAAGTTCCTAGAAGGACATCAGTCAGTGGTTCATTAAAGGGCAAAAGTGGTTTGGATGAGAAAGCCCCAGGCTGAAGCACTTTGGTCAAAAGGTTAGGCTTGACCGGCACAGAGGGAAGTTCGAGGTCAAGGACCTCTGCTGCCCTCTTCACCACCATTGCATTAGACACTCCCTCCTCCAAAGCCATATTAGTTGGAGAGAGCATGCCATTATCTGGAGAGGTGTCCAGTCCACTGGCCTCTCCTAGTTCCTCATACCAGTCCAAAGTCTCACCAGGGGTGTACAACTGGTGTTCTAAAGGGTCCAGTGACCCCTACCACTTTCCCCCCATGCCTGAATGCTCAACAAAACGTTCTGGCAATGACCTAGAACCACTGGGCTCTGTCAATGCAGGACTGGGCGTCGACTGACAGTGTTCTGACTCTGAGCCATCAGGAATAAGAATGGGGTTGGTGCCACATGTGGGCGCTGGCAGTGCAAGGAGCATCAACAGCGGGACTAGCGCCAGAGAAGGTTACATTGGCACAACCGGCGCCAATCCGGGATCGGATCCATGAGACACCCATCGGAGCCGTTGGCACGGAACCTGATGGGGCCTCCTCCGACCCTGCGGGGCCCGAAGGTGCTCTGGAGGGGTCGGCTCACTCAAATACTCAGCGCATGGCTTCGTAAAACTCCTTTATTTGAACGGGGGGTAAGGCGTGGAGTTGGATGTAGTAACAGCTCAGCAGAATCGTGCCTTGAACTCGGCAGCTTTCAACGGACGAGGTGAAGTCGAAGTCCGTGTAGACTGCTTCCTCTTCTTGTGCCCCTTCCCCGAGTGTCCCGAGGACCTAGATTGTGATGAAGAGGACTTGGGGCTCCTGCAGCAGTCACATGACCACCTTCTCCATTGGTACAGAGACCTCCGAGGAGTCATGCTAGATGGTGTCGACTGCCTGGCCGCAAGCAGCTTTAGGGACCGCTCCCTCAAAGCTTTCAGCGCCATGGCCTGGCAGTCCAAGCACAACTTCGAGTCATGGTCGTCCTCGAGACTCCATAAGCACACATGGTGCGGGTAGGTAACCGACATGGTGCGGTGACAGGCGCCACACAGCTTGTACCCTACCTTCCTAGAGGACATTCTTGACACAAAAGAAAAAATATTTGACAAAATGCCGAAAAAAGTCAGAAAGAGACATAGGGGTAGCTCTTCTCCGGATCAGTGCTAACTGGCGCGCAAAGAAAAGAACTTAAATCCGCGCATCTGTGTGGCGCCTACATACAACGCTACTTCACTGACGACGCTGTGCGGAACTGAAGAAAGCCACACGACGGTGTTCAGGGGTACTGCTTACGTAAAAGTTTTCCAATCCGGTCTGATGCCTGGGAAATTGAAAGGTAAGCAATCTGTAACTTGAAGTCTCCATCAGATCTATGTTACACATAGAAAAGTTAGAAAAATTACCATTTACTGTTGCGGAGGTACCAGTTGCAGATTGGATAATTCACAGATTTATTTCTCTGCCAATTTCAGCTTTTCTCTTCAAATACTGCTTGCAATATCATCAGGTAGGCAGATAAGAAGCCCTGGGAGAAGGGTTTGTACACGAGGCATGGATCATACCTTTCACTTATTGTTGTAGGAATGGTGCAACTGAGGTTTTTCTCAGTGGTACAGACTGTTAAAATACTTTAGGTCATTCTCTTGTTTGCAGGGAGGTTACACTCCACAAAGCATGTAATGCATCCAAGGCAAACTTGTCATGTTATCTGAAAGGTTCCCCGGCGGTTCGTCGGGCGTTCAGATTGCTCTATAATGGTTGTTATTTGATGTTGAATAGTCAAGGTTGCTGTGGGATAGAACGGGAATAGCGTATTTGGTGACAGTTTCTAGGGTCATGACCTGTTGTACGCAAGTACTGTTTCCTCCTGCTCGTACAGTTAGGGACGCAACAATTTGGCCTTTGATAGAAATTTTGAATCTGAACTTTGATGCTTTAGGCAGACTGAAAGCCTTATTGTTTCAGAAAGAAATGGCCTTAACATCTGATGAGAGATGTTTGTCCTTCAAGTTGTAAGGTCTTCCTCTGAGATACAGTTGCTACTTCGCACCAGTCTCCCACACCATTTTGGGGAGCTAGTGCACCGCATTTTTAACATTTCCAATACTGCGGGGAACTGGTCATTAAACCCATCGCTAACATCATTGACCTCTGCTCCAGCATATATTGGATGCAGTTGTGCTGGAGCCCCAGGGCTAGCTATTATCTCAGCTCTATGGCCAAGGTGGCAAGATGGAGTGACTGCAAACAGGTGGATGGTGCATGCAAAGAACACACTTTTGAAGCTGGGATTCAGCCAGCATGGCAAAAGACTAGCTTTAATCACAAATGGTACAGCCAATCTAACCAAGAAATAATTTTGCTATTGCAGAGTCCATGAAGTTCTGTTATGCTAAAAACTCCGCCAAACTACGCGGAGTTCCACGTATGGGCGGAGTTTGGCGGGCACCCGTTCGCGCTGCCAAGTGCAACACGGAGTGCATGCTCACGTTGCAAATCGCACGCAAGCGGCACTATGTGGATCTCATGTGCGTCCTGGCATTGGAAATCATGCATGAACTGCACCATGCAGGTCACATGGTTGTGGCCATTTTGTTTTTCTACTCTGTTATGGTGCTGGGCCTATTTTCACAATTCCTCTTAATCTCTTTAATCCTCCCCATTTAAAACTTATCTACCCCTTATTTTTAGTTATTATATTAGTGTGTGTCTTTGTGTTTGTGTATTTTAAGTTTTTGGGAAATTGTTTTGGTGTTTCTTGTGACTTTTCCTATTTTGTTTATTTTCCCCCTTACTTCTATATTTCTTCTTCCCTTCCTTTTACTTCTTTTCTACCCCACCCAGCGCCATGGCAGAGGGTCGTCTTCCTTGCGGGAGTCACTGCCATCCAGGTGTGCAGCCCGGGTGATCTTCTTTTTTTGTGCAGTGCCACCTCCCCTCCATGCTGGTAGCAGGCCCGGCAGCGGATACCCCCTGTGGGAGCATCGGCTGCACTAGGGGAGGGTGCGTTGGTGCGTGCGGCGCACCAGTCAGGTTTGGCGCACCGTCCAGCAGCTGACGCACCACTGTGCGGATATCTAGGACCACTAGCAGGACCTGCTCGACCTGCTAGGTGTCGAGATTCCGGGGCTTGGGGAGTATTAATTATTTTTTGTGTCTGTATTCTACCATGCTAACATTTTTTTTCTGAATAGCATGCTTCTCACACTCAGACGTATGTTTAGTTTACGTTGGAATGTTATCATTATGTGATCCAGTTTCTAGTTTCTGCTAGGCAGGTGCTCAGCGCTACCTAATTATACTCATCATTGGTGCTCACTTTGGCTGATTAATTAAGTAGCCATTACAGACTGTCCTCCTGTCACTATAGTGAATCAGTGATATCTGTGAATAGTGCGTTCTCTCTGTAACTTTGTTTATGTAGTGCGTACAGTTTTAAGCTATTTCACAGCGATGTGCTGTATGCATCTATGCATTGCAAAAAAGGGAGATTGAGATGGTCCATCAAGGGGGCTGAGAAATTAGAATAGAATCAAAGATCATTCACTGCAATGCATTAGTTCCAAATGTAGTTTTTGTTAAGGAAATTTGAAATAGGGATTTTAGGATTAGTATGGGCAACTAAAAGATTGTCGATAGACTCAAAACTAGTACTATAGGCGATCGGTTTTAGAGAAGTACAATGTGACTGCGTTTGCCTGTCATAATAATTATGTGGAGATTAACTGAATCACTAATCTATTTTTTTAATCTTTGTCATTTCTTACATCAGCACTCAAGGGCAAGAAGAGGGATGTTAAGGAGAGGGGTCCAGGAGTAGCTCGTCAGCAGGAGGTGCCGATCACCAGAGCCGCTGCTGAGGGCTCTGCTCAGCCTAGTTGGTCCTAATATTTATTATTATTATTTCCCTAATGTTGGATTCTATGATTGTTGTGGGCTTAGGGTAGAATCCTGGAGTACTGGATGTTGGTGCTGAGCTCCAGAATGGGAGTTGCTGCCTGGAAGATGATATTGTGAAGGAGTCATTCCCCTGCATCTGCAGGCACCACAACAAAGCTGACCTGTCTGCTGCTCCTGAGGTCCCACAGACTCTGAAAGGCTCAGCAACACAGATGGTGGTTCTGCAACTCCCTTGAGGCCCACACTGTCTTCTCAGCAAGTTAGAGGCCAGTATCCCTCGTCGGAACCGCTGGAACAGAACCCCTGTGCACTGCATCAACTTGCCGTTGCCAAGGCTTATTGACTCTGTCCTCCAGAGATCTTCAGAATACAAGAAGCTCCAGTCTCCAGCATCTCTTCCTGCCAAGATCTTCATCCTCACCTCTTGCTCTGCACCGTGGGCCTGCATCTTTGGTGAGCTGCTCAAGGTCCTCTTGCGACTCCTGTTCCTTCAGCCTGTGGGTCCTCTTGAGGGTCCTTTTTCGCTTCAGTGGGCTCCCCTGCTTGCTCGGGGCCTGCATTTGGTGAGTCCCTCGGACCTTGCTGGTCCCAACGCTGCACCTTTTTAGTTTTCCATGTCTGTTGCTGCTGTCAAGGCTTGTTGGTGCTCCTGCTGGACACCGACCCCCTGGTTCTTGACTTCAGACATGGGACAGCTCGTGAATGGCTCCTGGTCATCCACAGCATTGCCTGGTCCTTACAGCTGCAGCGACAAGGTCTCCGTCATCACTCCTGCATCTTCCGTCATCGGTGGTCATTGGACTTCCGTGCCTCCTGGTCACTTCCGAGTGGCATAGACTATGTCCTCTCTGCTTGCAGGTACCTCTCTTCAAGACTCCATCCTTGGATTCCACTGGACTCTTTCACCTTCTTCGCCAGCGGCTTCTTGACTGAAGTCCTCCATTGTGGTACGGCGGTTTCCGACATCACTTCGCACCTATGCACCCGATTTCCCTAGTATAGGTATCCTGGTTCCTTGGGTATCCACGGGTGGGGTGACTCTCCAACCTTCCATCTTCCACGGGTTTCTTCAGGGTCCACTGGGAAGGGTCCTTCTTCTTAAAAACTGCAACCGCGTCTTTCCCGTTGACATTTTTTATTGAGTACGCGGCTGTGTTTCCACTCTGCACACAGCCTCTGTGGGGTTCCTCACTCTGCACACAGCCTCCGTGGGGTTCCTGGGTGCTTACCTTGGGTGGTTCCTTGGGTCCCCAGCTCTTCTGAGTCTTCTGGTCCAAGTCTCGACTTTGGTCGCAGTTCGCATTCCACTTCTTTAGTATATGGTTTGGTCTTCTCCTGGAGACCACTGTGTATTTGTGCTTACTTACCTGTTTCCGTTTGAAATATTGTGTATATTGTGTTGATATCTCCGGGTAGGAGATATACCAATGTGTTAGTGAGTGTGTTTAATAAATATAACTATTTTTATAACTACACTGTGTGGTTCTTTTTCAATTAACCTACACTATATGATTAGTTCTGGTAAAACAAGCTGCTTAACACTCCTTCTGGACTAAGCCTGAAGGCTGCTCTCCACAGCTACCACTTAGAGCGCTTTCCATGGTTGTCTATGACCACTAAAGTCACCATAAGGGTTGTCTGGATTGCTGCAAGGTGCTTCACTTAAATAAGTGTGCACCATATGCTAAGCCAGCCTCCTACAAAGATACTGCAGTGCTAACTAAACTGTAGTGATGTATTGCAGTTGTATTTTTTGATTGAAAAAATTAAGGGGTGGTGTAACTGGCATCTAAAATATGTATAATGTTTTATTCTAGCCACACAGACCACCAGTGATCACACACATTTGGAAATGGACAGTATGGCAACATCTAAACAAAACCCAGATGGCCAGGCCAAGTGGTCTGCTGAGTCCCAACATAAGTTGAGATCGTGATACAAGTATATAAAACCAGTCCTAAGAAAGGGCATAACCTCATAGGTTGTTCGCAAAGCGGGGAGGATGGGCAGGGAGTTAATGAATCTGCGGCTAGACTGTGTCTCTACCAGGTATTACGTTACCAAAGGTAAGTAACTTTTACATCTGATAGAGACATCTAGCTGCAGATTCCTTAACTTTTGAATTAAGTACCATAGCTATACCCCCCTGGAGGAGGGTCTGCGAACCAGTCCTACAAAAGTTCTCAAAGAGAACCCGCCGGTCATAACTAACAACCAACAAAATGTACGTAGGAATAGCAGAACAAGAGCTTGGCTCTTAATAGAATCCATGATCACTGTCACTGAACACATAAATAACAAACAACCCTACTCGCCCGAGAGAATAAGCCCTTGAAGCAAAAGGGGAAAAAAACCCCTAAAGATCCATCTGTCAGTTATCAGACATTATCTCTATCTCCCAAGGGGAAAGAAAACTCATTGACTAAAAGGGCTGAGTGCAAGACAAAAGTCATGTAATCCGCATTCTTCACAACAATAAAGAAATATCAGAGAAAGAACTGTCCTGATAAAATCCAAAAGAAGGACTCTCAGAACTCAATCCATTATACCAAGATGAATGGCCAAAAGAAAGATGAACAATAATACCTCCATGGTATAGAGAATTTTGTTAGAACAAAATGACCACTCAAAGGTTACATAATGCACTGTAAAGAGACTAAAATGGCACGAATAGGTTTGAATTTAATATTGATATTCATCAATTATCAATCAATCAATCAATCCAGTTTGTAGAGCGCGCTACTCACCCATGAGGGTCTCAAGGCTACTGGGGGGGGGGGAGCAGATCCGGATCAGTCGAAGTGGAGAAGTGTGGCTCAATGGTTAAAGCGGCAGACCCTGATGCAGAGATCTGGCCCGGGACCAGGGTTCAATTCCCACCTCGGTGGGTCTTGGGCTCAACGTCCTCGGACCTGATAATTCTCGCCTCGGTGCCTATTCTAATCATGGGTCCCACTCTGCAACTCTGGGCAATAGCTTGCTTAATCTCCACAACGGCCCCACCAGCGCTGGGATGCCTGGCTTCACCTTGGGGGGGCCCAGGAGTGGACACTTCACAGGGAAAAACCAGGAAGGGTTCCACAGCGGTATGCGTACAGCGCCAGGAAGCCTCAGGGTATCAGTGCGCTTTACAAGTACAAATTCATTTCATTCAATAGACTCCGAGTGGTCTGACAACACAGAGTATCGCTGGCCCTCATTTACTGCATTAACGCAGGTATCAACAAAGCCTGCACCTGCATGGCCTTCAGTGTCATGGTCCGAAAGTCTGAACATGACTCCGAGCCATGGGCATGCTCAAAATACCAAGGCAAGCGAAAGAAGAAAAGGGAACGCACCTAGTAGTGCAGTATCAAAACATTAAATAAGGAAAAACAAAACATTAAAAGGAAATAATATATAAAATGAATCCTTGTTAGCCACAAGCGCATGCAACAACACTTCAAGAAGTAACAGCCATGATTTCCCAAGGACTTGTAAAACACAGTGAAAATAGATACATACCCAAAAAGACAGGTAGTATATAACCTCCAGACAGATGCAAAAAGCATTGTGGGAAAATAACAAGAGCTTCTTATAAAGCCTAAAAACTCCAACCATAAATTGTATGACCAAAAACATGTAAGGAAACTGTAGCTAGAAGTCTCCACCGGATTGTTTCCGACACTACCTATCACACAGTGTAAGATACAGAGTTCACCCCATCATGTTCGAGGAATGAACAAATGAATTACCTATCCCCTCCCACAGAGGAGAAGGCCACTAACTTGAGTCTTCCAAAGAATACACCATAAACTCTGAGTTTGCTCGCACAATTTTCCAAAAAGTGAAGCACATATAATAAAAATGTAGATATGCAGTCCGCTCAGAAAGATAAACACCCTGCCCCAAAAAAACACATAGTCCAAAAGGACTTTAATGAAGGATGAACCACAAGAACATGTATTCAAAAGAATACAAAGCGTAGGCCCTGAATCCATCATCGCCATAATAAATATGCACACCACAGGAGTAGTGAGGACATACCACGCTGATTACTGTAACGAGTAAAGACCAGAGCATCCCTATATACCAGACTTACCACTGGCATACTAACATGTTCCTATGAGAGACAATGAAAGGTCAAAACCATGCACATTTTAGCATACTGAACTGCTTCAAAGAAGCTTGCGTCAGAAAATCTTCCATACAAGAAGACACGTCTCTTGACAATAACCTCTTGAGCACAAAGCTCATCCTCAGAGGCCAAGAGACAAAGGGAAACCTCCCTCGGTCATCTAAATCCATACCAGTTTAAAAAAGGGAAACAATGGTATTGAGAATAAAAACATCTGCTCTCGCAGGACGCCAAGTGGTTTTACCAACAACGGACATGTAAAATGCCCTAACAAAGATTACTCGCTTATAAAGAAAAGGCTGCATCTAAAGTATAAAGACAAGTTACACCAGTAACAAACAATGAAAAGCTATGACTCTGAAGACCTCTGTTGTTCACGGAAGCGTCTTAACGCTTCATCAGCTTGACTCCCAAAAAGATGGGCACCATCAAATGGCATATTGACCAATGTCGACTGGACAGCCTCCGAGAAAACCGAAGGTGTCAGCCAAGCCAGACGCCTTAATGCCACTGCCGATGCCATAGCGCGACCTACAGAATCCGTAGTGTCCATACCACACCTTAAGGTAAGCCTAGCAGGCTGCTGACCATCTTTAATCAAATCACCAATCTCCGAGCGGAGGTTATCCGTAAGAGATGGTAACACATTCTGTGGTGGATTCCATAAAGCATGGGAATATCGACCCAGCATACAAGATGTATTTGTGGATCTCAAGTCTGAGCTTGCCGTAGCAATTATGTGTTTACCACATGCATCACGAGTCCTAGACTCCTTACCCACTGGAGTCTTAGGAACAGAACCAACATCCTGCGAAGAAGTTGCCACCTGAGTTACCAAGCTACAGGCGGAAGGCTTTCTATGAAGACAAACTGGGTCCCCAGGTGCAGGCAGGTGTCTACGTGCAATATCTCGGTCCACTGAGGCCCCCAACTCAGGCTTGGCCCAAGTACCTAATAAAATATCAAAAAGGGCCTCCCCAAATGGAAGACCAGGTTCTTCCCCTGTCTGTTCCTGAAAAAGGACCTCGATCAAAGGGTCCGTGGACATTTGCACTGTAGGAAGTGACAAGTTTAAAACTGTAGTCACTTTCCTTAGCATGTCTGCAAAGGAGGAACTTGCCTCCATAGCAAGGCCAGGGGGAGAAATCAACCTTGAAGCTGGAGTAGATTTCTGGCCACTAGCCTCTCCCACAGCAGACAACCAGCTCTCCTCTATCTGAGGCACACTAACGTCAGAAATGGGCTGAAAGGGCCCTGCCTCAATCGACACAGGCTGTCTTTCCACAACCTGTTCCCGAGAACCAATCCAAACCTGCCTATTCCCCTCAGTCTGAATAGTCAACTCTGCGCCGACGTTGTATGATGCCTACACGGTGGAGGAGGAGCAACTTCGACCGCCGCCGCCATCCGTATCGGAGTCGGCTGATCGAAGTCCGGCGTCATAGGTCGAGATCCCGAAGGACTGTGGACCTGAGCCAAAGCGGCGCCGCCCCTTGACTCCAACAGCTCAACCGTCACCAAGGGAAAACCCTTTGATGGCGCCCCACTCGCCTCCTTGGGGCCTAAAGGCACTCCATTGGGATATGGGGTCCCAAAGATGAGGTGCAAGTAATTATAATATTCCTTCATCTGAGCCATCGATGCCCCAGCTCCCGGAAACACGGGGAGACTCGTTGCGGAGTCGTGTATGGCCTCCTCAACTGTCGAGCGGGAGGAGCCATGGGAGACAGAGTCTCCACACGGTGAAGTCAGAGTTTGCAGCAACTTCAGCCGCCCCTTACCTTTTGACTTCCCTGGAGATCGACGTCCTCCAGACCGGTTTTAGCTCCTAGATCGACCCTGCTTTTCCCGAGACGACGAAGATCGAGGATGGGAAGCCTCCGAGGATCGTGACACACGCACCACCATCAACTTCAAACGTCGCTCCTTTAACGACTTTGGTTTTAGTTTCTGACAGGAGCCACAATCTACGGCGTTGTGGTGTTCACCTAAACACCACATACAAATTGTATGCGGGTCCGTCACCGACATATATCGGCAACAAGATCCACAAGGTAATAAAACCTGTAGACATTAGACAAAGGCACACTGTTCCACCGATACAAAGTTTCGAAGCAGGTCAAGAAAAATATCAACCCAAGGAACCGCTTCTCCGGATCCGGGTTACAGCGCGGAAAAGAAGAAAATGACGTCTGCGCACCAGAGGGGACCTATATGGCTCCACTGCGTCATGACCGAGTCGACGTCATGGCATCGCCCTACAACCCCGTCCCCCGGCGTGCAGATGTACTGTTGAAAAATTTCCGGATCCAGACTGGCGCCTGGGGAGAATTCAAAAGTTAAGGAATTTGCGGCTAGATGTATCTATCAGATTTGTTAACTTAGGTAACTACTTTAAAGGCAGACCACAACACCATAACATAATTCCCCATCAGAATAACACACAATATACAGAATGATAGAGCTCTTTCCTATATGTTCACATATTCAAAAGGAGACATCTGTGGCACTCAGGGAACTAAATGAGTAAATTGAATAGTAGTCTTTTTAAAAAATGGATGCTAGTGGGCGCCTATGGCAGACACTGTAGTCCAGGGGGGAATGGAATAATAATAATAATCATCATCATCATTACACAAATGAATGACGGTAGAGTCTAAAGTGCACAGCAGCCAGGGTGTTCAACAGGAGGAAATTTAATTATATTCCTAAAAAACTGAATGCTGTTGCACGGCTGTGAGCCTATTGTGGGTGGATGGATGGATGGACGGATGGATGATGGATCGACCGAGGCAAAACAGGAAAAAATTATTTACAATAAAAAAAATTGACCATGACTGTTGCAAGTCTTGATCGGGAAAGACTTTTTTCCAGATGTCATCTGGGGTGGTAAAATCGCCTTCTTCATCTTGAATCATATACCAGTACCATTTAGATATTTCTTTCCGAGTTGGATCTTTTTGAATCTCTTCTTCCAATTTTTGTGTGGAAACTGATGTTTTCTCTTGATCTTTTGACCAGCTCACCAACTGATAATATTTGAACTTAGAGATGCCTCCGTTGGTTTTTCTAACAATGAGGCCCAACTTTGAAGAGTACCATTTTCAAGAAGTTCTCCCCATCTAGTTATACCAGCACTTATTAATGGAACAGCAAGAGAGTCTTTTAGGCAATCCGGGGTTCCGGGTGAGCGCCATATAGGTGCTAAATCACTGTAGTAGGGGATTTTCCAAGTTTTCCTTAGATCATACCATAACTTATAAGCTGATCTCAGTACTTTTAGTTTTATCTTTTTGAAATATTTTGGATGACCAAATTTATAAAGACAGTTATCCTCATCCGTTACAGTGTACCAATACGGAGGATACAAAGCGCGAGGTCTGAGAAGAATCCTAATATTCTTAAATTGAAAGGCTCTATAATAGGCCAAGAGATCTGGACTAGCTATGCCTCCTCGAATTTTCTTCTGAGAGAGCTTCTTCCACGCTATCCTTACTCCTTTGGAAGCCCAAATAAAAGTATTGATTTCACTTTGGATCTTCTTTAACCATATGGGCTTAAATTCCAGTGGGATTGCATTGAATAAAAAAGTGAATTTGGGCAGAATTGACATTTTTACAGCATTTGTTCTCCCTAAAAAAGTAAGAGACAGACTATTCCAAGATTTTAGTAATTTCCTCATTTCTTTGACTTTTGAGTTGAGGTTTACTTGAGCAATTTCATCAATATTTTTAAAACCTCTATCCCCAAATATTTAATTTTATTATTAGCTCCTATTGGTGGTGAATTCATATTCCAGAGCATCATCTCGGTCTTCTGGCTATTAAGTAGATAGCCAGAAACACTGCCAAAGTCTGATAACAACTTTATTATGGGGTGGAGGGATTTATCTAGGTCACTTGTGTACAGCATTAGATCATCTGCATATAACGCAACCTTGATGATCCATTCTTTAAAGGTAAAAGGAATAATTTCTTGAGACCTTCTGATCATGTTTGCGAGGGGCTCAATATACAGATTAAAAAGATGAGGGGATAGCGGACACCCCTGTCTCGTGCCTCTGTTAATAATAAATTCTTTCGAGAGACTTCCATTAATCAGAATTTTTGCTTTGGGGGCTTTATATATGTTTCTGATTGCTCTCAAAAAGTTATCTCCTAGCCCAAAATAAGAGATAACAGAGTATAAAAATGACCAATTTACACGGTCGAAAGCTTTAGCAGCATCAAACGTGAGTACCGCTAATGGGATTTTTTCTTGAGTGGCTATATCAATAGCGCCTATAAGTTGGTGAGTAAGATCATATAGTTGCCTCCCCTTAGTGAAACCTTTCTGGTCGTTATGAATGATTTTATCAGTTATGTTGCCTAGCCGTATGGCTAAAACCTGAGTAAAAATTTTATAATCATTATTTAGTATAGAGATAGGCCTATATGATTCACATTTATAAGGATCTTTACCGGGTTTCAAAATTAGACTAATAGTAGCATCATTCCATGATTTTGGTAGCTGTTGGTCATCCAAGTATATGGAGTTAAAGAGGTCTGTCAGAATGGGAGCTAGTTGTTCCTTTAGAGCTAGATAGAATTCGTTGGGGATAGCGTCGGGGCCAGCAGCTTTGTTTTTTTTCATCTTATTTATCGCCCTCCTGACCTCCTCTATAGTTATTGCTTTAGTTAGGGCCTCGCATGAGTCAAAATCCAAGCTTGTTATTTGTGAGTTTTTTAAATACAAGTTTACCGCCTGGGCAGACGGTGTTAAATCTTCCTCATACAATTCCCGAAAAAAATCTACAAATGCTTCTTCTATATCTAAGCTATCTTCTACCCTCCCCCCTTTACGAACATTATAGATTGCCATTATCTTGTTCCTATTGGAGTCTGTTTTAAGCTTCCATGCTAATAGTTTCCCACTATTTTCCCCATACTCGTAGGATGACAAACTACTAGCCTCCCATCTTTTCCTAACTCGATCTTCTAAATATAATGACAAATCCTGCTTTTTCCTAAATAATTCCTCAATTGCCCTTCCTTGTTCTGCCTTTGAAATAGTGTCTTCGCTCTTTTTTTGCATATCTAAAATGTCTGCCTCATACTGCATAATTTTATGCCTATTTTCCTTGTTCTTCCTTGCTGCAAGACCAATAAGGTTTCCTCTAATAACGGATTTATATGCGTCCCACACTATATGGCTAGGTACTTCACCGTTAGCATTTATTAAAAAATATTCAAATGTCTCGCCCTTCAACTTCTCAATTAGTTGTTTATCTAACAGGAGAGTACGGTCTACAGTCCATCTTTTCTTACCCTGAGGGGGTCTTGAGTTAATTCCAACTGAACAAGGGAGTGATCGGACAGATGTGCTGGTATATGTACTACCTTTTTACCTTTTTACTCCATAGTTTATCGATTAGAAAAAAATCAATTCTGGATGCGTGACCATATTTATGGTTCCTATAAGTAAATCTATTACCTTGGTCACCTTTACTCTTCCATATATCTACCAGCCCCAAATCCTCTTTAAACCTATTCAACCAATCCCTCATTTTTATTAAATTGAGACCTCTTCCAGGCGGATATCTGTCCAGTTTAGGATCTAACAATATATTAACATCTCCTCCAAGAATTATTGGCGTAGAAACATTAATTAATTGGGCATATAATGATTGAAGTGGTTCAGGGTCATCGGAGTTGGGGCCGTAGTATCCCACCATCGAGAAGAGGTTATCCCCAGATTTCATTTTCACTAGGATCCATCTACCTTTCGGGTCCCCACACTCTTCTAACATAGTTATTTTAGATGGTCTTTTCACAATCACTGCAACCCCTTTTATACCACAGGATTGATTTGTACAAGCACTACTCTCAATCCATTTTTCATATTTTGTGAATTCATGCCATTCTGATTTTAATAGGTGAGTTTCTTGTAGTATTATAACATCACTCTTTATTAGTTTAAGATACTCAAAGATCTTTTGACGCCTTTTCCTGACCCTTAGCCCATTAACATTCCATGTTGTAACTTTCATTACGCCCATCTTATAGGAGATTTTTGGTCCTACAAACTATTGTGGCCTTATTTACCATAAAATTTACATATCGGACAAATGTATTTTTTTGATTTTTTTCCCTATGCTCCCCACCCAATAAAAACAAAACGTCATAAATGTGCTCAAAAAAACCCGAAAAACCTAGCAAGTATCCTGCACTTTTCTTTGGTATACTATTGCTTCTGCACCCCTAAGGAAAAACCATTTGTTTACCATACATAGGTCTTATTGGACGCCTGAGAAGTTATCTAAAATAAATAACCGGGAGATGAAACACTGCCCGAAATGCAACAAGATAAAGGCAAACGATATTCACATGTTCCATCTGTGTACACACCTTGATGTCTTCTGGGAAGAAGTTGGTAAGAGTATTTCAAAAGCTCTAGATATTAACATCAAGGTAAGCACTTTTACAGTTATCTTTGGCATTTTGGATAATAATATAGTGGATAAGGTATTAAGTAAAAATCAAAAATATTTACTATTTGTCTTGATCCTGTTAGCTAGACGGGAGGTGTGTATCAATTGGATTCTCTCTACTCCTCCTGGGGTGGCAGATTGGCATAGGTCAGTAGATAGAATCAAGAAATTGGATAAAGCTAGTGGGAAGGGTAAACGAATAAAATATTGGGAACTATGGGATAAGAATACATCTTAAATTAGGGCGGACGCCCAATGATTTTAACTAATGCGACATGGATGGAATTATCATGGTGGGACCATGATTGACCATTTTTTCAAACTCTTTGAAGGTTCTTGAGACCTGTTGTCAACCTTGTACCCTATGGGCGGTTCTCCTGTAAGAGTTTTGGGTATATAGGGCGACTTGGGCCTTACCATAACCACATTTAATCGCATAAATGAGGACAAAAAAAATAAATAAATAAATAAATAAAAAAAATTGAAAAACAAATAAACAAATTGTAATTTTTTAAATAAAAACAATTACAAAAATTTAAATGACAATAAAAAATGTATATCCAAGTTTTTTTTACATTTCATTTTTTTACAAAGACATTCAACATAAAATAAAAAAATAAAAATTAAAAATAAATAAAATAATAATAATTGAAATGATCCTCAATCATATTATTAAACTGATATCTCGCCTTTCTATGCAAGCCTATGGCAAAGGCACACTGGCTGGATGCACAATGGCTGCCAGCCAGTGCCACATGGTCAACAACACTGAGCAAGAATGCATGGGGAACAAAGAAGACATGCAGGCCCATGGCAAAAGCACACTGGCTGCCTACACAAAATGTCCGCCAACCACATGGTCACAACAACAACAACCAGCCTAGAGGCATGACCACAACAAAGAACACATGCAGGCCTATGGCAAAAGCACGCTGGCTGCCTACACAAAATGGCCACCAGACACATGGTCACAACAGCAACAACCAGCAAGGAGGCATGGCCACAACAAGGAACACATGCAGGCTTATGGCAAAAGCACGCTGGCTGCCTACACAAAATGGCCGCCAGCCACATGGTCGCAACAACTAGCAAGGAGGCATGGCCAAAACAAAGAACACATGCAGGCCTATGGCAAAAGCACACTGTCTGGCTACACAAAATGACCACCAGCCACATGGTCACAGCAACCAGCAAGGAGACATGGCCACAACAAAGAACACATGCAGGGTTATGACAAACGCACACTTGCTGGCTACACAATATTGGCTGCCCGCCACATGGTCATTCACAACAACAACCACCAGCAAAGAGGCATGGCCACAAAAAAGAACACATGCAGGCCTATGGCAAAAGCACACTTGCTGGCTACACAAAATAGCCGCCAGCCACATGGTCACAACAACCAGCAAGGAGGCATGGCCACAACAAAGAACACATGCAGGCCTATGGCAAAAGCACACTGGCTGCCTACACAAAATTACCGCCAGCCACATGGTCAAACAACAATGAACAGGAGGCATGGAAAACAAAGAACACATACAGGCCTATGGACACTGGCTATACAAATAAAATGGCACCTGGCCACATGGCATGGCGAACAAAGACAAATGGTGGCCTATGGCAAACACACTCACACACTGGTCAGACAAAGGAGGCATGGTAACACAGAAATAACAGCATTAATTCAGCAATGCCAAAAATGAAAATAAAACTGGGCTAAACATTTTTACAACACACATCCTCCAAAGGTATCATATCTAATTACTCCACCTATACACTGTTTGCGAAACAAAATCATGAAATACTTAAAAAAAACACATTTTGTAATTTAATCCAGTGCCATACATGGCCTAAATGATGTTTCAATTAAACAGACACCACAGAAACAGCTGTTTCATGCACCCATGACGACTACTGGGCCTACTGGCTGGAAGGCCCATTGGCAGAATAGGCCATATAGTGAACTAAATGAATAGTTAAAATTTATTAAACTGTACAACATTTTTACTTTACAAAAGAAGAAAAATTACATAAAAAAAAAAAAAATTAGGCCCCTACTGAAATTGCAGGCCACCCACAATAAATTTTAAAAATGGAATAAAAGTACAAATAAATCCTGGTGCATGCCCTCAATCAAACAAACAACAGCCTTGTATACCAGTTTTTCAACTTACTTGTGAAATCTCAAATGCAAAGTCCTTAAATCCAATGTTATATATGCAGCAGACAAGAAGAGTGATCCATCCAGCTCCAAATCCCAATGAAAAGTGACCAGGAGATGGATAAAGCACTGGGAGGAGCCTGCTGGACAGGAACAGAAGTTGGAACCTCTGGGGCACTTCCTGTTGGAAAAAAAGTTACAAAAAGAAAGGCTTCGCGCACAAAAAAAACAACTCCAACGGCCAGTTGGAGAAGAAAATCCACTCAAAAAGTCACTCAGCTGCTTCTCGAGCACAAAAGCTGCTTGAAAGGTCCATTCGTGATCAGCACTACATTGGTGCTGTCGTGCCAAGAAGCGGTGCAAACAAGCGCGAAGGCCCGAGATTATCGTGGTGCTCACTCACAAATCTCAAGCATGCAAACAGAAAAAAACCTCAGCTTCATGCATTGGAAGGTGGAATTCAGGAACTCTGCGCTCCTCCACAGAGCACGGAGTGCCCGAATTCCACAAACTCCGCAAACGGAGTGCAGTTTTACGCGAGGGCCTAGAAATAATCCATGCTAAATTTAAGTAAAGCTGTGCATGCATTAAAACGGGGTCCCTGTTCAACCATTATCATTTGCGCAAGGGAAGCATTGGCCCTGAAATGTATCCGGATTGGATCCAACCAGAGGCATGTTCCACTCCATACTTCAAGTTTAGGCTGGCGGGCAAGATACTAAAGGGCCCGGTGAGACAAGCCAATAGCCACTAGTGACCTCAGCGACTGCAGCCTGTGGGGGCAGGGACCTAATGACATTTTATGCTCTTATGTACAAAGATATCCAAAAAAGTGGTTCATACCTCTATTTAATACCTACAGTGTTGTGAGACCCACCAATGCAATCTCTCTTGTTATATTCCATATAGGTACCCTATATAGGCGCAGGTAACATCGCAACCTTTCACCTACATCCTTCCCTACATTACATACATAACGGTTCTTAGGCACTGACCTTTTACCTAGATATGACACTGCATCCAGAACGCAGGTTTTTCCCTGGTTCGATTCTCATACATTATGCATGAGGCTACTTGGAAGCACAGCAGGACTAACAGTAGGATTACCATCTCCTGTATAATATCTCTGTATAGAGTTCAGGCCCGACGAAATCCTTTAGGCCGACACAGTAACACAGCAAGGTAGGACCCCTTGGGAGACCTATGGGTATATATATAACACATCTTGCTTAGGGAGATAGAGGAGACTGTGACTTCCTGGCTGACACACTGACCAGAGACGCTGAGGTTCCTGCATGCAGACGCTCCAGCTAGCAGTGGTCTAACATGCCTTGTGGGGTGTCCAACTCGAGACCAGGACGGGGTCCCACATTCTCTAAACTCTCAGGTAATGAGGTTGACTAGATCCTAGAGAGATTCTTGGCATAACACCTACATAGATGCTAGGTACATTTAGGTACATCTAGTTAGGGAGGCATCGTAGGAGTATGCACTTTTTATCAGGTGTTTTATGTACATGTATATATTCATGATTTCTGCAAGATGGTAGAACTATACCATCCCTTTACTTTCATAGTATTGCTAATCATATATCTCTGCTACTGTCTAATGGTTGTTGCAGCTCATCTATTATACACTGGAATAACAAATGTTCAATAAATACTTATTGAAACGCCCAGCCTGTTTATTCTGTGTATCTCTCTGAGACAAACTAAGTGAGCACGAGTGACTGAGCGAAAGGTAGTATATTGTTTCCACGATTCTGAGGGATCAGGGTTGTCATGTTCTGAGGTTGCCAAGAACTATTCTCTCCCCGATAAGAGGAGACTCTAGTGGCACTGTGAGCTAGCTAATACAGACAGGCTAACGTATCCGGTGGGGGTGCACGGAATCCTTCCGCCACCAATCCCACAGTTTATGTTATCCAGAACGCGCAGATCCTGTATAGGTAATATAGGACCTACACGACATGGCGCCGCCAACGTTGGTTGGGTACTTATTTAACAGTAGAATCTGAGTAGTTCAGTCGTGCTATTCTCAGAGACCCCTACTCACAAAACACCAGAGACATCTGGAGTGGGTGGGCACAAACTCCGCCACAGCTGAGTAGGCTAAAAAATCCAATTTATTGGCTGTTGGTTAATCAAGCTTGAAGGACACATTGTTCCTAAATTGTGCAAACACTTTATCTTAGTTCCCTTGAAAAACGTCTTTACAAAATGACTGATGAAAGAAATAACCAAGAATTAGACCCAATGCAACAGAATCTGCCCCTCACAGATGAGGACGATGCAGACGCAATACAAATTGCACCAAACTTTAGAAATACAGTCACCCTGAAACTACTAGCGCATGGTTTATCAGCTAGGGGTGGCATAGTAGTTTTCGTGATTGAGGCACACGAATCAAACAAAACAGAGGTATTTTACTTGTGGGTTACATTCCCAGCAGCAAATGCAAGAACAAAAACATTTCACTCCTACACGGATGGAGATACACCAGCGGAATATTATCAGTTCGAGGATATAGAGGTTCCGCTCACATACCAGGAACATTTATACTGGTTTAAAGGCGTCCTACCCCACATAAGAAGAAGAGTAAGACTCGGCCCGCTCGGAAGAGAAGGGGTAACATGGCCAATATTAGCGGCCCACACACCACATCCTGACATTGACACAATGCCACCAGGAGACTTACTCATACAACATAAAGATTTAATCAAAATCTATAGGAACTTGACGCAATTCGTCATGAGGACACTTACAGTCCAACCAGCAATAGTTGCAACAAATGGAACTCAAATTCAGGGTACAGCAACTAAAATTACACCACAAACATTACACGCAGTGATGGGTAAAATGCCCACAAAACGTGAACAAATACCATTCTGGGTAGCTCAGAAAATAACGCAGCTAGAGGCAGTATTCCCGAATACTACCCCGTATGAAAAACACAGAATGCTAACAATCTGCTTGCCCATGGGGATAACACCACAATTAGAGGATAGTACCACTTGGGGTACAATCTTTGCTGCCATTTATACCAGAACTCATGGTATCCCGTCATTAGCAGTAGTACCTGATGTATTGAGACAAATACAAAATGAGTACGGAGCAGAACCTGCCCTAAACTTAGGGATGAAGTTACTAGGTAACTATGCCCAGGTATCAGCCATAATACTAGCTAACATTAAGGGGGAAGCAGCTTCAGTGGCCATCCCCCAACGCCTGAGGGAGTTCGATCCTTTAGAACAGGAACACGAACTACCCAAAATAATTGAAACTGCGTATGCAGAATTAGGCAGAGACGGTTTGGGTGGGAAAGCTTTAAAACCACAACTGATGGGCAGTTCTGAAAAGGACACTTCGAAGAAGACACCTGCTTCAACTAAGAAGAAGTGGGACAATAAAAAACAAAACTTTAAAGAAAACAAATCTCAATCCTGAGGTAGATCTCCTCCACAGGAGCCCTCCGAAAAGAGTTATAACCTCAGGAATAGGGATAATATTAGGAAACCTGACTGGTATCAGGATACTGATACACGTTCCTCTCGTTCCTTTCAGGGTTCATCGAAAAACTCTGAGAGGGAAGGACGGTCAGAAAGACAAGAAGAGCGTACAAAGTCCAGAGACAAGCAGCACGCTCAAGATTACATTTCTAAAAAAGAAGAAAAACCAAAGCAAAAGCCACAGTTCAAAAAGAAGAAAGTAGCAGGTCTAAAGATCAGACATGCCCAGAATTCTGAGGACTCGACTACTGAACGGGGAATGGGCTCTGACGATGCTAGACAGTGCGGCAGAAATAACAATAGCTCGCCAGAACCTGAAGGAATTTCTGGTGACAGCGGACTTGAATGATTATATCACGGTAGAAACACCCGATACTAGGGTAAGTGTCCCACATAAGGTATATGAAATAACGCTCCAAATGGAGGGGGACAAATGTAGAACAGCAAGAGGTCTCTTTTGGGAGAACCTGACGTATGGCTATGACATTTTATTAGCTGAACAAGATAGGCCGCCAGCATTCGTCATGGATTGCCCTAAAGGAGAAACAGTAATTCTTCCGGCCTTCTCAGACTATATTCCCAGGCACTTGCAACACACTTATGCGCAGGAGTGGGCGGTAGCCCAGGCTCCGGCATTATACAAAAACCATGTTGGATGGGATGAGGATTCAACCCACCACAAAACTCCTATAAAAAATACTCCAACTGCACAAAGGCAGTATCCAATAAAGCAAGAAGCTAAAAAACAGGTCAGGGAGATCTTAGATCAACTTGAATTCCAAGGGGTAATTGAAACTTGCACCTCACCAATGAACAATCCTTTGTTTCCTGTCATGAAACCTGACAATTCATATCGTCTAGTTTTAGATTACAGACATTTAAACACTTGCACTAAGACATTTGCAGTTCAAAATGCACACAGTGCCGCATTAATGAATAACATTGTGCGGAAAAAATATAAAACAACACTTGATATCTCAAATGGATTTTTCTGCCAAAATATAGCGCCTGAAAGCAGATATCTAACAGCCTTCTCAGTGCTAGGGACCCAGCGTCAATTTTGTCGACTCCCCCAGGGGAATAAGAACAGCCCGGGGTTGTTTTCGGCCAGAGTAACTGAGTTACTTCAAAATTTGGATGAAGAGGCACTGTCCTCTGTGGATGATATTTATCTGACGGACGATGACCTAGAGGAACACTTGAACAGAGTGAATACCATTATTTTGGGATTTGCATCTGAGGGCTACAAATTCAACTTTAAAAAATCAAAAATTGCCCACCTCAGTGTCCTGTTTTTAGGATATGAGCTTTCAAGTGAAGGAAAAAGCCTGGCAGTCAATTTTTTTGAAAAGTGCGCGCTGCACCAACATCCAAAATCATTAAAAAATTTACAATCAATCCTGGGATTCCTACATTTTGGTTGAACATACATTTCGGATTATGCAGAAAGAGTAAAACCTTTCAACGATTTAATAAAACCTGATTTTTCAGTAAAACAATGGACACAGGAACATACAGATACACTTCGTTTCTTACAAGCTGACATGATAGCTTCCAAACACTTAAAGACATGCGAAAACTTACGCAACCTGGTGATCCGTATAGTTGCGGGTCAATCTGGGTACACCTATCTAACATATAATGAAGGTGAAACAGTACCAATTGCATACAAATCACATTTGTACACAAACGCTGAGATGCGCTTCGCATCTACAGAGAAAATTCTAACAGCAGTCCAGACTGCTGTAGTGAGAGAAAGAGCACTGGCTCAGGGGAAACGAATAATAGTAGTTACTCCGGTTCCAGCCTTAGAGACTGCGACAAAGGCAAGCGTTCCTAATGCAAAAGCTTTACATCCGAGATGGATACAATGGGCTAGTTCTCTCACTGCAACAGATGTAGAATACAGGTAAGACCCAAATTTAAAAACACAAGCATTCCTGCAATACGAACAAGAATATCTTCTTCCAAACGAAATAATGCCTCTAGATCAGTATGAATATATCATTTACACTGCGGATCTGCTCAACCGGCCATAGGGAGTAAGCAACAATATAGCGCAGCATGTGCAATCGTTAAAGGTCGAATGCACGATGGAAAATTCCATCTAAGTTGCACAAAAACGCAATCTCTAGGAGACTGCACGGCACAGTTGGCAGAGTTAAAAGCGCTGATACTGGCACTGGGAAATACGGATCGAGAATTCCCCACACTAATTGTGAGCGATTCCTTTTACTGTGTGCAGTCTTACAATGAATATTTGCAGTACTGGGTTCAAAACGGGTTCAAAGATGCAAAAGGTGGCACAATTAAGCATAAAATGCAATGGAACAGGTAGTGGAGTTGAAAACCGAACTACCGAGGGCTCACGTGGTCCATACACTGAGTCATCAGCGTGATGGCGTTCACGTTGAAGGGAATTCATTGGCTGATGAAGCCGCAACGGGGGCTGTACGCACGGCTTCCATAGCTGCAATCACTCGTTCTAAAACGAGAATAGACAGTGAGATTATGGTAGCTATTAATGCAACCCGCAAAAATAGCGGAGCAGTACCAAAAAGGTTTCCACTCAAGTACCCCTACAAGTTAGATGCCAATAACATTCCATTTGCTCAGATTCCTGGAGTGGGGGATAGAGTAATTCCACAGATGGATCATAGGTTAGGTTTAATTCTAGCAGCACACGAAGGGATAGGTTCTGTCCATGCAGGAGTTACGGCGACTGTTTCTTTGGTGAAACAACGCTATTGGTGGCCTGGGTTAACAAAGCAGACTAAGGACTATGTCTTGAAATGCGACATCTGTCAGCAGATGAAAGGTTCCACCATAACACGTCCAGCGCAGACACCATTATTAATATCTGACAAACCACTAGCATGTGTTTACTTGGACCACTGCGGCCCCTTACAAAGAGACGGGGCTTACAAGTATATCATGGTTGCAGTGGATTCCTGCTCGAGATTCCTATGGGTGTGGCCCCAGCGCTCGGCTGACGCTCGAACTGTTATAAAAGATTTGCGAGTCTTTATAGGGACATACGCAATTGGCACATTACATTCTGACCAGGGCCCTGCGTTTAGCTCTCGGGCTAACAAGGAGACCATGCGAGGATTGGGTGCAGCATTGCGGTACTCATCTCCGTACCATCCCGAGGGAAATTCGGTAGTGGAGAGAAAAACCGAGACTTAAAGCAATCTTTAACAGCTAGAGTATTAGACACGGGTGAAAGTTGGGTAAAACATCTGTATGGAGTACAGCGTGCTCTTAACAACATGCCAAGAAGTTCTCTAGGGGGGTCACTCCATATGAGGTCCTATTTGGGACAAGAATGTGGGTACCTGATCTTGATTGTGAAGGCACAGTGGCGGATGAAAAGCCTTTATTGACATCCCTGATTGTTTGGCTGTTTTACAGGATCTAAATTAATCCAGGAAACAACAAAGTAATGTCCATCTGAAGCAGACCGCCACTGGGGAAGTCAAATCAGTCACGGCAAGACCTGTCTGGATCCCAAAAGTCGGGGATCTGGTCAGAAAGAAAATAGCGAACAAGAAAGAATTTGGGCCATCATACAGAAAGTCTGTACTGGTCCTAGCAATTGAAGGAACAAGAACTGTACTTCTGCCGCCTCTTGCCAGAAAAAAGGAGAAAAGATTTGTCTCAATCGACCTAATCAAACCACACTATGTGGCCGATACTAAGCAGTAGGCCACGTGGACTCCAAAGTAGCAGACGCCCTCCTCTCGCTACAATCCAAGAAGTTCAAACGGAAAGACTCATCACGTTCGAAGAGCCTCCAACACGGAATGAAGGACTAAGCAACAATGCTATGGAGCTCATTCCCCTTGAACCTGAAGCTCAACTTCAAAATCAAACTCAAAATCAAAGACAAATTGCAATAAGACCAAATACAGATGTCTACGTCAACATGCCTCGACAAGAGCAAACCACGATTTCTACAAATCCTGATGCAATGCCAACAATTGATCAAACTGCTTCTGGCTACTTCATAAACTTTGATACGTTTTCTTTGGATCCAAACGAACCGGAAACGACGCCAGCCAAAAAAATCACGCAAACAGCAAATAAAAGACTTTCTGAACTTTCTTAAAAAGACTTGCCTGGTGTCACCCTGGGTAGAACTATGGATAATCACCGGGATACTTTTCTTTCTTTTCTGGGTAGGCTTGGTAATAGTTTTTAGTATGCTTATTAATGGGAAATACATTCGAAAAAGCTCTACAGCCCAAAAGGTGAACTTACTTTTAAAACCACACCAATCATCTCATCGAGAACAAAGAGACTTGTCATCAGTGAACATTACAAAAGGTCCTATACCTGATGGTATAGTGTGGGACAAGGTTGATTTCGATATATTTGGTCCGACCGAAATTTTAAGAATTTCACATTTATTTAAAATATCGTTGAGTGATATCATTACCTCAAGTACATTTTCCGATGATTGGGATTTCGAAACTGTTAATAACATGTTATTAGATTTGGAAAAATCTGCTGCGTTTTCTAATAGTGAAACATTGGAAAGCATATCAGATTTCGAGAGTATGTATTGTTATCAACACTATGGTCATCACTTTTTGCATAAATCTGCTAATCCTAGAAATGTGTTCACATACCACCAGTGGGAACATTGTCCAACACCGCCGAAAGGCAGTTCAAAAACATTTACACAGAAGTTTCCATATTTTTCAGGGTTTAATATGTCTGACCCAGCCTCATATTATTATAAGGTTGCACCAACATCCGCACAGAAAAATATGTTGACAAACACCAAACAGATTTACTCTGCTTCCTTTATTGCCCAGTTGTCCGAACAAGGTTTCGACTTATGGAAAGACACTATAGACTTAAAATCAGTCTGGGGTACTAGAGAATGGCAGGTACAGGGAACAGAAGCTTTGTTTAGAGCATGCCTCATCCCTCAACAAATCATGTTTTTGAACGAGACAGTGCAACAGACGTCTTTCCTTGGACTAGCTAAGAGCAAAGACTTGAACACACCTCGGTTGCCGACTTCAGCACACACCGAGGGCAACAAAACATCACATGAAGAAATTACAGTAGATGACGTTATACAATACAACAGATCAGACCCCGATTGGAGAAAATGATTGATTTGGCCCACAGACACTAATAGTTGTCAAGCAAGATTCATGGGTAAAACCGAAGGGTTTAGTATCCATAGGCCAGATCCACGTTATGTACAAAGACAACATCCAGGGGTAGTGACATCCTATAGTGTTGGGAAGTTGTGCCTTGATTGGCTAAAAACCTCAACACTCACACAGGTGAAACAACACTTATCCTTACTGTCACAGGATGTGGATCTTAGGGATTTTCTAATGGGTCCCAGGAAGCCACGTCAGAAATGTTTCTCTTATGCTGTCTACAATGAAATATGGAAAATATCCCAACAAGAGGCCACAGAGAGACTACGGGAAATAGACCGTATAAATCTAGAAAAATCTCTAGCAGTGGTAGACAATGGGTTAACTACATTGACCTCCAGGATATATTCCTTAGGCAACATTGTATCTTTTGCAATAGACATACTAGAACAAGATTTGGCCATATTACAACACGGGCATTCACAGTTACGTTCTATTATGTTGTTAAGCTGGACGCTGCAATCTTTGCGTGCAGGCTACGTGCCTTGGCGTTTTATCAACAGTACGTCTCTGTTTTCTGAATACAATCTAACAGATAAACAGATGGAAATGGCACAAAGGGGAGCAAAATATGCAATGCTGTGTATCGAAAAACTGGATAGATTACCATTCACAGTGGCAGAATCACCGTCTACAGAATGGCTAATCCATGGCCACATAACTCTACCGGTCACTACTTTTCAGTTTCAATATTGCCTTGAACAAAAGCAGGCAGGCAGATATGAAGAAATGGGTAAGGAATACATTAAGGAATCTTGGGAATTACCATACAGATTTCGATGCCGGAGTGGGGATCGAGAAGTGTTTCTGAGCGGTACAAACTGCGAGAATGCTTTAAGTGGATCACTCATATGCCAGGATATAATGTTGCACGGAGCTTGTAATGGTTCTGGGGCAAACCTGTCTTGTCATTTGAAGGGTGCCCCAGCTGCAGTGATTACTCCAGGATTCAGGCTACTTTCAAATGGGAGTTACTTGATGCTGAACAGTCAAGGCTGCTGTGGCATGCTTCCGGGCATCGCATATCTGGTAACCGTGAGCTCCAGAGTTACTTGCTGTATGCAAGTATTGTTTCCACCGACACATACAGTCAGGGAGGCCACGTTATGGCCTTCACTGAATGTTTCCTTAATACGGTTTGATACTCTAAGCAGAATGAAAGCCATGCTTCTACAGAAGTCTGTGCCCTTAACCTCCGCTCAAGAGACTTTTGATCTTCAACTTGCAAGGTCCTCGGCAGAGATACAGGCGTTCATTCATACTAACTGCCCTTTCCATTTCGCAGAAATGGTGAATCGTATCTTTAACATGTCTGATACGACAGGCATTGTCCACCTATTTAAGACCATAGGTTCTGGACTTCTGAGCACCTTTCAGACGGTACTTGGAGTTATACCAAACTTCATACATTCCGTATTTGGAAGCATCTTTGGAGGACTTCCGCTGATACTGTTTCTAATAGCAGGTATCCTGATTGATTTCTATTTGCTACGCAATGGACGTCCCAGTCACTGAGGCGATGGAAAGAACACTCCTGGAGTGTAAATACTGTGACCGCATGGTACAACTTCTAGGCACGCCTCGCCTAAGAGAACTAAGTGAATCTTGGTTTCTGTCATTTCGACCGGTCTGGATAGACTGCATCTTACCTGTCCTCCGATGCCTGTTTTGCGGAGAAGAATGCGTGTTAGACCTGTGTTTGACACTACCATCATGTGCGCAACCGGACTTGAATGCGTTACTGGACCCAATAACGGCCCATGTTCTGAAGTGTCCTCAGCATATTCCAATGTTGATGGCGGCATTCCTTGAGCCCCCATGGGTGGTAACAGCACCTTTTGGTACGAATACTGGCTCCTCCTCTGACACCAAGGCTTTGGACGTTGCACAAGCTGCCCCAGCACCGGCTGTGGACAGGGTGGAACATCTGTGCTCAATTGAGGTGCTGTGCGAGGTGCTACAGGGGCCATCTACTGCGGAAGCAAGCAACGAGAATGTTGCATCTACCAGCCAGGACACAAACATTTGAAATCATTTTGGCTCGTCGTGTGCTGGGAAAAATGTGCCCTTTTTTAAACAAAGCTCAAGTTTAGAACTATGGAACTAAATTGACATTCCATTTTTTGGGCATTCATGGCTTTATAATGCTAATAGTGATCCGGACTATATCAACGGACATTTTAGAGCTAGGGCTTGCTAATTTTTTAACACGTTTTTAAGTTTTTTTGAAATTTTTTAGAAGTTTTTAAACAGTTTAGTATCAAGAGATGTTTTTATAAACTTTGTGCGTACCAATATCTAGTAATGTTAGTAGCATAGTAATAGGTTACATATGTTGTCCATTCGGAAGAGGAGTGGGTGTTAGATTCCATATAAGTACCGTATATGGGCGCAGGTAACATCGCAACCTTTCACCTATATCCTTCCCTACATTACATACATAACGGTTCTTAGGCACTGACTTTTACCTAGATATGACACTGCATCCAGAACGCGGGTTTTTCCCTGGTTAGATTCTCATACATGATGCATGAGGCTTCTTGGAAGCACAGCAGGACCAACAGTAGGATTACCATCTACTGTATAATATCTCTGTATAGAGTTCAGGTCCGACGTCATCCTTTAGGCTGACACAGTAACACAGCAAGGTAGGACCCCTTGGGAGGCCTATGGGTATATATACAACACATCTTGCTTAGGAAGATAGAGGAGACCGTGACTTCCCGGCTGACACACTGACCAGAGACGTTGAAGTTCCTGCATGCAGACGCTCCAGCTAGCAGTGGTCTAACATCCCTCGTGGGGTGTCCAACTCGAGACCAGGACGGGGTCCCACATTCTCTAAACTCTCAGGTAATGGGGTTAACTAGATCCTAGAGGGATTCTTGGCATAACACCTACATAGATGCTAGGTACATTTAGGTACATCTAGTTAGGGAGGCCTCGTAGGAGTACGCACTTTTTATCATGTGTTTTATGTACATGTATATATTCATGATTTCTGCAAGATGGTAGAACTATACCATCCCTTTACTTTCATAGTATTGCTAATCATATATCTCTGCTACTGTCTAATGGTTGTTGCAGCTCATCTATTATACACTGGAATAACAACTGTTCAATAAATACTTATTGAAACGCCCAGCCTGTTTATTTTGTGTATCTCTCTGAGACAAACTAAGTGAGCATGAGTGACTGAGCGAAAGGTAGTATATTGTTTCCATGATTCTGAGGGATCAGGGTTGTCATGTTCTGAGGTTGCCAAGAACTATTCTCTCCCCGATAAGAGGAGACTCTAGTGGCACTGTGAGCTAGCTAATACAGACAGGCTAACGTATCCGGTGGGGGTGCACGGAATCCGTCCGCCACCAATCCCACAGTTTGTTATCCAGAACGCGCAGATCCTGTATAGGTAATATAGGAACTACACGACACTCTCTGTCACAAGGCCAGACCAACCATCAATATACCATGCTGTAGCGTCTCCCATCTGGTTTGCCCCGTTAACCATCTGTAAGAATAAATAGAGAGTAGCTGGAGAGGGTAGAAACAGAGTAGTGATTACTGAAAGAACCCTTTTTAGAGGACCATTGGGCAAGCACAAGCTACTGGTCCCAACGTAGTAGTTTGTTGGCATTTACTCCTGATGTCTCAGGGCCTCACCTACTCTGGGTCCTAAGTAACTGTGCCAAGTACTGCTCCCTCAGCACCTCTAAGATCTGCTGCTTCTATACCATGAGATTCAGTTACACAAAACATATAGAAAAGAGAGGCAACAGAAATAGGCAGTTAAATGGCCAAAGAAATGTTCTTGAGTCTTCAGATGATAAATAAGATTCTTCTTTATTGGCTTTAACCAAGTACATGTGCAGCCAACGCATTTCTCCCTAAACAGGGCTCCATCAGGGCACTGGTAACACCACCAGACGGTTCTTGGGGTGTGGAGAGTCACTTCAGAATGGATGTCCCACTCGAGATAATGTGGTCTTTAGGTCAATCAGTAAAGGACCTTCTATGGGTTGATTCAGGTTCAATTAAGAGCAAGAAATAGCATGTCCCGTAGCATGATCCGTTAAGAACGTCCCGTGACTCTCAAGCCCTGTTTAGGGAGAAATGCGCTGGTTACACGTGTGCTTTGATCATCTCCAAAGAAATCGTGGTGGATTCAATCGCTATTGTCCATTGCGGCTGGTCAGATCACCACATCATCACCTTCCAAATTACATCCATAAAAAATTAAAAGAGCCTCACAATCAGTCAAACCTAAGCAATGGGTTAGAGATACTAAAGGCCTGAACATGGAGATTCTAACAGCACGTTGCGAGTACGATCTTCAACCTCCTCCTGAATTGGTGGATCAGTGAATTGGTATGGATCATTACAACCGTACAATGTCTAAAATAATCGATAACATAGCCCCTTTAAAACTCAAAAGAATACAAGATAAAGATATAAACCCATGGTTCAATGGTTCTCTTAATGAAGAAAGACGGAAACTCAGACTAACAGAAAGGAAATGGAGACAGTTCCCATCATCCCCACATCTAAAACAGCTAAGAAAGACCAGGAAAGCCTACAATAAAAGCGTACTTCAATCAAAAAAAGAAATTTTTCTAGAAATGAACTTGATAATGCAAAGAACAGACCGGGAAAACTCTTCGATCTACTAAAGGATCAATCGAACAAATTAGCCAAATCCCAACAGCTCAATCGGTTTTAAGCTGCGAAGACTTTTCAGCATTCTTTACAACTAAAGCTAGCTCCCTGGAGAGGGAACTCAAGGATGCCGCGGATAAACTTGTGACTCAAAAGAGTACTCAAGCGGAGCAGCCAGCCCAGCCTGCACAAACAGTGCCCAAAAATAATGCCCATTGGTCAACCTTCAAACTATATGATCAGGAAGACATTGCCATAACCTTACTGACCTTAAAACCGAACAACCATTACAATGATCGTCTTCACGCAAAATGTTGGCCTACGATCAACCACTTGGTTATCCCTAGTTGGACTAAAATAATTAATGCCTTGCTTTCCCAAGGTTCCTTACCTGACTGCCTAAAAACGGGCCAGGTCATCCCTCTATTGAAAAAACCTACCGAGAACCCCTCGGACCCAAACAACTTTAGACCGGTAACAAACATTCCCTTATTAGCCAAGGTTCTGGAAAAAGTTGCTCAACAACAACTGAACCTTCACATTACAGAATTTAAGCTGCTAAACGACTGCCAGTCAGGGTTTAGACCCGATCACAGCACGGAAACAGCAATTATGCACATAGTCGATGACGCTCTACTTGCTCTAGACCGCAACGAAACCTGTCTACTAGTCCTCCTCGACCTTTCATCAGCATTTGACACCGTAAACCATGGCAATTTATTAGGCCGATTGGAGAATAGGATGGGCTTTTCGGGAACAGTCCTAAAATGGTTTCATTCCTTCTTAGAGAACAGATCGCAAAGATTCCTGGTGAACCACAATCTCTCCCTTCCATCCCCAAGTCATATTGGAGTTCCACAAGGATCAACTCTATCCCCATCCCTATTCAATCTGTACATTGAGCCACTTATCGATGTACTGCAGCAGGCTAGCATCTCCTTCCACGTGTATGCAGACGACACTCAGCTGTATATCAAGATCACATCGCTGGAACGGATCAACATAATGAACCACGCACTACAAAAGACCGTTCATTGGCTATGTAGCAATCATCTTAAGCTCAACTCGCAGAAAACAGAATTCCTTCTGATCTCCCCCCCCGAAATCCTCCACGATGATCAAGGAATGGACTAAAATGATCACCACGCTAAACGGTACTCCCATTCTAGTTGATTCTTCCAAGTCTCTTGGAATCACGCTAGATAAGGATTTAAACATGCGAGCACACATCAACACTATGGCAAAAAATGCCAGATTCCATCTGAGCTATCTCAGAAAACTGAAACCGTTCATCGACATTGCTGACCTTAAAACGGCAGTCCAAGCTTTGGTTATCTCAAGGATTGAGTATGGATGCACAACTCTAGCAAGGCTTCCTAAGATTTCAACAGCTCCACTAAAAGCTTGCTTCAATGCTGCAGCGAGACTCTTAACGGGTACAAGAACATTTGACCACATCACTCCACATCTGAAAGTGCTCAAATGGCTACCGTACGAGGCAAGAATTCAGCTAAAGATGGCGTGTATTACACACAAAGCTCTACACTACAAAACACCACTTTACCTTGCCCAGAAAATTACGATTTCTGGAGCCATTAGATCTTCAAGGGGGTCCGCAGATTTCTTACTGAAACCAGCATTCTTCCGTAAGAAGAGAACTCATGATAGAGCATTCACTGGAGCTGCACCAAGAATTTGGAATGCGCTTCCACCGAATATTAGAGGAATCACCTCTGTCTCGCGATTAAAAAAAAGAGGCTAAGGCCTTTCTCATGAGTAAATTCCTCCCTTAACTAACTACAGTCAATTCTTGGCTCCTTGTGAGAACTTCAGTCATTCCTGGATCTTCTACATTCAGCTGTGCTAGTAGTTGACGGTAAACAGGATGATAGTCCTGCTAATCTCAGAGCAAAGTCTCCGGGGATTGCACAAGTCAGTTGGCTTTCATCGATTCATACCTATCGGCTTCAATCAGCCCCGTTTGGATACTTTAAGTCCATTCGCAAGAATCAGGGACGATGGCTAAGGAAAGGTACCTTTATTAAGCCACATGGATATTAGACTAGACTTGTAACAGTGTATCGAATTGCTGACTCCTCATTTTCTTTAGGAGGGGTATTACATTTTAAATGTAAGTATGTCATGACTTGTACTTCTGTAACTGAGTTGACGCCTAGTAAGACTTAATATGTATATTATTTGTAAATTTGTAAACATTGAAGGAAACTGATTGCTGTTGAATTGTAAAGAACTCTGACACCCAGGATTGGGTCATGTTCGCGCTATAGAAAACACTGAATAAATAAATACAATCTCCTTCACTACTTACCATTCCAACCAACACCAGTTTCGTCACATAGGCACCTCCAGATCCTAAAAGATCTCTACCACTTGCAGAGTCCCCCAGATCTCCATACTGTATCGTGTCATCTTCAACCTCCATATGGAAGCCGCGTGTGATGGATACTTGGTACCACTCACCTTTTTCCTTTTAGAGGCTTGACCTTGACATCACTCTCCCATTGTGGATTATTTAGACCAATAGTCTGGAGCGGATCATGGGTTAATACCAACTTCCTATCAGTTACTTGAAGTACCTCTTCCGTCGTTTTACAACTCCAAACACATCTTTTTTTTTGTTGAAAACATGTGACAGTTCTATACAATGGACTACTGTTGTGAGTTTCTGAAAGTATTGCTGCTAGCAGGCAGCAGGCCCAGAAGCGGATGCCCCCTGTGTGAGCATCGGCTGGGCTGGGGGAGGGTGTGCCGGTGCGTGCGGCGCATCAGCCAGGTTTGGCGCGCCGTCCAGCAGCTGATGCACCACTGGGCGCATATCTTGGACCATGAGCAGGACCTGCTTGGCGTCAAGATTCCGGGCTCGGTGAGTATCAATTATTTTTTGTGTTTGTATTCTACCATGCTAACATTTTTTTTTTGAATAGCATGCTTCTCACACTCCGACATAAATTATGTGTAGTTTACGTTGGAATATTATTATTATGTGACCCAGGTTCTAGTTTCTGCTAGGCAGGTGCTCAGCGCTACCTAATTGTACTCATCATTGGCGCTCGCTTTGGCTGATTAATTAAGAAGCCATTAAAGACTGTCCTCCTGTCACTATAGCGAATCCGTGAAATCTGTAAATAGCGCGTTCTTTCGGTGACTTTGTTTATGTAGCGCGTACAGTTCCAAGCTATTTCACAGCGATGTGTAGTATGCATCTATGCATTGCAAAAAAGGGTGATTGAGATGGTCCATCAAGGGGGCTGAGAGATGAGAACTCAAAGATAGTCAATAGACTCAAAACTAGTACTATAGGCGATCGGTTTTAGAGAAGTACAATGTGACTGCGTTTGCCTGTCATACTAATTTTGTGGAGATTAACTGAATCACTAATCTATTTTTTTTTTATCTTCATCATTTCTTACATCAGCACTCAAGGGCAAAAAGAGGGATGTTGAGGAGAGGGGTCCAGGAGTAGTTGGTCAGCAGGAGGCACAGACCACCAGATCCGCTGCCGAGGGCTCTGCTCAGCCTAGTTGGTCCTATTATTTATTATTTTTATTTCCCTAATGTTGGGTTTTATGATTATTGTGGGCTTAGGGTAGAATCTTGGAGTATTGGAATGTTGGTGCTGAGCTCCAAAATGGGAGTTGCTACCTGGAAGCTGGTATTCTGAAGGAGTCATTCCCCTGCATCTGAAGGCACCACAATGAAGCTGACCGGTCTACTGCTCCTGAGGTCCCACAGACTCCGAAAGGCTCAGCAACACAGGTGGTGGTTCTGCAACTCCCTCGAGGCCCGCACTGTCTTCTCAGCAAGTTTGCGGCCAGTATCCCTCGTTGGAACCGCTGGAACAGAACCCCTGTGCACCGCATCGACTTGCCGTTGCCAAGGTTTTTTGACTCTGTCCTCCAGAGATCTTCAGGTTACAAGAAGCTCCAGTCTCCAGCATCTCTTCTTGCCAAGATCTTCATCCTCACCGCATCCTCTGCACCGTGGGCCTGCATCTTTGGTGAGCTGCTCAAGGTCCACTTGCGACATTTCTATACAATGGACTACTGTTGTGAGTTTACTGAAAGTATTGCACTATGGTTAAAGAACAAGTTACTTACCTTTGGTAATCGTTTTTGTGGTAGAGACTATCTAACATCAGATTCCTCACCTTAGAATATTCCCTAGGTGCCAGACTGGATCTGTAAAAACTTGAGCAATACCTCTGCGCATCAGTAGGTGATTAGTACGGTTCTGCTTCAGCGTCGTCTGCATCGGAAGTGACATCAGGGTGCCTATATGAGGGCCACCCCAGCACACTGACATCAGTTTCTTTTGTGACTAGTTCTGTGCCAAAAACACAGAGCCACATAAAAAAACAATGTTACTAAGTAGGCCAGTGTGTAGAAAGTAACAGGATCTTTTGGGTAAAGAGCCCAGTTCACAGAGCAGGGAGGATGAGAGGGTCGGTGAGGAATCTGCGGTTAGATAGAGTCTCCACCATAAAAAAGTTTACCGAAGGTATGTAACTTGTTCTTCTGATAGTTACTTCTAACCACAGACTCCCACCTTAGACTAGATACCGAAGGGATACCTCCCTGGAGGTGGATCTGCAAACTGCCTTAGATCAAAAAGTCCTGGATGGGTGAAATGCCCATCACGATGGACCCGACTGTCCAAGCAGTAGTGCTTCGTGAACGTATGGAGGGAAATCCTCGTGGCAGCTTGACATATGTCCAGGATGGGTACCCCACACACTAATAAAGTAGCGGCGGCCTTGGCCCTGGTTGAGTGAGCCCACAAGCCCTCAGGGACTTGCTTTTTCTCCAGTGCGCAGCAGATATTAATGCAGAGTACTATCCACCTGGAGATTGTTTTTTCTGCACAGCGTTGCCCTTCTTCGTTCCGGTGAACACAATGAAGAGCTTATCGTCCACCTGATGGTCTTTGGTGCGATCAATAAAGAATGATTGTCCAAACAATGGAGTTTCTCCTCCTGCTTAGACGGATGAGGGGGAGCGCAGAAAGCAGGCAGAGTGATGCTCTGGCCAATGTGAAAGGGGTTGACCACCATCGGAAGGAAAGAGGCACATGTCCGAAGGGCCAGTTTGTCAGGGATGAAGTTGGTGTATGGAGGGTGGTCCAAAGAGCCTGTAGCTCACCGACTCTCCAGGCCAATGTAATGGTCACCAGGAATGCTGCTATGATGGTCAGGAGCCACCAAGAGCAGCTATTCAGGGGCTCATATGGAGAACACGAGATAAGTGAGGACCAAATTCAGATCCCACTGGGGCTTCAAAAAGGGAGTAAACGGAAACACTTGTTGTAAACCTTGCAAACAAGCATTTGCAATGCAATAGGTCTCGCATTCACGCGAGATTGAGCTATTGGCATTGTAAATGACAATGCCTTTTATTTATGTTTCGGGTTTTATAACATAAATAAAAGGCATTGTCATTTACAATACTAATAGCTTAAACTCTTGCAAATGCGAGACCTATTGCATTGTAATAAAGGGCCTTCTCGACCGCTTGTTAGATTGTAAATATCAGAGGAAGAGACTGGCCTGCGACGTCTTCAAAGTAGTGATAAATAGTGCAGTGAAGAAGATGTGTAAGTGTTGTAAATTACACAGACACAAAGTGTGAAGTGAGAGTTACATATGATCCGAGCTATAAACATTAACAAAGCGCTCCAACACCTTTGGCTCTGTGATTACACTGTCGTGGCTCAGGAGGAAGAGCAGGAGGGGGGGATATTTCCTGCCCTCTCCGTGATTTGAGTGTGCAGTGTGGCATTGCGTAATGTCATTGCTATCTTTGGCCTAATAAAAAACACTCCAGCTGTAGTAGGGCCCTGGCTTCACCTCCTGGTGCAGGGCGGGCTGTGCTTTATGGCAGGCTTGGAGGGAGGGAGGGAGGCATGGTCTCGGCTGCAGCTTCGGCCCCTGCTATTACTAATGAGTGAGAGGCGCTGAGGTGGTGGTATTGGTGGTGGTGGTATTGGTGGTGGTATTGGTATTGGTGGTGGCGGTATTAGTGGTGGTGGTATTGGTGGTGGCATTGGTGGTATTGGTAGTGGGATTGGTATTGGTGGTGGTACTGGTATTGGTGGTGGTGGTGAGGTATTGGTGGTGGTGGTATTGGTGGTGGTGGTATTGGTGGTGGTGGTGGTAGTGGTCATGGTGGTATTGGTGGTGGTGGTACTGGTGGTGGTATTGGTGGTGGTATTGGTACTGGTGTGTCTTGTGGTTTGTTGACTGCCTTGTTATGTTGGCCTAGGCCTAGCTGCCATGCTGCTTTTCTTTGCGCACGTTACACTGAGCCAGGGCTCCCTCGCCCTTTGCTCTTGCCAAGTTCTTTTGCGCTGTCTGCATTTTCTGTCTTTCACCTTTTCTCTTGTTCGATTTGGGCTCAGACTGCACACCATGTACAAGGTCGCATAACAATGTATTTCGGTTCTTCCTGATATGGCCAGTCTCGCGCACCCAGACATAACATTAGGCGCAAAATGCCATGAAGAATTTTGTGTGCCTTTAATACTGCGGTTTACTGGCGCTTGAGACACTTGGAGGAATCCTTTCCAGTGAGAAGAGCTGTGATTGTCTGCTGATGTAGTTCTGCATCTAGAGACCGAGGTATGAGGGTTCGCTAGTCAAAGCCCAGAGGTCTTCTATTTTTATAATAAACTATCTTACTGCACGGGGAGGGTGGTAATGTTATTTAGACATTTATCCACTGAGTTATGAAATGCTTTCCCCGTTTGTATTCTATGGAATTGTAACCATGCTGCTTATATTATTCATATGCATTATGCTATTAGTACTGACACGTGTACTGTACCTTAGAGCACGTAAGTTGAAATAAATATTTTAATCTACCCAGTGTCTCTTCATACGCACATTGTGGACAAGTACGAGTGAGTGACGAAAGAGTGTTCTTGTTTCTGCGAGTCCTGAGATAGGGATACCGTGTTCTGGGTTGTCCAATCATTGGTGCTTTGGTGCTAATGGGATGCTAAGCTAGTTGGGTTGGGGTTTTTGGTGCTACGGTATATAGTAGGCAAACCACTGTATTCCGGGGTCCTATTATCCTGTGCATAGCTCTGTGTATGTGCAGAAACCTTATGACATGGCGCGGCCAACGTGGGGCTGCTTATCTGCGAGACGCTTGAGTAGTACTTGTGCTTGTCCACAAAACCCTCACGTACGCTTCCGGAGGCGTAAGTGACGGTGATACCTCCTATATTGAACGTTTTATAGGTTCTTTCAAGCTTGATGTTATTAAAAAAGGTTTTTTAACTAACCCATTTTGTGCTCCCTGTTAGGTTGTCGAATATAACTGTTTAGTCATGGCTGGTGTGGCGATAGCTGCACATAGCCGGGACCACTCCGAGAACACTTAGGTGTGTACGGAGTGCCCGATGCTGGGGTCGAGTTGGTCTTTGTGGTTCAAGCCGATCCGGCTTATCACTTTGAAGTGTTTTACACTTGGATCACTTTTGCGGCGGTGGATGCAGGTGATAAACTGTTTCATGAATATAAACCCACCGCTATTCCTGCTGTCTATCGACCCTATACTAATCTTGAAGTGCCTCTCACGGCTTGGCAGCACCGTGTTTGGTTTAATGGCGCCCTCCCACAACCAACTACCGCAGTTCGTTTAGGCCCCTTATCCATTGGGGGGGCCACTTGGCCTGTATTGGCCGGGTATACCCCGCATCCAAATTATCTGGCATTACCGATTGCGGATCTGCGCACTATGCATACCGAACTGGTGCGAGTGCATCGAGCCTTAGTAACATACGTTACAGGTAGCCTCCATGGAGCTGCTCCTGTAGTCGCTGGCCAACCAGCTATTGCAGCTGGAGTGACCATAAGTCCTGTCATGGTAAATTCTGTGATGGGCAAACGTCCACAAAATAAGGACGATTATCCTTACTGGCTTGCAGAAAAGTTCGATCAGATAGAAGCAGTGTTTCCACATACATCCCCAGTGGACAAACACCGCATCCTTACGATAAGTTTGCCAAAAGACTTAATCCCCGAGTTGACAGCATGTGAAAACTGGGGTAAGGTATTCGCAGCAGTATATTCAAAATGTTTTGGTACGCCTTCCATGACGGTTCTACCCTCTGTAATTAAAAAAGTACAGGATGAACACGGCCCTGAAGCGGCTGTGGAATTAGGGATGAGACTAGTGGGAGTGTTTGATGTAGTAGCTGAACTGATCCTTGGAAATGTCAAGGGCGATGCTATGAACTTTCAAGTAGCGAATGCTTTGGCTTTGGTCCCAGAGTTGGACAGGCCCCGCGAATTACCGAAAATTATTGCCCAGGCTTACAAAACAATTGGAAGAAATAGCCTAGGCAACAAGCCTTTTGTAAAAACGCAAACCCAATCGCAACCACAAGTTACGCAAACTAAAAATACGTCTGAGAAAGATGATAGACCAGTCTTCACTAAAAAGAGTTGGAGACAGAAAAAACAGGGTAAGCAACAAAAGAAGCCGGGGTCGAGAGGCGCTTCCCCAGTTTCGGTTTCTTCTGAACGTACTTATGATTTACGTGATAGGTCGAGAATTAAATCACCAGAAAGGTTTCAGAGCTCTGATACGCGTTCTCCTCGTTCTTCACAGGCCCAGACGTCGTCACAGGCTGGTGGAGGAGAACGGCAAGATAGAGGAAGGGGCCGAGAGGCTCCCCAGGAGCGAGACCAACCTCGACAACAAGTCAGAGGGAAAGCAGAAGACTTTCACCATTCTCGACTGCAATTTCAGAAGAAAAAAGTTGCCGCTGTAACAGCGAAATATGCCACAGACCGTGAGAACGAGACTCCTGAATTGGACGTGGGCAGTGACCCTCCTAGACAGCGCCGCGGAAGTTACCATAGTGCGGGAGGCGCTACGTCCTCATATGGAGGCGACAGCAACTGAAACATTCGTTACTGTAGAGACAGCTGACACCAGAGTGGCACCCCCTGACAGACTTTACAATATAGTCATCCAAATCGAAGGTGATATACCGCGTGAAATAAAAGGGATTTTTTGGGAAAATCTAACCTCTTCATATGACATTTTGTTAGCAGAGGTGGATTGGCCACCCCCATTCGTTCTCGCTGCACATAAAGGAGAGGAGGTAATCCTTCCAAGCTTTTCACGGCATGTCCCAAAAGACAAAGCTGAAGCACTTGCAGCTGAGTGGGCTGTGTACCTGGCTCCAGCGTTATACCGCAACCATGTGGGATGGGATGTAGAATCACCTCCCCATGCAATACCTTTGCGGTCACTACCGCAGCCACAACCCCAATATCCCATCAAACGGCAGGCAAAAGGCCCCGTCTCCGAAATTCTGACACAGTTGGAATATCAGGGAGTAATTGAACCATGCGTATCACCTATGAACAATCCCCTTTTCGTGGTTTCTAAACCCGATGGATCGTACCGCTTAGATTTGGATTACCGGCATTTAAATTCTCATTGTCGGAACTTTGCGGTGCAGAATACACACAGTTCTGCGCTTGTAGACAGTCTTGTTCGTAAAAAATACAAAACGACACTTGACCTTTCAAACGGTTTCTACACGCACAACCTAGCCCCGGAGAGTGGCCAATGGACCGCATTCACATCCGAAGGTAAATTATTCCAGTTCCGGCGTTTACCCATGGGCTACAAGAATAGTCCGGGTGTATTCGCCGCCCGTGTTGTCTCTTTGCTAGACAGCATCGACCAAGATGCATGTTCGTACGTTGATGACATTTATCTGACAGACGACGAATTATTTCCGCATCTGTCCCGTGTGGACCGCATTATTCTTGAATTTGCGGAGCAGGGTTACAAATTTAACTTTGCTAAGTCACACATTGCTGAATTTACCGTTCTGTTTTTAGGCTATGAGCTCAATAACGAAGGTAAGGGCTTAGCCCCCCATTTCTTGGAAAAATGTGCACATTTGTGCCCCCCAAATACTCTGAAGAAACTTCAGTCTTTGCTGGGGTTCCTGAATTTCGGGCGTACTTACATTCCCGAATATGCCCAGCGTATCAAGCCTTTGTATGCTTTGATACAACCTACTTATTCAAGATCATGCTGGCTGCCTGAGCATACCTCAATTCTGCAGTCTTTGCAGACAGACCTTCTAGAGTCTAAATATCTTTTGACTCGTGATAACCACACAAACCTGGTGATTAGAATAATTCCGGGGGCGGTGGGATTCACGTACTTAACCTTTAATGAAGGTGATACAGTGCCCATCGCATACAAGTCACATCTGTACACTTCAGCTGAATTGCGCTTTACATCTGTCGAAAAAGTTCTAACTGCAGTGCAAATGGCGATTCTAAAAGAACGCGCACTGGCACAGGGAAAGCGAATTCTGGTGGTAACACCCTGTCCTGCCCTAGAGGCAGTAACAAAGGCAAGTGTACCGAACTCAAAAGCAATGCATCCCCGTTGGATACAATGGGCTACATCCTTGACGTCTTCGGACGTCACTTTTATTTTCGATTCTTCTCTTCAGACTCAGGAGTTTTTACAGTATGAATTCGTTCATCCTCCTCCTCTGTTTTTATTGCCGCTTGAAGATTACAAATGTGTGATCTACACCGATGGTTCGGCACAACCGGCCACTGGGTCCAAGCACGCTTATTCAGCTGCATGTGCTATTGTTGCGGGTTCCTTTGTAGATGGAACGTTCAAATCCTCTGTAGTGCACACTCGCACACTTGGAGATAGTACCGCACAATTGGCCGAGCTACATGCATTGCTACTTGCGCTTGAGTTCGCTTCTCAGGATGAGACCACTCTTATTGTATGTGATTCTTTCTACTGTGTACAATCTTACAATGACAATCTGTTTTTCTGGTCGAAAAATGACTATAAGGACGCAAAGGGAGCACAATTAAGCATAAAATGCTTTGGGTTCGAGTGGCGGAATTGCAACAACGTCTGCCCCTCACACAGGTGGTTCACACCTTAGGCCATCAGCGGGTGGGCGCACACGCTATTGGTAACGATCTGGCAGATGAAGCTGCCCGTTCAGCAGTAGTCACGTGTTCAGTAGCAGCGGTTACCAGGTCCATGTCTAAAATTGACTCTGTTATTCTAGCAGCTATTGCTGCAACCAAGGAAGGTGATAAATACCCTACAGGTTTTCCTTCCAAGTATTCTTACAAGTTAAGTCCCGAACAGGTTCCTTATGTAACAATACCTGACGTTGGAGATCGGCTGATCCCCAACGCGGACCGCAGGAGTGCCTTGATATCTGCTGCACACGAAGGCATGGCTTCTGCCCATGCTGGTGTGTCAGCTACGGTTTCCATCTTGCAGCAGCGTTATTGGTGGCGTGGGTTGTATAAAGACACCCGTGCTTTTGTGCTTTCTTGCGACGTTTGTCAACAGATTAAGCCTTCCACGGTAACACGTCCACCACAGACCTCGCTCTGCATTGCTAACAGACCCTTTGGGTGTGTTTACTTGGATCACTGCGGTCCATTCTCTTCAGACACTGCCTATAAATACATCTTAGTAGCAGTGGACTCGTGCACACGGTTCCTCTGGGTCTGGCCACAACGTAGTGCTGACGCTCGAAATGTGATCAGGGATTTGCGTGTCTTTGTGGGAATTTTCGCATGCGGCACCTTCCATTCGGACCAAGGTCCAGCGTTTGCCTCTAGGGCTTACAAGGATGCAATGGCGTCGCTTGGGGTGCGGGTGAAATTTTCGTCTCCGTATAGGCCTGAGGGCAATTCTATCGTTGAACGAATGAACCGTGACTTAAAGCAATCCTTAACAGCTAGAGTTATAGGTACTGGCAGGAACTGGCTGGCCCACTTGTATACCGTTCAGCGTGCACTTAATAATCTCCCTAGAAGACCTCTGGGTGGGCGGACCCCATACGAAATGCTCTTTGGCATAAGAATGTTTGTGCCTGACCTTGAGGGTCCAGACATCGCGGCGCAATCCGCCAAGTTTGATGTAGATAACCATTCTGCTATGTTACAGGACTTACAAGAAGCCCGAGACAAACTTGCAACTACACATTTGCCTTCAGCCACAGATCCTGCGTTGCAGATTCCGGTAGCCGGCTGGCTTCCAAAGGTTGGAGAACTGGTTCGAGAGAAGGTTGAAAACAAAAAAGAATTCGGCCCCTCTTTTCGTGCACCGGTTCCAGTTCTGGGCTTGAAGGGAACACGTACCGTCATTTTACCACCGCTTCCTGGTCGCAAGGAGAACAGATACATCTCAGTGGAAAATGTCAAGCTACAGCGTCTGGCCGATCCTGAATAGTGTCACACCAGCGGTCTCTTGTCCTGCCATTTATCGGACATATGTTCGTGGCCCATCTACACGAACGGTCGCTGATGCTGTAATTGAGATGGTTGATTTGCCTGAATCCTCTCCTTTGCCTGAAACTATGATTGATCCCCAACTCTCCACCAACATCGACGAGGACGAGTATACCTATCCTGCATCTGAATCGGTGGCACATCAACCAACAACGCCACTTGGCCCGACTCGTTATTCCTTTGATTCGGATTCCACCTCTTCAAAAGTCCCATCCAAGTTCAGTATTTTTGTATCCTGGTTTAGAGACAATTTTTTGATTCCACCCTGGACATACATCTTGTTGGTACTTTTCTTGATTTTTTTGTTCATGTCCATTGGCTTTGTCACAGTGTTTTTTCTACTAATCAATGGTCACTATTTACCTGAACGCTCTGCTGTGGACTGTGTTTCTGGAACTTTGGCTCCTCATTCCTCGTCTCACATCATGAAGCGTGACCACACATTTGTGAACATTTCAGCTTTTCCGGTTGCGGATGGCATCGTATGGGATGCGGTGAACTTTCAAATTCATGGTCCGACAGAAATTATTAATGTACCTAATGTCCTTCGTGTTTCTATGGGTGATGTAGTAAAAAATAATATTCATTCTGATGATTGGGATGTGCATGCCGTTGAAGCATTGTTTGCCGATTTAAAATATTATGCATCTTTTAATGCTGAAGATTTATATATGAACTCTGCGAATTATGCCGATTTGTATTGTTACCAGCATTGGGGTAATCATTTTCTCCATAAGCCAAGTGCTCTGCGTAGTTCTGTTAATTACACCCAATGGGAACATTGTCCAAACCCCTTGCCAGGTAGCTCACAAACTCTTCGAAATAAGTTTACTTATTTTACTGATTTTAATCGCTCAAACCCTGCATCCTATTATTTTAGACTTAATACCACATCAACTCAGAAAGTTATGTTAACACACACCAAATTGCTATATTCGGGTTCCTTTTTGAGTGCCCTAGCTGTGGGTGGTTTTGAGTACTGGGAGGACACAGTAGATTTGAAATCTATTTGGGGCTCCAAGCCATGGCAGGTACAAGGAACCGAGGCATTGCATCGTGCTTGCCTCATCCCTACCCAAATTATGTTCCTAAATGCTTCCATCTATCAGACTACGTGTTGGGGCTTAGCTACCACTAAACAATTGAATTCGCCCTCAATTCCATCCCTGTCGAGTTTTCCCAATGAAAGCTCACGATTTAACCTGTCCCTGACGACCCTGCAGGCTCTGTTACAGAATAATTCGTTTAATGTTTCCGAACTGGATCAGTCACCCTGGTTGGTATGGCCTATATCATCTAATGCATGCCAAATGCGTTTTCACGACTCAGGTACTGGCAACACACAGGATAGGCCTGATCCGAGATTTACTGCTTCCCGTACTGTCACTACATATTCTGTTGGTAAATTATGCAAACAGTGGCTGCAACATTCGTCCCTTGATTCTGTTAAACAACATTTGTCCCTCCTTTCAGGCAATATTGATCTGTCCGACTTTGTTTTGGGACCTCGTGGTCCCCGACCTAAGAGATTCATTTATGAAACGTATAATGAACTCTGGAAGCTGTCACAAATTGAAGCTGCTTCCCGTCTTCGGGAAATAGATCAAGCAAATTTGGAAAAGGTGCTTGCTGTTGTTGACAATAGTATTAATACCCTGTCTTCTCGCATTTACACTTTAGAGAATATTGTGTCCTCTGTTGTTGATATTGTACAAGATGATGTTTCTGTGTTATATCATGGTCAGAATCAATTGCGCTCGGTTATGCAGTTTGCGTGGACTTTACAAACGCTCAAGTTAGGTAAAGTTCCGTGGCATTTTTTGAACACCTCTGCCTTGTTTCTGCCTTTTAATTTAACTGACAAACAGCAATTTATGTCCATGAAAGATGCAACTTACACTCTATTACATATCGAAAAAGTGGATCCTTTACCGTTCTCTGTTGTGGAACTCGATTCTGCTGTGTGGTTAGTTCATGGGGTTATCGCTTTACCTTTTTCCTTATTTGAATTTGACTCGTGCATGAAACATTATCCTGTGGGCCGTTACCAGCCCTTGGGCAGTGCTTTCCTGCATGAACTCTGGTCCTTGCCTTTCATGTATAAATGCCTTCGGGACGGCAAGGAAGTCTTTCTCACGGGGGAGTCCTGCGACTCGACTATGGGTCATTCGCTTATTTGTAAACACATTAAATTGCATGGCTCATGTAGCGTTTCCGCTCCTAATCTTGCTTGTGTGCTGAAAGGTATTCCTGCTCCTGTTATTTCTCCTACTTTCACTCTCCTTTCCAATGGTAGTTATTTACTTTTAAATAACGAAAACTGTTGTGGCCTGCAGGCTGGCATTCCTTACATTGTAACAGTTTCGCACAGGGTTGTCTGCTGCAAAAATGTGCTTTTTCCTCCCCCTCATGGCAAGGTTGATATCTCTATTTGGCCTTCCATCCCTACCATGGAGGCAGATTTCAATAGACTGAGCAGAATAAAGGCACTATTATTGAACGAGGAAGTTATGCTCACGTCCGCCCGGGAGACATTCATTCTCCAGGTGGCGAGTACCCACAGTGAAATACAGGCCCTTTTGAACACTAATCTCCCCCAACATTTTGGGGAGTTAATTCATCGTATTTTTAACGCATCTAACACTGAGGGTCTGGTACACTTTTTTAAGGTCGTGGGGTCTGGTTTGGTGTCCTCCTTCCAAACTATTTTTGGTGTCATCCCGGCATTTATTCATTCTATTTTTTCCAGCGTCTTTGGCGGTTTCCCGTTGATCATCGCTTTGGCGGCTGGTGTCCTGCTATTAATTTGTTTTCTGCGCAATGGCTGCTCCCCGATGGGACCTGCTCGATCCGGAACGCCTCCAGCTGCTCCGTGAGCGCCTTTTGGCTGGTTTTGGTGTCTTGCCATTGGCGACACTGAGTGTGTCATATACTCTTTCTTTTCGCTTTGCGTATTTCACTTGCGTGCAACCTGTAATGACTTGTATCCGCTGTCCTTTCACCTGGACTTTGGATTATTGCCTCTCCAATTCGTCATTGTCTGTTCCGGATTTTGTTCAGTTGATGGGTCCCTTAGAGGCCCATGAGCAGGACTGTTCCGTTGCCGGCTGTATGGCGCGTGCGGCTGCACTGGGGATTTTGGCGCAATGGGATATCTGGGCGGCTGCCCAGGATCTCCTACAACGAAGCTGTTTCGATTATCACGCAAGTTGTCCCGCATTGCTTTTGGATGCTCCCTCTGCTGAGGAGCATTCCTGCTCTTTGATCTCATGGATTGGATGGCATCTATGTTTTTTGACGGTTCCAATGATGTCCTCTTGGAGGGTATGGCTTTTTTCTGCACTTACACTTTCATGGATTGACTTGTCCTTCGCCGTTTGGGCGCTCCCTGTGCTCTACTGGATGTGTTTTTCTCTATTGGACCCCTGTCTTGGCCGCCGGACTGCCCAGGGGAGGGTGTCTTGTGGTTTGTTGACTGCCTTGTTATGTTGGCCTAGGCCTAGCTGCCATGCTGCTTTTCTTTGCGCACGTTACACTGAGCCAGGGCTCCCTCGCCCTTTGCTCTTGCCAAGTTCTTTTGCGCTGTCTGCATTTTCTGTCTTTCACCTTTTCTCTTGTTCGATTTGGGCTCAGACTGCACACCATGTACAAGGTCGCATAACAATGTATTTCGGTTCTTACTGATATGGCCAGTCTCGCGCACCCAGACATAACATTAGGCGCAAAATGCCATGAAGAATTTTGTGTGCCTTTAATACTGCGGTTTACTGGCGCTTGAGACACTTGGAGGAATCCTTTCCAGTGAGAAGAGCTGTGATTGTCTGCTGATGTAGTTCTGCATCTAGAGACCGAGGTATGAGGGTTCGCTAGTCAAAGCCCAGAGGTCTTCTATTTTTATAATAAACTATCTTACTGCACGGGGAGGGTGGTAATGTTATTTAGACATTTATCCACTGAGTTATGAAATGCTTTCCCCGTTTGTATTCTATGGAATTGTAACCATGCTGCTTATATTATTCATATGCATTATGCTATTAGTACTGACACGTGTACTGTACCTTAGAGCACGTAAGTTGAAATAAATATTTTAATCTACCCAGTGTCTCTTCATACGCACATTGTGGACAAGTACGAGTGAGTGACGAAAGAGTGTTCTTGTTTCTGCGAGTCCTGAGATAGGGATACCGTGTTCTGGGTTGTCCAATCATTGGTGCTTTGGTGCTAATGGGATGCTAAGCTAGTTGGGTTGGGGTTTTTGGTGCTACGGTATATAGTAGGCAAACCACTGTATTCCGGGGTCCTATTATCCTGTGCATAGCTCTGTGTATGTGCAGAAACCTTATGACAGGTGGTGGTGGTGGTATTGTTGGTATTGGTGGTGGTGGTATTGGGGGTGGTAGTAGTGGTGGTGGTGGTATTGGTGGTGGTGGTATTGGTGGTGATGGTGGTATTGGTGGTGGTATTGGTGGTGGTATTGGTATTGGCAGTGGTATTGGTGGTGGTATTGGATTGGTGGTGGTGGTATTGTTGGTGGTATAGGTGGTGGTGGTATTGGTGGTGTTGGTATTGGTGGTGGTGGTATTGGTGGTGGTGTTGGTATTGGTGGTGGCATTAGTGGTGGTATTGCTGGTGATATTGCTGGTGGTATTGGTGGTGGTGGTATTGGGGGTGTTGCTATTGGTGGTGGTAGAGGTGGGGTCGCGGCTCAGGAGGAAGAGCAGGAGGGGGGATATTTCCTGCCCTCTCCGTGATTTGAGTGTGGCATTGCGTAATGCCATTGCTATCTTTGGCCTAATGAAAAACACTCCAGCTGTAGTAGGGCCCTGGCTCCACCTCCTGGTGCAGGGCAGACTGTGCTTTATGGCAGGCATGGAGGGAGGGAGGCATGGTCTCGGCTGCAGCTCCGGCCCCTGCTATTACTAGTGTGCGAGAGGCGCTGAGTTGGTGGTGGTGGTATTGGTGGTGGTGGTATTGGTGGTATTGGCAGTGGTATTGGTGGTGGTGGTGGTACTGGTATTGGTGGTGGTGGTATTGGTGGTGGGGTATTGGTGGTGGTGGTTGTATTGGTGGTGGTGGGATTGGCATTGACACTGGTGGTGGTGGTGGTATTGGTGGTGCAGGTATTGGTGGTGGTATTGGTGGTAGTGGTGGTATTGGTAGTGGTATTTGTGATAGTGGTGGTATTGTTGGTGGTGGTGGTATTGTTGGTGGTGGTATTGGTGGTGGTGGTGGTATTAGTGGTGGTGGTATTGGTATTGGCAGTGGAATTGGTGGTGGTGGCATTGGATTGGTGGTGGTGGTATTGGTGGTGGTTGTGGTATTGGATTGGTGGTGGTGGTATTGGTGGTAGTGGTATTGGATTGGTGGTGGTGGAGGTGGTGGTATTGATGGTGGTGGTATTGGTGGTGTTGGTATTGGTGGTGGTATTGGTGGTGTTGGTGGTGGTGGTGGTATTGGTGGTGCTGTTATTGGTGGTGGTGCTATTGATGGTGGTGGTATTGATGGTGGTGGTGGTGGTATTGATGGTGGTGGTATTGGTGGTGGGGGTGATATTGGTGGTGGTACTGGTGGTGGTACTGGTGGTGGTATTGGTTGTGGTGGTGATGGAGCAAGGACTCACAAATGAGACTTGCTCTGAAGCAATCCTCTCACAGTATTAAATTATTAATCTTTGTAACGTTGTACTAATCAATGCACACACCAACATAAGTAGAAGGAAGCTTGTCTATGTGTTTTAAGCTAACAAATAACGCTTGTCTAATCTAAAATGGCTGCTAAAGCGCGGGAAACCTATTGCGCATGTCTCAACCATATCACATGGTGCGACGTCTTTCTTTGCTTGGAGGGAAATTCTCGCTTCTGCGCAGTGTGTATTAAAATGGCTGCTTAATGTTTTCACGTGCTGCAGCTTGCTTACATATTGCAATTCAACTGTGATATCCTAACGCTATTAATGCGGGATAGAATATATAATTAAATGGGAATAGAGTAGAAAGAGTGGGTATACAGTGAAACATTTTATTTGTGATTTTAATATCTTCTTCTTTGACTTTTTATTAGTTCGTAAGTGGGCCCGGGGTTGGTTGAACTGAAAACTCGAGAGAAATGGTTTTGCGCATGCGCCCTGACGAGGCTGCCCAGAAAAGAGGATGAAGTCAACCTGGACGTCGTCCAAGGCCGTGACCTGATGGCCAACTTTATTGTACCCACGATGTCCTAACCGAAAGAAACAATTTGTATAAACATTGTAATAAACTTTTTCGTGAGACGGGTGGGAAATAAAGCAAATGTATTAATTGTGATGGGCGGTATTTTAAAACAATGGGCTTAAAGAAATTGAATAAAATCAATATGGTGTGAGGATCAACCCCCTGTCCCCGTCCAATCAGAAGTAGTGGGCCCATAATTCTGCAACATTAAGGGAAGGTACATGGGCGTAGAAGGGTTTAATAGATATAGTATTAGCTAATTAAGTTAGTTGGAGAAGAGTTCGAGGCTCGAGATCCATGCAGACTGAACCGCTGTCCAGAGAGGTCCTGAGGTGGGGGCGGTGGATTCCATTAGAAGGAAGATTCGGGAGAATTCGAGGAGAAGCAAAGTACCAGAGAGGGGAACGACGCAGGCGTCGTTGATAGAGAGGTCACCTGTCCCGTCCTGAATTTGGTCCGGAGGTCATTGCTCTTCATCCTTCCTGAGACATATCTTTCCAACTCCTTGGCCAAGGGGTTTGGTTCTCGCACTTTTAGGTAACTATAATTGCAAACCTAGTTGCGCTGCTGTCTCTATCTTCTCCTTTTCCGAGGGACTGTCATTGACCGATAATTGATTATTATGCTTCATCCTTGATATACGATTTAAGTATCCTGTGGTTCTGTATTTTACTCTGCTAAATCTTTAGATAAACTTTTTAAAACTTCTTGACTCAGTGATTATTTTAAGAGTTATGAATTGTATTGAACGTCACTCATTTTAAATTTTCCAATTAGCAGGGGGTCCATTGGTAAGTCATTACTCTTCAATCAGAAAAGTAATTGGTAGCAGGGATTTTGATAAAGAGTACAACTGACCCACCAGCAGAAATTACTAGCGTAGTATGAATGTATGGGCACAAGTGAGTTTTGTGTATGAATGCTTGTTGCTAGTAACACGCTGGATCAGTGGTTTTGGACGGTAGTGGTGGTGGTATTGGTGGGCGAATTGGTGGGCGTATTGGTGGTGGTGGTATTGGTGATGGTATTGGTACTGGTGGTGATAGTATTGATGGTGGTGGTATTGATGGTGGTGGTATTAGTGGTAGTATTGTTGGTGGTGGTGGTAGTGGTATTGGTGGTGTTGGTGGTATTGGCGGTGGTGGTGATATTGGCGGTGGTGGTGGTATTGGCAGTGGTGGTATTGGTGGTGGTATTGGCAGTGGTGGTGGTATTGGTATTGGTGGTGGTGGTAGTGTTGTTGTTAATAAAACAGGCTTTTGAAAACAACCGGTCAGGTGGCTTTAGTACAGATGACGTAGCACAGATGTGCTGCTGTCAGCTTCAGCCCATTAGCAGAGGATTATGTGCTACCTGGAATTCACATGACTTAATTCGCTTATCATTTCCAAATCCATTTTACTTGGTCGGGGGGGGGAGGTTTGAAACAGACACGAGATAATGTGCCGGGTTAAGGTGATTGAAAGCAGGCGGCTGTGTTACGGGGGCGGCCGTGCTGCTTAAAAAAACACAAGCGGTTTCAGCTGAAGCAGCGCATGTCCGGCTTGCAGTAAAAGAAATTCAATAAAGTAAATAGTGCTTTCAGACTAAATAACTGGTCCCGTGAAACAACCGAGGTAAAGGGGCCAGTAGCCATGGGAGGTTACAAATGAAGACAAGGCCGTACTGAGGAGGGACTAACAAGCCTATTAACGAATCCGAAGGCAGCATTTACGAAAGACAATGACACAAGCCAAGGAAAAATATGGGAGGAGAGTGGGCACGGCTTCTCTCCCATACTCTACTAAAGCAGTCTCGCAGAGTGAGCAGCGCATGCGCGCTGCCGCTAGGCTCGACCTAAAAATGAGTCACAACAGGTGACTTAAACAGAGAAGGTTGATCCAGCAGCCGGAAGAAATCTGACATGGCTGACAAGTAGCCTTTAACAATGCCTTATGGCAGGCCTTGCTTGACTAAATAAAGAAAAAACAACAAAACCTCAAACAGGTGCCGCGTGGGGGTGGTCCACATGGCAGGAGGAACACCAAGCCACACACCTATCCCAACAGCAGTAGATGTTTTTAGTGTAGGGATGCCTGGCTGCCAAAATGACAGCACAAACTTCAAGAGGGAGATCGAAAACCCTCAACTGTCACACCTCAATCTCCAGGTGGAGTATCCGCAGGTTCCGGTATAGGACCCTGTCCTGTAGCTGCAACAGGATGTCCTCCCATAGAGGCAGTCTGATCGGAGGACAGAAGCTCATGCTCAGGAGTTTGGGATACCTTACTCTCCATGACCAATCTGGAGCTACTAGGATGACTTGGGACCGGTCAGCCCTGATCTTCTTGAGAACTCTGAGCAGGAGTTGTATCAGCGGAAAGGCGTACAAGAGTCCCGAGCCCACTTGACACGGAATGCGTCTCCGAGCGAGAGCTGTTTTGGAAACTCCCACATGTAGAAGTGCAGACATTGCATGTTCTCAGCAGTGGCCAACAGTTCGAGCCAAGGTTCTCCTCAGTCTCAGAAGAGCCCTTGTACCACCTCCAGATGTAGACGCCATTCATGATCCGTGAGGCATCGATGGCTGAGCTCGTCCGCCCAGATGTTCAGAAATCCTGCCAGATGTTGTACGATCAGGAAAATATCCTCACATTCCAGCCATGTCCAGAAGTGCAGGCCTCCTGGCACAGGGGCCACAACCCCACCCCGTCCTGTTTGTTGCGGTACCACATGGCGGTGGTATTGTCCATTAACACCTGAACCAGTCTCCCTTTGATGTATGGAAGGTGGGCTTTTCAATGCAAGCGAATCGCTCTGAACTCGAACAAGAATCCTCTGATCTATCCCTGGGTGGGGAAGAGAAAGTGGTCTGCCGCTGACCCACTCTTATCAGGCACCACTGCAGATCTTTGACAGTTCCTTCTGATATCTGGACCAGGATGAAAAGATTCCCAGCAGCCTCTATCAGTTTCACTGAAATCCAGGATCGAGGCCAAAACATTGGAATCATAGCCTATATATCCCAGGCTCGCCGTTCCAGAGTATAGGCATGGCACTGCACCATGTCCAGAATGGCTAGGATGAAAGGGAGTATCTGAGAAGGGAAATACACACTGGCAGTGTGGGCTCAAGAGGGCGCACTGGTGTGTTATTGAATAGTTCTATTGCTAAATGAAACGCTCTACTTTATGTGGCCCCACTGCCCAGAAGCCACTCAAATACAAAGTCAAAAACACAAAAGAAAAGGAACGTTTAAATCCAATCAGTAATTGTCCTTTCAACAATTCCAAAGATTATATTGCTTCTCAAATAATTCGTCAAGATCCAGCTCAAAGTAGAAACTCAGACCACACACCGCAGGGCAAGGCCGGTGGAAGAAAAAAGCTTCCCAAAGTTGTCCAGCCTCTTGGATTCCCTATCCTTTGGTGTGGTAGGGAACTCGCTTGGGGAGACCTTCACTGTTGAGGCAAGGTTGATGCCAGCACCACCAGGTTCCAAGGGGGAGGGGTGCTGGAAGAGGAAGGCTGCATCTCCTGGGGCGGGACGACGGCATCAGTCAATCATGTGGTGCACTGAAGCCCCTGTACAAGGTTTGGCCAGGCCCCCAGGAGAACGGCAGAGAGGGCCTTGTTGAACGATAGCAAGGATTAAGATGAATCCGCTCCTGGGTGAAGCCCCTGTGTCAGGTCATTGGTCTTGACCTCGACAGCTGGCAAATTGAGGGACCTCTGACGCCCTGCGTATCACTGTGGCAAAAGATGCACCTTCCTCCGAAGCCTGGTTTGGAGGGAAAACCATGTCGGGATCTGGGGAGGTATCCAAGCCACTGGCGGCACCCAGCTCCTCATACCAGTTTTTCTCATCAGGTCTTCTAGGGGACCATAGACCTCCTTCTCATCTCCTCCTTCAGGACTGTCCATGGGTGGAAGGGTCCAGGTGATGTTAGGGCCTGGACAGCACGAGCACCAACACTGACCAGCACCGGTGATGGTGCCAGATGGGACGGAGCCAGGGTAGATGAAGGCATCCACGGTGGCATTCTGTCTGGATCCAGGGGCGGATTCAGAGGACCCAGTGTGCGTTGATGCCCAACCCACCGTCTGTAACCCATCAGGGGCACCCCTCAGCTTCTTGGGGCCTGAAGGCGCACCAGAGGGAGGCTGTGTAGGAAAATGGGGTTCTGTTGCAGTACCCCCCTCCCCCCCATTTTAAGCATGGTATCTGAAGCAACTTCGACTAAGTGTGTACTGGGTCCCTGCTAACCAGGCACCAGTACCTGTGTTCTTTTTCCTAAACTTTACCATTGTTTCCACAATTAGCACACCACTGGCACACATATAAGTCCTTTCTAAAAGGTACCACTGGTACCAAGGGCCTTGTGACCAGAGAGGGTCTCTAAGGGCTGCAGCATGTATTGTGCCACCCCCAGAGACCCCTCACCAAACACATACACACTGCCATTGCAGACTGTGTGTTTAGGTGCAGCTAAAACTGAAGAGTCGACATGACACACATTCCTGGGTGCCATGCCTACAAACCACTGCCTGTGGCAAAGGAAAGTAACCCCTCTAGTAGGCCTCACAGCCCTAAGGCTGGGTGCAGTATGCCACAGACGAGGGCATAGCTGCATGAGCAATATGCCCCTGCAGTGCCTAAGTCCATTCTTAGACATTGTAAGTGCAGTGAAGAAATATTGAGTACCTGGGTTGGGAGTTTGTCATTACGAACTCCACAGCTCCATGATGGCTTTACTCAATGCTAGGAAGTTTGATATCAAACTTCTCAGCATAATAAACCTACACTGATGTCAGTGTTGGATTTATTGTAAAATGCACTCAAAGAGCATCTTAGAGATGCACCCTGAAAAACGACCACCTCTCTGATGTACAGCTGACTGGTCTGCACCAGCCTGCCACACTCGGACATGTTTCTGACCCCCCAAGGTGGGACCCCTTGTGCTCTAGTGGGTCAGGAACGAAGCCTGCTTGGGGTGGAGGTGCTACTCACCTAGCCCCAAGCAGGAACAGCATTCAGGGCGGTGAGCTTCAAAGGCTTCCTGCCCTTTGTTATGCTGACCATGGCCTCTCCAGCTAGTGGAGATGCCTGCCCCTCTGACCAAGCCCCACTTTTTGGTGGCGAGGTCGGTGGGAAAATTAGTATGCAGGAGAGGTGTGTCCACTCTCTGCCAGGACCACCCCTATCGGACCGAGGTGACCCCCTCCTTAGAACATTCTTCATATTGGATGGAAGGATTTTAGCCAATCAGGTTAGGGGATGCCCCCTCTCCAAAGGGAAGGGACATACAAAGAGTGTAGTCACCCTAAAGGTAAGTAGCCCATTGGCTACTACCTGGCAGTGCCTGTATCGCCCCTAAATTCAGTATTTAGGGGCACCCCTGAACCTTGATCCTCAGATTCCTGCAACCTATGAAGAAGAAGGACGAAGAAGACGCCGTGCAGCAAAGCCTGAAGACAACAACTGACTTGGCCACAGCTCTACCGGCCTGTCTCCAGCTTTAAAGACTCTGTTAAGAAGACGACGCCTCTCCTGTGGTGAGTGACTTCCAGAACCCAAGGAAGACTGCCCACTCTTCAACAAAGACCAGATCTCCCGAGGACAGCAGCCCTGTCCAGAAGAATCCAACTACAAGGACTCCGGAACCTGCTGGAACCGCAATCCCTACCCACTCTGCACCTGACGCCCACAGCCCGAGTCCGAGTGGCTCACCTGTCCAGTGAAGACTCCCCAGCGATCCTGACCTCGAATCCAGCGTTGGCTGACCTCTCTTGGACTCCACGAAGACGCCTGCAGCCTCATCTCAAAGGGTCCCCCTGACCGTGACCGTCTCTGGTAAAGAAAATCCGACACCTAAAGGCACCCCTGCATCCTCAGCCCCCTGGCTTTGGGGAGCCCAGCCGACGGTGCCCAGTCGTCCTTCAACATCTCAACTTACCTGCCCAGCCAGTAGTCACCTTCGTCCAGAGTCCTGGGCCTAGCCTGCAGCCTCTTTGTACGACCGAGATTCCCCATTGAAAGGCATTGGACGCCCAACGCTCTGTTTGCACCCGGCAGCCCCTGTGCCGCTGGCGGTATAGCTTTGGTGCTGACTTGTGGACCTCCCTGTGCTTGCTTTAACCCCCGGGCCTGTGTCCTGAAACCATGGTTACTAACCTGCAAACCGCACCTCTTGTGAGTGCCCCCCGTCTCCGTTGACCAACATTGGGCCCAGTGACCTCTGCACCCAGCCGCCCCAGTGCCGCTGGCGATGCAGTACCTACCTTGATCTGACCCTTTCCCAGTGTTGGTCCAAACCCCCAAAGACTGGATGTGTAAGTTGAGTACTTAACTGTAAATGCATGTAACTGTTTTCCTCCCAACGATTGCATTGCATTTCTGCCTATTGTTCTAAATGTCTATCTCTTACATTTGCTGAGTTTGCTACTGTTTGATTGACATTGCCAAAGTATTTTTAATACTCCTGTAAAGTACTTCTATGCCTTTACAAAACAATTCCTGCTGTATTTGAAAAATATTGCTACTCTTGAAATTGTTACTTACCTGCAACTGAGTTCCTCTTGGTTTTAAAATAGAATAACAAAGTAATAACTTTTTATACAAAACAATTGATCTTGGATTCAGTCTTTGAGTGTGTGTAATCATTTCTTACCTTAGTGTGTACAACAAATGCTCAGCACAGCCCTCTTATAAGCCTAACTGCTCAACCACACTACCACAAAAGAGAGTAAGGTATTATCGACTTTAGCCTTAGTAAAGCCTCTGGGGATACACTGGACTTTACTTTGGTATAGTATATACAGAGCCAGCTTCCTACAGGCGGTGGCCCAACAATGGCATCGTAGAACTCCTTAAGTTGGGTGGGCATCGCTCTGGCTAAACTCAGGATAGTGAGGAGCGGGCCCCGATGCTGGCTCTGCAGGTGGAGTGCAGGAGTGGAACCTAGAAGCACAGTTTTAGGTGAAGCCGAAGCTGAATTGTCTTCAGGTATACTGGCTTGCACTCGACGCAAGCCTTGGAGCGGTGGCGCAACCCAAAGCACCAGAGACAAACCAGGTGGGGACTGGTCAGAGAAATCTGCCTGTGGTAATCCCCACAAGGATTAAACTCTGAAGCATTCACAGGGGACTTAATGCCCTAGCATACTGGAAGCAAAGTTCAAAAACATCAAAATAAGTTGGTCTAAAAATAACTGAGGTAGTTCCCTGGACCAGCGTTGTTGGAGCGGAACGAAAGGAACAGTCAGTGCACCAGGGTAGCACCTTAATAGGTACGGTAACATCACGTCTGATGCGGACGACGCAGAGCCAAATGACGCCACCTACTGGCATGCAGAGGTACTGTTCAAGATTGTCCGGATTCAGTCTGATGCCTGCGGAATATTCTAAGGTGAGGAATCTGTGGTTATAAGTCTCTATCAGAAATGAACTATAAAACTGGAACTAATCTCATTTGGGTAAAATTTGTGGTTAGAGTAAATCCTAATCCTAACTTCTGCCCTGCCTACTTAACCTGCAACCTAAACCTAAACTAACAGTATCATTTAGACCCATACGCTAATGCTGCAATGGGAGCATGTGCAATTATGAGGTCTGGTTTTAGCCAATATTTTTTGATTTTACTAAAATTATATGTATAATATACTTATTTAAAGGGGCATTCAGCCAACCCTCTTCAACCATTGGTCTGTTGTTGTGTCATTCACATTTTGCTTCCGCCCACTACAGCATACAGCATGGGGCAATGGGTCAGCCCACTTTAGCCACTGGCTGACTTAACTTTGAGTAACTGCATTTAGCCCTTTCACAAGGAGCACATCCACACACAAGGTAGTTCCCTTAAGTGTTTTTGTTTTTAATGTATTATCACTTTAGTGTTGCCTCTGTTTGTAGAGCCGGATGTGATGCAGGACGCTTTCTACATATGTGAGCATAGGGCACATTCCAGCTCCTGTCTCCTGCTAATGCTGTTTTAAATTTCTTTTGAGATGGCCTTTGTTTATCTGACTGTTGCTTTTCACACATTACCAGCAGCTCATATGAACTCATAATATAACTCTGAATATAAGCTCATGAGGGTCTTCTATCTTTGCAACCCTAACTGCCTGTCTACCATTCCTTCTTTAAGTCTTTCGTTCTTTCTCTTTTTTCTCCTTCTTACTTTCTTGCCTTCATCTTTCCTTCTTGCCTTCATCTTTCTTTCTTTGTTTCCTTCTTTGTTTCCATCTTTCCTTCTTTCTCAAAGGAATTAGACTGGCAGCCAATGCCAGACCAAATGTCTTTTTTAAGTCTGTGTTAGCCAAGATCTTTTGATTTTACTAAAATGATGTGTATAACGTAGTCACCCAGACATCATCTATTAGTCTGTGGTTGTGTCATTCACATTTTTCTTACAACCCACTCCAGCATGCATCAAGGGGCAATGTGTCGGCCCTCTTCAGCCACTGGCGGACTTCACTATGAGTTACAGCTTGCTGTCCTTTCACAAGGAACACATCCACAGAGTGCCAAGGAGCACTATGGCAATGTGTGCTTTTTGAGACCAAAACAACATTTTTGCCTTTAGCCAAAGTTTTTTTTTGATTGATGAGGGCCCAGCAGCTTCCCGAACAATAAGGTTTTGCAAAAACCATGACAACAGAAAACAAGAATTGGCAAAAGGCTGGCGGCCAACACTAGACCTATTGGCTTTGCCAATGCTTGGACCATTTGCTTCCACACTGACATTAGCGCCCATCAGGTGTTGAGAGAAAATTGCACTATCTTGCTCTAACTCCTGGGATGGCACAGACAAGTACCATCTTGATGGTACGTGTCCGTGCAAACCAGAGAACTAAGAGTAGTAAAGCTCAGCCCATTTTTAGCCCCAATCTGCAAATCGGATGTACAAATACAGGGAGCACCAGAAACAAATACAAAATGCTCTGGTTTGTTACTGTGCCTAACATTACCAGTCAGGTCAAACAGCCCCAGTTAGAGTAGTGTAAAATGATCATTCAAGACAGCCTGTAATTTGATGTGGAGATACTGGGGCCAAAGATCTCGATCTCACGGTAGTGCAACTCCAGTTACTGGACATTATGAGCTTACAGGCTGGCAAATGGGGAAAGCATGGAAGACTAGAGATTTAACAAGCCATATTCATATATTTTCCCTGATTCGGGCTAATTCTGTGCACATTTTCCTCTGGCTTTGAGTAGCAGTAAAATGTATGTGGAAACATATTAGAATTTACAGGTTCCCGGCCCCCAAAAAAATGCATTGAGTGGGGTGTATCTGCCTGGGAATACTGCTCCATGTGACTCATAATGTGCCCCTAATTCTATGACAAAACCAAACTCCAACCTGTTAAAATCTCTAAATCTAGACTTAAATCTACACTCCTAAACCTAAATCCCTCGGTCTAACCGTAGCTTCTTAACTACACCATGCTGAGTAAACCAAAACACCCAGGGAAAATCCTATAACCCTACAAGAGAATTTAAACCTCGAAATCCTTATCATTAACACCTACAGCGAAGCATAATCTTAATCAACTATGCACTCCAATGTAGAACTTTTAAAGCAAAATATGATATGCACAAATTATATTAGGCCACATTCCAGCAAGTCCAAATAAAGTGGGTCCAAATGAGTAAGGGCAACTGAATTAGTATAAATAAACAAATCTCATTTTATTTTAAAAAGTTTTAAAAGTGCCCCACCAAGCTTCCCATGGGCAAGAAAGATAAAGATATGCAAATGCAGCCTAGTCACCTAATAGTACAGCAAAGGCAGTCTTAGGAAGAAGGTGGCCTTGTCTTATCTTCTAGTCTTCGGTATAGTGTGGCCTTGTCTTATCTTCTAGTCTTAGGTAGAGTGTGGCCTTGTCATATCTTCTAGTCTTGGATAGAGTGTGGTCTTTGTCTTATCTTCTAGTCTTAGGAAGAGTGTGGCCTTGTCTTATCTTCTAGTCTTAGGTAGAGTGTGGCCTTCTCTTATCTTCTAGTCTTAGGAAGAGTGTGGTGTTTTTCTGCTCTGTCAGTTTCCATAATATGTCTGTACTTTGGTCATAGTTTGGCCTTAGTATGATATATACGTCAAAACTGTTGATAACAGCTGTTCACGTGTTGGTACGAGAGCCATTGAAGTACACTACAGGAGTAAAACCGTGTTTGGTTGTGACCAGGGTACATAAGTGACGGTCATCTCATCATAGTGTTGTGTGTGGCCCTGCTCTTCATGAACTAAAGACCTGAGGGTCGATCCTACGTCTCCATGCACAGCTGACCCTTCTATACCCTGGTGTCTGAATGGAACATGAGGAGTCGTTCTCCAACAAATGTTCTAAAGATGTCCAGGACTTATGCAAAGTATTTTAATATAAGTGGGCCGAGATGGAAAGGCAGCAGTAGAGGTGAGATCTGCCCATCTAGGAAGAGGGATAGCTGAATGAAATGTAGAGTGCGCAGCCAATGGAAGACAGACGATTATGTACAGAAAGAAGCAAAGGTTAAAACAAGCCTGAGAAGAAATATTCGGGAGGAGTGGAGAGCAGAGGAGAGACGAGAGGAGACGTGACAAGACGAGAAGAGAGGAGAGGAGAGATGAGAGGAGAGAAAAGGAGATGAGAGGAGACAAGATGAGACTAGAGGAGAGGAGAGAGCTCAGTTGCTCTAAACACAAGTCTCGCTGCTCTGAGGAAGTGGCGGTTGGGCAGGGGGGAGGATGTGTCCGCCCTTTCGGGACAAGAGGCAGATTTCTTCCTTTAGAGCGTCGATCTCCAGGAGTTGGATTTCAACCATTTCGATCAGTCTCTCTTTGTCTTCTAGGTCAGCTCTACGTGGGCCCCGGAACTCTTCTCCCTGTGGCGGCAGAAAGAAAGAGACATAAGGAAAGGACTTGTAAAGCATAGGAGGAAGAGAGTGAGAGAGACTGGGAAAGCAATGGAGAGAGGACACAGAGAAGAGAGCGCAAGCAGAGAGCAAGAGGCTAGAGAAAAGAGAATGCGAGGAATAGAGGGAAAATGAGAAATAGAAAGAACAAGGAAGAAAAAGAGAATGACAAAGAAGATGGAGGGTGCGAGAGAGACTGAGCAAGCAATGGAGAAAGGACACAGGGAGAGAGACAGAGAGAGATTACAGAGAGAAGAGAGCACAAGAAGAGAGCAAGAGGCTAGAGAGAAGAGAATGAGAGAAATAGAGGGAAAATGAGTAATGGAGAGAACAAGAAGGAAAAAGAGAACGAGAGGTAGGATGGAGAGTGTGAGAGAGATTGAGCAAGCAATGCAGAAAGGACACAGAGAGCCAACAGAGAGAAGAGAGCATGAGGAGAGAGTGAGAGGCTAGAGAGAAGAGAATGAGAGAAATAGCGAGAATAAGAAAGAAAAAGAGAACTGACAGAGAGAGAGGATGGAGAGTGTGAGAGAGACTGGGCAAGCAATGGAGGTAGGACACAGAGAGAGACAACAGAAAGAAGAGAGGGCGAGAAGAGTGCAAGAAGGTAGAGAGAAGAGAATGAGAGAAATAGAGGGAACATGAGAAATATAGAGAGAAATAAAAGCATGACAGGGATGAGTGAGAGAGAAAGAGAGAGAGGTGAGAACGAGGAGAAGGGGTAGAGAGAGATAGAGAAAGGGAGGGGGAGAGAGAAAGTGTGCTAAAGAGGAGAGAAAGAGTAATAGAGTGAGTTAAAGGGAAAGAGAGACAGAAGACATGAGAGAGAGTAGGAGAGGAATAGGGGAATATGAGAGCCAGAAAAAATAGAAGTGAGAGCTGGCAATGTTGAGGGAGAGAGAGAGAGAGACAAATGGAGAAAGAGGGCAAGAAGGGTGAAAGAGAAAAGGAGAGTGGGAGTCCTTTCAAAGGAGAGAGGGAGGTAGAGAATGAACTACACAGAGAAAGAAAGTATTTGTGAAAGTAGAAGGTGAGAGAGGCATAAGTCAGTAGTGGTAAAGAGCAGAGAGAGGAGACACAGAAAGAGTATAACTAAAGAGCAGCGAATAGACTAACATAATGAAACTGAAGAGAGACATAAATTGAGAGGAAAGACAGAATGAAAAGATAAACCAAGCCAACAAAGTAAAGTAGCGGGTAAAAAGTAAGGAAGCAAACACTGAGGCGATGTAGGTGTCAGCAATAAAAAACAGAAGTATTTATAACACTGATGTATGGTGAAGGTAACACCAATAAGAGATGGCATACTTAAATCCAGCTTCATCACCATGGTGGTGAACCAACATGGCACCCAGCTCTTAGAGACAGTACAGATAATATACATCATGTTAACACCATAATACCTCTCTATGACATGGTGAAGCAGAGAATGTATGTAATATTTTACAGAAAGGATAAGTCGTGTAGGTAGAGTACATGGCATAGATTACATTCCGTAGCAGTGGGCATTCCTGGGACAAAAATCTGAAGAGAAACCATTGGGGTTTGCAAACCCATGTACCACTTGAACAACACTTGAGCACTTTGCACCAGCTGTCAGCCTGTCCTCAGTTGTAATTCTGTGCCTTATGCAGTGATCTGATATTTCGTGATTTTGGACCCTATGTAATGATATAAATGTTTATTGTAAAGCGCTCTAGCACCTTTGGGTAATGTCCGCGCTATACATATTTGCATAAATAAATCAATAAATACTAAGGGCCTAATTATGAGTTTGGCGGTCTACAGGACCGCATAACCCGCAGTGGCATGGCGGCTACTGCCGCACCAGTGGTCTGACAGCCATATTACGAATTTGGCAGCCGGACCGCCATGGGACTGCCGCAACTGCCGGGGATCCCCGATCCCTCGTTGGTGGCGCAGCGGTCTGGGGCAGCAATATGCTGGTGGTGCTGCTGTGGCACCGCCAAGCATATTACAACTTTCCTGACCTCCACACTTTTCATGACGGTGGTCCCACCATGAGAAGTTTGGCAGTCAGGAAAGGGTGGCCCTGTGCATAGGGGTGCATGCAGTAGGGCACATGGTGTGCCGCCCTGTGTGGATGCACTCCACTTCCTGCACAGCATGGACTGCACCAGTTCTTGTCGTGCAGGAACGGGCTTTGGTGTTCCTATTGCAGTGCCTTTCTAAGGCTCAAAGCCTGGGACCGTCAAAGCACCGCCCGCCAGACCAGGAGAAAACTCCTAATCTGTCGGCCAGTCATCGATCAAGTTTGGCAGTGTAGGAATGGGGTGCTTGTGGGGCAGCCCGCTCTCACACCGCCAAAGTTATAATCAGGCATTAAGTCTGCAAGATGACAGAGTAAGTTAATGATTGCCCCTAATCAATGGCGGCTCGCAGAGGGAGTGCGGCGGGGCGTGGGAGGGGCTGGGTGTGGGGGAATTAGTGGAGTCCGACATACGACGGGCAGGAGTAAAGTAAGTTAATAAATAAATAAAACTATTTACCTTGCGCTCGCTGCATCGCCGAGTTGGCGATGCAGCGAGTGCAAGGTAAATAGTCTTATTTATTTATTTACTTACTTTACTCCTGCCTGCCGTATGTCCGACTCCATTACCCCCACCCAGCCCCTCCCTTGCCCTGCCCCACTGCCCGCAGCACTCCCTCTGCATCCGCCACTGCCCATACTATCTACAGGTCACAAATTTGAATCCCAGCAAGGCCAACTCAGCCTTCTATCCTTCTGAAGTTTGTAAATTATGTACCATTGTATTTGATAATAGTAACACCTGTTATTTACATTACTTAGCAACAATGTAAGTGTGGGCATAAAGCAATGTGTAAAAAGCACTTTTATTATATATATGTGGGACCAACGTTGTTTATGGCTTTGTGAACTAGACCAAGAGATTTGAGTGCTAGCCATTTACGTACAGAGAACTAGTGTAGTCCCGTAAGATGAAAGAACCCGGAAGCATGAGGGTGAGCTGGGACACTGACGAGGGATTCAGACCAGGTAGACAAGCTAGATGTGATTGAGCAGAAAAGCCTGATTGAATCTTTGTAAAAAAGGAAGAGGGAGTCAAGCAGAGTTCCTGAGAAGGGTCTATGGAGTTATTGTTAGCAACTCATTGCAAAAACCTTATGACCATATTAAACATTTTGCAGGATCAGTTTTCAGCAGCAGTAATTTTTGAGGAGTAGGAGATACATGGGGAAGGTATGAGCCTTTGGTAGTTTTTAATAACTGCTTTATATATGGCCTTGGTTCCTGCGCTCTAAGTAGCAGGACATACGAAGGGCATGTATGAGCCTTTGGTAGTTCTTATTAACTGCTTTATGTATGGCCTTGGTTTCTGCGCTGTAAGTAGCAGGAGATACGTAGAACATGTATGAGCCTTTGGTCGTTTTTAATAACTGCTTTATGTACGGCCTTGGTTTCTGCGCTCTAAGTAGCAGGAGATACGTAGAACATGTATGAGCCTTTGGTCGTTTTTAATAACTGCGCTATATACGGCCTTGGTTCCTGCGCTCTAAGTAGCAGGACATACGAAGGGCATGTATGAGCCTTTGGTAGTTCTTAATAACTGCTTTATATATGGCCTTGGTTTCTGCGCTCTAAGTAGCAGGACGTACGAAGGGCATGTATGAGCCTTTGGTAGTTCTGAATAACTGCTTTATATACGGCCTTGGTTTCTGCGTTGTAAGTAGTAGGAGATACGTAGAGCACATGTGAGCCTTCAGTAGTTTCTGATAACTGCGCTATATACGGCCTTGGTTCCTGCGCTCTAAGTAGCAGGACGTACGAAGGGCATGTATGAGCCTTTGGTAGTTCTTAATAACTGCTTTATATACTGCCTTGGTTTCTGCATTGTAAGTAGCAGGAGATATGTAAGCACGTGTGAGGATTCAGTAGTATTTAATAACTGCGCTATATACAGCCTTGGTTTCTGTACTGTAAGTAGCAGGAGATACGTAGAGCACGTATGAGCCGTTGGTAGTTTTTGATAACTGCTTTATGTACGCCCTTGGTTTCTGCGTTGTAAGTAGCAGGAGATAGGTAGAACATGTATGAGCCTTTGGTCGTTTTTAATAACTGCGCTATATACGGCCTTGGTTTCTGCGCTCTAAGTAGCAGGACATACGAAGGGCATGTATGAGCCTTTGGTAGTTTTTAACAACTGCTTTATATACAGCCTTCGTTTCTGTACTAGCAGGAGATACGTAGAGTATGTATGAGCCTTTCGTAGTTTTTAATAACTGCTATATATACGGCCTTGATTTCTGTGTTGTAAGTAGTAGGAGATATGTAGAGCATGTATTAGTAGTTTTTAATAGCTGCTTTATATACGGCCTTGGTATCAACGCTGTAAGTAGCAGGAGATACGTATAGCACCTGTGAGCCTTTGGTAGTTTTTAATAAGTGCTTTATATACGGCCTTGGTTTCTGCATTGTAAATAGCAGGAGATGCGTAGAACACGTATGAGCCTTTGGTAGATAGTTTTTAACAACTGCTTTATATATGGCCTTTAACTGCTTTATATATGGCTTTGGGTTCTAAGCTATAAGTAGTAGGAGATATGTAGAACACGTATGAGCCTTTGGTAGTTTTTAATAACTGCTTTATATATGGCCTTGGTTTCTGCGTTGTATGTAGTAGGAGATTTGTAGAGCACATATGAGCCTTCGGTAGTTTCTGATAACTGAGCTATATACAGCCTTGGTTTCTGCACTCTAAGTAGCAGGACATATGTAGAGCACACATAAGCCTTTAGTAGTTTGTAATAACTGCTTTATATACGGCCTTGGTTTCTGCGTTGTAAGTAGCAAGAGATACATAGAGCATGTGTGAGCCTTTCGTAGTTTTTTAATAACTGTGCTATATATGTCCTTGGTTTCTGTACTGTAAGTATTAGGAGATAGGTAGAGCATACATGAGCCTTTGGTAGTTAGTTTTTAACAACTGCTTTATATACAGCCTTGGTTTCTGCATTGTAAGTAGCAGGAGATACGTAGAGCATGTATGAGCCGTTGGTAGTTTTTAATAACTGCGTTATATATGGCCTTGGTTTCTGCATTGTAAGTAGTAGGTGATACGTAGAGCATGTATGAGTCTTTGGTAGTTTTTAATAACTGCTTTATATACGGCCTTGGCTTCTAAGCTGTAAGTAGTAGGAGATACGTATAGCACCTGTGAGCCTTTGGCAGTTTTGAATATCTGCTATATATAGTGCCTTGGTTTCTGCGTTGTAAGTAGCAGGAGATACATAGAGCACGTGTGAGCCTTTGGTAGTTTTTAATAACTGCTTTATATACAGCCTTGGTTTCTGCGTTGTAAGTAGCAGGAGATACGTAGAGCAAGTATTAGCCTTTGGTAGTTTTTTATAACTGCGCTATATAGGGCCTTGGTTTCTGCGCTCTAAGTAGCAGGACATACGAAGAGCATGTGTGAGTCTTTGGTAGTATTTAATAACTGCTTTATATACAGCCTTGGTTTCTGCGCTGTAAGTAGCAGGAGATACTTAGAGCACCTAAGAGCCTTTGGTAGTATTTAATAACTGCTTTATATATGTCCGAGGTTTCTGCTTTGTAAGTAGTAGGGGATACGTAGAGCACGTGTGAGCCTTTGGTGGTTTTTAATGACTGCTTTATATGAAGCTTTAACTGCTTTATATACGGCCTTGGTTTCTGCACTGTAAGTAGTAGGAGATACGTATAGCACCTGTGAGCCTTTGGTAGTTTTTAATAACTGCTTTATATACGGCCTTGGTTTCTGCACTGTAAGCAGCAGGAGATACGAAGAGCACGTATGAGCCTTTGGTAGTTGTTAACTACAAATGCTTTATATACGGCCTTGGTTTCTGCGCTGTAAGTAGTAGAAGATAAGTAGCACACGTATGAGCCTTTGGTAGACTTTAATAACTGCTTTATATATGACCTTGGTCTCTGCGCTGTAACATATGTGCGTTTCTGCACTGTTAGGTTTTCTCCAGAGGCGTTCAAGAGTTTTGGAGTGCCTCTCAGTACTTAATTTGTAAAACAATTCATGCAGGGGCCCACGTCAGGAGGCTACTGCAGATTGCACCATCCACTACCCCTGCCAGCGCTGCCAATGACAGTACTAGCACAAGTACTGCCAATTAACACCTACAAGTGTGACAATGCAGACTATTCCAGGCCCCCAATGCAATGAGAATGGCTTGGGCGGCTGGTATCAGTCATTTTTAACGCTTTCCATGCGTCCGTCGGCCAACGGCCGTCGCGAGCACTACCTCCGTAGTGCTGCGCACGTCCGTTGGCCGACGCGGCCCCGCCCACTCAATCAAACCGCCGCATTGCGGCGGAATTGCCGCCACGGTTAAGCGGTTAATGTATAGCGAAGTAATAAACAACTGTTGTTGTGCTAATGTCTAAGTCAGACAAACAGCACCACCATGTGGCAGACTGTCATAAGTGCAGGTGTTGACAATTAATTGTTGGTGCCGAGCACCAGAAACCACTGGCACAAAAATAAGCACTGGTGCCGCTTAGCATTAAGAAACTACTCAATGCACCATAGTGCCGTCAGAGTATCTAGACTGAATATTCAGCCAGAAACGTTTTGAAGTCTGCAGGTAAAATATAAGACTGGACCAAACTTCACCTTCAGGCGAACTCAATGAAATCATGGGCCGGCCTCACTGGGTGCCTAGGACCAGCTAAAAGTTCCAAAAAAGAACTGCCGCTCTTGTAACAAATGAGACTCAAGGGCTCCAGTGAGGTGGGGGCATTTCTGCACTACTCTTGGTGGTCTGGTTGGGGGTCACATGTCACTGTAATAATCAAGGACAAAACTGTGCCACTGGTACAAAGTGCAATATGTCTCAGGGTTCCCGTATGTGTCAGGGATATTTCAGAGGTAAGCAATAAACATGGACACCTACCAGATCACAATAGAAAATACAAGGAAGTAAAAAGAACGAGGTAAAATTAAGTGTAATCAGGCCTGGTCTGTTTGAAAATCCAGCATCGGACTCACAAAAGTGCTTTCCATTCACAACAAAGCCAGCGAAGCTGAAAGTACCAATTCACAGTGCACACATGTGGATTGTAATGTGATGTGCAATGCAGAAGCAGCCAGTGTGAAAAGCAGTTGTCATTGATGAACAAGTTACTTACCTTCGGTAACGCATTATCTGGTAGAGACTCTATCTAACTGCAAATTCCTTACCTTTGAAATTCCCAGGCATCAGGATACTTTTGCTGAGCAATACCCCTTGCGCGCGCCATCGGGTGGCTCCATTGAGCTCCGTGTGATGTCGTCAGCAGCGTCGGTTATGATGTCACGGTACCTATATAGGGGCCACCCAGGCACGTGGACATCAGTACTTTTTGTTTTTTCCAAGCAAGAAGCGCAGAGCCACGAAGTAACTGACGTAGTCATGTGCAAAACTAGGGCCCTGAAAAGGGGAGTGATCCTATCCCTACAAGATTAGTCCGCAAAGCAGGGAGGAATGGGTGGGCTGTAAGGAATCTGCTGCTAGATAGAGTCTCTATCAGATAATGCGTTACCGAAGGTAAGTAACTTGTTCAACTGATAGAGACTTCTAGCTGCAGATTCCCTACCTTTCAATTAGATACCCAAGCCAAGCCATCCCTGGGTGGTGCGTACCAATACCTCAAACTAGGAAGTCCTGTAGGACCGAACGGGCAAAATGCCTGTCCCTGCGGACCTGACTGTCCAGACAGTAGTGCCTGGCAAATGTGTGCAAAGATGCCCACGTTACTGCCTGACAGATATCTAGTACTGGGACACCCTGAGCCAAGGCCGTAGTTGCAGCCTTTCCCCTGGTGGAATGGGTCCTTAATCCCTCAGGGGGCTGCTTCTTAGCCAGGGCATAGCAGATTTTAATGCAGAGAACGACCCAGCGAGGGATGGTCCTTTTCTGCACTGCCCTTCCCTTTTTAGCTCCTACGCACCCCACAAAGAGTTGATCGTCCACCCGGAACTCTTTTGTGCGGTCAAGGTAGAATGACAACGCTCTTTTTGGGTCCAGGCTGTGGAGACGCTCCTCTTCCTTAGAGGGATGCAGGGGAGCAAAGAAGGTGGGCAGCGTGATGGACTGACCCAGATAGAAAGGGGTCACAACCTTTGGCAAGAATGAAGCACGGGTGCGAAGCACCACTTTGTCCGGAAAAGACATCAAGTAGGGAGGCGTGCAAGATAACACCTGCAACTCACTCACTCTCCGGGCAGATGTAATCGCCACTAAGAAGGCCGTCTTGATGGTAAGCAGCCAGAGGGGACAGTTTAGTAACGGCTCGAAGGAGCACACATAAGATAGGTGAGGACCAAATTAAGGTCCCACTGTGACATTACAAAGGGCGTGGGTGGAAACAAGTGAGCCAGCTCTTTTAGAAACCTATGTACAATTGAAGACCTACAGAGAAAGGGCTGGTCTGGCAGCCACAAAAAAGCAGACAGAGCAGACAGATCACCCTTGAGAGTTGCCAAAGCAGAGCCCTGTTGGACAAGGGTTAGAATGAATAGAAGAACAGTGGAAAGAGAAGTAGAAAGAGGGTCAATAGACCTTTCTGTACAGTATAATAAAACTTTCTGCCAATGGCAGGCGAACACCGTCTAAGTTGAGGGCCGCCAAAATAACATTACATACTTGGGGAGGAAGGTTAAAAGCCATCAACTGCCGCCTCTCAATCTCCACGCATGGAGGCGCAGAGTTGACAGGTTCGGGTGGAGGACCGTACCTTGTTGCTGCGACATAAGATCCTACCGAAGGGGTAGCCTGATCGGAGGATTGATGCTCTTCTTCAGAAGCTCTGGATGCCAGACTCTCCTCACCCAGTCTGGAGCCACAAGTATGACTTGGGCCCGGTCGCTTCTGATCTTCTTCAGAAAGCTGGGCAGGAGTAGTATGGTCAGAAAGGCGTACAGTAGGCCTGAGCTCCACTCGCGACGAAAGGCGGCGTCGAGCAATAGCCGCCTTGAAAACACCAGTGTGCAGTATTGCTGACACTGAACGTTATCTTCGTAGGTGAACACATCTAACCAAGGTTCTCCCCACTGCTGAAAGAGACCTTGCACCACCTCCGACGCCATTCGTGATCCGGTTGGCATCGAAGGCTGAGTTTGTCTGCCCTGGCATTCAGAGAACCAGCCAGGTGGTGAACCACCAGGGTTATGCCCTGCTGTTCCAGCCATGTCCAGAGACGCAGGGCCTTTCGACAAAGGGTCCACAACCCCACCACGCCCTGCTTGTTGCAGTACCACATGACGAAGATGTTGTCCATGAACACCTGCACTAACTTCCCGTTGACAGAGGGAAGAAATGCTTTCAATGCAAACCGTTTCGCCTGGGGCTCCAACAAATTGATGTGGAGCCCCGATTCCACAGGAGACCAGTGTCCCTTGATCTCCACTTCTACCAGATAGCCGCCCCATTCCAGAAATGACGCATCTGTCACGACTGTGAGATCTGGTTGGGGAAGGGACCAAATTGGGGTTCATTAACCACCACTGCAGATCTTTTGCAGTTCCTTCCGAGATTTGAACCTCGTCTGTGAGATTTCCCCGATGCTGTGTACACTGGAACTGAAAGTCCCACTGCAGAGCCCACATACACCACCTGGCATGGTTTACCAACAAGATGCAGGAGGCCATGAAGCCCAACAGCCTGAGAGTCAGTCTCACCGAAATCCAGGATAGAGGCTTAAACATCGGAATCATAACCTGAATATCCTGAACTCGCTGCTCGGGAGGATAGGCCCGAATGTGCACTGTGTCCAGAACAGCTCCGATGAAAGGGAGCATCTGAGAAGGAGTCAGGTGTGACTTCGGCATCTTTATAGTGAACCCCAGTGAATGCAGGAGGTCCACCGTAGTCTGAAGGTGGGAGGCAACTGCCTGGGGCGAGGCACCTTCAACTGCCAGTCGTCGAGGTAGGGGAAGACTGACAGCCCTAACCGGCGCAAATGAGCTGCGACCACCGCCATCACCATGGTGAACACCCGAGGGGCGCTGGTAAGGCCAAAGGGAAGCATGGTGAACTGAAAGTGCTCGTGGCCTACCTTGAACTGCAGGAAACGTCTGTGGCCCGGCAGGAAGGGGATATGAAAATACGAATCCTGCAGGTCCAACGCTACCATCCAGTCTTCTTGGTCTAGGGCAGCCAAGACCTGAGCTACAGTGAGTATCTTGAAATCCTCCTTCTAGAGGAAGAGATTGACGGTCCGAAGATCTAAAATGGGCCGCAACCCTTTGTTCTTCTTCGAAATCAGAAAGTAGCGGGAATAACAGCCACTGCCTACTTCTGACCCGGGACCCTTTCTATAGCCCCCTTGGCCAAGAGAGCTGTAACATCCTCCTGGAGCAATTTTAAATGATCCTCGATCAGCCGTTCCTGATTTGGCAGAATGGGAGCAGGAAAAGAAAGGAAAGGCATAGAAAAGCCCTCCTGAATGATCTGCAAGACCCACTTGTCCAATGTTATCGACCTCCAGTGGGGGAGATTATGATGGATTCTCCCGCCAACTGCAGTGGTGTGGTCTTGCGGAGTCAGACTAGGAGTGCTTGGAGGCTGCAGCTGCGAAGGGCAGGGTGGATGACGACTTCTGGCTTCCATTCCTAGGCCGAAATGAACCGCATCCACGTCCCCGCACGGCTTGGGAAGCTTGCACAGGACGGTGGCTGTGATAGGGCTGACACCGCTGGAAATCCCTTCTGTTGCCACGAAAGGTTGACTGGCCACGTGGAGTAGAATAGAGGCCCAAGGATCTGGCCGTAGCTCGAGAGTCCTTGAACCTTACTAGGGCCGAATCTGCCTTTTCCCCTAAAAGGCGGGTTCCATCAAAGGACATGTCCATCAAATTAGCCTGGACTTCACCCGAGAAGCCAGTTGACCTAAGCCAGGCGTGGTGCCTCAAGGCCACTGTGGTGGAAATCGATCTGCCCAGCGAATCCGTCATATCAAGGCCACACTTTATGGTGAATTTTGCTGCATCTCTCCTGTCTTTAACTGCCTGAGAGAGCACAGCCCGGGCCTCCTCCAGGACTTGTGGCAGCACTTGTGCAGCCGTCTCCCAAAGGGAATCGGAGAAACGGCCCAATATGTATGCGATATTCACCGACCGCAATGCTAGGCTGGAGGAAGAAAACATTTTCTTAACAAATGAATCGAGCCTCTTGGATTCCCTATCCGGAGGGGCGGAATGGAACGTGCCCTGTGATGTAGAGGCCTGTACCACCAAACTTTCTGGGGTGGGGTGTTGGCTGAGGAACTTTGGGTCGCCCGGAGCTGGGCGATGGCGACGTGCAATTGTCCTATTCACAGAAGCCCCTGTGCTAGGCTTGGACTGCGTGCCTAGAAGGACATCGGTAAGTGCTTCAATAAAGGGCAAAAGGGGTTCAAAGGTAGAAGCCCCAGGGTGAAGCACTTCAGTCAGGAGATTAGTCTCCTGACCTCCACCGAGGGCAACTCCAGTCCAAGGACCTCAGCTGCCCTCTTGACCACCATGGCATAAGATGCCCCCTCCTCTGTAGCCACAGTTGACGGAAAGAGCATGCCAGTATCTGGAGGAGTATCCAGTCCACTGGCCTTCCCAAGTTCCCCACACCAGTCCAACTGCTCCGCAGAGTCATCCTGGTGTTCCAAAGCGTCCATAGACCCCTCCCATTCCTCTCCCGAGCCTAACACATCCTCAAAGTGTTCAGGCGACAACATAGAACCCATGGATTCAATCGCCGCGTGAATTGGCATCAGGCGACGTCTTTCCGACTACGTGTCGTGGGGGATAAGGATGGGGCTGGTACCGCCGATGGGCACCGGCGACACCGAAGGCACTGACTTCGGGTCCGACGCCGGGGGAGGTTGCAGTGGTACGACCGGCTTCGAGCCAGTACCGTGATTGGATCTTTGAGGCCCCACCGGTACCGTGGCCAGAGCTGATGGCGTCAAATCCGATGGGGCCTCTTCTGACCCTGCAGGGCCCGAGGGCTCACCAGAAGGATTGCACAAAAATGCAGCACGTGGACTCATAGAATTCTTTGATTTGAGCGGGGGTCGCTCCGACTCCCGGAAAGGGAGGGAGGCGAATTCGACCCTGACTCCGGCTCCGCAGAACCGTGTCGAGAGCATTGGTGCTCCTTACCTCCTTCGTCAACGGACGACATTGGAGGTGAAGATAAAGTCTGTTTGGACTTCTTCTTCTTCTTGAGCCTCTTCCCTGAGTGTCCGGACTACCTCGAGTGGACGAAGAGGACTTTGGCCTCCGGGACTGGTCCTATGACCACCTCTTCTTCGATCGGGACCGGGACCTCAGCAGGCCAGGGAAGACCTGGCTTGGCAGTTCGGGCTGGACTGTTCCCATGACAGACAGGGTCAAGACTGATTTACATATGGCTGGGTCTAAACTGGGGTGGCGGACTGAGCTAAAGAACGATGATGGATTCAACCCAGATCTGTGACTGGGGGAGAGTGTCTGAAAAGTTTCAGTGCTCCGGCCATCAGCCTACTTGTGATGGCTCCGCACGGCTTGAACCCTGTTTTCCTCGACGATATCCTCACACACAATGGATTTTTTTTCCGAATTTGACGAAAAGTTGAGAAAAGACCCGTCAAAAAGCAACAGAGGATTAGCTCTTCCCGGATCGACGCTTAACTGGCGCAGAAAGAAAAGAACTGTCTCCACGCACCTGGGTGGCGCCTTTATAGGTACTGCAACATCATAACCTACGCTACAGATGCAGACGACATCATGCGGAGCCGAATGGAGCCACCGGACGGCACGCGCAAGGAGTATTTACTCAGCAAAAGTTTCCGGATCCAGCCTGGGAAATTCAAAGGTAAGGAATCTGCAGCTAGAAGTCTCTATCAGATGTTCGCAATGCACATATCTGAATTGTTTGTGAGTCGCAAGTGATTGGTGTGGCAATGGGGTGTTCCTTCTCACTCGCTAGTCATAAGGACATCCATACTTGTACATGGGCTTCAGTCATATGCTGTGAACAAGGTCCACTAACACCACACTCTGTGATTGGCCGGCTGCACTTGTAGCATGCACACAATCAAACAGTGGGTCTCATGGTGCTAACACTACAGGGCGGACCCGGCCTTGTGGCACCAGCTCTGTTGCACCTTGGGGCACTTACCACATTAGTCTGCCTGGCATCCAGCCTGGCCTCCAGTGTGATCTTGTCGGCAAGAAGTCTATTCAGCGCCTCCAGTTTCATGGTGTGTTCTCTGATGACCTCTCTCAGACGTTGCTTCGCATCTGCTATTTTGACCTGGGAAAAAGCATCCAGAGTGAACTAAAGGTTTGTTGTTTTTTGTAAACACTTTTATTTGGGTTTATTAGTGAAATACAATGAATGGTATGTTTCACATTAATGGGTAAACCAAACAATATGCCAACACTTCAGTGACAGAAACACAATCTATTAGTGAACAAACACAATCGTAGATGAAATAGTGGCACAATGAGAAAAGCTTGTTCTTAAGCCTGCTGTGAACTGTGCACCAATCTACGAAGAAGAATGTGCTCCAGACATATGTGCACAATACATCATCACTCATCATCCAATGTCACTTCTTGAGCTGGGAGCACACTGACGCCCTAGGATATTTTTTTAAAGATTGTGTTGACACTGTTAGTTACAATGATTAATGCAATCTAACTCTTAAAGTTATGTAGACAGATTGAAACAGTGGTCTGTTTCATACCACTGCACATATATTACACGGCTCAAAACAACATATGCCATTGTAGCTCACTGCCAAGTGATATACCAATCATTAACAGGTCAGAGTTATAGGCTTGGCCAAGGGGCTTGTAATGAGGGAGAGACCCTTTAGCGGCCGCTATAGCTCGTGGAAGAAGGACTTCAAAGCTATGTGACATTCTGCTCACTGGTGGTCCAATACTCTAAATTAGAACATTGGAATGTGGAGCACTCCATTGAAGACAATGGAGTGCTCCGTGCTTCTACGGGCCGGTAAAGGCCCGCAAAGCAACATTCCAACATTGTTTTCACAAAGGCCTCTTGGAGCCCGAGGGGATTTAAACCCCCTCGGGCTCCGAGAAGCCTTTGTTTTATTTGTTAGAACATTCTGCCCTCTAGTGGCAGAATGTTCTAATAGCCTTATAGCCCTTCGTAGCTGGGCTATACCGGCAATTAAAGTCCTGCTCCCTTGTTAAAGTCCCTCGCCTTCGGTTCGGGCCTTTAATAGCCGGTATAGCCCGCTACGGCGGGCTATAAGGCTATATTAAACAAGAGAACAATTAGAAAATTGGAATATTGGAGCAGAAGGCTATACCAGCCATTAGAACATAGGAATGCCGAGAGCTTCATTGAAGACAATGGAGTAGGTCCGGGCTTCTAATGACCGGTAGGGCCCGGAGCATCAACATTCCAATGTTTGTCACACAGCAACAGCTGTGAACATGCCTTACGGAGCCCCTTGAGCTCGTGAGGCATTTGTTTTATTTATTAGAACATTCTGCCCTCTAGTGGCGGAATGTTCTAATAGCCTTATAGCCCGCCGTAGCTAGGCTATACCAGCCATTAAAGGCACGCTCCCTTGTTAACATTGGAGCAGGCCTTTAATGGCCAGTATAGCCCACTATGGCGGGCTATAAGGCTATATAATAACCCTGCTGCTACTCCATTGTCTTCACGTAATTCCCAGGATTTCAATGTTCCAATCAGGGCTTAATTTGAGCCGCTGGTTTCTGGTGCTTGGCACCATCACTTAATTGTCAACACCGGCGCTTATGACAGTCTGCCACATGGTGGCACTGCCTGTCTACTTTATAGAGGGGCACAACAACAGTTGTATGTTAAATCAATATACATTTAAAATGGTAATAACTGCTGCCATTTTTATAGCTTTGAGGACCTGGAACAGTCTGAATTGTCACACTTGTAGGAGTGTGATGCTTTGTTGTTGTGTTGGTGCTGCTATTGACAGTGCTGGCAGGGGCAATGGGTGGTAGAAGTTGCAGTGGGCTCCTGATGAGGTCCTTGTCCTTATCTTTTTACAAATTAAGCACTGGCTCTATTCTATGTTTCCTTGGATCACAAAAGAAAATGGTACTTATCTATAACATTATGTCTTTAGTGCATGTGTTGTTTATGCTTATAAATACCCCTCAAATCAAAGGGAAGATCTCAGATCATTTTATTAAATGCTGAAATATTTTGTATGGTAGCTTTGCGGCATCAGCTGGAGGGATCTGTGTGTAACCTGAAGATAAGTTTGAATCCTGAACGCTTAACTGAGCCTTTCATCCTTCAGAGGAGTACCACCGAGTTAGAAGCTATGAATATCTTTATAAGTGGTTAGAGACAGTTCATTTCTCAAGAGTACCTATTATTATTATCCAGGGGCGGGTGTGGGGCACACTCTCCGGTGGTTACTGAGCGGCATAGAATCAGAAGACCTGAAGCAAAGCCTATGGACATACTCTACCTGGTCAACAACTACCTGAGTAATGTCCTTCTACTTGGATAATACAGCTATTGTAAATTAGACTCTTGAAATTTAGGATACAAGTCTAGAAACTAAGGTAGATAATGCGGTTTTTCATGGCACTCTACTGTGGAACGTTACAAGACGCATTTCTGCCATTCTTTTTTAGGTGATTAGGCTCTTTGAGGAACATGAGCTTTCTATTGAAGTGCACGGAGTGAATAGCTGTGTGTGAGGGTCCCAACACTGGATGATAACAGATTACACTTATATTTTAAGGGTCTTACTTAGAGTTTGGCAGATGCCGGACATCTGCTGAAAAGCTGCAGATGCCCCATGCGCCCTATTCGGAGTCTGTGGGGCCTCTATGCACTCTGAATAGGACGGACAGGACATTTGCTGCTTGTTGGCTGACGTACCACATCCCCGAAACACTATAAAGCCCAAACTCTTATTGTTTGCACCACACTCATTGTGTAGTTAACAGCTGGTTGCCATTCCTTGTGCTCTAAACCAAGGAGGGGACATGCCTGAGGGTCTGAAGAAGTCTACCTCAAACAGTATCGTGGCCACTCACAAAGCCACACCGGTCCCTGGGCGAGGACGCAGGTCACGAAAAAGACAAATGCATGGACCCAGCTGATCCAACACTATAGCAGATGCTGAAGCATATCACTGCTTCCCTCACATTTTACCTGGGTAGATTGGGTTTACTTTCTACAGTAGCTTAGCGGAGGTCATTGTCTGGGCAAAGACAGAAGGCACAGATATGTCTACATCTAGCATATGATCCTGCAGATTCGACAAACATTAACATATTCATTACTATACCTATCAGGATAAGCTATATTGCTTTGGTTTTGGATGCCACAACAATTCACAGCAAGCATCTCATAAGAGAAACAAATAACTACTCTTGAGCTATACCATACCCTTCATTGTTAGACCCTTGAACCAGACCCTGCACCACAAATTCCTTCTGATTATTCTAATTTTTATGACATTTTGGTTCTTTTACATAATGTAGGCAAGGCTCATTGGGTATCGGAGTGCTTTACATTGCAGAAAGCAAACTGTAGCAACACAGAAGCAAGGTCACACAAGGCAAGGACACTTTGATGTATGCTGCGACCGTGATTACAAGAAGACAAGCCAAAAAACACTTCAAGATGGGAATAAGGATTCGATGTAGGGAAACATATACGAAATAAAGCAAATTCACATTACTATCAATAAGACATACTTATGGAATTTCATGAATTTCTACAAAAAAGAACATTTAATTTTACTGAAGAAAAGGCAGAGGGGAACAGTGAGAGAGAGGTGTGAAAACGTTCACAGCAGCAGGGGAGGAGACAGTTACCATGTGATCAACTCCCATTTACCTGCCACTCCTTGAGCTCTCTGTCCATCGCAACCGCCTTCTCCAAGGAGCTTATCTTCATCTCTTCCAGGTTAATGTTCACGGAGAGCGTCTGCAGGCTCTCCAGGTCAACGATGCGACCGAACTTCATGATCATCTGCTGACGGCACTTGTCCTCCAGAACTAGGGCAAGACAAGGTTAGACAACTTAGAGAAGCCTCAGAGCTCTGATCTTTCATGACTCAGAACTAGGATCTTTCATGACTCGGAACTAGGATCTTTCATGACTCAGAACTAGGACCTTTCATGACTCGGAACTTGGATCTTTCATGACTCAGAACTAGCATGTTTCATGACTCGGAACTAGGATCTTTCATGACTCGGAACTAGGATCTTTCATGACTCAGAACTAGGATCTTTCATGACTCAGAACTAGGATCTTTCATGATTCAGAACTAGGATCTTTCATGACTCGGAACTAGGACCTTTCATGACTCAGAACTAGGATCTTTCATGAGAATGGAACTAGGATCTTTCATGACTCAGAACTAGGATCTTTCATGAGAATGGAACTAGGATCTTTCATGAGAATGGAACTAGGATCTTTCATGAGAATGGAACTAGGATCTTTCATGAGAATGGAACTAGGATCTTTCATGAGAATGGAACCAGGACCTTTCATGACTCAGAACTAGGATTTTTCATGACTCAGAACTAGGATCTTTCATGAGAATGGAACTAGGATCTTTCATGAGAATGGAACTAGGATCTTTCATGAGAATGGAACTAGGATCTTTCATGACTCGGAACTAGGATCTTTCATGAGAATGGAACTAGGATCTTTCATGAGAATGGAACGAGGATCTTTCATGAGAATGGAACGAGGATCTTTCATGAGAATGGAACTAGGATCTTTCATGAGAATGGAACTAGGATCTTTCATGACTCAGAACTAGGATCTTTCATGACTCAGAACTAGGATCTTTCATGACTCGGAACTAGGATCTTTTATGACTCGGAACTAGGATCTTTCATGACTCGGAACTAGGATCTTTCATGACTCAGAAGTAGGATCTTTCATGACTTCTCCAAGTTACTCAAGAGGTCTTTCAAAGTATCACCATTCTGGCCTCATTCTCAAATGTATGATGCGTGCACGCAAAGTAAAATGTATTTCCACTGACTCAAACGTAAAGGTATACTTATCCAACAGAAGTTGCCTCGGTATTAAGAACCTCGTCCTATACGCTATGTGATGTTTTTTTCTAATTCACTGAGCATCAGACATTCCCTCCACACTGGATAAATTCATTCTCGCAGGTCTATTGCTCTCTCCAATCCCTCGGACTCAACCATACCTACATTGCAGGTCATCCTTGAAATCTGAATTTTTCTGCTGTTGCCATTGCTGTAGCTAACATTTTGTGAGCATCACACCTGTAAACTACTGTATTGTACTGTCCGTGAATGGAGCAGGAGCTTATGCCTTTTTGGGAATACTTAAGCGGACAGCTGAAGATCACAGGGTGTCCTCACTTGCCACAAAGTACCTCTCAAAATCCATCCTTGGAACACATTTTGTGCTGTAGTGCTGCATAGCTCTAGTAATTATGTTTTCCCAGCAATGATCACACCTTGCTGCTAAACTATTTTCAAAGAATCGCATTAAACCATTATGGTACTTTCCCAATACCCAGCTGCACAGTGAGGCATATTATGTTTATCCAGCTGTTAGCCAACAACTACGCCAAGCATTACACTCTTTCTATCTAAAAAAAAATCAAAAAGTTCTGCTCGCTCGCAGGAATGATGACATTGACACAAGTATTTCTACTCAACTATTATTTATCTGAATTGACCATCTCTAGAAAAACGTGTTGGTCTCCTCACACTGCTCTGTCACTGCTATATGCCAACAGGGGTCATCTTAGCCAGATGTGAGAGTGTTGGGTCAGAAATCACTCCACACAGTACCCCTCATTCACATGGAAACTAACCTGCCACAATAATGAAGGTCTCTCAATGTGCTTTGACCTTCAGTCTCGTGGGAGTGGACTTCAGTACTTCTCACACATGAGGTCCATAGCCACAGTCTTCTGGAACTCATTTCATGGATTTGGTATTCTGGCCTCCACCCATGCTGGCCTCTCTGCTGAGCTGACTTTGCTTGCAACTTTGCTTCCATGTAAATAAGGGGTACTGTGTGGAATGATTTCTGACCCAAAACTGTCACAGCTGCCGAAGATATCCCATGTTTCCATATAACAGTAAGAGAGAAACCTGAGTGAGCAAGGGCAGCTGGAGTGAGTTCACAGAGCTGGAGAACAGAGGAGTCAAGAGAGGTTGGGGAATGTAAGAGAGGGGCTCTTCCATAAACCTGGGCTGATGGGCTGCCTGGACCTGTTGAGCACCAGAGAAAAGCACTACAACATCACTTACATAACTATAACACAAAGTTACAAAGTGGAGGAAAAATGTCATGTTGATTTGTCTATATATAAAAACATATCGTATTGTCTTCGGGGACGTGGCGTTTTCAGAGTGTTGTGAATGGACAATCAGAGAAAAGAAGCCTTGAGTGGTCCATAACGTCTATTCTTGAAAAGCACATTTAAATCTAAGCACATAGAGAAACATATAAACTTGACACGTAAGTATGGAGTCGATGGCTCAAGATCTCATTTTTTGGGAACTAGGCCAGGGCATAACATTCAGTTTATGGGCTTTTGTGGTATCTTTCTATGTTTTTGAATTAATTCAGATGCAGTATCTTCACACACACTGCAACAGACACTTAAGACGAGCTAAGGGGGTATATTGCACAGTGGGACAGCAGCAGTCGACTGTGTGAGAGGCATGGTTACAAATGAGAGCATGCGCTTTAAATCAAAAGAGTGTAAGTATGTCGAAAAGGGTCTCCAGACAACTTAGATCTTTAGGCTGCTAAAGACTCAAGAACATTATTGTTTTTTCACTAGAGCCTAAGATAGTACATGTAGACAGGAGGTTTAATAAATGTTGATGATACATGTTCAAGTTACTGTATTACAAGCTGTAGCAAAGCATTTCAGAGTGGCTCAATGTGGCACACAACTGAAGCGATAAAAAGGGATATAGATGAATGTGATGTTTTATCTGAGTTATGTTGTCCGATTGCACAAGGTGGGCCCAAAAGTATTGTTTAAGGTTGCTGCAAAAGATATTCTTTCTGGTTCCCAAAATGTAAGTTGAACCTACAGGAAAGCAGAGCAAGATAGTGTCTTTTGCCTTTAGGTAAGTGGTTTATGAATTACGCATTTCAATGCACAAGCATGTTCTGCATTAATTTTGACTTCCATTGTGATTAAACCTGAATTTGTACTGGAGAACTGGTTGGATCACATGAGTTTGGGTGATCTTTTCATGTGTCACACCAGTTAAACTGCCAAGCACCAGAAGGGGTGATTGAATGGACATGAAATGTTATTATCTATCCTGCTTGTGTTTCTTCTATTAGACGTGATAGCGTCCTTGAGGTTCGTGTAGGTAGTCTGATCTACCGTGGCGACATTGGCTTGAGGCTACAATGGCATGATCGTCCTGTTCTTGAAGTTTGGAGGGGGTGCCAAGGCAGGAAATTCATGCTCACTGAACGGAGTGTCATTATTCGTGATCACATTCCCCAGGATGCCCCAGGTTGCAAACATCTATTGAGAGCAGGAATGACACATCCAGCCCCAGCTGAACAAAATTACTTGGCAGATGGATTACAACTGTGACATATTTCTAAATCAAAGTGGATCAAAGAAATGAATGGCCATGTTGTACCAGATGCCTTTGGCAATGGAGAAAGTTTGACTTTGTTGACTTCTGAGAGTGTGTCTTCAAGCATTTGGTCAAGCAGGAGGAACCAGAATAATCCTCTTGGGGCTGTTTTTGTTGCCTCAATGACACTCATGAACTGCTACTGACAGTTCATCCTTCACCTATTTTATGCTGTAGGCTACATTTGTATTCCGCTATGAGATACTTCAAGAAGCCAAAGTACTAGGGAAGATTACAAATGCAACTGCAATAGCACAAGCCTTAGTTAGGTTTGATTTCTGACCAATTAGTGGCCCAATGAACTGTGGTTTTACAAAAAAAGAATGGCTCTTGACTTTTTCCTGGCTGCCAAAGGTAGAGCTGAAGGCAAAGAATGCTGTCCTTTGATTCCATCTCTGTAAGCATATATGAACAGACTGATCATATAAGTGAAAGTTTAAAGTCTTACACCCTCAACAACACAGCGCCTTTCAAAAGAGTTAGGTCAAGCTGGTAAAGCATTTTTGGAGGTTGTGGCTTAAAGATCATTGAATATGTACTGGCCACTCTGATTGTCATTGAGCTGATCTTCGTTCTTGTCTGACTCTGTACTGCCTCCATTTCAAGTCTTACTAGAGGCAAGGGTACGTCCATGGTTACGCCCCCATCGTACCCTTTAAGAACGCGGGATGATAAAGAGGATTATTATGATGTAGAGTGTGATTATGGATCTTTGTGATGGTATGAACTAGACATGAAGCTGAAGAAAATCGCCTAATGTCCATTGAAATGTGTTAACAATTGCATAATCAATAGCACAAGAGGAAGCGATTGTGGAATAATAATATTTGTTAGAGTAACTGCAACTTGCTTCAGCCATTATTCCAGCTCAACTCTAATTAATGGCTAAAGGAAGTGCCCGTCTTTCATGTTTTAAGCCTCTTTTTCACATCTTGGTTCCCGAGATGAGAAACTGCTGACTAGCTTACTCAGCAAAATATTCCCATACTTTTTGTAATCTGAAGGTTATCTTCTTCCTTCCTCATGATCTGAGTCTTCCGACCCCGGAAGGTTCCCTTTGTTTAAATGTATTAAGTGTTGCAGACCTATGTGTATGACCCTATAAATGTGTGCCTTGGCTTTGCCTGTTGCGCTTGTTTCATGGGGAACTGTCTGGCCGATTGATTCTTCTGTGATTCACAAACTGTTCCCTTTTTTAAATAAACCCTCTCAGACTTTCATTGGCCTGTGAGCAGAGTTTCTTTAACAAGGGAAAGGGGAAGAAGGACACCTTATCAGAAGAGCCTCGGTTCTTTACATTGTGCTCTACAAAAAAGAGAAATTATAAGGATGTCTTTGTTGCCCTTATATTGTTGACAATGTTTCGACCCCTAAAGAAATGAATGGGTGAGCCTATGTGCCGGCTGCCTGGAAACAGGCCAAGATTCTCCCACTCCTAAAAAAGCCTTCCTTAGACCCACTTGTTCCAGGGAACTATCGTCCTATCTCCCTCCTGCCTGCCTTAGCCAAAGTCTGCGAGAAGGTTGTTACAAAGCAACTCAATGATTTTGTAGAAAGTGCTGAACTCCTACACCCGGCCCAGTCAGGGTTTAGAGCCGCCCACAGTACGGAGTCCGCTTTGATTGAAATTTCTGAGGCAATTCGGGAGTGTTTGGATGCCGGAGGTAGGGCAGCCCTGATCCTCCTGGACCTGTCGGCAGCGTTCGACACGGTCCCTCACTCAGGACTTCTTAATCGTCTTGCTGAGATCGGGGTCTCTGGCTCAGCCTGGTCCTGGGTGAGTTCTTTTTTGGAGGGTCGTACCCAGCAGGTCTGGCTGCCCCCGTCTGCATCTAAGCCCTTAACAGTTACTACAGGGGTCCCTCAGGGATCATCCCCTAGCCCCCTGCTATTCAATGTGTACGTGACTCCTCTAATATATTTAGCAGAAAAATTGGGGGCTAAAATTATAGCTTATGCGGACGATACGCAGCTGCTGTTCACTTGGGAGAGGAATGCCAGCTCGGTATCGGCGGCTAAGTTCTGTTTGTCTTCCATTTTTAAATGGCTTGCTTCCGCCCAGCTTAAGTGCAATGAGAAGAAGTCAGAGATTCTCCTTTTTGGAAAATTTCCCCCGCTGTTCAGGGAGTCTCTCTGGCCCTCTGACTCTCCCTTGCCTGTCTCGATTGGGAAGCCAGCGAAGAACTTAGGGGTTTGGTTCGAGGAGAATTTCTCCTTTAATACACAAATTAAGAAACTTGCTGGCACGTGCTTTGCCCTCTTAAAAACCCTTAGAAAATTTCTCCCGCTGCTCCCTAGGGCCGCAAAAGAGACTGTAGTCCGGGCCCTTATCTTATCACGGCTGGACTACGCCAACGGTCTATATGCAGGCATATCGGGCCTCTTACTGAATAGGCTTCAGGTGGTCCAAAATGCCGCAGCTAGACTTTTGTTGGACCTGCCGATTAGAAGCAGCGTGAGGAACCACTTGCGTGGGCTACACTGGCTGCCAGTGACGGCAAGGATAAAATTTCAAATATTAACAATTACTCACCGGGCTCTTCACGACCAGGGACCGTCTTACCTAAAAACGGTTCTCCTTCTACGAGCCTAAGAGACAGCTGCGCTCCTCTTCTCAACTTCTGGCTTCTGTTCCTCACTTTAAATGCCAGAGGCTGGGCGGCAGCTCTCTCGCAAGGAAAGCAGCATTGGCTTGGAATACTCTTCCTTTTGGTCTACGGAATACCAAGGACCATCTGGCTTTCAGGAAATTACTAAAAACCTACCTTTTTGCCTGAACATTACTTTACTACCCCTCTCTAGGTTCCGCGCCGGGACACTCTCGAGTATCTGTGCGCGTTATAAAATAAAATAACATAACATAACATAACATATGGGAATCATATGTCTCTGTGTTGAATCAGAGACATAGGTACAATTTTTTGCATATCATGATTGTTCTCCAAGAATTGTGATACATGGTCAAGAGGCAGAAAAGAACTGGAACTCCCATAGAGGTAATGAATATCCAAAAGAGAAAGGAAGGAGCTAAATCAGGGAGGTCAGAATGAAGGTCAAAGAGTGAGAATCCCTATCTGAGCGAACACACATAGGCAGAGGAACTTACGGATCATGCAGATAAGGTCATGTAAAGTCTAAGTTGGGGAGAATGGCCCAGGGGTTCAGAGGCATACCTATAGGAGTACTGGAATACATTAAGCTGGGAAAGAACAAAGAGGCAATCAATGAGTGGAGAAAAGGAAGGAACTTATTTCGTGGTAAAAGCAAATGTATCTGCACCAAGGAGGTAGCCCATGAGAACACCGCAAAGGTGTGAAGGGAGGAGAACAGGTGAGGCACATCTAAGAACCAGAAAGCCTCAAGTGGGCTACATATACAAGAAGTCACAAATAAAAAAGGTACAGGAAGAGAAGAGACTAAGAGCGCCTGCAGAATTCAAAAGACTGTACGCAGGGGCTCGAGTCAGGAGCAGAAATTCCATTTCTGGGGAGGGGTTGGTGGGGGTTCTGATAACAGGTCAAAAAAAGTGCACAAGCAAAAATCATCAGGAAGGCTCAGAGATGAGCAAAAACGCTGACATTTATATATAACTTATCACAGTGGAGACACCAGCTCAGGACCCGGACACGATGTAAATATGCGACAAAGGCTAGGAAGCAGAGTATCAGGAACCTATGGGGGAGTGCTTGTGGGGGAAGTTGGACGGGTAAAGGGAAAAGGGGAAGGAGAAGGGGAAGAAGGTAGGAAAGATATGAGAAGGGCCATAAAAGGAAAAGGAAGATGGAAGTCAGGGAGCTAAAAAGTCAAAAGAGGAAAGAAAACGAGTAAGAATTCAATATAACGTGATTCAGTCAGGAATAAAACAATCACACTGTCCAGAATAGGTTCCCATTGTGAAATTGTGATCTGGAAGAATTTACATGTAGATCATAGAATGTCATTCTTCCATAGTATTTAAAGCATTTGTTACATCGCATGATCCATTGGCATTAACATTTATTCAGTATTAGCTGCAAGTTTGCACCCCTAGGCGGTAATGTGATATGATCTATAACCTGCCACCTATAATAAAAGCTGTCTATTTGTGGTTAAAGGCAGTGTGTTGCGATTCCAATGGGGCACTGTCCACGCGGCATTGAATTCTGCGCTTGTGTTGTATGACACGTTGTTTGTCTCTCTGTGTGGTCTGGCCAATGGAGATAAGATGACAGGACCATCAAATGGCATGTATGACATTAGATGAGTTACAATTACTGTATTGCCCGAAGGTAGGAGTAGTGGTGCTATGTTTGAATATCTTGGTGTCTGTAGTTTGGCACTGTTATTGCATAGAACACATTTGAACTATTAGCACATTATCCCCAACAAAAACACACATTTCTCAAATATTGGCAGACATACCTGCATTCTCTGGCAAACAAACAATTCGAATCAGATGACACTCAAATGCTGCAAATATTTCAAAAGAGTACTAAACTTAATTGTTAAATCATGTCATTTTGAAAAACATAAAAGCAACGTGTAATACGGCCCTTCATTTGTATCACTAGAACCCCTTGATGGCGATATAGGCTCTTATTACAGAGTTCCAAGCTTACGCCTATGCGCAGTCATCATTTTCAAGTGTTTGGCTCGTTCACAAACATTTTCGACTTGCACACATATGGTAAAAAGCGTTGTTAGTGCATGGAATTTACAATGAATGCAGACTTCTGCTATGCTTTCCTATGCTTATTACTCAGTGCACTGAATAAAATACCTCCGCATCCTACATTCTCCCTGTGATTTGAAGAGCAGCTGCGCATTCTGCCACTTCCACAGCAGCACTTGCACCTGAGCCTTTCAAGTGCCAGTTAGATGAAAAGGGATGTGTGCTTTTTGTAACGTAAAATGTTCATGAATTGCCCCTCATTGAAGACCGTGCAAGCATTCACTCATGTGCACTGGATTTCCTAACCACAATGCTCCAATCCTTCCCTGCCAATGGCTGCTGGTCAGAGTTCAAACTCACAGGCGACTGGTCCAGTGCATACACCCTGCCCTGCACCCATGGAGTGCATGCATAACATTCAAGTGCGCCTCACCTTCTGTGACTTAGAAGTAAAGTATGCATGTGTAAGCGAAGATTACTTCCTGGCCTAGGAGTGGCTTACAGTTTGAGAAAGCATTCTGCATCAGGGCTGTATACGTGTAGTAAGGATTCGCCTCCTCAGAAACACTCCAGTCTTGGCATGAAGGATCTAGTGAATTCATCCATTGAACCCTAAGTAGGAAGAATGATCAACTGCAGCACATATCTAGGAGTACTCACTCCGTATCTTGGTTTCCATCTCCCTCCGGTCACGGAAGAGCTGTTTGTGCCGCTGGCGGGCATTCTTGTACAGCTCTCGCTGCTGAGACTTCTCCACCTGCAGCTCCCGGATCCTCAGCTGAAGGCCTTCCAGGGCTTTGTTGGTGAAGACCAGAGATGCGGAGAGATCTTTTGGGATCTCACCGCTGATTACGTGTTCAACCTGAAAATGTCAAAAAGCAAATGAGTCTCGGCCTCACAATGCCAAGGAACTCTGCCTCCAGCTTGTCTTCTCCACCAACTATAAAGGGAATGAAGGCCATTTTTGCAATTCCGCCAGGCAGTGTATACTGACATCGGTTACATTGTGATAAATGCTTTTTTTTTTTTCTGCAAGTCACCGCAAATGACTTCTTTGCACTGTTTTTTTGGTGCAACAGTGCTGGAAAATTACCGACCACTGCTGTTACGTATATAACCTAGGATTTTATTATGTTTTGAATGAGTAAAGAAATACCACACTTTTATCCCCTTTACACATATATAACTTGTAAGAATGAAAATGCCAACTTTATGCATCATGTTATGAGTGTATCCTACACCTTTGAGAAGTGAAACAGTCACCTCCTGGGTGGTCTTAGCTCACTCACCTGGGTTGGTAGCTCTAACAATATTGACCCAGAGCTCTTCATGAAATAACTGCCCACCACTCCTGGTTCTGCCCAAACCTTTCCATCCTCTTCACCTCCCAGGGCGAAACTGACACAGAGGGCCCTGGGAAATCCATCTGCAGGGTACGGGGGCCTGGCATTGGACAGGTCATATGGTCATTTTGTCTCAGGCATGGATGCTACCAGAATATCTGAGCAAAACTTTGTGCAACAGGAATATTGTTTCCTCCATGTTGCTTATAAAACTAACACACCACTGGAGTTCATAATAGACAATCTGCACCCAATTGGACAATATTTTTGTGAAACGGTGTTTAGGATATAACAGGCCCAATTCATAGACGGCCTTTTGTAGTCCATAAACTAGTACTACTGACGTACTACAAAATGCAATTCACAAAACTACAGCCAGAGGCATCCTCCTTCGCATCTCCTGTCTTTTCGTGAAGTGATCTTTGCACACGTAGATATAGGATTTAGTAGTATATGTGGGAGGGACCCGGGAGAGTGGATGAAAAAATACTACTAAATGGGAGAAGTTAGGGAAATCTAAGGGGGGGGGGGGGGTGGGGGGAGTTGGAAGGGTCAAGCACCGCCCATGCATAATCACTGGTACTGAAACACACTGCCATAGACATTGGACGGAGGCAGGAGATAAAATAAGGCCGCAAAGGAAGTAATGTGAAATAAATTAAATTAGTTTGGCCTTATATATATTTACATACTTATATATATACATATACGTCATAGTAATTAAATTAGTGTGACCTTATATATATCTATATATATATATATATATATATATATATATTCACTGAAAAAACCATAGGTTTCAGGCACGTTATAGTTAGAAATTAGCATTTAAAAAACCATTGAAATTCACAAAAAAAAAACATAGGTTTCAGGCACGTTATAGTTAGAAATTAGCATTTAAAAAACCTTAGAAATTCACTGAAAAAACCATAGGTTTTAGGGACAGTTATAGTTAGTTGGACATTGCACTCGTACAAAACCCGTGAAATTCCCCCGTTATAGTTAGTTCAGCTAACTATAACTCGCGCCCCGCAATGCACTGCTGATGACGTCACATATTACATCACTCATGACATGGTCAGTGACATCACTGATGACATCACTGATGACATCTCAAATGACATCACTGATGACATCACTGATGACATCATCCATGTGATAATTTCATGCATCTTCTCACACCCTAATATAACTTTTGATAGACCCACTCTAAATTACAGACTGCCAATCTCAAAACCATAGACACTCCAACACCAATAACTACATACCCACTCACTGATTCTTAGGTCTACACACACATCCACTCACTCACCTGTACAGTCACTCATACTTACGGTCACTCAGTACAGGACTATCATATGCACTCATACACCTACATAGACACTCACACACCGCCACTCATCCATAGAGGTACTCACACACCTAGTCAGTCATGCAAATAATTAATCACACTGCCATTTACTCACCTATACAGTTATACACACACCAGCTCACTTACTCATACAAATACTAGCACATTCTTACGCTCTTATACAATCACTGATACAAGCACACACTCATCCATACAGTCACTCTCACAATCACACACTCTCGCTTATAGCTATTTATATACTCCAACACACATATATACTGCCTTTCACATATGTAGTTACTCACACATGTACCACTGGGACATACATTCACTCACTAACACACTCTTACACACACTTACCCACCCATACAGTCTATCACAGATGCACTCTTGAAACCATCCACCCAGTGAATCACCCACTCACACATCTATGCACAGAGTCGCACACACCCCACCCACACAAACACTCAGGCACCCATACAGATACTCAGACAACCAATCAATAACTCATATAGACACTCATGTAGCTATTCACAAACCCATGCAGCCACTTACACAGCAACAGACAGACGGATACAGACATTCACCCAGTTTAGTCACTAACCCATGCATTCAGTAAGATACGTCTAATCACTCACTTATAGAGTTAGTCACGCACCTACTAAATCATCCATACAGACACTTATACACCCACTCATTCTTCAATACGCCTTTCCCTATATATATTAAAAATATTTAAACTTTACAGAAACACACAGTCACTGGATGATGTCATCAGTGATGTCATCAGTGATGTCACTGACCATGTCATGAGTGATGTAATATGTGACGTCATCAGCAGTGCATTGCGGGCGCGAGTTATAGTTAGCTGAACTAACTATAACGGGGAATTTCACTGGTTTTGTACGAGTGCAATGTCCAACTAACTATAACTGTCCCTAAAATCTATGGTTTTTTCAGTGAATTTCTAAGGTTTTTTAAATGCTAATTTCTAACTATAACGTGCCTGAAACCTATGGTTTTTTCAGTGAATATATATATATATATATTCACTGAAAAAACCATAGGTTTTAGGGACAGTCCAATATCCAAAGCAGTTTGCTATGACAGGACGGGAGCCGCGAGGCTCCCGTCCTGTCATAGCAAACTACAGTGTCCCGGGGGTAGGCACCCGGGACACTGCAGGAGCCGGCCCTGGGGGTGGTGGTCCCCAGGGCCATCAAGGGCTCCAGGAGGGGGCCGCGCAGCCCCCTCCCAACTTATTCAAAGCCCCGGGGAGGTGGTGGTCCCCGGGGCTCTGGGGGTCCGTAACGGACCCCATATTTAAATCTTTAGTGCCCCGGGGAGGTGGCGGTCCCCGAGGCGTGTGGGGGGGCTGGAGCCCCCCCCCACACAGGCGATTAAAATTTTAAAAAAGAAGCCCCGGGGGGTGGCGGTCCCCGGGGCTGCGGGAGGGCACAGTGCCCTCCCGCACCATTTTTATTAGAAAGCCCCGGGGGGTGGCGGTCCCCGGGGCATGGGGGGCCTTAGAGGCCCCCCCATTAACTATAAACCCAACCCCCGCATGCCCCCGGGACTTGGCCCACCCGGGGGCAAAATAGCATCAAAGCGCGGGAGACCGCGCTTCGTTTTTTTTTTTTTACGGCGGGATTCGCGCACCCTAAGCGCATCTTGCCGATTTTTAAAAAAAAAAATGCTTTTTATCTGCCCAGGGGGTCCTTGTGGGACTCCCTGAGCAGACCTAGGGGGTCAGGGTGTTTCTACCCTGCCCCCTTTGTGCGTTTTGCGCACTTGTTTCTCTGCCTCGGTTCTACCGAGGGACAAAATGGCTGCCAACACTTCCTGATTTGGAGTGTTGACAGCCAATTAGCATGCAGCTCGTGATCGGGAGGGTATGCGGACCCTACGCGGCCATAGATATATATGTGATTTTACTTTTGATTTTCTCAGCAACTACTGAATGGATTTACACCATTTAACAAAAAGGGTTCTTTCTGAACCAAGAACTACCTCTTTGCCAAATTTGGTGTAATTCCGTTCAGCAGTTCGGGCTGTAGCCGTGGCTAAAGTTTCCTATGGGAAAATGAATGGGGAAAACACGTTTTGGGACCCCCCTTTTTTCTCGGCCCCTGCTTGACGAATCACCCTGAGACTTTCAGGATAGGAGCGGACCGGAGCGGGCCATAAAGTTTGAAAATTTCGCGAAGATTCGTCAACCGACGCAAGAGTTTTTTCAAATAGAATGTTGCGGATTTCCTATGGAAAATAGGTCCTAACTATAACTATCTACTGGCGACCGCCAGTAGATTATATATATATATACAAGCTCCGAAACGCGTAAGGCTTTTAATTTTTCCAAAGGAAAGCGAATCCTGTTGCCTTCACGAATCCCGAGCAGTGTTCCTCTTCGAAACCGAGCACTCTCGAGTGCTCTTTGTATTGAAAATATATATATATATATATATATATATATATATATATATATATATATATATAGTCAAACTAATTTAATTTATTTAATGTATATGTATTTATATACCTATATATATACACACATACTTATATATATACATATACACATACGTACATACATACATATTGAAAGAAACAAAGGTTAATGTGAAGTTATAGTTAGCTCAAAACTTAACGTTTTAACATAAAAACCCAGTGAAATTCACCAGTTATAGTTATTTCTAGTAACTATAACTCGTGCTCTGAGGTAAGTATAACTTGCGTTGTTATTTCAAATGCTGCATTGATGTTATCAATGATGTTATAGAATATGTCATGAGTGATGTAATATGTGGGGTAATTAGCTGTGCATGGTGAGGGTGCAAATTACAGTTACCTTAGGGCATGAGTTATAGTTACTAGAGATAACTTTAACAGGTGAATTTCTGTGTTTTTTTTTTGTTTAAAACATGACGTTGTTGCTGAAATTTTCACCCAACTAAAACGTCACTTTAACGTTTGATTCTTTTTCAGTGAATTTCTAGAGTTTTCTTAGAGTAAAGCACTGCGGTTAGGGCCTGTGTCCAACCCCTGCTGGCAGCCAAACCTGAGGAGCACACGGCCTTTGGCCTTGCACACTGTTTGCTTGGTGCAGCCACCCCTCCCAAAGATCATTTTAGGCCCCGGGGACCCCACTCCCTGTGGCCTATTTTCCGTTTAAGGGGAGGGTCGCACACGGCCCCCCTTCCTCAGCCACTTTGGGCTCTGTAGATCGCATCCTCCAGTGCCTTTGATTTTATGTAAAGGGTAAGGAGGCCACACGTCCCCCCACCTCAAGTCAATAGTGGCCCCGGGGCCAAAAGATATTTGAAAAGTGTAGGGGACACGCAGCCCACCTCTCTGCACCACAAGGGGCCCCAGGTACCTCATTCTCCAGGGTCTGTAAGGGGAGGGGTTGCACAGCCCACCTTCCTGAGCCAAGAGTGACCCCGGGGGACCCTATCCCCCATGGCCAAAACAGATCTTTTAAGGGCAGAGGGGCCCGCAACCCCCCTCCCTTAACCAATATGGGCCCAGAGCACCCCTTTTTTTTTATAAAGTGGAGGGGGGTGTACAACTCCCCTCCCAAGCCCATCCCCTGGGGGCAACAATGTATATTTTAAAAGCGGAGAGAGGAGCGCAACCACTATGGGCCACGGAGATCTCATCTCCTTGGCCTTCTTTTTTTTTTTTTTATTAAGGGGAGTGGGGGCACTGGATCCCCCTCCCGAGCCCATAGTGGCCCCAGTACCCCATCCCCTATGGCCTCAGGTCCTTGTGGGTAGGTGCACAGGTGCCCACCCTTGCACTCAGCAAAAATGCGTTGGGGGCCAAAGGAGAAGCCTTCCCCACCCGCTTTCCAGGGAGCACACATATGTTTCCCTACCTGTGCTATTGTGGGCAGGGAAACTACTGTGTTCAGAATGTGGGCTTCCCTGGACATAGTAATTGAGCAGGCCCCCCGCTTCTCTTCAAACTTAGATCAGCCCTGGGGCATGGGGTACTCAGGGCCTATTAGGGCTCGGCGAGGAGGGGCCGCATGCACTCTCCCCCTATTTAAGTGATGAGCCTGGGAGATGGGGTCCTCAGGGCCCATTCGTGGCTTGTAGAGGGGGGCTGAGTGCCTCCCTCCCCTAATACGTTTTTAAGCACCAGGGGATGGAGGCAGTAATGGCCCTATTGAGGGGGGCCGTGTGTCCCACTCACTTTTGTTTATACTTTGGCCATTGGAGATGGGGTCCCCGGGGCATCAATGAGGCTTGGTGATGGGGGCTACGTGCCCCCACTTTTGTAATTCACTGCAGCCGCCGGCCATATATATATTGTTTTTTGGCATGCTGCAATCCTGTGGGAGACCAGTGGGATGCTCAAGAGATCGCAGCGCTTTTGTTTATACTTTGGCCCCAGGAGATTAGGTCCCCAGGCCTTGATTAGGCTCTGGGAGGTGGGGCTACACCCCCCCCCCCCACTTTTGTAATTCACTGCGGAACCCATCCATTTAATATATTTTTTTTTCATGCTGCGATCCCGCTGGAGCCCAGTGGGACTCCTGAGGGATCACAGCATTTAAAAAGAAAAATATATATATTAACACAACTCCACCTATTCTTGAAAAATTGGGAACGGACACTGATTTTTCCTGCTCACAAAAGTTTATTTAACAATGCTGATATGACGTGTTACGGCCGGTCCTGGCCTTGATCACATGGTTTTTTAAAATTCTATTTGCTAACTATAACATCCCTGTAACCTTTGGTTTTTTCAGCGAATATATATATATATGGGAATAAAACGCTCTGTTTTCTTTTTGCTGCTGCAAGTTACGGGGTGCTCCGTCTCCGCATTACTGAGGCCGCCCTGCAGGGTTGTAGGCTCCCTAGAAGTCGGAGGTGTTGTGTTTGATATATATATATCACATATATATATATATATATATCACACCGTGATCAAGGCATTTGAAATGCCGAAACGCGTAGGTTTATCGTCTGTAAATGCCGAAAGGATTTATTGATGCAACACGCCTAAGAAAATAAAAAAATTGCAAAAGAACCTGTGAGGAGTGCGGCCCGTCTTTCTGGGAAACCAGGATTTTGTGATATGAATAGCGGTTTTGGTTTCAACCGCAGGAGTAACGCACCGCATATGAGCGCCACAAAAGCTGATGACAAGGAAACCGTTTTGTTGGATATATATATATATATATATATGTTCCCATCTTCGTCCCACTCTTGAGGACGCACTCACTGCAATTTCATTCTACTGAATGTTCATTTCAGGGGAAACCGGCATATATTTTCCCAAACAGTGTTGTCCTGCCTGACGCGTTTCAGAGCCCCAAGCTCCTTAATCATAGGTGACTGAAAAATGTGCAGATGCACTACAAAGGCAGTTTTTATTTGCATGCTTTCAAGTTTAATTACCCTCTAATGGGTTTCACAAGTGATTATTTTTCGCTAAGCATGATGGAATTTGTAGTGTTTATACAATTCTTACCCTCCAGTGGGTTCTGCGCAGTTACAGTCTTTAATTATTGTTCATCTCAGCCCTCCATTGGGCCTCAGAAAAATCCATGCACGGTTTATTTTTCTTCAAATTGCTGTGCCACATCCCGGTTTGGCATATTTCCACTCCTGTGGCCCCATGTCAAGTTCAATGGTGGTGCAGTCCTCCACGGCTGGAACTGCCGTGATTCCAATCCAATCCATACAAGCTTTATTCGACATATTAGCCATAAAAGCACAATACAAAAATATTTCATAAAACACCGAATAGGATATAATACAAAGCCTGAATGGGGAAATAAATTAAGCCAGAATAAAAACTATTATGATAAAAACATTTAAAAATCCAATAAAAACTTTGATAATAAAAATCATCAACGTTTTTTAAGTTCCATTTTAAAAGGGGTACAAATGTCAGGCCACAATTGGTTAGTGCAGACACTTGGGGGCCTATTACGATGGCGGTCGGATGACCGCCGCCCGACCTGCGGCAGACATCCGCCGCGATTGCAAGCCAGAAAACCGCGGGTCAGATTAGGATGGCGGTGGTGACCGCGGCGGTGGGAAATTCCGACCACCGCTTTTCCGCCGGTTGCCATCCGCACTCCTGCCCTGCGGACGGAGAAGGACCGGGATAATGGTGGCGGTGCAGGGCAGGCTCCGCCGGCACGATTATGATGCCGGCGGTAGCCAGCCTTTCCTCAGCGGTCAGACCGCCATGGAAAGGCATGCAGTGATTGTCTTCCGGGGCCCCGTTGCGGGCCCCCAATGTTTTGTGGGGGGTGTGGGTGCACTGGGGGGGTACCCATGGTCCCCCCTTACATGTCCCTGTACCAGGTGGCAGGCACTGTGCAGTGCCTGCCACGCAGTGCAGGGAAATGCAGGACATGCTCATTTGGACATCGCTGCGGTGCTGTGGGCAGCAGCAACTGCCGCAATGTTAAGGCCCGCGATCCGACCGCCGCGGTCGGATTTCGAGCAAGGAACATCCTAATGCGACCGGCGGTTAGGTCGCGGGCCTTGCGGGCGGTCTTTTCCCGTTACCATGGCGGTCGGGGAGGTTTTCCAACCGCCATCGTAATAGGCCCCTTGGTTCTGCCTATTATCTACTACGTTTGCTGGATAGATTATATCTTTCCTCATTCATATGCAGGTACACAAAACCTAATTCAACCTTATTTCGAGCGAAGGGAATATGATCTTATGGCCCACGACCACCCCAAAAATTTTGCCAGCACTATAACAATGGGAGTAGACGTGTCAGTACGTAATATTCTTTCTGCTTCATTGCACCTTCTGGTTCCTAATAGTTTGCAAATTGGTGCCAGCCAGGCACAACATGGGGCGACACATCCTGCACAGGCGAACAATAGGTGGGCCAACGTCTATTTGCTAGCCTGGCGTACAGGGCACAAATTATCACCAGATTTAGCCCATCTACCAGTGAAAGCTCTTAATGGCAATGAGCCCACCCTGAACTGGAAGTGTAACTTCCGGTCATGCGGTTTTGTAATTAAACCCCAATATGGCTCTAGACTGGGGGTTAATTTAATTTCCAGGAAAATTCCAGTTAGAGAAGACGACTCACTGTTTCTCAATGTATTGTACATTACCATTTCCCAGTATTTTTCTTTTAAAATCTTTTTCGTGGGAAAGGGGGAACTTGTTGGATCATTCCACAGTGCTATCATGCCAATGCTTCATAAAGTGTCTCTGACCTCCCGTAGCCATTTTATTTGATGAAAATTGTCTGCCTTTATAATATCTTTAAAGCCAGCAGCATACGATGCCAATTCTGGGGTGGTCCAAATTCTTTGCCAGTATAAAATAGGGCGTAGTTTTGCTATGTCTGCAACTGATTTCCTACCCAGGTCATACAGTAATGGACACATTGGGGTGCTCTGTGGGAGATTGGTGATTTTTCTTAAGAACCTGTTTTCAACTTTAGTGAGCTTAGACAGGTTCTCACAACCCCATAGCTCTGACCCATAGAGGGCTGAGCTGATGACTTTCATGTTGTATATCTGGAGTACCGGACTGATTGGCTTTGAGAATGAGGTGTTATGTTCAGAGTATAGCACTCCCGACAGTTGCCGGTGCTTTAAGGTTGCCAGATCAATTTGATGATTCCATTTCAAGTCATCCTGAATATTGACCCCTAGGTAGGTAAACTCATTGACTTGCTCTAGCAGACGGTCATTCATTTGGATACCCCCTTTGAATGCTCTGTACGGGTTAAAAGACATAAGTTTAATTTTCGACACATTAACTTCCAAGCCCCGTTTGGAGCAAAACTCCTCAAAAATTGACAGGGCTCGTTGGAGACCACTCGGGGTCTTGGAAATGATTAATGTGTCATCTGCGAACACTAATATAGGGATTTTTTCACCTGCTAATGTTGGGGCATCAGTGGCGATAGATCCCATAGAGTTCACTATTCCGTTGATAAACAAGGAGAATAGTGTGGGTGCCATCACGCAGCCTTGGCGCACGCCTCTCTCAATTGGAAAGGGACTAGTGAAATTGCCCTGCGGACCCCACCGAATTTTGGCATTGTTATTCTCGTGCAGTCTAATGATAATGGTTAGTAATTCGGATGGCATCCCCATTTCTTGCAGAGTCACCCATAATTTGGTACGGGGAACAAGATCGAATGCTGACTTGAGGTCAACAAAGGCAGCATACAAGCTACCCTTACCCAGAACCACCGTTTTCCAATGTAACAAGACAAACTGGAACACCTGGTCAATGGTGCTGGTAAAGGCCCGGAAGCCGGCTTGCAGTGGGGATGAAATACTATGTTCTTCAATCCACTCTTGGACCTTGTTGAGAACTAGCCTCCCCATTACCTTCTGCAAGGAGTCTATTAGGCTGACGGGCCTATAGTTTCCTGGGTGAGATTTGTCCCCGTTTTTAAAAACCGGTATAATTTCAGCCCCTTTCCATGAGTCGGAGACTGGCGCACCCTTGGCAATAGCATTAGCCAACAGGAGAATATACCGGCACCATCTTGCCTTATCGTGAAGGAATACGTCCCCAGGGATACCGTCTGGGCCTGGTGCTTTCCCGACAGATAGTGATCTAAGTGCTACATCGACGTCAGCCCTGCTAAAGGCCTCGTCTAGATAAAACAAATAAGTAATCTCGCACAAATCTTCCTCAGATAAACCCAGGGCATATTGGGGTTTAAAATGATTAACCCAATCTTCCTGTGATACATGATTTTGTGGCTGTTGGGGTTGCCCTCCTCGGTCCCATTTTAATATATTCCAAAAGTGCTTGGAGTTACTCGAGGCGCAAGCCTCTCTAAGGTCCTGCCATCTTTTGTCATCCCAGATTTTCTTGGCCTTTATCTGGGTACTCCTATAGTTATGCCTAGCTGCTCGCACTGCTACTGGATCACCTGCTTTGATAGTTAGCCCTAGTGTTACACGTGCCACTCTACATTCCTTGTTAAACCAATGTCCGGCTTTCCGGTTTACAGCCTTTTAAGGCTTGACCTGCTTAATAAAGTATGTACGCAAAAGGGCAAAGAATTTGTTATGGATATAGATGGAAATCTCGGGAGCCGCTATGTTTGCTGCACTAGCCTCAAGCTCTGTTAAGGCACAGTCCATATCCTCAGTGATACTAGCTAGGAGTTCGGGCATCTCTAGTATCTTCACCCATTTTAAGCGTCTCATATCATTAGTGGGGACGATATCGCATGAGGACAGTTCATTTCCTAATTGGGCAGGTACCTTATGTCTTGATAGTTCCAGGGTCACACACAGGGGGTTATGATCGCTTTCAAGCCGGTCCCTATCATATCTCCAAGGGCGTGCCATAGTTTCAAGCTAATTAGTATATAATCTATTCGACTAGCACTATGCCAGTTGTTAAATGTGTTAGCCCGGAGTCTATCTGATGGCGATCTTCCGTTTGCTGCCCGCAAAACCTTTTCCAGACAGATAGAATTAATTTGGATGGCCACATCCGTCCACTTTTTTATAGGTTCAAGCTCCAACTTTGGGATGCCCCACTTGGCATCTTCCTCTTCTGCAAAATAACACTCCTCATTTACAAGGGGCTCAAACGACGAGTTAAAGTCGCCCGCGACTAGGACATTGGATTCTTCTGAATATAGGTCAAGAAGATCGTCGAGAGCCGCTAAAACTTCCGACTTCGTCCCTCTAGTTCCTCTCACGTAGACATTATAAATGTCTATGTTCCCTTGCGAGCCCAAGGTCAATCTAATTGCCTGGATGTCGTAACTCTGGGTCGAGAGCACCTGGATGTTAAAGCCTAATTCCTGCCGCACCCAAATTGTCAATCCCCCTGATGGACGCCCTTTTGCTCCTCTAATGGCTGGGATGTAATAATTTAAATAGCCTGGGCAGAGGAGGGGAACCTCTGCCCAGGTTTCCTGAAAGAGGCAGATGTCATAGCACTGGATAAAGGCATGCCACTCGGGAGAAGTGGTCTTCGAACTCAACCCTGCGATGTTCCAGGACAACAGGGAATCCCTTAGGGGAGTTGGGCAAGGTGACGATGGCCCACTGGATCTAATAGAAGATATGCAGCCTACCTCCATCGGGCCATCTATCAAAGATGGAGATGCAGATGTGATCTTCAGAGATCCGGCCGGACCTGTATTAAACAGCTTGGTACTGGGAGGGCTACCCCTGATGATGGAGCTGGCTATAGGGGATCCTTGTTGCTTTTGGAGCGGCACTCTCTTGAGTCAGTCATTAGTGTCCAAAGTGGAGCTTTCCAGCTGGCTGGTGAGCGACTGCCTGGGGGAATGTGTAATCTGGCTACTCGGAGGAGATCGTCTGAACTGAATGGATGACAGTCCTGGGGAACTGGTTCGAAACTCCAGAGCAAAAAGGTTTTCAGCTAGATTTGCCCTGGTCAGGGTAAGCTCAATACAGTCTAACTGATGGGCTGGAGAGGTGAGCCTGCGAGCCTTAATGATGTCTTCCCTTATCACTGAATGACATCCCCTGACATACCGTATCCAATGAATGGCTTTATTAGTCAGGGAATCCGCATTCTCTGTGCCTTTATTGATGTCATACTTGGGCACGTTCACCATAAAGATTCTATGGCTACTGGGCGGGTTGGAGGTGTTCTGTTCGAACAACCTGGTTTGGGAACTACACTGAGGATGTTGAGTTTGAGGGGGAGTGTTTCTGTTATACATTTTCTGGTCCCTCGCTGATGCTACCCTATGAGGAATATTGGGATTGCTTACAATAGGATGTGGTAGGCACTTGAACATCGGTGATGGTGTCATTAATTTATGGATCCTAGCCATACCAGAAGGAATAGGAGGGCCGTTGGAGTTAGTGTTAGTGCCCGTGGCAGGGGCAACTGATGGAATTTCGGGATTGATGGCCTGGCACCGCACTGGGAGATGACTTGCCGTGGTGTTAACTCTCCCTCTACGGGATAAATCTTTCTGTGATAGTAACATATGTACACTTAGCAAGGTGTGACAGTACAAGACGCTTAAGATCAGAAAGGTCAGCACAGTCAATCCGCCAGAGATTCTGGATAGGGGGCAGTAAATATAGTCAGTTAATCAGTACCTTAAAATCCAGGAGTCCGGGAAGGGTCCATGTGACGGACCAACTACCAGGCAGCAGGCGAAAGAGGGGTGGCCCTGCCCTGCCTCTTCCTGTTATTGACGTGCGCTTGCAGAGTGACGTTGGCGCCTCCCTGGCGCAGTGCTTCCTGGGGGCTAGAGTCCCCCTGATGGTATCAGCGGGTCGGTGGCGGCAGGTTGCGGGCTCCCCGTGATTCATGTTTCCATCTTCGTCCCACTCTCGAGGACGCACTCTTGCAGGCAGGGAAACTCAGATCCCTCCCATCCAGAGGCGGGAGCAATGCCAGCTTCCGATGCTCCCGTAATGGGGGAACGCAGGAAGCTGCGGGGGACCCGGGACTTCCTACTCCTAAAGTTAGGACTACTAACTTCTGTGAATACCGAAATGAGTAAGTTCATTCTGTGAATACCAAAATGAGTAAGTGTATTCTGTGAATACCAAAAAGTACTAACTTTACGTTTTTGACGTAAGTTAGTTCTGTTAATCAGGCCCCATGTGACATTAACAGGCCGACACAAAATTTCTGTTACACTTGTGCAATTTTTGTTATATGCATAATTTCACAATACGTAAATCACACGCAATTTCGGAAATAATGCAACAGCATAATTTCACACACTTTTTTTTCTCCTGGGGACTGGTACAGGCAAAACATATCTTGCGGAACACTTGTTTGAGCGAAAAATGTGTATTGGGAGACATTTTCTTGTTAAACAAGTTCCCTTGCCTGTATATTGAGTTACTCTTCAACCTGCAGTATATCCTTGCGTTCATTTTTTACTCATACCCCGAAGTGTATATCACACATAATTTAAAATTATTTCCTTAAAATCTCACAGATTTTTTGTTTATACAAAATGACATGATTTTGCACATCTCTAGTACATTAATTGTCTTTGGGATTTGATCTCAGTCCTATGCCCTTGACTGGGAGGTAGGTGGTCTTTGAGCCTTCGATAGTAAATCCATCCTCTTCTACATGACATGTGTTTCAGCTTCTCCCCTTCCAGTGTTTTTACTGTGTCCTGTGGGTGTCAGTAGCATGTTCTGTGCGTGGCTGAGAGAGTGGTGAATGGTATCCCACGTGGACACATGAAAGCCGTAGATGTCCATCATGGGTTGTCATCGGTTGCTGCTGCGACCCTGCTAATCCTGGTCTCAAAGTTCATGAAGGCGGCAGCAGGAACAGGAGATCTTTCCTTTCTGTAGATGTCACTCCTTGCCATTTCTCTAGTCTCTCATCAGCAAACATGAGGTGGTGGGCATTGCTAAGATATTATCAGGGGCCAAAAGATACAGAAGGTTGCTTTCTCTACCCCTGGCATTTTGGCAAATTGAGGTCCATGGTGAAACTTAGCTGTCTTAGTTGTTCTTGCGGATGTGACTGTCTCTATGCTGCTATCACTGGGCTCTGCTCCAGACACCCTCTATACCCTCCTAGTGACTGCTTTTCTCCTCTTTTAAAGTATCAGCTGGCAGGCCAAACTCCCTGTAGTGTGAATGAGATGGGAATGCCAAATGGCAACTTTTGGGAAGACTTAGCTTGATTTGATTTTATATTTATAAAGCGCGGACTCATGCCCGGCGGCATCTAGGCGCTACAACCTGATAATACACTGAAAGAAAAGAGAATGAGGAAAAACAGCAGATTCCTGAAACTGTTATAGATAATGACTACCGGGTGGGTAGGGTGTTCCACAATTTCGATGTTGAAAAAGCAAAACTGCAACCTCCCCACCTAGATAGCTGTAATCTCCAGATCTCAACCAGATTGGCTTTGGCAGTTATCAGACTGATACATGGGAGTTCCTGTCAGCAATTGGGCTGCTACATTCTGAATAACATGTAACTTGCTAAGAAGACCTTTCTGTAGTTATAAAATGAACCTCAACCAGAATATAGCAGACGAGTGACAGTATATCACAATCTGACCTGATTGTTGATATTCTCCTGCCAAATTAGGTCTAAATTGTAATAGTTTACGGTACTCCCACATTAAAAGTTTCTGAAATATGGTTTTATTGCATTTTACTGAGTGGGAACATGTCTTGCAGCCCACGCTATAGGAAACACGTAATATGTTATGTTATGGTAAGTACATTTCTAAAGAGCAACTGTGACCTAAAAGGTATCTGAGGTAAGTGTCTAATTACATTATCAAGACATCAGTAAGCTACTATTACAAATAGAGCCAAGTTTTGCAGAACTTTTCTAAATGAGAGCCAATGTTGCATCTTGCAGAAAGAGAGGGGGACTGAATTCCAAAGAAAGGCTGCTGTAACTGAGAATGATCTACCCCCTAGTCTAACCTCTGAAAATGAGGTATTGCCGCTGGCATGGTTTCCGACTCATGTAAATAGGGCCCTGGCGTGTAGCACATACATTTTCTTTGAAGATATCAAGGTTTATTTCCGCTAAAGGCTCCATGGACTCTGATCCTCTTGGCAACAAGGAACCAGTGTAGAGTCTTCAGAGGTGTTGAAGCAGATTTCATGCAGGACCATTGCAAAGCCACATTCTGAATCTGTTGTTGTTTTAGGAGCACTTCAGGCGAACCAAGAAATAAAGTGGGCAGCAGAACAACTGCTTAAAATAGAGACCAGTACCACCAAAGGACATGCCGAGGAACGAAAGTAAGATTTTGTGCAGAACAGGCAAACAGAAAAAACAAGTTGTTGACATATGGTGGACCTGATTAGTCAAGCACAACTGGCTGTTTGAATGGACACCCAAAATTTGCACAGTATTGGCTGGAGAGGGTGAAGCGCCAAGTGACGATGGTCAAACGTACTTGGGGGTGACTGTAGAGGGGCAGCCACTGGAATAGAGCAAGAGCTCTGTCTTGTCGGCATGAAATTTCAACAAAATAAATGTTAGCCAAGAAGCAACAGCCTACTTACAATCCTGGAAGGTTGCCTTGGGACGGTCAAGATCCACAGCAGGGTACAGTCTGCACAGTTCATGAAGTTGACTCCATGAGACCGTATCAAATGGCCACAGGTCGTATATATAGATTGAAAAAAGTAGAGCTCAGCGAGGAGCCTTGTGGAATGCCGTGCTGTGAGGACTTAACCACTGTGTGATATAGGGGCAGGCACGCTGCCTGCAATCTATTTTCCAAATAGGACCTTATCCACTATAGGGCTGCACCAGAAATACCCACCTCTGCTAGTCTTAAAAGCAGCTTATCATGGGACACTGAATAGAAAGCAGATGACAAATCCTACAGCATCGTTGCTGCTGGGTGACCCTTGCCTGCTGACAATCGTAGGTCGTCCAAGATGGAAACCAGAGTGGTCTCCATCCCATGGGCTGATAGCAAATTGGATTGTGCTGGATGTAATACATTGTCCTTCTTCACAACGTTAGTCAACTGCCTATTAATACATTTCTCGAAGATTTGTATCAGAAATGGCAGAAGAGATATAGGGAGAAAGTTGCTTAAAACTGCGGGGTCTGCGTTGTTGTTTTTCAGCAGAGGAACAACCAAAACATTTTTTCTACCCATCTGGCTCCAGCACTCGAGAGACAGACTTATTACACATTATGTTTTAAGTGAAGGTGGGAGAATCTCCTCCACGTGTAGGAAAGTAGGATCTGCTTTTATGGTTACCCCCACTTTTTGCCTGGTGCTAAGCTGTTATTGACTAGTCTGACTGGGATCCTGCTAATCAGGACCCCGGTCTATTTGCTTTCTTCCTTAAATTGTTATGGTTAGTACTTAGGTACATCCCAGTTTGGATACTGGGGTACCCTTATCAGTCCCCAGTATATGGTACTAAGGTACCCAGGGCATAGGTACCCCAGAGGTCCCCCATGGGCTGAAGCATGCATTATGCCACCCATGGGAGACCATTCAAAATACAACTACAGGCCTGCCATTGCTGCCTGTGTAAGCTGGTGCTAGCTAAAGATATAGGTTTCCTATATCTAAGGTCACTGCACTTAAAACCTATAAGTCACCCCTATAGCAGGCCTTATCAATCCTGAAGGCAGGGTACTTGGTTCTACGTGTGAGGGTGCCCCTGCATGAGCTGGACACCCCTACAGCCTACGGAGTCCATTCTCCCGGGTTGTAACTGAAGCAGCCATATACTATATAGAGGGGCACCACGTAATTACGCAATGACCATCTCGAAATTGGCTGAAACTTTGGTATCAAACATGTTGAAATCATACCTCCACACCGTAAACGGTGTGTGAGATAGGATTCCAAACACTGGAAGAGCCCTCCGTTAGGCTCTCAGTGTTCCCAGTGCCAGCCTTCTAGACCCGGGCAGCACAAAATGGTTGCTGCCGACCATAGACACGATTCTGCCCTCCTGCTGCTGAGCCAAGCTCGAGCAGGGGAAGGCAGAACAATAGGCATCCTAACAGGGAGGTGAAACCACCTCCCAGACAGGATTTAGTGTATTGGGACCAGGTGGGTGCGCTTGCCAGCGCCACTAAGTCTGCATGAGGGGCACATTTGGTGTCCCCGTGCATAGTCCAGTTCAAAACAGTCCTGGGAGCACAAAACTGGACAAAGGACATGGGAGTAACCTCCCCCTGTCCAGACCCTCCCCTGGGAGGGTCCCCTGAATCGTCCCAACCCTTTCTTTAGGGTACTTAATGGGCTTACCTGAGTATAGGTCCCTAGATTCGTCGTGGGACAAGATTCAGATCAGACACCACTTCTTCTTCTACCGTCTGGGCATTCTGGACTTCGCTGGCCAAACCTTCCAAGGCCTGTGGGCATCAAGGACACCTGAAGGAATCTCCCTTAAAGTGAAGGAGTCACTTCACTGCATTCGCAGGCACCGCAACCAAGTCGACAGGTCAGCTGATCCTGAGCTCCTCCGGACTCCGTAAGGTTCTACAACACAGGTGGTGTTTCTCCACAGCTCTCGAGGCTTGCCCTGCCCTCTCACCAAGTTTGAGGCCAGTATCTCTCGTGGGGGCTGCAATAACCGAACCTCTGTGCACCGCATCAACATGCAGTTGCAAAGGCTTGTTGGCTTTCTTCCATGAAGATCTTCAGGCTCCAAGTAGCCCCAACCTCGAGCATCTCCAGTGACCAGAATCTTCGGCCACACCGCATCTTTTGGTGAGCTGCTTGAGGTCCTCTCGCGACTCCAGTGACTCCGGCCTGTGGGTCTATTTGAGGGTCACCTTTGTTTCTTTTGGGCTCCCCTGATTGCTCGGAGCCTGCCCTGACTCCCTTGCTTGTGGTGAGTCCCTGGACCTTGCTGGTCCTGACATAGCACCATCTTTGACTTCTAAGTTGGTTGCATTTGCTAAGGCTTGTTGGTGCCCCCTGTTGACACCGACCCCATAGCACTCGACATCCGACATGGGACAGCTCGTGCGCGTTCCTTGTCTTCCTCAGTGTCGCCTGGTCCTCACAGCTGCAGAGTCAAGGTCATCTTCATCTCTCCTGCAACACCCGACATCGGAGGGCATTCGTCCTCCAAGTCTCCTGGTCACTCCTGAGTGACATAGACTCTGTCCCCTCTGCTTACAGGTACCTCTCATCCAGAATCCACCTTCAAATTCCACTGGACACTTTCTCCTTCTTCAGAAGCGGCACTTTTCTGAAGTCCTCCATTGGGTTCGACGGCGGTTTTCGACACCACTTCACACCTATGCACCCGGCTTCCCTGGTGCAGGTAACGTGGGTACTAGGGTATCCAAGGGTGGGGTGGCTCTACAACCTTCTGTCTTCTACGGGGTTTCTTCAGGGTCCACTGGGAAGGGTCCTTAAACTTTAAAAATCAAACCGCGACTTACATGTAGACTTGTGCGGAGCACGCAGTCGTGTTCCCACACTGCACTCGCTCTCCGTGGGGTCCCTAGTCACTCACCTTGGGTGGTTCCTTGGGTCCCCAGCACTTCTAAGTCCTCTCAACCTTGTCTTGACCTGAGTCGTGGTTCTTATACCACTTTCTTAGTATATGGTTTGGTGCCCCCCTGGGGTCCACCGTGTATTCTGTGCTATTTACTGAGTTTCTTTGCAAAGTATTGTGTGCATTGTGCATATCTCCAGGTAGGAGATATTTGTATGTGTTAGAGAGTATTATATAATAAATATATATTTTTATAAATACCTTGTGTGGTTCTTTTTCACTTAATCTATACTATAAGATTGCATTCTGGTAAAAACAAGCTGCTTAACACTCCTTCTTGACTAAGCCTGAAGGCTGCTCTCCACAGCTACCACTTAGAGAGCTTTCTAAGGTTGTCTAAGACCTCTTAAATCACCATAAGGGTTGTCTGGACTGGTGCAGGGTGCCCACTTACATAAGTGGACATCATATATTTTGCTGGTAAACTAGAAGGGGAATATCAGCAATGGGAGAACTGGATTATCCATTCGTTAGATGTGTGTGTCCCCAAGAAAACTATTAATAATAAAACACATCCTAAAAAGGCTCCATGGTACAATGAACAGCTCATTCTATTGAAAAAACAATGTAAAAAACTAGAAAGACTCTGGAGAAAGGAGTATGACCCTGCCCTTAAATCTTAATATAAATCTATAATTAGGTCCTATCACAATGAAATGAAGAGTGCGCAAGCTAAATACTATGAGGACAAAATCTCCTAGTCGGCAAACTCCCCAAAGAAATTATTCAGAGTGGTTAAAACTCTGACTAGCCCCCATGAAAGCAATATTTTTTCCACACCTCTAAAGAGAGATGCAATGACATAGCATCTTTCTTCTACAAAAAAGTGACTGAGATATATGATCTATTCCCGAGCAATGGTGAATCTGGTCCAGATAAAGGAAATAAGGCAAGAGTACCATCGTCTTTTCCAATATTGGTTCAATTCCCGAGACTTGAGGAAAAGGATGTTCTCAACTTAATTAAATCGACTAAATCTGGCTCTCGTCTTGACCCTGCACCCCCACATATCCTAGCTACAGAACAGGATATTATTCTGCCACCTGTAACGGAATTGCTAAACTTGTCACTAGACACAGCTCTGGTCCCCAAACCTTGGAAGCATGCGGTCATCAGACCATTACAAAAAAAAGCTAACCTCGACCCAACATTTATTCAATAATCTGCGCCCTATTTCCCTCCTGCCGTTTCTAGACAAACTCTTGTAAAAACATGTAAATCACACATTGGCCAATTTTTTTTAGACTAATGATATCCTTCACCCCACTCAGGTGGGTTTTCGCGCATCCCATAGCACTGAGGCAGCATTATTGGTGATTACAGAGGAACTGAAGGCGCTATTAGATGATGACGGGTCGGCCGCTATTCTCCTATTAGATCTTAGCGCGGCTTTTGACACCGTAAATCACGCCATCTTAAAAGACAGACTAAGGGAAGTAGGAATTCAGGGCAAAGCCATGGATTGGCTCACCTTTTTTTAGAGAAGAGATCTTTTCAAGTGATGGAAAGGGACTGTTTCTCAGATCATTTCTCAATCACTTGTGGTGTTCCGCAGGGCTCTTAGTCCTACACTATTTAATATTTACGTGCGACAGCTTGCCTATATAGTGCAGGAGTTTGACATATCAGCGGTGTCTTATGCAGATGACACCCAGCTGGTAGTGTCTTTGACAAATGGCCTGAATTCAAGAAACCATCAGCTTCTTCACTGTCTTGAGAAGGTGGGAAAATGGATGTCAAACAGCTGCTTGAAGCTAAACAGTGAAAAGACGGAGCTTATGATATTGGGAAACCTTGCCATTCACACACCCCTGATTCAATGGCCTAATGGTATGAGTGACCCACCTGTCCCCAAACCTGTCATAAAAAATCTGGGAATCTGGCTGGAGGTCACAATCACAATGGACTGTCAAACCAAGAAACGATCAGGAATTTGCTTCTCACTACTCAAAATGATCAGGAAGATTACTGATCTGATCCCAGTTCATTTGAAAAAAACAGTCATTCAGTCCCTTATAATCTCACGCCTGGACTACGGCAACTCGCTCTATGTGGGCTCGCCGAAATATGTAACAAAGAAACTACAGGTGATTCAAAATGTGGCGGCCAGGCTTTTATTAAAAATCCCTAACCACGTATCAATTAAAGATTCACTTAAACAGCTTCACTGGTTGCCCATCGAAGCCAGAATCGAGTTTAAATCCCTCTGTATTGCACATAGGGCCATTAATAAAAAAGGCCCACTAAAGCTTAGACAACTGATACCCAGGTTCACCCCGACTAGACATCTAAGATCCTCCCAGCGGCAGCCCATCAAGATAACCAGAGCCAAAAGAGCAAGATGGGGAGGTAGGTTATTTGCCTATCTGGTACCGAAGCTGTGGAACACCCTCCCACTTGACCTCAGATCATTATCAAATGAAACCTCCTTTAGAAAAAACCTAAAGACTAGGCTGTTTCCCCGTTAAGTTTATTCCTGATTAGAGCTTTTACAATAGCACTTACCAGCGCGGGGAAGCCCTCGGGCAGCCATGCGCTTTACAAATCATAAACATATACCAGTCCACCTTCTCACACCCCACATTGACACTCTGTACAACTTATCAGGAACTCTCCACACATACAGCTAATTTCCAGAGTGCGGAGTGAGAGTTATGTCAAATTTACAATAAAAAGATTGTGTCTTTCAACAGAACACGTGAGGCTAAGGCCTATTTAGCAGATGTGAAGAGTAAAATAAACAAGAAAGAGATTGTGTTTACCATGAGTGAAGCATTAAAGGAATTATCTAGTGTGCTGCACAAGCTTTAAGAGATGTCGCATTAAATGTGTATGATCTTTGACTTTGGTGGGTGATTCATTGAGTGCAGTAGTAGGGATATGGTTATGATCAGACCTCCGGACTGAGTGGTCCTTACCTGGTGCAGCCGAAGCAGGACAACCACTAGCAGCTCGTTCACTTTCTGCTGCTTCTCGCGCTGAAATGCGTCCAGCTCCGCCTCTGCTGCTTTCAAGCCTATCTCCACTCCTTTAACCTGCAAGGAGCAGACACGTAAGACATGGTTCAGATACTGGATTTCCATCTAGTCTTACAATAATAAACACCAATAGAAACAGCCATATCCTAGCCATCACCAGTGGTCAATTTGAGCTGGTGGCTTCCGGTGCTTAGCACCAGCACTTAATTGTCAAGACCAGCACTTATGACAGTCTGCCACATGGTGGTGCTGTTTGTGCAATTTAGAGATTGGCACAACAAAAGTTGTTAATAAATTCATTGTACATTAAAATGAATAATAAATGCCGCCCAAGCCATTCTCATAGTTGCTGGGGCCTGGAATGGTCTGAATTGTCACACTTGTAGTAGTGTGATGGTTAGTAGTTGTGTTGGTACTGTCCTTGGCAGCGCTGGCAGGGGCAATGGGTGGTGCATGCTGCAGTGAACCACTCACAAGAGCCCTGGCACTTATGATTTTACAAATTAAGCACTGGCTACTGTTCAGACACATCCGTGGGCCTGAGTCAAGAAGCCAATGCAATAGCCAGAGTGGACTAGGAATGCAGCTAACTCCAAAGCACTCCTTGAGGCATAAGCAATTAGCCACAGTCCACAGTGTGGACATTTATAATGAGGAACAGAGTTCAACCCGCCCAAATACTGCATGTAGCACATACTTGGGTCTGATCTGCAAGCATTCACCCCATTCATCCCTCAGGGGAACAGGAAGGATCACTCCTGCAGTCACACGGATGAATGCGAATAAAAATACCTAGACTCCCAAGAAACAGGATCATGTGGTTACCCATAAACACACGGAAAATATAGGGTTCCCTGTCTGTAATTATCAGAACAATACTGCACATAGGTTTTCTTTTGACTGACTTTCCGTGCAGACGGCATTACTGCCAGATTAATATCTGTGCAGACTGACAGGATGGGAGTTAAACAAGCATTGGCAAAGCTAACAGGTACGGCTTTTGCTATCGGGTTACGCTTTAGCCCCTGTAAGTAGCAAAGGCTGGGGAACAGGTAAGGTCAGGGGTACTGGCTTTTCAAACTTGTTTCATGTTGGTCTACTACTAAAGCATTTCTCTTTAAAAAACAACCTTTTGCAATATGGAAGCAGAGCTCGTCTTCCCTACGAGTCCACTCTGCATGTTAGTTTAAGAAATCCTCGAGACCCACAATCATTGTGAGATCCACATTAATTGTCATACAAGCACCCAGGGTCGGATTGGGACTGAAAAGAGGCCCAGGCACCAAAATAAAAGTGGCCCATTGGTGAATTAGAAAGCTAACAAAGTGACCCAGTTTGCAAACTGAGGCGGTTTTGAATTTCTAAAGACACGCTGAGCAAGTCTTCAGTAAGGTATGAAGGCTACATGGATTTGAGCTAGCTGCAGGAAGTGCTTGTGAAAAAACACAGGTTAAAGTGACTTTATAGTTAGGTAAAAATGTCAGTGACAACGCAACACATTGAACAAAAAAAACACTGAAATTTACAAGTTATAATTAGCAAAGCTAATTATGACTTGCACCCCCTCCATGCATTGCTTAGGACCTTACATACATCACTCATCACATGTTCTATGACATCACTGATGACATCATCCTCCCTATATTTGCACTCATTACTCGATAAAGGAGCATGGAATTAGAAGTATGAAAATAAGCATGAAATAGCTCAGAATAATACAAAGCACAATTGTCTACGTCTGACCATCTCTACAGAAGACTGTGTGCACCAGGTACTAACCTATGTGCACGTGCTTGGATAGCTTCAGAAGAACGGCCATCTCAAAAGTTGTCATCAGAGTATGAAGACTGCAGGCAGCCCTTTAGCATCTTCGGGCCGTGGGAATTTTAAGTGAATAGCCTCAGTTTGGACAAGTTTTGCATACAGTGAACACTGTTCTTAGAAGATACTTTGTAATGCTCTGTGGCGAATTTCTCATGAGTTTCACTGTCTCCAAACAAGTGTGGTACAGAGTAAGGTCTCCATTGAGTAAACACTGTTTACAGTACCCACGTTTCTACTCATAGCCATTTCATTTCTCACTGTGGGTTCGGTGACTGTGAGCAGTGTGATACAGTTGAAGTCTGCTGTAGTGGGACATTAGTTATGTAACAGAAGTTCAGCATCGACAGGAACTTGGTTTTCTCTGAACAGTAGCAGTATACAGTGTGCAGCAGGGGTTACCCATCTATGGGTGGTTGATTGTTAATATTAACTCGGCGTCCCATGAAGTGTACGGTATAGGGTCAATGTTGCACATAACACAATCTTGCTTCCTCAAAGGGGGTTGTATGTGTGGTGGCATTTTAAATATGCTTTATACTATTCTGAACTATTTCATACTTATCTTCATACTTCTAATACCGCCACTGTGTAAACTGTAAAACAAACCAAGACACTCATTGGATGATGTCATCGGTGATGTCGTCAATGATGTCAATTAAGATGTCTTCAGTGATGTCTTAAATGATGTCATAGTACATGTCATGAATGATATAATATGTGAGGTCATAAGCGTGCACGTCAGGGACGCAAGACATAGTTAGTTCTGTTAACTATAACTGCTGAATTTCTGTGGTTTTTTTAAGTTGAAAAGGCATGTTGTAACTGACATTTTCACGTAACTATAACGTCACCTTAACCTTTGGTTTTTTCAGTGAATTTCTAAGGTTTTCAAAAAAGTCAAGTAAGATATAATTAGGGGTGGGTGATAAATTCCAATCCACTGGTAGAGTGCGCAGAGTTTTGCCCACTCCACATTACACTTGTAACACAGAGTTCCGGCAAAACTCCGCCAACTGATGCATGGTGGAGTTTTTTCTTGCACGCAGCTCGCCAACGTTAAGTTGGCAACTGAGAATTAGCGTCCCATAGCGAGATTTTCGGGCACTAGGACAGCACCTAGCAAGATTTTATCAGCGTGGGCAGTCACAGGCAATCGCAACCATTCACGGTGGCTAAGCTGCCACTCTCGGTGAGGAAGCTGCTGCTCAACTAGAAAATCGAATCGAGCAGCAACAAACAAGTAGCGCCCTATGTCACGCCCTGTAGTGCTGTTCGCGCTGATTTTGCAGCGCGGAACAATCTCCCGGCACTTAAAATCAGCGCAAAATGCCGATTGCACCCGCTCACAGAACTCTGTGGAATCTCACTGAGTTTTTATGTAACTCTGTGGAATTCCGCAGAGTGAAACCCCGCAAGTTCTGCCCACCCCAGATATAATTACCCTAGATATATTTAACCTTTGATTTGTTCAGTGAATTTCCAGGGTTCTTTTAATGTAAAGTAATATTTTATCACCATACGTAATGCTAACCCCCTGCCTGCACGGCCTTTGGGATGTTGGCCACATCCCCCGGGCCCAAAGTTTAATTAAAGGGGAGGTGGGCATGTGCCCCCCTTCCTAAGCCTTAAGAGGCTCCGATGACAGATCCCTCGGGCCACATACACTAATTTTAGGGGAGGGAGACGGCCCCCTCCCACAGCTCATATGGGTCACAGGAACCATGACCCCGGAGCCATACTATAATTACAGGCGAAGTAGGTGTTTGGGCCCCCTCCCCAATATTTAAAAGGCCTCGGGGACGTCAGCCTCTGTGGCTAAATGCAAAAAAAGGGAAGGGGGGCATGCTGCCCCCTCCCCGAGCCTTATCAGGCCTTGGGGACCCTATTCCCCCAGCCAAATCCATTTTATAAGGGGAGGGGGAAGCCCACTCCCCCCCCTGTCTTAATAGGTCCTTGGGATCCATCCTCAAGGGCCGAATGCCCTATTAAAGGGGAGGGGGCCGCTTAGCCCCCCTCACCGAGCCTTAATAGGCCTTGGGGGACACCATTCCCCTGGGTCAAATCATATTTTTAAGGGGAGGGGTGTGCGCAGCCCCCCCCCCCCCCGGAGCCTCAATGGGCACGAGGAACCCTATCCCCTGGCACTTTCTTTTTTACTAGAGGGGTGGGGGCATATGGCCCCCCTCCCCAAGCCATTATTGGCCCTAGGACCCATCCCCCAGAGCCTGTCTTATAAAAAAACAGAAGGAAGAAGCACACCCCCCTTCCCAAGCCACCTTCAACCTCATTCCACGAGGGCAAAAATTATTATTAGAGGAGGGGAGCACACAGCCCCCCTCCGCAAGCCTAAATGAGCCTCTGGGATCTCATCCATGGGTATAAACATAGGGCTATGGGGAAGTGATCCCTAATGCCCAGAGGGTTGAGAGGATTCCATACTGGAGTATAACCTCCCAAGTCAAGATATTATATCACAAAAAATACTCCTATAGATTAACTAATGGTTAACATAAAAACTGTGTTACCTAAATACGATAGGGAGGTGTCTATGTGAAGATCTAGAACTGCAGACACCCAGGGGTGCGCAAGGAAGCAATTCCTTTTTGTTTAGTTACCCTCACACACCCTAGTGGTGTCATGCTTCATCATCGGGTCACCCCAACGCCTATAAGTTGGGGTGGGCTCAACCACAGTGTTGGGAAGCTCTTTGGAAAGTGAAGACCAGGGGGATTATAGATAAAAACCCTCCGACAGGCCCCGGTTTCCCTTTATTATTGGGTCTGTCAGGGATATTAAAAATAATTAAAAAGAAATGGGTCAATGGGAGTGATAATGGTCCTATGACCCTATTGCCAACATGTTTCAGTCCTGGGATGGCCGTAAAGGTCCTGGACTTTCTTCAGGGCAGAGGTCGTCCTCCCTGGGAACAACAGTGAAAGGGGAGTCCCTATCCTGTGTACGAAAAAGGGCAGAGTAGCTGCTCCTTTTGTATAAATAACAGATGATTAATCTGTTATGCGCAGTCCTTCATCTCTGAAAAACACAAGAAACAAACAAACACCATATCGTTTCCATTGCATAAACATCATTTGTGTAGTTATTAACACTCCTAATTAGGTGCGTCAACTGTGACCCAACATTTAAATAAATGCCAGGTGAGTGTGCAAATGGAAATTCTCATTTACATCATACTCATGCCATACACACCTATATCTGTAACATAATACTGCTATGTGGCAGATAAATGTGCGGTGGCGATTTTACTCGCATACTGACATTATCAGCATGCCAGTGTGTGTACTTATTCCAAAGTGAAAATATCGCGTGACAGTCTATAAGAACAGCACTAGGCTGCTATCAAGCAGTGTACTATTGTGCAGGTATATACTCGCATCTTTGCTTTAAAAATACTAATCATAATAAAAGCATCCATTTTCTTACCCAATTTGCGGAGAAAAACTGTATCACAGGGGCCCGCTAGGCGTGATGGAATAGCCCTGTAGTCACACTCTGTTGTATTGTTTGGGGGTAGGGAGAAGATGAAGTATACCGGAAGTTTTTTAGTCAGGGCAAACAGTCTGTGTTGAGCAAAGTCACAAGACTAAACCTGTTGTAACCACCTATCACCCCCCTACTTACTTCTTCAAGGGTCCTATCCCGCCTGTGTACCTACTTGGTCCGAGTCCCCGGCTTTCGCTCTTCACTGCCGTTGAACAGGGATATAAATACCTTTATTTTAGCGGGAAAACCTCAATTGAGTGTCACGCCCATGGTATGCTCAAGTGCCGTTAGGCACGTAGATGCGTGTGTGATGTGCCATAGAGGATCATGGGATTTGAAGTCTTTTTACAAAATGGTGTCTCGATCCGAAAAATCGGTTCGCATTAGTATTAGATTTACCGAAGAAGCCTCGATGTAGGGCTGACTCAACAACGTAATTCTAATATTGTGACACACTTAAATTTACATATGTGTCATACAATATCTACATACGGGTGGGAGTTTCTTTTGGCAGATTAAAGAAAACAAAACAAGTGCTCATGCTCGGAAATCAGTGTATAATTAAGATGACGAGCAAGATGTCAGTATCATTATGGAAGGGGATAATGGGAACAATAGTTCCTTTGCATTTAGATGGAACTCGAGCAGTAAAGTCTAGTCTATTATACTAGTGTGTATAAATGAGTATTTAGAAGTGGTCACTTTTTACATTTTAATCAGAAAGGAAAAACCAAAAGACTATCCAAAGATACTGTTCATATAACATCCCCATTTGTCATAAAAGAGAGAGATAGCAGTGATGATATGTAGCTCAGTAATGTTTATTTATTTAGCTGATTCCAAGGTATAGAATCATTCAGACCAATTTCATATGTCTTCAAACGATACACCCATCGTTGTTCTCGTTCTAGAAGTCTGTTCGTCAGATTGCCTGAGCCTTTCACTTTCTCTATAACTGTCCACCGTATGTCTGTGTCTTTATGTTGTTTTTCCTTATAGTGTGCTGTTAATTTAGTTGCGGTCACTGCTCGCCTTATTGTGCTTCTATGTTCACTAATACGAACTTTGACCTTGCGACTAGTCATACCGATATAGCTCAAATTGCATGGGCACTTGATGAGGTAGACAACTGATTCTGAATTACAATTAGTATGGGATCTTTGTTCCCTTGGAAAGTGTAGGCCTAAATCAAGGCTTTTAGTATGTTCTGTAAAGGGGCACACTACACATGAAGCACATGGAAAATGACCCAACACAGGTGGGTTATTCCACAATGTAAGTTGAACATTGTTTACATTTTTGAACGTGTCAGTGTGAACAAGAGTGTCTCTCAAGCTTTTATTCTTTCTGAATGAGAACATGGGTTTTTCATAAGGGAGTCTATTTGAAGTAAGTATGGGCCATTTCTTGTTGATGATTTTCTTCACCTCATTGGATGAGGAATTAAACGTGGTTACACAAATTATTTGATCAAGTGGCGTCTTTTGATGGGACTCTAGAAGTGCAGCTCTTGGAGTGTTACGAGCTCTTTTACTAGCTTTTTCTATAATCTTGTTCGGATATTTTCTCTGTCTAAGTTTGGTGGTGAGATTTGCAGCTTCTTTTTTATAGTCTTTCAAATCTGAGCAATTTCTTCGTACTCTCAAGAACTGGCCTACCGGAAGATTCTCCCTGAGAGAGCGTGGGTGCGCACTGTCAAATCTTAATAAACTGTTCCTGTCAGTGGGCTTTGTATATAGTGAGCTTAACAGAGTACCGCCAGCTGCTCTCAGTGTAATATCTAAAAAGGAAATCTTTTCTCTATCCATATTCATGGTGAATCGTAGATGGGGATTTAAACAATTAATCCAATTAATGAAGCTATTGAGAGTCGAAACTTCTCCCTTCCAGATGAGAAGTACATCATCAATATATCTGTACCATTTGTATATATTAGTAGTATAAGCATTTGCCGTCCAAATATGTTGATCTTCAAAGTGACCCATATACAGGCAGGCTAAACTGGGGGCAAAGGTACTGCCCATTGAAGTTCCGTGTATCTGAAGATACAACTGGTCCTCAAATTTGAAAAAGTTTTCTGTAAGGGCTAACCGAATCAAAGTGATGACCCACTCAATAGGAGCTGTCCACTGCCATTCTTCTTGTTTTAGAATATCCTCTATTACTTTGATGCTTTCTTCCTGAGGGATACTTGTATACAATGCATCCACATCAAGGCATACCAAAATGTTTTCCTGTGGGTCATATTCTATGTCTGTCAAAAGATTAAATAGATGTTTTGTATCTTGTACGTATGAAATTATGCGTGTAACCAGAGGTCGTAGGAACCAGTCAGCGTATTTCGATAAAGGTTCAAGAATAGATCCAATTCCAGATACAATAGGTCTTCCTGGGGGTGGTATCCTGCCTTTATGGATCTTAGGTATTGTGTAGAACAGAGGTATTCTTGGATCATCTTGGTTGAGGAAATCATGCTCCTTTTTGGTGATCCACTCTTTTTCAAGGGCATCTGTCGTCAATGTTGATATCGTGGTTTTTATCCGTTGGGTTGGGTCCCTATTGATCTTTTTGTAATATTTGGTATCTGCCAAGAGATCAAAGCAAGCTGTTCTGTATGCATTAGTCTTCTGAATAACAGTTGCACCGCCCTTATCTGCTGGTTTTATAATTATATCAGATCTGGTTTTTAAGGTTTCGAGGGCTGTACGTTCCTTGGTGCTCAAATTATTGAATGTGTCTCTTTTTGGTTGTAATTGTTCAATTTCTTTGATTACTGCTTCCTCGAAGGCCATCACCTCTGGGGGCATTGTTGATGTTGGAGGAAGAAACGTGGACTTTAGTTTAAGGTTGGTATAGCTGTCATCATTATCTTGTCTTTCTTTATCCATAAAGAAAGTCTTGAGGCGGATCTTCCTGAAGAATTCACTTAGTTCACATCTTAGACGGAATTTATCCATGTAGGTAGTTGGAACAAAACCTAGTCCTTTGTCCAGGATCGCCTTCTCCTCTGTCGTCAAGACTACGTCTGTTAAGTTGACGATTAGTCCCTCATTGTGCTCGTGCTCGGCTGTGGTTGACCTCTGGTATGGCTCCGTGTGTTGATTGGGGTCCTGTCGTCTTCCCACTGGACCCCCTTGTTCCCACGTCTTCCTCGTTTGCCTCTTCTTCCGCCCTGTCCTAAAAAATGTTGGTTAAATTCAGGCTGATAGTAGGGTCCAATAGGGTATTGTGGTGGTCCATGGAATGGAGCTGGGCAAAATCGGCCAGGCCACGGATACATCTGTGGTTGTACAAATCTTTGGTTAAAACCCCCTCTTCGAGGTCTCCTTTGTTTTCCTCTCCTGCTTCTGTTAGATCCATCACTGGACCACTCTTCTTGTTCCGAGTCAGAAGATGCCGACTGTCCACTATAAGAAGATCCTGAGTCCGAGTGTTCATAACCCTTATAGTCATCTTTTATATAGGGGTACACCCTCTCATGACTAAACTTCTTCAGGTCTTTTTGTAATTTACTGATTTTATTTTGCATTAGATAGTCTTTATGTTCACTTATTTCTTTGTTTACCTCTTCAAGTTTTTTCTTATAGAGAGTCAGCTTAATTTCTGTAATCAAGCAATCTTCGCTGGTTTTGATTTTGATTACTAATGCTTCAGATAAGCGTTTAGCCGTATTAATAATGAGGATCAACCAGTCGCGTGAACATCGCCACGCGATCAGTGACCACTCTTTTTTGAATTGGGGGTCATCTAAGAATATTCTTGGGGCATTGGTGACTAGTAGTCCATTTGGTGCTGCGTTTCCACGGAGATATTCTATCATAATGGCACCATGTAATAAGATTCTCATCTGGCATCGCTTCAGTTCTTTCAACTCGTCCCAGTTTTGTGCTTGGGTAAGGCTCTGACTGATATTGGTATCAGGTAACAGGGATGGCCCTGCCAAAATGGCAGATGCAATGTCATCTGTGTAGCCTAGACCCAATTGTTCTGCCATGATAATGTCGGATGATAATAGATGCAAAAGCTACAATAAACAGTATGTAATGCTGTACGTGACTGTAAACGCTAGTATTATTCACTAACTAAAGTACCATTATTGAAAATTCAGAATGAGTTCTGAATTATACCCTACAGCTGTACGCTGCGCAACATACGTATAAACATAGGGCTATGGGGAAGTGATCCCTAATGCCCAGAGGGTTGAGAGGATTCCATACTGGAGTATAACCTCCCAAGTCAAGATATTATATCACAAAAAATACTCCTATAGATTAACTAATGGTTAACATAAAAACTGTGTTACCTAAATACGATAGGGAGGTGTCTATGTGAAGATCTAGAACTGCAGACACCCAGGGGTGCGCAAGGAAGCAATTCCTTTTTGTTTAGTTACCCTCACACACCCTAGTGGTGTCATGCTTCATCATCGGGTCACCCCAACGCCTATAAGTTGGGGTGGGCTCAACCACAGTGTTGGGAAGCTCTTTGGAAAGTGAAGACCAGGGGGATTATAGATAAAAACCCTCCGACAGGCCCCGGTTTCCCTTTATTATTGGGTCTGTCAGGGATATTAAAAATAATTAAAAAGAAGAAATGGGTCAATGGGAGTGATAATGGTCCTATGACCCTATTGCCAACATGTTTCAGTCCTGGGATGGCCGTAAAGGTCCTGGACTTTCTTCAGGGCAGAGGTCGTCCTCCCTGGGAACAACAGTGAAAGGGGAGTCCCTATCCTGTGTACGAACAAGGGCAGAGTAGCTGCTCCTTTTGTATAAATAACAGATGATTAATCTGTTATACGCAGTCCTTCATCTCTGAAAAACACAAGAAACAAACAAACACCATATCGTTTCCATTGCATAAACATCATTTGTGTAGTTATTAACACTCCTAATTAGGTGCGTCAACTGTGACCCAACATTTAAATAAATGCCAGGTGAGTGTGCAAATGGAAATTCTCATTTACATCATACTCATGCCATACACACCTATATCTGTAACATAATAGTGCTATGTGGCAGATAAATGTGCGGTGGCGATTTTACTCGCATACTGACATTATCAGCATGCCAGTGTGTGTACTTATTCCAAAGTGAAAATATCGCGTGACACTCTGTTGTATTGTTTGGGGGTAGGGAGAAGATGAAGTATACCACGATATCAACCACGATATCAACATTGACGACAGATGCCCTTGAAAAAGAGTGAAAAAGAGTGGATCACCAAAAAGGAGCATGATTTCCTCAACCAAGATGATCCAAGATGATCCAAGAATACCTCTGTTCTACACAATACCTAAGATCCATAAAGGCAGGATACCACCCCCAGGAAGACCTATTGTATCTGGAATTGGATCTATTCTTGAACCTTTATCGAAATACGCTGACTGGTTCCTACGACCTCTGGTTACACGCATAATTTCATACGTACAAGATACAAAACATCTATTTAATCTTTTGACAGACATAGAATATGACCCACAGGAAAACATTTTGGTATGCCTTGATGTGGAAGCATTGTATACAAGTATCCCTCAGGAAGAAAGCATCAAAGTAATAGAGGATATTCTAAAACAAGAAGAATGGCAGTGGACAGCTCCTATTGAGTGGGTCATCACTTTGATTCGGTTAGCCCTTACAGAAAACTTTTTCAAATTTGAGGACCAGTTGTATCTTCAGATACACGGAACTTCAATGGGCAGTACCTTTGCCCCCAGTTTAGCCTGCCTGTATATGGGTCACTTTGAAGATCAACATATTTGGACGGCAAATGCTTATACTACTAATATATACAAATGGTACAGATATATTGATGATGTACTTCTCATCTGGAAGGGAGAAGTTTCGACTCTCAATAGCTTCATTAATTGGATTAATTGTTTAAATCCCCATCTACGATTCACCATGAATATGGATAGAGAAAAGATTTCCTTTTAGATATTACACTGAGAGCAGCTGGCGGTACTCTGTTAAGCTCACTATATACAAAGCCCACTGACAGGAACAGTTTATTAAGATTTGACAGTGCGCACCCACGCTCTCTCAGGGAGAATCTTCCGGTAGGCCAGTTCTTGAGAGTACGGAGAAATTGCTCAGATTTGAAAGACTATAAAAAGAAGCTGCAATTCTCACCACCAAACTTAGACAGAGAAAATATCCGAACAAGATTATAGAAAAAGCTAGTAAAAGAGCTCGTAACACTCCAAGAGCTGCACTTCTAGAGTCCCATCAAAAGACCCCACTTGATCAAATAATTTGTGTAACCACGTTTAATTCCTCATCCAATGAGGTGAAGAAAATCATCAACAAGAAATGGCCCATACTTACTTCAAATAGACTCCCTTATGAAAAACCCATGTTCTCATTCAGAAAGAATAAAAGCTTGAGAGACACTCTTGTTCACACTGACACGTTCAAAAATGTAAACAATGTTCAACTTACATTGTGGAATAACCCACCTGTGTTGGGTCATTTTCCATGTGCTTCATGTGTAGTGTGCCCCTTTACAGAACATACTAAAAGCCTTGATTTAGGCCTACACTTTCCAAGGGAACAAAGATCCCATACTAATTGTAATTCAGAATCAGTTGTCTACCTCATCAAGTGCCCATGCAATTTGAGCTATATCGGTATGACTAGTCGCAAGGTCAAAGTTCGTATTAGTGAACATAGAAGCACAATAAGGCGAGCAGTGACCGCAACTAAATTAACAGCACACTATAAGGAAAAACAACATAAAGACACAGACATACGGTGGACAGTTATAGAGAAAGTGAAAGGCTCAGGCAATCTGACGAACAGACTTCTAGAACGAGAACAACGATGGGTGTATCGTTTGAAGACATATGAAATTGGTCTGAATGATTCTATACCTTGGAATCAGCTAAATAAATAAACATTACTGAGCTACATATCATCACTGCTATCTCTCTTTTATGACAAATGGGGATGTTATATGAACAGTATCTTTGGATAGTCTTTTGGTTTTTCCTTTCTGATTAAAATGTAAAAAGTGACCACTTCTAAATACTCATTTATACACACTAGTATAATAGACTAGACTTTACTGCTCGAGTTCCATCTAAATGCAAAGGAACTATTGTTCCCATTATCCCCTTCCATAATGATACTGACATCTTGCTCGTCATCTTAATTATACACTGATTTCCGAGCATGAGCACTTGTTTTCTTTAATCTGCCAAAAACTCCCACCCGTATGTAGATATTGTATGACACATATGTAAATTTAAGTGTGTCACGATATTAGAATTACGTTGTTGAGTCAGCCCTACATCGAGGCTTCTTCGGTAAATCTAATACTAATGCGAACCGATTTTTCGGATCGAGACACCATTTTGTAAAAAGACTTCAAATCCCATGATCCTCTATGGCACATCACACACGCATCTACGTGCCTAACGGCACTTGAGCATACCATGGGCGTGACACTCAATTGAGGTTTTCCCGCTAAAATAAAGGTATTTATATCCCTGTTCAACGGCAGTGAAGAGCGAAAGCCGGGGACTCGGACCAAGTAGGTACACAGGCGGGATAGGACCCTTGAAGAAGTAAGTAGGGGGTGATAGGTGGTTACAACAGGTTTAGTCTTGTGACTTTGCTCAACACAGACTGTTTGCCCTGACTAAAAACTTCCGGTATACTTCATCTTCTCCCTACCCCCAAACAATACAACAGAGTGTGACTACAGGGCTATTCCATCACGCCTAGCGGGCCCCTGTGATACAGTTTTTCTCCGCAAATTGGGTAAGAAAATGGATGCTTTTATTATGATTAGTATTTTTAAAGCAAAGATGCGAGTATATACCTGCACAATAGTACACTGCTTGATAGCAGCCTAGTGCTGTTCTTATAGACTGTCACGCGATATTTTCACTTTGGAATAAGTACACACACTGGCATGCTGATAATGTCAGTATGCGAGTAAAATCGCCACCGCACATTTATCTGCCACATAGCAGTATTATGTTACAGATATAGGTGTGTATGGCATGAGTATGATGTAAATGAGAATTTCCATTTGCACACTCACCTGGCATTTATTTAAATGTTGGGTCACAGTTGACGCACCTAATTAGGAGTGTTAATAACTACACAAATGATGTTTATGCAATGGAAACGATATGGTGTTTGTTTGTTTCTTGTGTTTTTCAGAGATGAAGGACTGCGCATAACAGATTAATCATCTGTTATTTATACAAAAGGAGCAGCTACTCTGCCCTTTTCGTACACAGGATAGGGACTCCCTTTCACTGTTGTTCCCAGGGAGGACGACCTCTGCCCTGAAGAAAGTCCAGGACCTTTACGGCCATCCCAGGACTGAAACATGTTGGCAATAGGGTCATAGGACCATTATCACTCCCATTGACCCATTTCTTCTTTTTAATTATTTTTAATATCCCTGACAGACCCAATAATAAAGGGAAACCGGGGCCTGTCGGAGGGTTTTTATCTATAATCCCCCTGGTCTTCACTTTCCAAAGAGCTTCCCAACACTGTGGTTGAGCCCACCCCAACTTATAGGCGTTGGGGTGACCCGATGATGAAGCATGACACCACTAGGGTGTGTGAGGGTAACTAAACAAAAAGGAATTGCTTCCTTGCGCACCCCTGGGTGTCTGCAGTTCTAGATCTTCACATAGACATCTCATCCATGGGGCCATACTTTAATAATAGGGGAGGGGGCCTGAGGCTCCACTCTCCAAGCCTTAAGAGGCCCTGGGGACCCCATCCCCTGGGACCAAATACATTAATATTAGGGGAGAGGGATTGCATGGCACCCGCTCCCCGAGCCCAAATAGGACCCCATCCCCTGGGGCCATAGTTTAAATATAGGGGAGGGCATGTGTGGCCCCAAGGACCCTATCCCCCAGGCCGAATGCCCAAAAAAGGGGAGGGGGCACGCAGCCCCCTCCCTGAGTTTCATTAGGCTCGAGGACACTATTGCACTGGGCCGAATGCAATTTATAAGGGGAGGAGGGCTCGCGGTCCCCCTCCCCAAGCCTTAATAGACCTTGGTGACCCTAAACCCCTGGGGCCTCTTTTTTCTGGGTGGATGCCTCTGTGCCACCCGGGGCACCCACCAAGCAATATGCAGGGGACCGCAAGGAAACCCCAGAGCACTCGCAGCCCCAGCTGGCTCCCCGCAAGCTGCGGGAGCCGGCATTGCTCCTGCCCGGTGGAAGCAGCTATTTATGCATGCTCCTGCCAGGCAGGATCAATGTGTTTCCCTTCATGCAGGAGTGCAGACAAGGAAACAGAAGTCTGCTCCCACCCGATGGGAGCATTTGTAAAGCTCCTGCCAAGTGAGAGCAGATATGCCTTACCTGCCTGTGCTCCTGCAGGCAGTGAAGTCATGTTTGCTCCTACCCAGCGGGAGATGTAAAAATCCTCCCGCCAGGCGGGAGCAAACACATATTTTACTGTTGCGGGCAGGGACTCTACTATGTCCCAGGTTAGGTTGCCCAGGACACAGTCTGTGAGCCGACCTCAGGGGATAGGGTCACCGGAGCCTTGTGAGGCTCAGGGGGTGGGGCCTTTATTCACTGAAAAAACCCAAAGGTTAATGTAATGTTATAGTTAGGTAGAAATTTCAGTGACAATGTAATGTTTTAACCTAAAAAAACACTGAAATTCACCAGTTACTGATTATCTCTGGTAACAATAACTTGTGCCCTAAAGTAACTTAAAGTCACGTCCGGCCACGCAAAGTCTTCTCATCAATTAAGTAATTTCATATTTTGCAGTCATGTTATCAATGATGTTACAGAAATGTCATGAGTGATGTAATACGTGGGGTAAATAGTGTTGTAGGGATTCTGCACATACACAGAACTATGCGCAGGATTATGGGACCTCGGTGTATAGGGGCTAAGCCATCTTACCACCTTAGTGCCCACGAGCCCAGGACCGACTAGCTGTAGTGTCTCATTCGCTCTCCTACTCACAAACGGAGAAACCAATGATTAGACACCCCAGAACACAACACTCCCTGATCTCTCAGGAATCGCGGTAACAAGACACACCTTTTCGCTCACACTCTCGTACTTGTCCAAAATAAGATCTGACAGAGACACGAAGATAGTTTAAAATATTTATTTTCACTAGCGTGCTCTAAAATGCAGTATTTGTGCCACAACCAGCAGCAAAATGCATAATATCAATACAGTTAGCAGAGCAGCAAGGCCATATATCATATAGGGAGATGACATCTTATAAAGACAGTGGATAAAGAACTATAAGGCCTAACCACCCTCCCCTTGGTAAGCAGAAGTATTATTATATAATAGAAGATCTCTGGGCTTTGTCAGCAGACCCCATACCTCAGGCCATAGATCGTATTTCTACATCACAGGTGCGGGTTGCTCTTCTCCCTGGAAAGGTCCCTCTCCAAGTGTGTGTTACCTAAACCTGCATCCCCATAATATCAAAGTACGAGTCTCCAGCAAAAGCAGCTGCATTGGTATGTTTTGTCTAAGTGCTAGGGCCTGACCAGACCAGAATAACAAGAGTCAGTGTTTATCGACCTTGCTCACAATGTTCAGACTAAACTCCAAGAACAGGCAGAGAACTAGCACAGCAGAGAGTTCTCATGTGAAAGGCATAAACAGAGTCTCGCAAAAAGAAAGACATGTAGTGTTGTGCGCAAAAGCAGCATCATGGCTGCCGGGCTCATGCTAACTTAAAGATGTCGACAATGTCCCTAGCGAGCATGTGACACCCTCCCCTTGGCCAGGTTGTAGTGCATAGACAAACAGGTGTCAATGATAAGCAGAGCCGATTCGCATTCTGTTCAACCAATATAGAATCCATCGAAAAAGGACAAATTTAAAATAAAAATAAGAATATATATATATTCACTGAAAAAACCATAGGTTTCAGGCACGTTATAGTTAGAAATTAGCATTTAAAAAACCTTAAAAATTAACTGAAAAAACCATAGGTTTCAGGGCGTTATAGTTAGTTGGACATTTCACTCGTACAAAACCATAGAAATTCCCCCGTTATAGTTAGTTCAGCTAACTATAACTCGCGTGCTCCGCAATGCACTGCTGATGACGTCACATATTACATCACTCATGACATGGTCAGTGACATCACTCATGACATCACTGATGACATCTCAAATGACATCACTGATGACATCACTGATGACATCATCCTTGTGATAGAGTGGCAGACCTCCTCTCACCCTAATATAACCTTTGAGACACACACTCAAAAATACAAACTAACATTTTCAAAACAATGGACATACCAATACCAGTTACAACACACCTATTCAGTAATTCTAAGATCTACACACACATCCACTCATTCACCAACAGTCCCTATACAGTCACTCATACATGTACTCACTCATCATATGTACTCGTACACCTATACATCCTGTTACACACCGCCACTCATCCATAGAGTTACTCACACACATAGTCACACATGCAAACAAAGTATCAAACATCCATTTACTTGCATATACAGTTATACACACACTACCACACTTACTTCTACAGAAACTTACACATACTTACTCTCTTAAACAATCACTTATAGAAACACCTACTTATTTGTACAGGAACTCTTCCAATCTCTCACTCTCACATATACTCACTTATATACACCAATACTCACATATACTAGTTTAAAACATATGTAGTTACTCATAAAGACACTATTGAGACAGTCATTCACTCACTAACACACCCATACACATACTCATCCACCTATACAGTCCTGCACACATGTTGTCTTCAACACATACAGTGAGTCACTCATTCATGCATCTATGCACTAAGTAATACCCCCACCGAACCATACAGACACTCAGACACTCATACTGATACTCAAAAAACCAACTAATAACCCATATAGACACTCATGTAGCTACTCACCAACCCATGCAGCCACTTATACACAAAGTGAGAGACTGATACAGATATTTTCATATTTAAACATTACTCACTAACCCATGTATTCACTAAGATACACTTAGTCAGTTATACAATCAATTTTACAAAAAGAAATCATCCATTTAGACACTTATATACCCATTTATTCTTCCATCGACCTTGAGATATACATATATAAAACATATTTAATTTTCAGAAAAACACACATTCACTGGATGATGTCATCAGTGATGTCATCAGTGATGTCATTTGAGTTGTCATCAGTGATGTCATGAGTGATGTCATGAGTGATGTCACTGACCATGTCATGAGTGATGTAATATGTGACGTCATCAGCAGTGCATTGCGGGCGCACGAGTTATAGTTAGCTGAACTAACTATAACGGGGGAATTTCTATGGTTTTGTACGAGTGAAATGTCCAACTAACTATAACGCCCCTGAAACCTATGGTTTTTTCAGTGAATTTCTAAGGTTTTTTAAATGCTAATTTCTAACTATAACGTGCCTGAAACCTATGGTTTTTTCAGTGAATTTCTAAGGTTTTTTAAATGCTAATTTCTAACTAAAACGTGCCTGAAACCTATGGTTTTTTCAGTGAATATATATATATTTATTATACTATGTATACATGTGAAAATGTCTCGATCCCCTGTTTGCCTCGGTGGCACGGAAAAAATGGGTGGAACTGACGTCAGCACGCCGACGAGGTCCTCTTATGGCTCCGATGTCATACGGTGTCGTGAGCGGAGCCGTGCTATTATGACGTCCTCGTTGACATGGGAGAGCTAGGAAAGAATTTTCGTGGAATGCTGGTGCAGGGGATATTCACCTAAGTGTTCAGGCTAGTCCTTTGGGAGCAACTGTTTATGTTGCCACTCCAGAAACCGAAACCAGTGATCCGAGGGCAGAGGCCCTGCAGATGGCACACGAGGTGGGGTGCCCAGTCGTGTGCACCGGCGGGGCAGCGAAGTGACAAGCACCACAACCCACAAAAAAGGTAACGAGGGCACTGAATAACACAGGATCTTCTCTTTGTATCTGGCAGGAACAACGAAGTTAAAATGCCCTAGTACCAAAATGTAGAATTAGTGCTACAACGGTCTTCAAGAGGACCTGCGATGCCGCTTCTGCCTCCCGTACCCTGGAGGCGGCACATGGGTCACGCGGTACGGTCATACTGCGGTGGGACGCACACTCGTTGACCTCTCATGGCACTGCTCCACACTTCAGGGAGGACGCTTTCCATTAGCTATGTTTTCTGATGACATGTCGCGCCGGCCCCGTCCAACAACAGAACTCCTTTAGATCCAAACAGACTCTTCCACTCTCTCACCGGAAGGGAAACCAGGCCACGCGGACACTTTCACAATACAACAGCCGGGAATGCACTTTTCGGTAAAAAACCACATTCCTTCCTCCTAATTAATCAAATAAATGTCTCACTGAAGAACAGGGGCCAGCTTCGATCGGTAAACAGCCGTTACAACGACTTTTTTACTTTGCGATACCATTACAACGCATGCATTACCACGCATGCGTTGTACATCACGAAGTCATTACTACGCATTTTTTAGAACGCATGGTCATCTACCACGCATGCCTTTACAACGAATTTTGTTGTAAAGGTATGTATGGTAAATGACCATGCGTTCTAAAAACATGTAGACGATCCATGTCGTTGTAAGGAAACAGAGGCTGTTCCGTTTCCTCACAACGATGTGCACCGCCCCTCAGAGACGACGTGAAGCAGGAACCACGAGGAGAGAGGAACCACAAGGAGTGAGAGGTAAGGGGGATTGGGCATGGGGTGGGGGTTTCTTTTCTAGGGTTTAGGGTAGTGCAGTGGTGTTTGGGTGGTGTAGGGGGTCGTGCTGGGGTAGTGTTTTAGGGTTTAGGGTAGTGCAGTGGTGTTTGGGTAGTGTAGGGGGTTGTGCTGGGGGTAGTGTTTTAGGGTTTAGGGTAGTGCAGTAGTGTAGGGGGTCGTGCTGGGGGTAGTGTTTTAGGGTTTAGGGTAGTGCAGTGGTGTATGGATAGTGTAGGGGGTCGTGCTGGGGTAGTGTTTTAGGGTTTAGGGTAGTGCAGTGGTGTTTGGGTAGTGTAGGGGGTCATGCTGGGGGTAGTGTTTTATGGTTTAGGGTAGAGCAGTGGTGTTTGGGTAGTGTAGGGGGTCGTTCTGGGGGTAGATTTAGGGTTTAGGGTAGTGCAGTGGTGTTTGGGTAGTGTAGGGAGTCGTGCTGGGGTAGTGTTTTAGTGTTTTAGGGTAGTGCAGTGGTGTTTGTGTAGTGTAGGGGGTTGTGCTGGGGGTAGTGTTTTAGGGTTTATGTTAGTGCAGTGGAGTTTGGGTAGTGTAGGGGGTAGTGCTGGGGGAGTGTTTTAGGGTTTAGGGTAGTGCAGTGGTGTTTGTGTAGTGTAGGGGGTAGTGCTGGGGGTAGTGTTTTAGGGTTTAGGGTAGTGCAGTGGTGTTTGGGTAGTGTAGGGGTTCATGCTGGGGGTAGTGTTTTAGGGTTTAGGGTATGGCAGTGGTTTTTGTGTTGTGAGGGGGTCGTGCTGGGGGTAGTGTTTTAGGGTTTAGAGTAATGCAGTGGTGTTTGTATAGTGTAGGGGGGTTTAGGGTAGTGCAGTGGTGTTTGTGTAGTGTAGGGGGTCATGCTGGGGGTAGTGTTTTAGGGTTTAGGGTAGTGCAGTCGTGTTTGTGTAGTGTAGGGGGTCGTGTTTTAGGGTATAGGGTAGTGCAGTGGTGTTTGGGTAGTGTAGAGGGTCATGCTGGGGTTAGTGTTTCAGGGTTTAGGGTAGTGCAGTGGTGTTTGGGTAGTGTAGGGGTCGTACTGGGGGTAGTGATTTAGGGTTTAGGGTAGTACAGTGGTGTTTGTGTAGTGTGGGAGGTCATGCTGGGGGTAGATTTAGGGTTTAGTGTAGTGCAGTGGTGTTTGGGTAGTGTAGGGAGTCGTGCTGGGGGTAGTGTTTTAGGGTTTAGGTTAGTCCAGTGGTGTTTGTGTAGGGGGTCGTGCTGGGGGTAGTGTTTTAGGGTTTAGGGTAGTGCAGTGGTGTTTGGGTAGTGTAGGGGGTCGTGCTGGGGGTAGTGTTTTAGGGTTTATGGTAGTGCAGTGGTGTTTGGGTAGTGTAGGGGGTAGTGATGGGGTAGTGTTTTGGGTTTACGGTAGTGCAGTGGTGTTTGTGTAGTGTAGGGGGTCGTGCTGGGGGTAGTGTTTTAGGGTTTAGGGTAGTGCACTGGTGTTTGTAGTGTAGGGGGTAGTGTTTTAGGGTTTAGGGTAGTGCAGTGGTGTTTGTGTACTGTACGGGGTCGTGCTGGGTTCTAGTGTTTTAGGGTTTAGGGTAGTGCAGTGGTGTTTGTGTAGTGTAGGGGGTCGTGTTTTAGGGTTTAGGGTCGTGCAGTGGTGTTTGGGTAGTGTAGGGGGTCGTGCTGGGGGTAGTGTTTTTGGGTTTAGGGTAGTGCAGTTGTGTTTGGGTAGTGAAGGGGGTCGTGCTGGGGGTAGTGTTTTAGGGTTTAGGGTAGTGCAGTTGTGTTTAGGTAGTGAAGGGGGTCGTGCTGGGTTCTAGTGTTTTAGGGTTTAGGGTAGTGCAGTGGTGTTTGTGTAGTGTAGGGGGTCGTGGTTTAGGGTCGTGCAGTGGTGTTTGGGTAATGTAGGGGGTCGTGCTGGGGGTAGTGTTTTAGGGTTTAGGGTAGTGCAGTGGTGTTTGTGTTGTGTAGTGTAGGGGGTCATGCTGGGGGTAGATTTAGGGTTTAGGGTAGTGCAGTGGTGTTTGTGTAGGGGGTCGTGCTGGGGGTAGTGTTGTAGGGTTTAAGGCAGTGCAGTGGTGTTTGTTTAGTGAAGGGGACGTGCTGGGGGTAGTGTTTTAGGGTTTAGGGTAGTGCAGTGGTGTTTGTGTAGTGTAGGGGGTTGTGCTGTGGGTAGATTTAGGGTTTAGGGTAGTGCAGTGGTGTTTGGGTAGTGTAGGGAGTCGTGCTGGTGGTAGTGTTTTAGGGTTTAGGGTAGTGCAGTTATGTTTGGATAGTGTAGGGGGTCATGCTGGGGGTAGATTTAGGGTTTAGGGTAGTGCAGTGGTGTTTGTGTTGTGAGGGGGTCATGCTAGGGGTAGTGTTTTAGGGTTTAGAGTAATGCAGTGGTGTTTGTATAGTGGAGGGGGTTTAGGGTAGTGCAGTGGTGTTTGTGTAGTGTAGGGGGTCATGCTGGGGGTAGTGTTTTAGGGTTTAGGGTAGTGCAGTGGTGTTTGTGTAGTGTAGGGGGTAGTGTTTTAGGGTTTAGGGTAGTGCAGTGGTGTTTGTGTAGTGTAGGGGGTCATGCTGTGGGTAGTGTTTTAGGGTTTAGGGTAGTGCAGTCGTGTTTGTGTAGTGTAGGGGGTCGTGTTTTAGGGTATAGGGTAGTGCAGTGGTGTTTGGGTAGTGTAGAGGGTCATGCTGGGGTTAGTGTTTTAGGGTTTAGGGTAGTGCAGTGGTGTTTGGGTAGTGTAGGGGGTCGTGCTGGGGGTAGTGTTTTAGGGTTTAGGGTAGTGCAGTGGTGTTTGTGTAGTGTGGGAGGTCATGCTGGGGGTAGATTTAGGGTTTAGTGTAGTGCAGTGGTTTTTGGGTAGTGTTGGGAGTCGTGCTGGGGGTAGTGTTTTAGGGTTTAGGGTAGTCCAGTGGTGTTTGTGTAGTGTAGGGGGTCGTGCTGGGGGTAGTGTTTTAGGGTTTAGGGTAGTGCAGTGGTGTTTGGGTAGTGTAGGGGGTCGTGCTGGGGGTAGTGTTTTAGGGTTTAGGGTAGTGCAGTGGGGTTTGTGTAGTGTAGGGGGTCATGTTGGGGGTAGTGTTTTAGGGTTTAGGGTAGTGCAGTGGTGTTTGGGTCGTGTAGGGGTAGTGCTGGGGTAGTGTTTTGGGTTTACGGTAGTGCAGTGGTGTTTGTGTAGTGTAGGGGGTCGTGCTGGGGGTAGTGTTTTAGGGTTTAGGGTAGTGCAGTGGTGTTTGTAGTGTAGGGGGTAGTGTTTTAGGGTTTAGGGTAGTGCAGTGGTGTTTGTGTACTGTAGGGGGTCGTGCTGGGTTCTAGTGTTTTAGGGTTTAGGGTAGTGCAGTGGTGTTTGTGTAGTGTAGGGGGTAGTGTTTTAGGGTTTAGGGTAGTGCAGTGGTGTTTGTGTACTGTAGGGGGTCGTGCTGGGTTCTAGTGTTTTAGGGTTTAGGGTAGTGCAGTGGTGTTTGTGTAGTGTAGGGGGTCGTGTTTTAGGTTTAGGGTCGTGCAGTGGTGTTTGGGTAGTGTAGGGGGTCGTGCTGGGGGTAGTGTTTTTGGGTTTAGGGTAGTGCAGTTGTGTTTGGGTAGTGAAGGGGTCGTGCTGGGGGTAGTGTTTTAGGGTTTAGGGTAGTGCAGTTGTGTTTAGGTAGTGAAGGGGGTCGTGCTGGGTTCTAGTGTTTTAGGGTTTAGGGTAGTGCAGTGGTGTTTGTGTAGTGTAGGGGGTCGTGTTTTAGGGTTTAGGGTCGTGCAGTGGTGTTTGGGTAGTGTAGGGGGTCGTGCTGGGTGTAGTGTTTTAGGGTTTAGGGTAGTGCAGTGGTGTTTGTGTAGTGTAGGGGGTCATGCTGGGGGTAGATTTAGGGTTTAGGGTAGTGCAGTGGTGTTTGTGTAGGGGGTCGTGCTGGGGGTAGTGTTTTAGGGTTTAAGGCAGTGCAGTGGTGTTTGTGTAGTGAAGGGGTCGTGCTGGGGGTAGTGTTTTAGGGTTTAGGGTCGTGCAGTGGTGTTTGGGTAGTGTAGGGGGTCGTGCTGGGGGTAGTGTTTTTGGGTTTAGGGTAGTGCAGTTGTGTTTGGGTAGTGAAGGGGGTCGTGCTGGGGGTAGTGTTTTAGGGTTTAGGGTAGTGCAGTTGTGTTTAGGTAGTGAAGGGGTCGTGCTGGGTTCTAGTGTTTTAGGGTTTAGGGTAGTGCAGTGGTGTTTGTGTAGTGTAGGGGGTCGTGTTTTAGGGTTTAGGGTCGTGCAGTGGTGTTTGGGTAGTGTAGGGGGTCGTGCTGGGTGTAGTGTTTTAGGGTTTAGGGTAGTGCAGTGGTGTTTGTGTAGTGTAGGGGGTCATGCTGGGGGTAGATTTAGGGTTTAGGGTAGTGCAGTGGTTTTTGTGTAGGGGGTCGTGCTGGGGGTAGTGTTTTAGGGTTTAAGGCAGTGCAGTGGTGTTTGTGTAGTGAAGGGGTCGTGCTGGGGGTAGTGTTTTAGGGTTTAGGGTAGTGCAGTGGTGTTTGTGTAGTGTAGGGGGTTGTGCTGTGGGTAGATTTAGGGTTTAGGGTAGTGCAGTGGTGTTTGGGTAGTGTAGGGAGTCGTGCTGGTGGTAGTGTTTTAGGGTTTAGGGTAGTGCAGTTATGTTTGGATAGTGTAGGGGGTCGTGCTGGGGGTAGATTTAGGGTAGTGCAGTGGGTTTTGTGTTGTGAGGGGGTCATGCTGGGGGTGGTGTTTTAGGGTTTAGAGTAATGCAGTGGTGTTTGTATAGTGTAGAGGGGTTTAGGGTAGTGCAGTGGTGTTTGTGTAGTGTAGGGCGTCATGCTGGGAGTAGTGTTTTAGGGTAGGGCAGTGGTGTTTGTGTAGTGTAGGGGGTACTGTTTTAGGGTTTAGGGTAGTGCAGTGGTGTTTGTGTAGTGTAGGGGTCATGCTGGGGGTAGTGTTTTAGGGTTTAGGGTAGTGCAGTGGTGTTTGTGTAGTGTAGGGGGTAGTGGTTTAGGGTTTAGGGTAGTGCAGTGGTGTTTGTGTAGTGTAGGGGGTCATGCTGTGGGTAGTGTTTTAGGGTTTAGGGTAGTGCAGTCGTGTTTGTGTAGTGTAGGGGGTCATGTTTTAGGGTATAGGGTAGTGCAGTGGTGTTTGGGTAGTGTAGAGGGTCATGCTGGGGTTAGTGTTTTAGGGTTTAGGGTAGTGCAGTGGTGTTTGGGTAGTGTAGGGGGTCGTACTGGGGGTAGTGTTTTAGGGTTTAGGGTAGTGCAGTGGTGTTTGTGTAGTGTGGGAGGTCATGCTGGGGGTAGATTTAGGGTTTAGTGTAGTGCAGTGGTGTTTGGGTAGTGTTGGGAGTCGTGCTGGGGGTAGTGTTTTAGGGTTTAGGGTAGTGCAGTGGTGTTTGTGTAGTGTAGGGGGTCATGCTGGGGGTAGTGTTTTAGGGTTTAGGGTAGTGCAGTGGTGTTTGGGTAGTGTAGGGGGTAGTGCTGGGGTAGTGTTTTGGGTTTACGGTAGTGCAGTGGTGTTTGTGTAGTGTAGGGGGTCGTGCTGGGGGTAGTGTTTTAGGGTTTAGGGTAGTGCAGTGGTGTTTGTAGTATAGGGGGTAGTGTTTTAGGGTTTAGGGTAGTGCAGTGGTGTTTGTGTACTGTAGGGGGTCGTGCTGGGTTCTAGTGTTTTAGGGTTTAGGGTAGTGCAGTGGTGTTTGTGTAGTGTAGGGGGTCGTGTTTTAGGGTCGTGCAGTGGTGTTTGGGTAGTGTAGGGGGTCGTGCTGGGGGTAGTGTTTTTGGGTTTAGGGTAGTGCAGTTGTGTTTGGGTAGTGAAGGGGGTCGTGCTGGGGGTAGTGTTTTAGGGTTTAGGGTAGTGCAGTTGTGTTTAGGTAGTGAAGGGGTCGTACTGGGGGTAGTGTTTTAGGGTTTAGGGTAGTGCAGTGGTGTTTGTGTAGTGTAGGGGGTCATGCTGGGGGTAGATTTAGGGTTTAGGGTAGTGCAGTGGTGTTTGTGTAGTGTAGGGGGTCGTGCTGGGGGTAGTGTTTTAGGGTTTAAGGCAGTGCAGTGGTGTTTGTGTAGTGAAGGGGTCGTGCTGGGGGTAGTGTTTTAGGGTTTAGGGTAGTGCAGTGGTGTTTGTGTAGTGTAGGGGGTTGTGCTGTGGGTAGATTTAGGGTTTAGGGTAGTGCAGTGGTGTTTGGGTAGTGTAGGGAGTAGTGCTGGTGGTAGTGTTTTAGGGTTTAGGGTAGTGCAGTTATGTTTGGGTAGTGTAGGGTGTCGTGCTGGGGGTAGTGTTTTAGGGTTTAGGGTAGTGCAGTGGTGTTTAGATAGTGGAGGGGGTAGTGTTTTAGGGTTTAGGGTAGTACGCCCAACCAGCCACAATATCCGTGGACAAAGGGGATCCTGACTCTTTGGAACGCTCCGTCAATTGAATAATTTGGGTCAAGGGCCCTACCACGTCCAAGACCTATCAATTCCTTTCTTGGGATCCCTCATATACTTGGAGAAAAAGGTACATAGTTTCTCATCAATTTCAGGCGTGTGTGCCACCTTCCCCTTCAGTGAGGGCCTGGGGCATTCTCCCTCATCCTATTCCTGACCTCCCTTTCAAGGGGTTGATGGATTTTCCCCACCACATACTCTGCCACTTTGGCGTCAGGTGTCCACTCCGCCGACCTAGGATGGTAAATATGGGTAGGCTCGAACATGTCCGAGTGGACCCCGTCCCCAACCGGGGACTGAGAGGAGTGGGACTCTGGACGCCAGGGACGCCCCGAGTCCTTATCCTCATCGGAGGAGAAATCGTCCTCCGATACACCCTCTCCCTCTAAGGGAAACCCGCCGTCGGGGTCTACAATAGTGGTGACACTGTCGCAATTTTCTCCGGGCCCCTCCTCCTCCCGGCAGGGTGCATGTTTTAGCATTCGCGCACTCTTGAGGAAGGTCTCCGTAAGTTTATCAAATCCTTCCAAGTGCCCCGCGTTATGCTTAACGGCTCTTTTATTCCCCATCTGGGAGCTACTGGGACCCGCCACCACCAGATCTGGGTCACTGAACACCCCAGGGATGCTTTTTGCCAGCTTATCAACCTGATCCCTAAGAGGAGCCAGCGCCCTAGAAATAGCCAGAGAGAGGGCTTGGTCCACTGCTGGAGGGAGAAGTTGGGGGCCATTCCTCCTCCACTTCCTGGTAGGAGGAGTAAAAATGGTCTTCTGGAGAAGACATGATAGCAGAGGGTGTGAGCACAGAACAAATGCCCTTAAAATCCTTAAGGCAGCCCCCTCGCCGGTGCTCCAACAGCTGGGCTTTCCCCGAAGCTGTTATAAGAATAGACTGAGGCACAATACCAATTACCACCACCAGGTGGCGCTGGTCACTAACGTGGCCGTGTGGGGAAATCACCGCGTAGCGGTGTCAAAATTAGGCGAGGGTTGGTCGGGAATCAAGCGGACACTAAAGGAGTGACCGGATTCCCAAACGCGGGTAAAGACCAGCGGGAGCGCTCGACGGAGCTGCCTCGCTCGGACCAGACGCGCCTGACAGGATCTCACCGCGCGCAGAGCACACAGCGGGAGAAACTGCGAGGGGGAGAACGCGCTCGGGCAAGAGCCTGCTGCGCAGGGAATATGAAACAATACCAAGGCAATAATGCTAATAACGTGCACAAGAAACCGCTATACAAACAGCTACAACGTCAGATTAAGCCAAGAATGTAAGGAATGCACTTAACTGACGAGCAGTGAAGAAAGAGGAAGCGGAAGGGACGTCACGATATTATATACGATGGACTGTGATATGATTGGACTATAGTTGCCTTGGAGACTACCCCCCTAATGGTTCATGGGTTGTGTAGTCTTTTGTTTAATGTTTGTTGTGTTACGTTTTCTTTGAACTGCTATGCAAATAAAGTGAGGAAAGATATGCATAATCCTCGCCTCCGTCCTGCCATAGAATTCATTAAACTTTATTTGATCTGATTTAGAAACATAGATCATAAAAGTGTACATAAAAACAGTAAATCCTCTTTCCTAATACAATACAGTGAGAATTAATTAAAACCAGTAGGTAAAAACGGGTGTTACAAAGCCCGGTTCAGAGCAACTTCAGGTTAACAGAATCGTAAAGTTCAATGTTTCGCAAGATCAATCTCATGTACTTCGTGCAAAATACGCAATAAGGGGTCCAAGTAAGATGTAACGCTCCAATACCTGACCAGTTTGCACTATATAAAACTGCAGAAAAACTAAAAATAAAAAGTGTTTTGCACACTTCTGTCATTGGGCTGTATGTGGGCTACATCTGGGTGATATTTGGGCTACATTTGGGCTCTTTTTTCTCTGGTGGCCATCTTGGGAGACTTATTTGTTATGAAGTTTCCTAATTTCGTCATTTACTGCAGTCTCCTCAGTAGGAAATGCTTTCAGTTTTTTACTTTGATTCCATCAAGAAGGCATTCAGATGTGTCACACATTTGCCATAAATTCAGAATGTTAGCACTCTAGTTGTTCATTAGATCACTGTAGTAAAGCTACTGCTCACCAGGGAGTTAACTGGAAGTCTACTGCTGGTATTGAAAGTGATTGTTTCAGTCTGCATGTCAGAATTTTCTAATAAAATAGAAGAGGATTTGAGATCTCACTTAAAACATGCCCTAAATTTTATTTCTGCAGCACTAACCATAATTTCTATGGCAAAATGAACCCCCTCATTTTGTTCCTTTTTAAATTAAATGTTTTAAGTGTTACCAGTTTATTCCAATCAAGATGGCTTCAGGTGTGCCATACTTTTGTCATAAGTAGGACTGTTAGCGCTCTAGTTGTTCTTTAGAACACTCTGGGAAGCTGCAGTAGAACACAAAGGCATCAACTGACAGGCTGCTCCTGTTGAAATATAACAGGAAGATATTTGAGATCTCACTTAAAACATGTCCTAATTTTTCTTTCTACAGCACTAACCATAATTTCTATGACAAAATGAACCCCCTCATTTTGTTCCTTTTTAAATTAAATGTTTTAAGAGTTACCAGTTTAATCCAATCAAGATGGCTTCAGGTGTGCCATACTTTTGTCATAAGTAAGGCTGTTAGCACTCTAGTTGTTCTTTAGAACACTCTGGGAAGCTGCAGTAGAACACAAAGGAATCAACTGACAGTCTCTGCCCTTGTTGGATGTACATGGTTTACTGAGAATGTCAGACTTCATTCTCACATGACTGAGAAAGATAATGTGAATTTACAGAAAATATGCTCTCATTTTAGCTTCTGGAGCACCTTCCAAAACTGTATGGGACAAGCATGTGACAATAGTTTTCTCTCAAACATGATTCATGATATCCCAGCAGAAGGTTTTTCACAGGGTAAAATCACCTTAGAACACACCACAATTCCTGAAATTAGTATGGTACCATCAACAAATGAATTCTAATGTAACTAAAGTCTGTTATCACCCTTTATAGTTCTCCTTTTGGTAACCCTCAAAATCTTCGATTCACTACAATGCATTACAATGGGGTACTATCATTTATATTGGTCCCAAGATGGCTGCCAGCAATTCCAGGATGAAGTGCTGACAGCCAATCAGATCTCACGATGACATGTGTGGTTAGGCTCCGCCCAGATATCGATATGTTTTCTTTTTCAAATTTCTCAGGAACTACTGAACGGATTTGCACCATTTAACAAAAAGGGTTCTTTCTGAACCAAGAACTACCTCTTTGCCAAATTTGGTGTAATTCTGTTCAGCAGTTCGGGCTGTAGCCGTGTCTAAAGTTTCCTATGGAAAAGGGCATGGGGAAAACACGTTTTGGAACCCCCCTTTTTTCTCGGCCCCCGCTTGCCGAATCACCCCGAAACTTTCAGGATAGGAGCAGACCGGAGCGCCCCATGAGTTTTGAAAATTTCGCGAAGATTCATCAACCGGCGCCAAAGTTATTGGAAATAGAATGTTGTGAATTTCCTATGGAAAATAGGTCCTAACTATAACTACCTACTGGCGACTGCCAGTAGGTAACATACATACATACATACATACATACATACATACATACATACATACATATATATATATATATATATATATATTTTATCTAGTCCAAAAAATCCAAAAAGAGGGATGCCATCCAATTCAGCAGGGCGAACGAACACTCATGTTCCTCATAATCCAGTGCATCCAGCAGCAGAATAGGGCAACTTGCTTGATATTCGATGAAACTCTCCTGGAAGAGGCGCTGCGCAGCCTCACAGGTATTCCAACATGCCAACACTCCAAGTGCAGCCGCACGCATCATACGGGCGTCACCAGAACAGTCCTGGTAATGGGCCAGCAAGGGACCCATGAACAGATCATAATCCGGGTCACCGCCTGATGTTGTGGAGAGGCAGATATCCAAGGCCCAATAGAAAGGGTACCGTCGGCAGTGGAACACAGGTTGCACGCAAGTGAAGTAAGCGAAGCGAAAGGTAAGCCCATAGCTCACACTGAGCGTTGCCAGTGGCAAGCATCCAAAAAGTTGCTGCACTCGTTCATGGTATAGTTGCCATTGGCCTGGTCTGTGCAGAACCACAGAATGGGCATCCATTGCGTAACAGCAGTAGAAGTACCAGCACTCCACATGCCAGAAGAAGGATAAGTGGAAAACCACCGAAGGCGCTGGAAAATATAGAATGTATGAAGGCCGGTATTACTCCAAAAATCGTCTGAAAAGATGAAACAAGGCTGGAACCTACAAGTTTAAAAAAATGTGCAAGGCCTTCAGTATCAGACCAATTAAAGATTTGGTGAATCAGTTCCCCAAAATGTAGTGGGAGATTCGTATTCAGCAGTGACTGAATCTCACTAGATGTTCTAGCCACCTGCAATTCGAAGGTCTCTCGAGCAGAAGTGAGAGTGACTTCTTGGTGAAACAATAGCTCTTTGAGTCTGCTTAGTTTATTGAAGTCTGTTTGCAAAGTGGGAATGGAAGGCCACAGAGAGCTATCGACAATCCCATGTGGGGGAGGAAAAAGAACATTGCTGCAACAAGTAACTCTTTCGGAAACTGTTACTATATACGGAATGCCTGCCCGTAACCCGCAACAGTTGTGGTTATTTAGCATAAGATAGCTACCGTTAGAAAGCAATGTGAGCGTGGGAATTATTGAGGGAACTGGTGTTCCTTTTAGAAAACAGGCCAAATTGGGCGCTGATACGTTGCAAGCGCCATGAAGCTGAACTTGTGTACAGACTAACGCGTGCCCTACTGTAGAATCACAGTCCTCCCCTGTCAGGAAAACCTCCTTATCCTCACATAGACAGTGAAACGTAAACGGTAAAGACCACATTTCGTGCAGAAAAGTACTACCCAGGGGTTCAAATCTCCCTATCGGATAATGTTTCATACATGCAGTAAATTGAAAGAGGAAAATGGGCAAATAAAAAACCCCATGGATTAACCATACAGAGGAATCGGTCTCTGCTATTGAGAAGGGCAGTTGTTCTAACTTCTCAATATGTAACAAGGTGTATGTTGAATCTTTCATTGACATAAGCTTTTGTTTATCGGTCAAATTAAAAGGCAAAAACAGGGCAGTTGTGTTCAAATAATCCCAAGGCCCTTTCCCATTTTTCAATGTTTGTAAAGTCCAGCCAAATTGCATTACAGAGCGCAATTGATTCGGACCATGATACAACACAGACACATCATTATGCACAATGTCTATAACAGATGAAACAATATTATCCAAAGTGTAAATACGACAAGACAAAATATTAGTGCTGTTGTCTACCACATCCAAAACTTTACGCAAGTTGTCTTGATCTAGTTGTCGCAATCTGAAAGCTGCTTCCATTTGGGACAGTTTCCAGATTTCATTATATGCTGCATAAGCAAAACGTTTCGGACGAGGAGACCTGGGACCTAAAAGGAAATCTACCAGATCAATGTCTCCATTTAAACGTGAGAGATGTTGTTTCACAGAGGATAACGATGACTGTCCCAACCACTGTTGACATAAATTACCCACAGAATATGTAGTAACAATATGTGTTTGTGGAAAGCGAGGGTCAGGTCTACTTAGCACAAACCCCCCTGTTGAATTTGAAAGACGCAACTGGCAAGCATTATTACTGAGTGGCCATATTAACCATCCCAAGGGAGCAATAGCGGACGAATCGAGGGTACCATTGTGGACCATACTGTGTAAGTCCTCTAGAGAATAATTTATATAATGCTGCCAGTCGTCATAAGCTGCTAATGACGGGAACAAGGGAGAATTTAAATTTTTGCTGTAGCCAAGCCAAAACACGTAGTTTGTTGCACAGTCTGATTCAGGAATAACATCTCTGACGGTGTCAAACACGCACAATGCAATGATTCAGTTCCCTGCACCTGCCAATTTTTGGTACCCCATATTTTATTTCAAATCAATCGTGTCTTTCCAATAATTATAACCTTTCAAAGATAAATCGGTTATGAAAGTCGAAGAATATACCAATTTAGTATGGGTCAGCATGAATTTCGTGTGTGTTTGTGCACTCAATTTATAAAAATAGGATCTCGGGTCAGATAGATTATAGCCAGAAAAGTAGACAAACTTATTTTTCTGTGTTTGCGAACTACCCTGAAATGGGGCAGGACAATGTTCTCATTGCGTATAATTAACCGGATTACGGACTGAGTTTGACTTATGTAAAAAATGATGACCATAATGTTGGAAACAGAATAAATCAGCATAATTGGCAGAATTTAAATGCAAATCCTCAGTTTCAAAAGCAGTGTAATATTTTAAATCCGAAAATAACGAATGTACGGCATTAACATCTCAGTCGTGGAATGCATCCCAGGTGTGATGACGTCACCTAATGAGACACGAAAGACGTATGGCATTCGAATCATCTCTGTCTCGCCATATATTTTGTATTGAACTTTATCCCAAACAATGCCATCTACTACTGGCACAGCTGAAATGTTAACATGGGATGGATCCCTTTTCATTATATGAGATGAGGTGTGTGGGGCCAAAACACCATCAACCAAGTGTACATAAAAGCGTTCAGGCAAATAATGACCATTAATCAAAAGGAAAAAGACAGTCACAAATCCAATCCACATGAAGAGAAATACCATTGTAAGTACAATTCAAATGTAGGTCCAAGGAGGAACCAAATAAACTCTGCGAAACCAGGCAAAAAAAATGAAAAAACGAGTGGGGGGTTCCTCCGTAGTAGAATTCGATGAAGAAGACGAAGTTAAAGAAAAGTTGTCTCTATCCATGTAATAACCAACAGTTCCTAGTCGATACAAAGGTGGTCGGTCTGCATTAAAAGATTATTGGAGGCACATGCAGGAATGTCCACAGTAAGCTCCATAGGCGGCGAGACATGATTTCGAGGTGTAATCGTTGAAGGCGATGACAAAACAGGAAGCACATCAATTGAGGTTTCCACTTCACGCTCCTGGTGTACGGTAGTCACCTTCGAAGACCTCACAGGAAGTGGAACATCTCTCCGCGGAACGGTTTTAGGCATACTATTCAGTATCGGCCAAATGGTGCAACTTGACATATTCAATGGAAATGTAGTGATTTTCCTTGCGTCCAGGTAGTGGAGGCAAATTCACATGACTGGTGCACGGTAGGAGGGAGCAAATTCTTTTTTGTTCTCTATCTTCTCCCGGACCAGATCTCCAACTTTAGGAAGCCACCCTGTGACTGGGATCAGCACCTCTGTGTCTTCGGACGAGTGCAACTCAGCTCTAGCAAGAGTGTCTCGAGTCTTTTGTAGATCCTGTAACATAGCACAATAGTTATCTACGTCAAATGTTGCGGCAGCCGCCACAACGTCTAGACCATCAAGGTCTGGCACAAACATTTTGAGGCCAAAGAGCATTTCGTATGGGGTCCGCCCACCCAGAGATCTTCTCAGGAGATTATGTAGTGCACGTTGAACCCCATATAAATGAGTCAGCCAACCCCTGCCAGTACCTAAGACTCTAGCTGTCAAAGATTGCTTTATGTCACGGTTCATTTGCTCCACTATAGAATTTGCCCTCAGGCCTGTATGGAGACGAAAATTGCAATAGTACCCCCAGTGACCTCATCGCATCCTTGTAAGCCTTAGAGGCGAGCGCAGGACCTTGGTCAGAATGGAAGGTACCACAAGCAAATGTTCCGATAAAGACACGCAAATCTCTAATGACATATCGAGAGTCAGCACTACGTTGCGGCCAAACCCAAAGGAATCTAGTGTACGAATCCACTGCAACGAGAATATGTTTATAGGCAGTGTCAGACGTCAAAGGACCGCAGTGATCCAGATAAATACATCCAAATGGTTGATTTGAGATGTATAGCTGCGTATGAGGTGGACGTGCAACCGTCGACGGTCTAATCTGTTGACAAATGTCACAAGAAAGTACATAATTACGAGCCTGTCTATACGGACCACGCCACTCTAACAGAGGGGGCCCCTGAAATCGAATAAAGGTAGAGAATGACAGGGGAACTAGACAGACTACTCATACAAAAATTCTCTACCTGTATAAATCAATAGGCGCTATACGTCGCAGATATGTAAACACCAAAGAAGCTGACCAACTGACAAAGGCATGCCACAATCGAAGTATCAAAACATATCAAAATTTATTGGTGATCAATTCACATTATAATTTATTAAATAAGCAGTAAATAAAGATAGAACACACCCCAGCCCACGCTCACTCAAACGTTCAGACAGACATACTCATACCCACACATACTCATACATCCTGAAGATCAGGAATCCAATCATACTTAAAACAACAACTAAAACACATTGACAAATGGACCAAGATGAACAGCTGATAATGACATTGGTGTGGTATTTGGGGAAACCACAGATAACTTTTTCAAAATGACACAATACATAGAGTCAACCTTCAAGTTCAGATCAATATATTGAAACAAACAGAGTAAATCATGAACTTTATGTGATCCACAAGAGAGTTGTAACGCCGACGTGCGTTTTGGTGTTCGACCCCTATGTGGGTCTCACCTTCCTCAGGGCGAATGTATTTGGGGCAGTGGCCGTGGGGCGTGCCTAGAGTAAACAAATAACATTACCATACAATACAGAACAACAATGATGAGGTTTAATACAATGCATGCCAATGTGGTCAAGTCAGGAGGCTCAGCTTCAGAAAAGGTTGTGTAACAATTAAAATTCGGGGGACATGTGCACACCAGTAAAGATAAAAATAGAATCAGTAAAGAAGCATAACAGAAATGAATCACCAAAGAAAGTGTGCAGTGAAGAATTTCCTGAATTGCAGAGAAACGTTTCAGGAACACAAGGGATAGTGTGTGGTGATCCCAGTAAACCAAAACGTGAGATGGAGTAAAAAATAGATTCGAGACATGAAGCCCAGATCAGAAGGAAAGTACACGTTTCAAGGCAGATAGCATGGACAGCTACCTGAGCTTCTGGCCGTGCTGATTGATAACAGCAGTCAAACAGCTTTCCAAGAGCAAATATAGAAGGTAAGAGGGATCCACACTGGGACCTATTAAAGAACAATTAAAAATCCATTTGAAGAGAGGTAACAACTAAAGAGAATAAACAAATGGTGCGCATGAACGGAGCCTTACCGCGAGATGCAAACAGAGTTTGATGGATGAAATAAGTACAAAAAATAAGTTAAAACAGCGATGCAGGGAAACTAGGCAGGGCGCACATATAACCTCCAGACGGCTCCACGGGGTCAGGGAGAGACTGTATAGGAGAGTAAATAAAACGCTCGTTATCATTAGAAGCAGTGCTCCTCCCTCTGCAGGCTAAGAAACATCAAAAAATGGAGGGAGAGCGCCGCGCAAGGGAGGGAAAACAAGGGTCCCAGGAGTCCCACGAATCGGAAGGCTCACCTATTTTAGAGAGGGCGGACTGCTGGGATAATGGCCGGTCCAACGCCGGATCAGAAGAACCGCCGAGCGGTAGAGGTGCGGTGTCAGAAAATGAGATCGGGTGAGCGCTCCTCCGTCTAAGGGCAACAACGAGAGCAAAATTGAAATGGAAGCGCACACGCCAAGATAAAAGGTTAAATTTACAAGTATCCCAGGGGTTGAAAAACCTTACCTGTCTGCAGCGAGCGGACCGCTGAAATGAGAGCCGTTCGGGTGCCGGATCAGCTGGGCAACCAGGGAGTGGGGGGCGATGTTTAAATACAGAACTCTTCTACGGACGCTTAGATGGACGGCGGCGGCGTGACTATGCTAACACAGGTGAAGTCTATTATGCAGCGTGGGAAGAAGCATAATGGCGGTAGGGCTCCTCTACAAAGAGAGAGACCATGTGGCCTAGAAAGGGAATATGGTAAAAGTTTCAGTACTGCCAAAGTACAAGCAAGGCAGAAAGGGGGAAAGGACAACAGGGGCCATGAATAAATGCAGAAAGCTTAAGAGTCGTAAACACACAGTAGTATGTACAGGACAGCCCAGTAAGGTGGAGCCCCACCTAGCAGGCAAATTCCTTTATCAGATGATAGCGTTCTCCCATTGGAGAATCTCGTTAAGTCCCTTCTCTTTCGTGTTGAGGGTGTACATCCAAAACAGCTGCGCAGATCCGTCGGTATAAACTATACATTTGTATTGGTCAAGAGGAAGCAAAAACTGTGGCGCAGGATGAACTTGTTCGTACTGTAAAAACTCCTGCGTCTGCAAGGATGGGTCAAAGATAAAAGTGACAACAGCCGATGTCAAAGAACTCGCCCACTGAATCCAACGCGGGTGTAAGGCCCTAGAATTCGGTACACTCACCTTTGTGACCGCCTCTAGAGTAGGCACTGGCGATACCATAAGAATGCGTTTTCCCTGAGCCAAAGAGCGCTCCCTCAGGATCGCCATCTGTACTGCTGTAAGAATTTTCTTAATGGGGGAAAAACGCACCTCTGCTGATGTGTACAAATGCGATTTGTAGGCAATGGGGACTGTATCTCCCTCATTGAATGTCAGGTAAGTGAAACCCACTGTACCATGTACAATCCGTATGACTAAGTTAGTTGTGTTGTCACAAGTTAATAAGAAGTTGGTCGCAAGCAGATCAGACTGCAAAGACCGAAGAATTTCTGTATGTTCCGGAAGCCAGCTGGAAGACGAAAAAGAGGGTTGTATCAACGCGTAAAGCAGTTTGATACGCTGAGCATAATCAGGAATGCAGGTCCTCCCGAAATTAAAAAAACCCAGCAAAGATTGTAACTTCTTAAGAGTAGAAGGAGGCTGCAATTAAGCACATTTCTCCAGAAAGTGGGGGGGCTAACCCCCTCCCTTCATTGTTGAGTTCGTAACCCAAAAAGAGAACCGCCAACTAGGCGATGTGAGATCTAGCAAAATTGAATTTATACCCGAAGTCTGCAAATGACAGTATGATACGGTCAACATGCACCAGATGTGGTATTAATTCATCATCTGTCAAATAAATGTCATAGACGTTAGAGAAGGCATCCGGATCAATGTTGTGTACGAGTGACAACACCCGCAGCAAACGCACCAGGGCTATTCTTATAGCCCATGGGTAATCTTGTAAATCTTTTCTGATTGCCGACCGCAGTAAATGCAGTCCAGTCACGGCTCTCAGGAGCCAAATTGTGACTGTAAAAACCATTGGAAATATCTAAAGTGGTTTTATACTTTTTTCGGACAATGCTATTTATTAACGCAGAGCTGTGAGTGTTCTGTACGGCAAACGTATGAATGTGACTGTTCAAATTTCTATAATCCAAAACTATGCGATATGAACCGTCCGGTTTCGATATCGGAAAAAGAGGATTATTCATGGATGAAACACAGGGTTCAATTACACCCTGTTATTCCAACTGGGACAAAATGTCACTAACAGACGCTTTTGCCTCTCGTTTGATCGGATATTGTGCCTGAAGCTGTGGCATTGATTGCAAAGGGATCTCATGTGCCAGTGAGTCTCTATCCCAGCCCACCTGATTGCGATACACTGCTGGCGCTAGGGCTAAAGCCCATTCCGATGCATAAGCCTGCTTAGCCTCTTCAGCGACGTAACGCGAAAAACTCGGAAGTATCACGTCCTCACCTCGGGAAGAAGCCAAGACAAATAGAGGAGGCCAATCCGCCTCCGCCAACAAAATGTCGTACAACGAGGTAAGGTTATCCCAAAAGATACCCTTAATTGTACGTTGTATTTTACCTTCAATTTGGAGGACTATTTCATAAAGTCTATCAGGGGGTGCAACTCTTGTATCAGCTGTTTCCACTGTAATAAATGTGTCAGTTGCTCTCGCCTCCAGACAAGGACGGAGGACCTCCCGCACTATGGTAACTTCCGCCACGCTGTCAAGGAGTGTCACAGCCCATCTCCAATCGAGGAGCAGGGTTCTCACCATCTTAGGCATATTTCGCTGTTAAAGCAGCAACGTTTTTCTTTTGAAACGGAACACGGTATGGCAGTTGTCCCTCCAGTTTGGCTTTTACGTCAAACTGGCGTGGCCGGTCACGACGTTGTTGCGTGGTCTCGCCCTGTCTACGATCTTGACGCTCCCCTCCACCGGACTGTTGATCCGACGAGTCCTGTAAGGAACGAGGAGAGTGAGGATCAGGAACCTGAAACCTCTCTGGTTTCTTAATCTTAGAGCGGTCACGCAAATCATACCTAAGCTCGGAAGCATCAGGTGTCGGTGAACCAGCACTCGAACCCTGCTACTGCTGTGGTTGTTGTTGTTGTTGCTTATTCTTGTTCCAATTCTTTTTAGAAAGAATGGACGCCCCTCCTTTTCAGGAGGGGTTTATTTTGCGGTTGAGTAAAAGGTTTAAACCCCAAATTATTACGACCTAATGATTTATACACCTTAGCGATAATCTTAGGCAATTCGCGTTGTTTATTCATGTCAGCTACTGCCTCAAGGCGCTGGCTCACTTGCAAACTAACTGCTTCCCCCTTTATATTGGCCAGTATCATATCAGAGACTATAGGGAATACCCCAACCAGCCTCATCCCAAACTCCAGGGCGGCCTCCGCCCGTGTTCCTCCTGAAACTTCTTAAGAACGGTCGGAAGCACTGTCATGGAAGGGGTGCCAAAGCATAGAGAATACAGCGCCGCAAACACCTTCCCCCAAGTGGTGCAGTCTGCTAAATTGGGAATAAGACCTTTTGGTAAACTCATTGTAAGTATCCTGTGTTTATCCAAAATAGTAGTATTGGGAAATACAGCTTCGAGTTGCTCAAATCGCTCTGCTAACCAGAACGGTAAATCATCTCTATTTTGAGGACGCTTTCCCATCAGTGAATTAATCATGATTGGGCTAATTACCATGCCTCCATTTCCTGGTTGCTGAGGAGGGGCTCCAGCCGGAGCCGCTTGGACAGTGCGAGACATATATTGTATCACGCTTCAGTGTATATGAACTAAAGATTCATGTAATTGATGCAGCTCTCCGTGTGTAACACAACGATAATTTGGGTGTGGTGTAAATCCTGCCAAAACGGGCCATGTGGCTCCATCAACCGATAAAGGGCCTAAACAGACCATTGTAACAGGGTGAGGTAGGGAGCCATTAAACCAGATGGTGTGCTCCCAAGCGGATAACGGAACTTCAAGTAACCGATAAGTCTATAATCCCGGAGAACCGCGGCATGTTCATATTCATGAAAGAAATTATCATTCCCATCCACCGCCGGAAACTTAACCCAAGAGTAAAAAACCTCGAAGCGAAAAGCAGCGTTCGCTTCAACCACAAAGATAATGTCTGCCCCCGTAACCTGGACTCCATGTTGAGTCAAATGAGCAGTTAGTGCTGCGCGGTTATGAGCAGCAATAGCCATTATCGAAACAGAGTGAAAAAGTAGAAAAACGGTAGCGCAACACTGGGTATTAAAGAAGAAAAACAAAAACCTTTTAAAATCCAAGCTTGAAAAACCTATAATATCTAATATAGGAGGTAAATCCCTCGTACCACGGACGTCTCCGGTAATTGGTTTGAGGGTATTGTGGACAAGCACAAGCGCTACTCAGGGGTCTCGTAAATAAGTACCAGACCAAACGTTGGTGGCGCCATGTTGCAGGGATTCTGCACATACACAGAATTATGCGCAGGATTATGGGACCTTGGTGTATAGGGGCTAAGCCTTCCTACCACCTGAGTGCCCACGAGCCCAGGACCGACTAGCTATAGTGTCTCATTCACTCTCCTACTCACAAACGGAGAAACCAATGATTAGACACCCCAGAACACAACACTCCCGGATCTCTCAGGAATCGCAGTAACAAGACACACCTTTTCGCTCACACTCTCGTACAAAATAAGATCTGACAGAGGCACGAAGATAGTTTAAAATATTTATTTTAACTAGCGTGCTCTAAAATGCAGTATACGTGCCACAACCAGCAGCAAAATGATTAATATCAATACAGTTAGCATTGCAGCAAGGCATATATCATAAAGGGAGATGTCATCTTATAAAGACAGTGGATAAAGGACTATAAGGCCTAACCACCCTCCCCTTGGTAAGCAGAAGTATTATTATATAATAGAAGATCTCTGGGCTTTGTCAGCAGACCCCATACCTCAAGCCATAGATCGTATTTCTACATCACAGGTGCGGGTTGCGCTTCTCCCTGGAAAGGTCCCTCTCCAAGTGTGTGTTACCTAAACCTGCATCCCCATAATATCAAAGTACGAGTCTCCAGCAAAAGCAGCTGCATTGGTATGTTTTGTCTAAGTGCTAGGGCCTGACCAGAACAGAATAACAAGAGTCAGTGTTTATCGACCTTGCTCACAATGTTCAGACTAAACTCCAGGAACAGGCAGAGAACGAGCACAGCAGAGAGTTCTCATGTGAAAGGCATAAACAGAGTCTCGCAAAAAGAAAGACATGTAGTGTTGTGCGCAAAAGCAGCATCATGGCTGCCGGGCTCATGCTATCTTAAAGATGTCGACAATGTCCCTAGTGACCATGTGACAATAGCTGCTCATGGCGAGGGTGCGAGTTGTAGTTACCTTTGGACATGAGTTATAGTTACTAAAGATAACTATATATAACTGGTGACTTTCAGTGTTTCTTTGAGTTTAAAATGTAACGTTATTCACTGAAATTTTCACCTAACTATAACATCACTTTTAACCTTTGTTTTTTTCAGTGAATTTCTCAGTTTTTTTTAAACCTAAAGTAATATTTCATTACCATACATAAAACCAAAACCACGCCACACATGGGATTGGCCACAGGGCCTCTCTCTGGGAGGCATAAAGAAATTGACAAAGAGTAAGCACATGGTGTGCAACATAACGTTTGCCAGATTTCAGATACACTTTGACTTGATGTGCACTGGGTCACTGCCAGTCATGTACCCAGGGCCTGTGTTCTTTCACAAAACTATACAATTGTACCCACAATTAGCACTTCTGTGGGCACATGTAAGTCCCTTGTAAAAGGTGCCATGGGTAGCAAGGGCACTGTGACCAGGGAAAGCCTTTAAGGGCTGCAGCACATATTATTATTATTAATAAGGATTTATAAAGTGCATGGATACCCAACAGGGTCTCCCGGCGCTGGACATGGCGGCAGGCAGAGCCACAAACTGCTAAACAACAACCCCAAGATAGAGAATCAGGCTTGGCATCTAAAAAGGAAGGTATTCAGGTTCTTGCGGAAGGCAAGCAAAGAGTGACAGTTCCTGAGTTCAGTTCGAAGAGAGTTCCACCCATAGAGGCCCTGTACCCTAACCCACACACACTGCCATTGCAGGCTGCGTGTTTTGGTGCAGAGAAAAGTGAAGAGTCGACATGGTACACTTAACTGTGTGCCATGCCTGCAACCCACTGCCTATGGTGTAGGTAAGTCACCCCTCTAGCTGGGTGCACTATATCACTGGTGAGGGTACAGTTGCATGAGCACTGTACCCTACAGTGTCTAAGTCCATTCTTAGACATTGTAAGTGCAGTAAAGCCATAGGGCCCGATTCACAAAGGTAAACTGAAACAAAAGTCTAACTTTACCACTTTCGGTATTCACAAAGGGCATTTACGAGTAGTAAAGTTAGACTTTCGTCTCAGTTTGGTCTCAGTTAAACTTAAGAACAAAACTTAAGTTTAACTGAGACAAAAGTCTAACTTTACTACTCGTAAATGCCCTTTGTGAATACCGGAAGTCGTAAAGCAAGACTTTTTCCTCAGTTTGCCTTTGTGAATCAGGCCCATAAAGAGTGTATGGTCTGGGAGTTTGTCATTACGAACTCCACAGCACCATAATGGCTTTACTGAATTCTGGGAAGTTTGGTAGCAAACTTCTCAGCATAATAATAAACCCGCACTGTTGCCAGTGTGGGATTTATTTTACAATGCACTCAGAGGCGATCTTAGAGATGCCCCCTGAAAAACAACCAGCCTCTGGTGGGTTCCCTAAACACCAGTCTGCCACCACGAGACAAGTTTCTAGACCCATGGGGCCCTGAGCCCAGAAACAAAGCCTTTCCTGGGCAGAGGTGTTCACACCTCCCCCAGGTCAGGAAGAGCCATCTGTGGCAGGGGAGCTTCAAAGGCCTTGCCGCCTTTGCAACGCAACCCTCAGCCTTTCCTGCTATCAGGAGCAGGCCCTCTTCCTGTCTCACCCCCTTTTCGGTGGGAAAACAGGCAGGAAAAATTAGAACAACCCAGAAGGTGTGCCCTCCTCTGCCAACCCAACCCCCCAGGTGGGGGAGGTGAAGCCCACTCTTCAGTGCCAGCCATCTTGCAGACAGCAGGCACTCTCCAATCAGGATTAGGAATTGTGCCCACTCCCCCATGTGGGGTGAGCACACCAAGGGTGTAGTCACCCTAAGGTCAGTAGACCCCTAAACCGCCCCCTAAATAGAGTATTTAGGGGGCAGCCTTGAACCGAGAAGGCAGATTCGAGTAAGAAAGAAGAAGGAACGAAGAGCTGTGCTGATCCAGGAAGAAGAGGAGGACACCAACTGCCTTAGCCCCAGCCCTACCGGCTTGTCCCGTCTAAGACCTGCCTACAGCAAGAACCCATGGCAAGTCCAGCAGTCAGCAACCCCCAGAGCACAGAGGACCTGCCCTGCGACCTTTCCACAGACTCTGTCTCCTGTGAGCACCAGATTTGTTCAACCCAAGACTCACCTCCAGAATACGGATTCCGTCGACTCCGCACCACTCTGCACCAGACGCCCACGGCCCGAGCTCGAGTGTCCCAACACCCCAAGGAGGTCTCCCAGCGATCCTGACCTGGAATCTGGTGATCCCTGACCTCCCTCAAGACTCCTGACAACACCTGCAGCCTCAACCTGAAGGATCCCCCCGATCGCGACCGGCGCTGGTAAGAAAAACCCGAAGCCAGAAAACACCCCTGCACCCAACGCCCCACGGCCTTGGGTGGCCCAACCGACGGTGTCCAGGCATCCCCCAAGATCCCAACTTACCTCTCCAACCAGTGGTCGCCTTCAGGAAGTCTCCCTGCCCAAGCCTGCAGCATCTTTCTGAAACCGAGGGTCTCCACTGGAAAGCAAAGGGTCCCCGACATCCGTTTTGCACCCTGCACCTGGCCGCCCGAGTGCCACTGGTGGTGCAGCTCCTGTGCTGGTCGTTGGCCTCTGCAGTGCTGACCCTAAACCCAGGAGCTTGGCTCCCACAACCACGTGGCCTGCTCGACAGCAGTCCCTAACCGAAGGCCCCCTTAGCCCCATTGGCTAACATTGGGCACCTACACTCTGCAGTGCCCCTGCACTCTGCAGTGCCACTGGTGGTGCAACTTGAGTGCTCCTCTGGTCCTTGGCGAACCTTGGTCTTAACCCCCAAAGCTCACCCTCATGAGTCGAGTACTTACCTCCAAAACTGATAACCATTTTTCTCCCATAGAAACACATGTTATAAGATTTTGGGCCTAAAATTGTTCTAAGTGTGGAACTGCTAATTTATGGAGAAAAGTGAACTCAATTGAAAAGTATAAAAAGTTGTACTTACCTTGTATATAGACATCTTAAGGTGTGGTATCTAGGAACCACCCCCAGGACTCAAAGTAATCCAAAGTAACTCAAACGTAATCTAAAAGTGTTTACTATATGATGCAAACTGCAATTAAAAGTGATACAAACCTACAGCAATTGTAATTTCAGTCATAACTGCATTACCTTGATCAGTCTTGCATTTTGATAGTATTTATTACTTACCAGTGCCAAGTCCTGCTTGGTTAAAAAATAAACCATAAGTATTACCTTTTTTATACTCACCTAATTGGTCTGGATTCTGTCTCTGGGTGTGTGTATCAGCCCTTGATTGAGTGAATACAATAAATGCTTAACACTCCCTCTCGATAAGCCTTACTGCTCTCCACACTACCACAAAGAGAGTTATTAGTACTTACCTAATTTATCCTCTGCTATACCTTCGGGGACTCCCTGGACTCTGTGCACAGTATACCTTACTTTGGTATAGTATAAACAGAGCCAGCTTCCTACAGTGGTGGTTCAATTCTGCAAGGTGAAATGGATTGAAGTTATTTATTGTGTGATTCTAATATGAATTTAAGTGGAGGTCAAACTAAAAGACCTTTTAAAAGCAAGCGATCAATGCATGGATGATTTTTATGATGATACTTCTTATGATGTTCATCATGTAAATGTGACAAAGAAAGTAAAAGTGGATAAGCTGTAAATGGTAATTCTGGATGCAGAGGGTAACCCAGTGTTCAATCCGGGGTTGATACAGCACCCTAACTCTGCAGAATGGTTTCCGACACCTTTTGTAGACAATTATATAAGGGCTAGAATAAGCACCCCTATAGATAGTGCCACTAGGATCAAAATGAGGTCAGAATACCTCTGGCTAATCACTTTTTAAAAGCCGACTTTAACATCAGAGTTAGATATAAAAAATGGTGTCTTTTCCTAGCAGAGGAGGTAGGGACCCCAGGAAAGGGGTGGGCAGAGCTAGTCTTCTTACTTGGACTCTATGTTCTTCTGAATAGCAAAAAATTCAGGGGAGGTGTCGGACCCTGAGATATTTCTAGGTGGGCCCAGAGGGCCGTTTGTTTCCTGGGTAATGAAACGCAGGATTGTACTTTGAAGGGAGTAAGGCATTACTGCTAAGGATAGACCCTAATTGAGGGGCCTTGGTTGATCAGAGGTTTATCTGTGCAAGGCTCTCTGTTTGAAGAGGACTTAATAAAAGAAATTGCTCTTTATGAGCAAGCATTTTCTTCCTTGGACAAGTCATATTCCTCATTGATGAGGGTATTTGAGCGGATTTCCCCCAGGGCTGGCAGATACTGGTGTCGCTTAGCTGGCCGGCCAAGCTTCTTCAGACCCTACCGTGGCTGCAAGTTCAGATACTCCAGGTCAGTGTTCTTCCTGCAAAGTAGAAGGGGAGGATGCTGTGGCTTCTATGGCAGATAAATAAGGGGAAGGGGAACTCAAGGAAAGAGCCCATTTCCCCTTGCAAAGGTTGGGAGCAGGTTGGCCTTTTTTGTGCAGGAGTGGGAACTCATTTTGGCGACTTTGGTGTTACAAACAGTAAAAGGGGTTTCAAATAGACATTTATGCCTTTTCTTTTCAGACCAGACTTCCTGCTCCAGCACAGTTTTCCTAGGAGGGAATAGAGTACATTTCTACAAAAGTACAGGAGCTCATTTTTAGGTCTCGCCTACGCAGCGCGGATGCGCTGCATAGGAAAAAAGACCTTTTGCGATCGATTTGGCTTTTCAGCCAAAAACGTGCACGCGTTCCATTGCCTTCAATGGCAACGCGTGCACGTTTGGCGATTCACTTGCGGGAGCGAGCAGCTGGCGCCATATGGAAGCAATTATCGCTCCTGGCGCCGCTCGCTCCCGCAAGTGAATCGCGCAGGCTCCCTCCTCTCCCCCTCCCCCTGCTGGCGTGCGAGCGCGCGCGCTTGTTTTTTTGTTTTGAACCGGTCTGTCACTAACATTCAACGCTTTAATCTCTCAAAAGCAATTTCATCTTACTATATTTAATTTTAAATGCAAAATAGCTGCCTCACTGTTCCAAAGCCTGCCATCCTACGGAGTTAGAGTGCCCGGCAGGGTGTGCTCGGAATGCTGACGCGGGAGAGGCTCGTGCCCCCCGCCCCCTCCCTCCCGGCGCGCGGACAGAGTCGTAATGATTTGCTGCCATTAGATTCACCCGAGCAGCAGAGGGGTGTGCGCGCGCCTCTGAAAAGATGTTTATCCTGTCATGATGCCGCTTGGCAGGCTGCTGTTTCATACCCAGCACACACACAGCTTCGTTCATCGAGAGAGCGGCTGATTTGCATGCTGGTGCCCCCCTTACTATCAGCATGCACCAATCCGAGCCGTAATAACACCTTGTGGCTGCGCGCGAGCGGCTGAAATAATTAGTCAATCGGAGCAAAAAATCTGCAATAAATCATAATCTCTGAAGCATGGGAAGGGAATTTTTGGACCATTCAAGGTGAATATGGCTGCTTTCATACAGCGCTTTCAACTGAAAGATATTTTGTAGTCTCACTGACAGCTTTTACTGAGGCCTGGAACATCTTGCGGAAATAGGGGTAGTTATTTGGTAATTACACAGCTATAGCAGTTTAATTTCCAAACTGCTCCCAAATTAGTTGTCACTTCGTAGTACTGGCATCTCGGCATGGTACTGATTTTAAATTCAACCAGAGCTCACATCATCATCGCATCTGCCATTTGCGGCTATATTTAGTGACTTCGGTCCGATGTTACAATGAGATGCCAGGCGGTGGGGGTCCAACGGGACGTACATTGAATTCTGTCAGACACGCGCTCGTCTGGTCAGCGCATTACTGTTCTTTAACAGCATTTAGAAGGTGATAACTGTAAAAGTGTAGGATGATATATATTAGCTTTATTGTATGAGTAGTTTAAATGGGGAACTAGTATTCAAATTGAATCGAATGTTAAATCGTCTGACCTTTCGTTTTACACTTGCCACTGAACTTTGCTTGCAGTGTATTAAGTGTAATGATTTTTGGCCCTGCGTTTATGCACAGTTGATCTACTGTGGTTTGCATCGGATTTCTGTGAGTAACTAGATACGTTTAATGTGCGGCGGACAGTGAAATGTCCTTCTAGATTTCACTGTTACACGAAGGCAGAGCGGGATATATGATTAACACACAAAGCCTCTCCTAATTATTGACCTAATTGCTATAATGCCTGCTATATGAGTGTAGGCATCTCACAAAAGGTGAAAGACTGGTCTCACACACCACCTGGTGTCATGCTTCATCATTGACCAGTCCTCGCCCTCTAAAAACTTGGTTTGATAGAGGGCGGGCATGCACCTGAAGACAGGGATGCACTTCTAAAACTAAGTGGGGCCCTTAACAAGAAAGTGAAGTTAAAAAGCCATTACGGATGTCAAACCTCTTTTTAATGTAACTGACATCTGTATGGGGTTTAAAAGAAATGATCGGTGTATTGGGGATATCGTGGTCCCCCACCGTATAACTAATGGTCAACATGTTTCTGCCTAGTGGCCCAAAAGGGTCCGCGGCATTCATCAGGACCTATCATACACCAACGGGCTCCTACCTTACCATTCAGTGTAGGTGAGGTATCCACTATGTGGGGTGATCAAGGTCACCCACCACAAATTTGCGGCTGTGTTATTCCAGCCCTATTCCCTGGGACCTACTTGCCCCATAGGTAGAGTGAGAAAGGAGGACCCCTTAGGTCACGTGCCTGTTGTTGAAAGGATCTCCCGCTACTGCACCTATGTCTGCATGTCTCACCTCCTCGCACTCATACACTCATATAGCAGGCATTATAGCAATTAGGTCAATAATTAGGAGAGGCTTTGTGTGTTAATCAGTTTGATGTGGAGGCTGCCTTCTCCTAATACCCCGTGCCTCTAGTTCCCTTTCCTGGATCACTTCCAGGTTGTTGTGGTTAAGAGCGGGATATATGCCTTGTTTCAGTATACAATCTGCTACAAAAAGGGGTATCATGTCCCCATCCGGGGTAGTCGAGGGCAGGCCTAAAGAAATGCACCAATTATCTACCAATAATATTATTAAATTTAGTCCAGCGATTATCTAGCCCAGTTCGTACATTCTTAAGGTAAAACATCCCTAGACTGGTGTCCTTTCTTGTCAATAAACAATGTCCTCCTCTCTGAGGCCTTCTTACCAGTGGTTTGGAATAAAACTATTAGAAAATGGGTTGGTTGTTGACTGGGAAGGGAGCCTGGGCAAGCAGCAACCAGTGGTCGAAGTGCCTTAAAAAAAGTATGGGAACTGTGATGCTGCACACAATGGGGGCGAGTGTGAGCGAGTGTGGGGGCATGGTCAAAGGTGTGGCGAAAAAAATGTATCTGTAACTTTTTCGGTCTTTCACCTCCAGGTAACTACATATAACAAGCATTGGCATAGCCAATAGGTCTCGCCTTTGGGACCTTATAAGTGTTGAGCTATGGAACAGTTGATGTTGTTGCACCAAGGATATTGTGCTGGTTAACTAAACACTTATAAGGTCCCAAAGGCGAGACCTATTGGCTATGCCAATGCTTGTTAAAGAGGCAACAGAGATTTGTCACAGGAATCCAAAGGGGTTCATCAGCAATATATTTTTGGTACAAAAGAAAAATAAGAAATTCAGTCAAGTAATAAACTTGAGGGATCTCAATCAGTTTGTACTCTATTTCCATTTCAAAATGGAAACAGTGATCTGTCTGCGGGATATTCTTCTTCCAGGGGAGTGGATGGTGAGATTGGATTTAATAGATGGATACTAATCAGTGCCCATTTTTTAAGGCCACAAGAAGTATCTCCAACCTCTGTGGCAGGGCCAAATGTACAGGGTCAGGTCCCTTCCATTCGGTCTTTTCTCCGCTCCTTGCTGTTACACCACACTGTTAATACCGGTAGCAGCATTTTTCAGGTCCAGAGGTCTAGGAATGGTGGTCTATTTAGACTATATGATCTTTCTGGCACAGGAAAAGAACTCCTGGTAAAACAGGTTCAAGATGCAATTTGTTTAATTCAGAGACTAAGATTCCTAACAAACAGAGAAGCCAGATCTAGTGACATCAAAGAGAATGGATTTCTTAGGATTCTTGGTAGATTCAGACAAGGGAATGTTAATGCTTCCAGACTCAAAACTAGAAGTGATCAGAAGGGAGTTAAGAGACATAATGGCTCACCCTCAGACACCTAGTAAGGGGCGTGGTTATCCTTTCCTCTTCCATCCAGGCAATGTTTCCAGGACCTCTCCATTACAGGGCACTCCAAAGGTTGAACATAAGACATTTACAAAAAAGTCTGTCTTCCTCTCAGACGATTCCTTTGGACATGAAAGCAAAAGAGGTGGGTGGATGATTAAGCCATATATGGAATAGTCGAGCTATCTTTGCTAGATACCCAGATCTAAGATTAGAATCAGCTGCTGGTCAGGTACATCAATTAGTTAGTGGGAACAAGCACTAGAAGAATTGGCATCACTCTATGGGAGTTTTGTTTCTAGCAGGGAATCTATTTGAAGGTAGAGTATTTTCCAGGGCCATTCCGGAAGATACATGGTGGCGGACTTGTACTCGTTGAGTCTTTGGGACTTGTACACATGAAGTCTTTGGGACAGCAGTGAGTGGAGCTTGGATGTATAAGATTTCACTGAGTTACACAGAACATGGGGGCTGTTCGATTTACAGGACCGGCTTTAGCACTGGTGGCACCCGGTGCGACAATCCTTTTTGGCGCTCCTTTACCCTCTCCCCCCCCCCCCCCAATATGACCTCTTCCTCGGATTCCCTATCACCCGGCAAAAGTCCCCCTCATCTCTCCATAGCCTCTCTCTCAAATACTTTTCATTTGTTTTAAATTGCTGGTAAAGGCTTGCTTTACTAATCCACTCAGCTATCCACATAACATACAGATCTGTTCTTTGCAGCAGACATATTAACCCTCTGCGCTACTTTATGGGGAGTCAAAACTGTCACTAGACTAAACTCCTATCTCTCTCTCTCTAGCAGGAATATTAATCACAAGAGTTACCATTACATTTTTATTGCCGGCTGAAAGCTGGATGCACAAGGAACTCTGCAGCATGTGCTTTTAAATGTTAAGTTATTGCTAAACACAGCGCCCCCCCCCTGAGGTCAGTGCCCCCCCTCCAGGTCAGCGCCCAGTGCAGCTGCACCAGTGGCACCGCCCTAAGCCCTGTCAATTTAGATCAGACCGACAACAGAGTTGAAGACATTTTTCAGCTGAAGACCAGGTCCAAAAGCTTTAGCTACAAATGCTTTTCTCAAAATTTGGTCTGGGGAAACTTACCATGCTTTTCCACTGTTTACAATGATTTCCAGATATTAGGCCTAGATAGGCAGGCAATCAGCGATGGTGGTGGCGGTCACATTGCTGTGCAGGAGCCTACCTCTATTGGCGTGGTCAGTGAATCACTATATCCTGCTTCCAGTCTTCCCAAAAGTTTTGAGGAACCCTTATGGGCAGGTTCACAGACTAGTCATGCAGGGCAGGTTAAGCCTAGTGGCTTGGAACCTTTCAGGGCATTTAGAGATGTGCCAGGGCTTCTGGAGGCATCTTCAGGATGCATCACGGACTCCTAGGCTGGGGAAAGGTCAAGCCTAGGAACTATGGAGTAGCTGGTGTATGGAAAGGGGTGGAGATCACGTTTCAGCAGATGTCACAGGGCTTTACATGTCTTGGCATCTTTAGCAGCATGGCAGAAGTCTTACAGGACCATTAAAGTAGATAGGTCAGCAATATCAGCAGGGCATGAAAAGAGGAGGGGATGGTACATCCTTTGGTGTGCAAGTTAATGAAAGGAATAGGATACATGAATTCCCCTAAGCCCAGGTATTCAACTATGTGGGATGTGAATTTGGGGTTACGTTTTTTTGAGTCATGTGGTGATAATGTCAGTCTGTCTTTTAAATCATTATCTGCTAAACTGGTGATGCTGTTGTGCCTGGTGTCCTTAAGGAGGGTATCAGAGCTCAGACTGCGGCAGCATCTTATGCGAACAGGCCACACAGAGATCCCCACAGCTGCTAAATTACGATTGTGCTCTAAATGAAAACTTGTAATTTTTATTTACTAAACTTCACGGCTGCTTCCATATTGAGAGGTTAACATTTACATGACTCACTTCTCAAAAATAAAACTGCAATGCGACTGGAAACTGAACATTCCGGAGTTGAATTTGACAGACTTTGTGGCAAATTGCATTTTATCCATTCATACACCTTAGTCAGCATGAGCTCACAACCAGAGCATCCATTTACCAGTCCAGATCTCTTTACCACGGCATTGGTTTTGCTTTGGGCATGTACCTCACCATAGTCATTTCAGTTGTGACTGGTGACTGACAACATGTTTCAGTTATATGATTAACAACATTTTGGTTTCGTTTTGATTGAGAAAAACTGAAAAGATTATGCTGTAATGTAGATAATGCAAAACACACAAGATGATGGACGGAATGCTGCACATTGGCAAACATTCACCCCCAGTCACAGATCTGGGTTTAATCCATCATTATTTTGCTCACCACACCACCCCAGTTCAGACATAGCCATATGCAAATCAGTCTTGACCCTGTGCCTCATGGGAACAGTCCAGACCGAACTGCCAAGCCATGTCTTCCCTGGACCGGAATCAAGCATCCTAGCATCAGCCAGGATAAGGCATCTGACATTTCGAGACTGCCAGTTTATGCTGATGTTTTTAAAATCTTTTTTTCCACCGAGGTTGCCTCTTTAGCATGTTTTGCCAGGAGAATCTGCAGCACTGAATCACATTTATTGAAATGATGCCCCCCCTAGTGGCCTTTACGTGAAATTGTTCAATGCCTTCCAAGATGTTCAACACGTTTCAGCCTCTATTTCTTTCTAAGGCCTCCTCATGATAATCCTCAAGGAGCTGTTGATAGAGGTTCCCTTCACATTTCGGTAAACTTCAAAATAAATTAGGTTAATTTCCAAGTACAGAAAATGACACAACCGCTGCTGGAGGTTCCATTATTCTGCTGGTGTGTACTATGTGGCATCATTCATGCATGCACCAAGCGAATGAAGTGAGCGCCATACATTTACTTCCCTTTTTCATTTACTGATCCTTGATGGCAAATGCCATTTGGATCGGTAAATGAAAAAATGTAAATTAAAAATCGCAAACTAAAAAAAGGTGGGGGTTGTGGTTTAATGGAGAAGCAGATGGAGGAGGAACGGAAAGCAGCTCAAGAGACGAGCAACAGAGAGGGTGTGGGGGAGAGGAACAAGACAGAGAGAACACTACAGAGAGTGGGGAACACATACGAGGGTGAGAGCAACATGGAGTGCGGGGCAGGATGGCGTTTGGAGAAGCACCCGAGGAAGAGAGCTGGAAAACACATGCACTCCTATAAAGTGCTTAAGCAAAATAAAAGTAGTTCCCTAAAAGTGAGAAGTGAAGTTTACAAGTCCACTAAGCAAAAAGTTGGTAGAGAGGATATAGTCCAGAGGAGGGCCAAACACAGGATGGATAAGGAAAGCCACTGATAGGAAGCAAGCAAATAAGAGTGACAATAAAGTTAACCAATGGCAAGCAGTGTGTGGGCTTATGCAGTCTGGTAGGTGAGACCTAATGAGGGAGTGAGGCTTGTCTTTAAAATATCCAGCAGAGCATCCTAAACTCAAGCCGCTGAAAGGGCACATGAAGAAATTGTGGGAATTCTGATCAGAAAGCGGGATTGTGTGACCACTTATTAATATTGCGCGCAAGGGGTATAATACAAGAAAGACGATTGCCAAGCCGTTTTCAATCGGTATAAATAACAACAATGTCCCTGGATTTGTTTAAAGATGAAGCTTTGATATTTTATTTCCCCATTAGTTAGTGGAGGTTTGCCCTCAGGCAATGTAAGGGTACTCTCTTCACACTATGCGTGATTGAAGGACCACCTTACAAGTATACATACAATTCATGCAGGTCCTTGAGGGTTGTCCTGAGAAGGCCTTAGAAAGAAATAGATAAGCTGAAACAGGTCAGCACATCTTGGGATGCATATGGATTGCATAGCATGACGGAATTAATAAAGGGTATATATTTGTAAACAAGTACTGGCAGATGAAGGACACAGACTAAATTTAAACACGTGTGTGCCTCCGCACCAAACAAGGCAGATGCTTGAATCATAAACTCAAGGACTGGGTTGGAATTTTAATCTAAGATTGACGTATTATTTTCAAATGGTTTTAATGGTGAACGGAGTACATTGCAATAATGATGCATATGTATAATGTATTATTACACCACACCCTGTAGTCATATGGATCACATTATTGTATTTATGGTAAACAATGAACCTATGGGAATAGATACAATTTGTACATAGGTACTTGTGGTAAATAGGCATGTTGGCCTGTTCAGAAAGTTCACACATTTGTTTCGTAGAGAGAGCAGTGTTTCGATATTTTCATTCTCATGTCGCTCAGAGGCTATGGGGTGCAGGTGGGTTCCCTGTGCTGATATATATGCTATCTGGATGTGGCAGCTACTTTTGTTGCCGCGGATAGGGGTTATCAAGAGGACAGAATCCAGAAAGGGACAAATCTACGATCCTGTTACACATAGATTTGAGGAAAAGACAAAAGTGACTGGTGGAATGCTTGAATTAATCTCTGATAATTACTTGGGCGGGGTTCCAGTCCATTGTTTTTTGCCATCTATGCCACCTGGGACAGAGACCTATCATATGCAAACCAGCCTTGGTCCTGCTTCAATTGGAGCAGTCCAGCACAAATTGCCAGACCAGGTCCCCTCCAGATGAGAACTCAAGCAACATCAGACCAGTTTCTGTGTCGTGTGGCGTCAATGAAGCATAGCTTGGTTCCTATGGCACAGTGAGTCAAACAATTTCTGCAACAACTATGGACAGAGTGAGCCATATCTTCGCCCATCAAAGGCCGAGGGTGCTGTTCAAGGTGAATGGCCGAACCAATATTCCACCCATGACAATTAGTTCACTGTATAGGCTGCTCGAAACCTCCTCTGCTGGGGCAAGACTGTCCAGGGGAGAATGAGCAGCTGGATACAAATCCGCTGCTGTGTCCTCCCCAGCAGCCTTTCCTTCAGACCGAGTCCTCCAGAGGATACCCTAAGGCAAACAAACGGTTAGAGTCTGGGCTCCATTTTCTTTGAAAGGGTAAGGCATGTACGATGCAACAGGGGGGGTGGATGCACTGCAACAGCAAGACTAGAACAGCCAATAGCAAAGGAGAACAACAACGCAGTAAATGGAATGAGAACATTAGAATGTTGAACGCTCCATTGTAGACAATGGAGTGGCTACGGGTTGATAAAGGTTGGTATGAGCCCGGAACAACATTCCAATGTTTGTCTTAATGTTTCTCCCTTCTTAATTTAGAACATTCTACCCTTAGTGGGTGGAATGTTCTAATAGCCTTATGTTGTGTTAAGTTAATTACACTTATATAGCGCACAAATACCACAGGCCTCTTGGCGCTTATTGAAAGGGTAATGATACCATGTTGCAGCAGATATGAATATAATGAGAAAGTCAATCTCTTCCAAACGCCTGTTCAAATAAGAAGGTTTTCAGTCTCTTTCAAAAGCAGAGGGGAGCGGTTTCTAGCCTCAAATTTTCCGATAATCCATTCCAGATCTGTGGTAGCAGAATTGACTGCCCAAGGTAGTTTTATTAAAGCATGGGGAGGTCAACAAAATCGCCTCAGAGGAGCAGAGATGCGGTCCAGGCACATAGTGCCTCAGCCGCTCCTCAATATAGGCTGGTACCGTGCCATACAAAGTCTTGTGCACAAAACACAAGCCTTTATAGCCCTTCTGCCTCGGGCTAGACCCTCACCCTCGTTATAGATCCTCGCCTGCATCTCGGGCCTATAACTCGGGTTCAGGGCCTTTAACAACTGGTATAGCCCTCAGCAGTGGGCTATAAGGCTACATTCTACCACAGCCCCATGATATAGGCATCATGAAACTAGTTGACCTATAAGACAAAGAACGCCTGATCGCCATTGAGTGAAAGCAGCTGCAGCTACACAATGGGAAGTAGTCTGGGCATCAACAAGCAAACAAGTAACCATGCTTTTCCTTAGTTGTGCACACAAATGCTGCCACTGCTCTCCTGATGACTGGGCACAAAGGTTATCAACCTCTCCCCTTTCTGCACTGTACTTTCTTTCCTTCAGTCCACACATGCAGTACCTTTTTGGCCATGGTGTCAAAGTCTTTCTTGAGATTATCAACTAACTTCTTTTCTTCGGCCTGGGCTTCCTCGAGGTCTAGACGCTTCTCTCGCAGCTGTAGGGTGTTCTCAAACAGATCAGGATCACAGTCTGAAAGAGGCCAGATTTAGGTGAGTAATAAATCACACAGCATTACAACACACTCAAAAAGTCTTAAATACACCTATTTTAGTATAAAGCAAATATTATTGTGTTTGACCCCTTCTTTTTTAACGAGGTGTGGGAACTCCCATTTAATGCCTCTTCATTACCTGGCCATATTTCTTAAGATGCTAATTAGTGTTACATTTCATTACGGATTAAGGTGACGTACACACACACTTATTAGAAACTTTATAATATTGGCAGCTCATTGAGCAGAGGCCACAACACTGTGACACTAAGCATTACATTTACATCCACCTACAACTTTGCTATCATATTGAACTATCTATTCAGCCTCTTCAACAGTTATGCAATAGTTATGCAACAGTTATGCAATAGTTATGCAATAGTTATGCAACATACAACCTAATACATTTTTTTCTTTAACATTTTATGGAATGTGCAGGCACCTATGGCCTTTAGGTGCTTTAAAACGAACAGAGTATCATCACATAAGAGAAAATGTTTGAGTTCAAAAAGAAGAATGTGAGATACGCCCAAACTATAAAAATATATGGAGTAAGAGCAAGCTTTGCAAAGATAATAATGCAAAGGACACAGGGATGGAAGAAGAAGGATTATTGAGATGAGGTAATAGATGCGTCAGATTAGTGCAGGGATAGGATGAAAGGATGTGTCTTTTGATGCTTTTTAAAAGCGACGAAGAAAGAGGAGTTCTAATGCTTACTGGCGAAGAGTCCCAGGCACATATTGCAGCCTTGGAGAAGGAGCCATGCTGGGAGGATGAGGCTCTGAACTTGGGAACCTCAATCTGTGGACCAGGACAGCTCCGCAGCTTACATGAATCTCCAAAGCATTTGCCATAATAATGGCCCTAATGTTTGTGCACTATTTATGAGAACAGATGCTTATGGGATTTGCTAATTTATTTAATAATTTCTTAATTTATATTAACTGTGAATTAAAAGTATAATTATTATGGCATGCTAAATAAATACATGGTATGGAATTATAATTCATATTTTATAATGCTTTAAGATGGTTATTGTTGAGCTCCGGGGGGGGAGTTATCCATTAAATGTTTTTGAAAACTGGATCAACTTCTTGGTACATCACTGGGTGAACATCTGCAAATCTAAAAGCCGAGGATGATCTCGCAGGCTTCTGTGCCCCGTTCCAACAGTTCATAAAGACAATAATGGGGTTCGAACGGCCATATAAGGTGAATTAGGAAGCCGAGTGGGCGAGCTCAACGATATCATATTGCGATGAAAGATCTTTTCATGGCTCTGCCGAACCAATCCAGTCTGCATCGCACTCTTGTGCATGGTTTCTCCAACAGGTGAAGTAGATCTATGAACCACCACACTCTTGGCCATTGAGGCGTTAGGGTAACCATCCTGGCTCTGTCTTCCTGCAGGTTTATGGGGTTATGAGCACTCTTGAAATGAGATGAATTGGTGGAACGACAGTGAATGGTGCTTTGGACCAGTGATTAGAAATGCAATAATTCCACTGCTACCGCCAGTAGTATCAACCTGTCCTCACAGTTCCCATGGTGCTGACTTTCTTGATCCTCCAGAGACCTGCCGTCTTCATGTGCAGCCTTGGTTTGGAGGTATGGTTATGCACAAAGCCATTTATCCCAGCAGTGACTAGGTTTGCCTCGCCGTAGCGCTTTAGTTAACAGCATTCTGTACTTCCTCTGGATGGATAAGAACCTCTTGTTCGAGGCATACATTTTACTTAGCTTCAATTCGAGGATTACCGGTCCAGGCATAGCACTATGGCCACAGTCTCTTTAAACCTTCAATGACTTGCTGTTGTGAATTAGCCTTGAGACTGCAACGAGTACCCTTATAGAACAATTGCAGAATAATCATTTCATGGGGTTGGCACTGATGGGCTGCGGGATGCATTCCAAAATGAGGTTTCTGTGATCCAAATATCTTTCAAAAATGCAAAAGGAGTGGTAATTTAACACTTTGGGCTTGTGTGTGTACAACTGCTGGAGACACATTGATCCAGTGCCCAGTTAGCAGATGTTTCTGCTCACTTATGTAGTACTTTGGTGAGCACAAAAGCACCTTGTTGGCTAAATTCCCAGCCCTGATTCGCAGAATCCGTACTGGTGGAACCGTGCATTACTAAGGTAGAGTTCAGGGGGAGAGGTGTGGCGCCGCGGCCAGGGCAACTGACGCTGGACGCTGGGGATCACGGTTCGATCCCTGGCTCCGGCGGCAGGGGTCTGCCCAGCACCATGCGACTCTGGGCAATAGCTCGCTTAATCTTCCCAACGGCCCCCAGCGCCGAGATACCCCTTCGGGGGTGATTCGTGCGCTATACAAGTACTGGATATACAATTAAGCAGAGCAGCTGCTCCCCATTGCCCGCCATATTGCAATATTGCCACTGCTATACCTGGTCCCACGGGTTAGAAAGGAAGGCAGTGATAGGAACAGCAATTGAACAGGGGTCTGAAAACCTGTTTGCTCTTTTTATTTTCCAATACTTAGCTCGTAATTGGTCAGCAGCGAAGCAGAGGCTCTTCAGGGACTAAGAGTGGAACAGAGTCAACTTCATGTCTTTGGAGTGTAAAGGGGTAAAGGGGTAAGTAGTGTAACTACCAAAGCCACTATTATTTTAGTGAATTAAAATTAATGGTGCACTATCAAAATGCAGAAAACCTACCAAGATGGTGGTATTACTTCATTCTCATATTTATGCTAAGGGTCGAACTGAGGGTTTGGGCGTACTTGCAGGTAGATTTTTGCCTGGGAAACACATGCATATTTGCCGCTGTGAAAGACAGGACTAAGTGCCTTTCATGGGGGCAAGGGGAATGGAATACCCCCAAATTTAATGGAGGTGTAGAAAGAGGAGCTTTTCCACTGGAAAAACATTTTTCCCCAAAGGATGGAAGTTCTTCATGTGTATACTTTACACATTTGAATACTCCAGGAAATCTACAACTATGATAGATATCTTGAAATACTTCTGCAACCCTTTGTATACCATTCCTGGTAAGAATATTTTAGATACTGTCTTTGCACACGTGGTATCTTCAGACAATGATGTTCAACTTACTTTCTGGGCATACAGAATCATCAAAGGGTTCCTCCTCCGATCCGAGGTCTTCTTCATCACTCTCCCATCCGGACTCCTCATCTGATTCCTCATCGCTATCCTCGTCTTCATCTGAAACCCACATATAGACTTTTTACACAATTAATCACATAGGTGGTCTATAAGAAAATGACATGCATGTGTGCTACTACTACAATGCATATGTTTTCAGGAGAGTATTGGTTTATTATATAGGACTACTTTGTGCACTAAGGCCCTGCAGGCATTAAAGTATGAGTGGAAATTTATCAGTTAAAACCTACAAGGTAAGATATAATCATGTACCTCACCCAGAGCGCTATACTGCCAGTCTCCACGATCACACCCAGACCGAGACAACCCAAACAATCAAACAGTGTTCACACAACATATAGAACCAACTTCATACACATCCTACTAACCACCATACACCTTCAAACTAGAGAACACACTTTCCAAATCATGCTCACTAGAGCTCACTCTGCAATACTTCACGCACCAGACATCGCAGACCTTATCTCCTATCACAAGTTTGACACCTTCTTTATCACAGAAAAACAGTTGTTCACCTCACATCTTTGCACATCTTAGACGTCCTCTTCCCACAGGCTACAACATTCATCATGTGGACTGCGCTCATCAAACGGGAGGAGGACTGTTTGTCATCCATTAGTCCTCCTGGTCCTGCACTCTTGGCAAGTAACACTCCATGGCACTGCTGACATACCATCTCCCACTCTCTGCAACCAGGGCCGGACTGGGAACCAAAACCGGCCCTGGCAAAGTGCTCGGCTGGCCCCTCTCCCCCTCCCCCCCCCCCCGGGGGTTGGGGGATGCGGCGGAGCACTTTGCCAGGCCGGTTTCGGCCGATTTTGTTACAGGGGCCGATATTGCAGCTATGCTGCAAAAACGCCCCTGTAACAAAAACGGCCCCCCAGGGGCCCAAAACCGGCCCCCACCCTGGCGGCCCACCGGGGAAACGCTCGGTGCCAGCTACGGCCAGTCCGGCCCTGTCTGCAACTCAGACCTCCACCTTCTACCCCATGTAAAGGCCTGATTAATTCTCAAATCTCCAAAACACCTTGTCCGTCTGACATGTCCACACCACCTTCTTGTGTGACTTCCAACTCCCAGTGAACACGAGCTAAAAAAAGAGACACCCTTCTCAATCAACCTCATCGACACGCTCAATGTATTACAGCATGACACACAACCAACCCACTCTAAAGGCCACATCATCAACCTGGTCTTCTCAACATCCCCAACAATCAATTACAAACCACTCATACCACTGGACTGACAACTTTGCCGCCCCTTTTTCCCTGCTCAGCAACTTACCCACAAATGAAGGTCAACCAACAGGGAAGACCAAACCCTCAGAGCCTTCAAATAATTTTTCTTAGAAAGCCTAATGCTTGAACTCAACTCTCACCCTAACAACTCCATATCCAAAGCCAGCTCCCCTACAAACTTCAGCAATTAAAAAAAAAAAAACTATTGGAACATTCACACCCCACTTAAAACATGCAAGTGCTAGCTAAAGGCCACAGCATCCTGGTACTCTTAAGACCTTGCTCACAATAAACGACTTGTCCTCACACAGGAAAGAAACTAGAATAGAAAGAGAGCTCCAGATGACTTCATGATACTGAAGTCCCTCTGTACAACATGCACATCAGTCACAGTAAAGCACTATGCCAACAAAATGAATGAAGACCCCAACATAAGCAGAGAATATTTCAAGACAATCAAGCACTGCCTCAGCTCCCTGCTGGACCCACCCATTCCTCCCTCCAGAGAAAAGTTCAATGCAATTAACCTGTTTTTCAGTGCAAACATACTAAAGATCCAACAGCATACAGACAACATCAAGCCTGCTTCATCCTGTATGCCCACCTCTTCCTGTAGAATCCTGCAATGTTTATCCTTCAAAGCCCTATCTTGTGCCGATCTTGCTGACACACTCTACATGCAGCCGCTTGGTGCTCTATTCACAGATAACTGCATCAAAATTCACTAATATGCTGATAATCCTCAAGTCTACTCGAAAGTTTCTTCTGCTTCAGAGATGCAACACCTCAAACACTGCATGAACATCAACCAGCCCTGGATGTCCAGCACCTGCTTGAAGCACAACCCAAACAAGACAGAACTCCTGGTATTTGCTAAGAACAACAAACAAAGAACAGTGCAAACCTGGTTTAATAACATGAACCTTTCTGGCTTGGAACCCTAACTTTCCATGAATGCCATCTCACTTGGCTTTATCTTGGACACCAACCTCACCCTTAAGGAACAAAAAAACAAAGATGGCCTGGTACCAGCTCTCTCTTCTAAAGAAAGTGAAACCGTTTCTTCCAGAAAGCAACTTAGAACTGTGTTCAAAACCTCATACTCTTGCATCTGGATGGTGGTAACGCCCTGCTTCATGGCCTCCAGTAGCGGCTGCTACTTAACGGCGGTGGGGGGACGGGTCGCGGGGGAAGCAAATGAGAGAAAAAAAATCACTTAACTGTTTGTCGCCGCCTTTCGGTCCTTTTTGCCCGCTTCCACGACTCCCAGGTTTCCAGACTCCCCTAGCCAATCACAACATTGCTGATAGCAGCGTTGTGATTGGTCTGAGCGCCGAGGTTCAGCGCTCAGAGATGGATAGGGAGGCTAGGTATGTTCTCCACCCAGCTGTTCAACACAGCCCGGTGGAGAACATGCTAAGTGCCCATGACTGTTTGACCGGCCCAAGACGGCCGGCCAAACTGTCATGCGCACTTACAGTATGCCACCATTCCTCCCCCTGCTCCTCTGACACAGCCCAGCCCCGCCCCTAACCAGCTGAGCAAGGACGGAAAAATCAAACGATAACAGTGCGTTATTATCATTTTATTTTTCCTTTTTCACTTACTCACAGAGCAGTGGGGCGACGCTTCTCCGCCTCAGCTGAGGAGCCACCCCTGATGGCCTCCCAAATTCCACACTGGCACTGCTTAAGAATCAATCAATCAATCATATCACTTGTAAAGCGCACTACTTACCCGTGAGGGTCTCAAGGCGCTCGGGGTTGGGGGGTGCTGCTACTGCTCGAAGAGCCAGGTCTTGAGGAGTCTTCTGAAGGTCAGTAGGTCTTGGGTCTGCCGTAGGTGGGTGGGGAGGGTGTTCCAGGTCTTGGCGGCGAGGTGGGAGAAAGATCTGCCGCCGGCTGTCGTTCTTTGGATGCGGGGGACTGCGGCGAGGGCGAGGCCGGTGGAGCTGGCGGGTGGGGGTGTAGAAGCTGAGTCGTCCGTTGAGATATGCTGGTCCGGTGTTGTGGAGTGCTTTGTGTGCGTGGGTGAGGAGCTTGAAGGTTATCCTCTTGTTGACGGGGAGCCAGTGCAGGTCTCTCAGGTGGGGTGTGATGTGGCTGCGGCGGGGGATGTCGAGGATCAGACGTGCAGAGGCGTTCTGGATGCGTTGCAGTCGTCTCAGGAGTTTGGCCGAAGTTCCTGCGTAGAGGGCGTTTCCGTAGTCCAACCTGCTGCTGACGAGGGCCTGGGTGACCGTTCTTCTTGTTTCGGTGGGATCCACCTGTAGATCTTGCGGAGCATGCGGAGGGTGTTGAAGCAGGAGGAGGAGATGGCGTTGACCTGCTTAGTCATGGAGAGGGTGGAGTCGAGGATGACCCCTAGATTGCGTGCGTGGTCGGTGGGTGTTGGAGCTGTTCCCAGTGTAGTCGGCCACCAGGAGTCGTCCCAGGCCGAAGGGGTGGAGCCGAGGATGAGGACCTCTGTCTTGTCCGGGTTCAGCTTCAGTCGGCTGTTCCTCATCCATTCGGCGATGGCCTTCATTCCTTCGTGGAGGTTGGTTTTGGCGGTGTGAGGGTCTTTGGTGAGGGAGATGATCAGCTGGGTGTCATCGGCGTAGGAGATGATGTTGAGGTCGTGCTGTCGGGCGACGTGGGCGAGAGGTGCCATGTAGATGTTGAACAGCGTTGGGCTGAGGGATGAGCCCTGGGGTACGCCGCAGATGATCTCGGTGGCATTGGAGCGGAAGGGGGAGGCGGACGCTCTGTGTTCTGCCGGAGAGGAAGGATGTGGTCCAGTCCAGGGCCTTCTCTTGGATCCCGGCGTCGTGTAGGCGTGTTCGTAGTGTGCGGTGGCAGACCGTGTCGAAGGCGGCTGACAGGTCCAGGAGGATGAGGGCCGCTGTTTCTCCGTTGTCTAGCAGGGTCCTGATGTCATCGGTGGCGGCGATGAGGGCGGTTTCGGTGCTGTGGTTGCTGCGCAACCCGGACTGGGACGGGTCCAGGATGCTGTTCTCCTCGAGGTAGCGGGTCAGTTGTTTGTTGACGGTCTTCTCGATGACCTTCGCCGGGAGCAGGGAGATGGGCCGGAGGTTCTTGAGGTCCTTGGGGTCCGCCTTGGGTTTCTTGAGTAAGGCGTTGATCTCGGCATGCTTCCAGCTTTCCGGGAAGGTTGCTGTCTCGAAGGAGATGTTGATTACTTTCCAGAGATGGGGTGCAATGGCTGTGCTGGCTTTGTTGAAGATGTGGTGTGGGCATGGGTCTAATGGTGATCCGGAGTGGATGGTGCTCATAATCTTGCTGGTGTCCTCGTCGTTGATGTTGGTCCAGGAGAGCAGGCGGATGGTGCGGGTAGTGGTCGTGGGGGCGGAGGTCTCAGTGGTTGTCGGGGCGGTCGTGGCGTTGAAGCTGTTGTGGATGTCGGCGATCTTGCGGTGGAAGAAGGTGGCCAGTGAGTCGCACAGGTCTTGCGAGGGTGGGATGTCGTTGGAGTTGGGGTTGGAGAATTCCTTCACGATGTTGAAGAGCTCTTTGCTGTTGTGTGCGTTGTTATCTAGGTGGTCTTTGAGTGAGGCCCTTTTGGCGGATCTGATGAGGTGATGGTGTCTGCGGGTGGCGTTCTTGTGGGCTGCGTAGCTGTCTGGTGTTCGTTCGCGGATCCAGTTCTTCTCCAGTTTTCGGCATGTTCGTTTGGAGGCCTGGAGGTCTTCGGTGAACCAGGTGGCTTTCTTGCTGGTGTGGCTGTTGGAGGGATTCTTGGGCGGGGCGAGGGTGTTGGCACAGTCATTGATCCACTGTCTGAAGTTGCGGGCGGCGGTGTCGGGGTTGGTGGGGTCGGCGGGTGGGCTCTGGGCGAGGGTGGTGGTTAGCTGGTTTTCGGTGACTTTGCTCCAGCAGCAGCGAGGCATCTGTTGGGTGCGGTGGTGCGTGGTGGGCTTCCTGAAGGCGAAGTGGATGCAGTGATGGTCGGTCCAGTGGAGTTCGGTGGTGTGGTTGAAGGAGACATGGGAGCTTGCGGAGAAGATGGGGTCAAGCGTGTGGCTGGCGGCGTGGGTGGGTGTTGTCACGAGCTGTCTGAGTCCGAGGTTGGCGAGGTTGGCGATCAGGGTGGTGGAGTTGGTGTTGTTGTTGTTCTCGAGGTGGAAGTTCAGGTCCCCGAGGAGGATGTAGTCCGTGGAGGTGAGGGCGTGTGGGCTGACGAAGTCGGCGATGGAGTCGCTGAACTGTGGTCAGGGTCCGGGGGGTCTGTAGACGAGGGTTCCTCTGAGGGTGGTGTTGGGGTCGGTGTGTATCTGGAAGTGCAGGTGTTCGGCGGTGCGGAGGGTGTCGTCGGTGTTGGTCGAGACTCTGAGGGTGTTCTTGTGGACGATGGCGATTCCTCCTCCTACTCCGTTGGTGCGATCCCTGCGGGTGATCTTGTAGCCTTCCGGGATGGCTATGGCGATGTCGGGGGCTGAGGCGGGGTTCAGCCAGGTCTCCGTCAGGAAGGCGACGTCTGGGGAGGTTGAGTCGAGAAGGTCCCAGAGTTCGACGGCGTGTTTGCGGGCGGAGCGGGTGTTGAGGAGGATGCATCTGAGGTAGTTGGGTTCTTTCCTGGGCGGAGATTTGGCGGGGCGGATGCTGGTGAAGCTGCAGTTCCGGCAGGTGAAGGGTCCTTGGGTGCGCTTCGGGGTGGCCCGGTAGCAGGTGTGTTCTCGTCCGGAGTTGAGTGCGTGGAGGGAGCTGGCATTGTAGCGGAGTCGGGCGTCGTGGCGGTCGCGGAGGCCAGGGGTTCTGGTGCTGGGCGCGGTCCAGGCGCGGATGGGCGCAGACGGGCTTGCCTTAGGCGCGCCTTCGGCGCGTCAGCGGCACGGCCGCGCAGCGGCCACCATAAGAAGGGGAGGTGGGAGAGAGGAGCAGCTGGGAGGGGGGAACGACGAATGGGCGAGCGGGGGGGCGGGGCCGCAGGGGACGCAGCGGCAGGAAGAACGGGAGGAAGGGACGGCGAAGGGAAAACAGAAGGCAAAAGGGCAAAGAAATAACAGGAGGGAAAAACGATCACGGAAACAAGTAAACAAAATACAAAATACAATACAGTTACAGAAAGGCAAACCTACGGCGGGCGGGGGGGCGGGGCCGCAGGGGATGCAGCGGCGGGGAGAACGGGCGAAGGGAAACAGAAGGCAAAAAGGGCAAAGAAATGGCAGGGATAAGAACGGTCACAGAGCAAGTAAGCAAAATACAAAATGCAATAAGATTACAGAAAGGCAGAAGGGCACAGAAATAACAGGAGGGAAAAAACGGTCACAGAAAAGTAAACAGAATACAAAACACAATGAAATTACTGAAAGGCAGACCTACGGCCTACCACTGGCCACCAGGGATGAGGCGCAGGTGGTGGGATGAGGCGCAGGTGGTAGCCTGCGGGTGGAGGCGGGCCTCGAACCCGGCAGCAGCTGGGCACAGGAGCACGGGCACAGTCAGGTGGAGCTGCGCGGCGTGTGGAGCGACCTGCCTGGAACAGGGTCAAGGGTCGCTCTCACTGCCGCCATAAGAAGGGGAGGTGGGAGGGAGGAGCAGCTGGGAGGGGGGAACGACAAATAGGCGAGCGGGGGGGCGGGGCCGCAGGGGACGCAGCGGCAGGAAGAACGGGAGGAAGGGACGGCGAAGGGAAAACAGAAGGCAAAAGGGCAAAGAAATAACAGGAGGGAAAAACGATCACGGAAACAAGTAAACAAAATACAAAATACAATACAGTTACAGAAAGGCAAACCTACGGCGAGCGGGGGGGCGGGGCCGCAGGGGATGCAGCAGCGGGGAGAACGGGCTAAGGGAAACAGAAGGCAAAAAGGGCAAAGAAATGGCAGGGATAAGAACGGTCACAGAGCAAGTAAGCAAAATACAAAATGCAATAAGATTACAGAAAGGCAGAAGGGCACAGAAATAACAGGAGGGAATAAACGGTCACAGAAAAGTAAACAAAATACAATGAAATTACTGAAAGGCAGACCTACGGCCTACCACTGGCCACCAGGGATGAGGCGCAGGTGGTAGCCTGTGGGTGGAGGCGGGCCTCGAACTCGGCACTCGGCAGCAGCTGGGCACAGGAGCACGGGCGCAGTCAGGTGGAGCTGCGCGGCGTGGGAAGCGACTTGCCTGGAACAGGGTCAAAGAACATCCTATATACCACAGCACATCTCATCCAGTGCCTAAACAAATATGATCAGATCACCCCAATTCTGATGGAACTCCACTGGTTCCCACTATCAGCCCACACCATCTTCAAAAACAGTTACATCATTTATAAAGCCATCACGACCAGCATCCTCTCTTATCTTGCAAACAAGCTCACCATATCCGGTGGTTCTCAGCACACCCTTAGCCAGGACACCATCAGACTGCAGACTAAGAAGTGTAAAAATGAAAAAAAGAGGCAGTAAGCCTTTTCCATCTATGCACCTAAGATGGGAACAACGCTGAAACCTTGAAGACTGCCTCAACACTGCTCCAATTTGGAAAAGAGTTGAAGATGGACCTCTTTAAAAAAACAATACATTAACCATCCACAAATTAACTACTTCTCCTATCACGCTTAGGTTTGTCTTTGGTACTGTACAGTACTCCTCTATCTTTGGCACGGCTCGGGCTATAGAAACCATATCCATACCAAAATGCAGTTAAAATAAATATGTAAAGATACTAGTTACTACTTTATTTTGTCCCTTAGAAAAGAAATAAAGAAGATAAATACCAATAAAATGAGGAAAAGAAATGTAGAGAAATGTAGATGGAAATGTAAAAAAAAAAAAATACCATACATTCTGTAGCCCTGTTTTTGATCAAGACAGTAACCGGGGCATACAATAAGCTCCATTGCTTCAAACACACTTCAACCCCCTTCACTGCGTTCAGTGCCTTGTTTCAACAATTGTTTGCTGCTCTACCCTTCCCCAGCTGTAGAGCAAGCAATGGGGCACCACAGTTTCCAGAGCTACAAGTAAGTTCTTTGCTAATTGCCTTCACCGTAGGCCAAATGTAGATCTTCATGTTTAAATCCACTGCTGTGGCAGCACCAAACTAGGGAACGGGGCAGCTGCATGTATCAAGAGAGGTTTTGTGTGAGAGTTTGGAAACCTCAACACTGACCATGCTCGCTCTACTCCTCTACGAACCAGATCTTTTCCTTTACGTCTGTATTGATGGTATTTACACCCAGACTAAAGGGTGAGGATGATAGGGTGTTCTCTAAAGGGTTGTACAAGAGTCACTGTAGTAAGTAACTTGAATTCACTCCAATATATAATCCCCCAATTTAAGCTCAGAAGAGGAGTTTCAGGAACAGAAGACCCACAGTCCGGGAATCTCAACGATATTAGTCAAAAATCTTTTTCACTTTGGTCTGATTAAATTGAGTATCTAAACTGGGAATGATGTTTAAAGAGTTCTTCAACAGACTTGAGCCAGATAGAAAATTCATCTTCATCAACCTTTTCTAAAGCGCTACAAACCCATGGGCCTGAGAGCACTGAAGAAAGACTCAGAACCAGCAACATTTTATGGGTAGAGTGCAATGGTCCTTGTGAAAGGTACAAGTTCAGGCTAAATGTAAGATATTCTGGAAGCCTTCCATGAATCACTTTGTCCACCAGAGTACAGACCTTGAACTCCGTCCTAGCAGAGTCTGGAAGCAAGCACAGTTTGTAGAAGACCATTGCCTAATCCTCCTTTCAGGATGAAAGGCTCAAGAAGTTAGCATCTAAACAGACTTCACAGATGGTGTGGGGCGTGTCCCATGGATCTGTACTGCCTGCCTTAAAGTTCAAGCTTTATATGCGCTCACTTGCAGCTGTTGTTCCATTGCATGGACTCGATCTCCAAATATAAGTAGAATGCTTGAAGACAACCCAGCCATACCTATTTTAACAGATAAGTGAAACCCTCACTTTGGCAATGTGTCCCCTGCCCTTTCTACCAGCTCAACATGTCAGTAATACGATCTTCATGTTCAGTTTGCCCAGATTCGACTATTGTAAATCGGTCTATTGTATTGGCATTTTATATAGGCCTAGAGCACTTATCTGTGTGGTCCAATTGCAATATTTATATATTGCTACATACCCCTGGTGAGGTAACAAAGTACTTTGGTTTTCATCAAGTTCCTCGCACCCTTCGCAGAGCATGGTTAAAAGGGCACGTTTGTGATCTGGCCTACATGGGAAACGTTTTATGAGGTTCAATGGCATGATGGGTGCACAATGCTCTGCATCCATGCGCATAGGCATGGAAGTTGCAGACAGGTACAAGTTACTTACCTTCAGTAATACTCTATCTAACTGCAGATTCCTCACCTCAGAATTCTCCCCAAGTGCCAGACTAGATCCAGAAACATTTCTTCCGCTGTGCTCCTGCACTCCGCTTCATGGCGCTGTGCGGCTCCACACTAGCTCTGTATTACCTTGGAAGCGATAGAGCAGAGCCACATATAAGCTGCATATATCCTTTCCGCACCTTCAGACACGAAGTGTGAACAAATTTTGGTACCAGTGTGCTGAATACTAACTTGGGACATTTCCAGATGTTAAAAAGAGTTCACTCTACAAAAAGGGAGGGAGCTGGGAAGGCAGTGAGAAATCTGCAGTTAGACAGAGTATGCACCAGAATGAGCGTTACCAAAGATAAATAACTTGTTCTTCTGATGGATACTTCTAACAGCAGATTCCAAACCTTAGAATAGGTACCAGATATAGGGTTTGTGGACAGGTCTCAGACAAAAACGTTCTGTTAGACCGAGCTGGCAAAATGCTCTTCTTGCTGGACCTGGCTGTCAAGGCAGTAGGACTTTGTGAACGCATGCACCAACGCCCACGTCACAGTCTGGATAGTCGCAGATGTCAAGGACAGGCACTCCATAAGCCAACACATTGGTAGCCGTCTTAGCTCTGGTAGAATGTGCTCTCATACCTTCCGGGGACAGCTTCATGGTGGGTGCACAGCAGATCATAATGCAAAGGACTATCCATCAACCTAACAGGGCCCTCTTCTGCACAAACTTCCTTTTCCTTGCCCCGGGGATCCCCGCAAAACACTGATCAACACGTCAACGTAAAAGTTTAAAGCCCTTTTGAGGTCCAGCCAATGGATCTTCTCCTCCTCTTTCAAGTGAAGAGGGGAAGAAAAGAACGCTGGCAGAGTGATGATTGGCGCACAGTGAAAGGGAGTCCTGACTTTTGGCAAGAATCCTGCCTGAGTCCTGAGTACCAACTTGTCTGGGAAAAAGTTGGTGTACAGCGTTTGCACTGAAAATGTCCGCAATTTACTCACACTGAGCTGACATAATCGCAATGAGCAACACAGTCTTCAAAGTCAGAAGGCGCAGCTAGCAACTATGCATCGGCTAAAACAGCATACACATGAGAAACGTCAAGACGAAGATCAGGTGACACTATGACACCGCAAAGTACTCGGGAGGGAACTTGTGTGCAAAACCTTTGATAAGTCTCATCATAGCAAGTGATTTAAACAAGGACGCTTGGTCCGGCAAACCGAAGGAGCCGACACATAACCTTAGATAGTGTCCACTGCAAGGCCTTGCTGGACCAAAGATAAAACAAACAAAGGGACGTCCAACAGTTTTGCTTGTAAGGGATCAGCCTTACGAGTGCCAGACCAGGCCACAAATGTTCCCAGTGCTCGTCATAAATGGATTACAAGGAACGGTGCCTGGTGCAAGGATGACATCCAACACTTCAGGCGGCAGAAAAAATGCAGTCAGTTGCCACCACTCAATCTCCACGCATGCTGGTGTAGGCTGCACAGATTTGGGTGAAGGACCCTGTCCTGTTGCTCCATCAGAAGATCCTTGCAAAGTGGTAGCCTGATCGGAGGACAGAGGCTTATGCTCAGACCAGAAGTTTGGGGCACTGGACTCTCCTAGTCCAATTTGAAGCCACTAGGATGACTTCGGCCTGGTCATTCTTAATCTTTTTCAGAACTCAGGCAGGGCAGACAGGTGCACAAAGGTGTAGAGGAATCCTGTGTTCTGTTCCAGAATGTATCTCCTAATAAGTGTTATTGCAGAAACCGCAACATGCAAAACGTTAGACAGTGCGTGTTCTTGATGTTGGTGAAAATATCTATCCAGGGGTATGCCCGCTGTTGAATGATGCCCTGTGCTATGTGATCTGCCAGATGCCACATGCTCAGCTCATCCACTCAGCCATTCAGGGGCCCTACCAGGTGGTTTACAATTAGGGAAATGCCTTGGCACTGCAACCAACACCAGAGGCACAGAGCCCCTTGGCAGAGGCCCCAAAACCCCACTCCACCCTTCTTGTTGCAATACCACATAGCGCTGATGTAGTCCATAAGAATTTGCACCAGCCTCCTCTTGATGAATACCTTCGGAGCCAGATGAATGACCCGCAACTCCAACATATCGATGTGGAGCCTGGCTTCTGTCGGAGACCAGAGTCTTCTGATCTCCATCTCCCCCAGATGACCTCTCCAGCCCAGCAGGGACATGTACGTCACCACTTTCAGCTCAGGGTGTGGAAGCGAGAGGGGTCTATCGCAGGACCAACTGGGTTGAGCAACCACTACTGCAGATCGTGAGCCGTCTCTTCTATGACTTGGATGACATCTGTCAGATTTCTCATTAGAACTTCAGATGCCATTGCAGAGCCCTCATGTGCCACCTGGCTAGCATACCTGACAACCATGCTGCAGGAGGCTAAGAGGCCAAGAAGCCTCAGAACTGCTCTCACCATGATCAAAGAGCGAGGCTGAATTATTGGGATCATAGTCCAAATGTCCTTATCTCATTGTGGCGGAGGAAAGATACTGAGTCGCACAGTGTCTAAGATATCCCCAATGAATAGAAGTTGCTGTGAATGAGTGAGGATTCGATGATAGAGAACCCCAATGATGTCAGAGGTTTTGCCGTTTGGAAGTGGACTCTGTCTGACTGTGGCAAGCTCACCTTCCACAGCCAGTTGTAGAGGTAAGCGAAGTCTGGTATATCAGATCTCAGAAGGTCGACAGCGACCAACCCCATCACTTTTATGAACACTGGAAGAGCACTCGTGGGCTAAATGGGAGCACAGCAAACTGAAAATGTTCATCGTCTACCGTGAACCACAGAAAACGATGGTGGGACTGAAGGATATGAAAGTACACATTCTGCAGGTCATAGGACATCCATCTAGTCACCCAGGTCCCAGGCTGAAAGGATCTGGACCAGCGTGTGTATTCGGATATGGTCATTCCATAGGAAGGCATCTAGAGGCCAAAGGTCCACAATAAGCCTAAAATCCCACCCTTTTTCACAACAAGGAAATAGCGAGATTAAGAACCCTCTCCTCTTTCAGAGCATGGCACCCTCTCGATACAACCCTTGGAGAAACACTCACACCTCTTAAAGTAGAATGTACAGGTGCTAATCTGAAATACACTCTGGTGTGGGGAGATCTTTGATGCAGCAAAAAGAAAAGGCAGGGCATAGCCTTGTTGAACACGTTGGAAGACCCATCTGTCAGACATGGCGGAGCGCCACCCTTGGAGTAAATGATGGATCGTGTCCTCCACTGGATTGGCAGGTACCACTAAGGGCAAGCAAAGGGAGTTTAGTGGCCGTTGCAGTAGAGGAAGAGGAATGGGAGAACTGATGTTCCTGCTGCCCCATGTGTTACTAGCCTGACCCATGTCTACGGCCTGAAAAGGATGAGGGAGACTGGGGTAGTGGCTGGGGAGACTGCATGCACCTATACACAAGCCCTGTGGAATACTCTCTGAACTTTTTGAATTGATAAAAACTGCTTAGCAGGAGTCAACAGACTCAAGGAGCATGCAATAGCTCAACTTTCTTTAAAGCGCTCCAACGCAGCATTTACTGACTGCAATGCTAGACTGTCAGTGGAAACAGATGCTTGCCAAAAGTCTCAATCCCATTAGATTCCCTATTGGGAGGGGTGGTTGGTAATGAGTTGGGATTCACTTTACTAGTTGAGTCCTGTACAACCAGGCCTTCTGTAGGAGCATGCTTGGTTAGAAAATCAGGGACTTCCGGAGCCAGTGACGCCTTTTTACCTATCCTATTCACGGGTTGGGCAGGAACACGGTTTTGACCAAATGGCCATCAATGTATAAGTGAGGGCTTTGTCAGGATATTTGTTTTGGTCGCAACTGATTGCAGCTGTAAATCCAGTACCTCAGCTGCCCTCTGTGCCACCAATACAAATGAGGGCTTTCCTCCATATTTGGCACAAGTGGCGAGTTAAGCCCTACCTTATCCACTAGCCTCTTGCAGATCCATGTAGAAGGTATCATCTCTGTAGTGAGGGGGGGAGAAGGCCATCTCCATCACCATGATCCATACCATGGGATGACTCTTGTTCTGCCATATAGTCCGAGCCAAAGGCAACGGGCCAGAATCAGGGTCATGATGACCAGTTGCGCTTTTGTGATTTTGTAACATGACATTGGTCGAGATCGAGCCACAGTTGGTTCGGTGTCTGACTTCAGTATCAATACCAGATCCTCTTTCGGCACCAGCATGGTTGGAACCAGTGTTTGTGTGGAAGGGACAGGTGCATTACCGGAGCTGGAGTGGAAGTCTGTACCAGTGTCAGTACGGGGCCTGACACGGGTCCTGAGGGGCAGATGGCACCAAGGATGGATACGTCAGAGGTAAACCAACTGGGGGTCCATAGTTCCTTGGGCCCAAAAGGCATGCCAGAGGGAGCCAGAAGCACACCAGCAAATTGCAGCATGGCCTCCTTGAAGGCTTCAAATTGCTGTGGTGTTACAGATGGCCGAGGAAACTTGGGCGCACCAGGATCAGCTGAGGAATTGGCTCCATGACCAGAGGCCTCGAAGGTGTATGACTAACACTGTAATAATAATAATAATAAATGAGCTTGTATAGCGCCTGGTTACACTAGCTAGTGTGTCCCCGCGCTGCAGGCTACTCGGACCGCTCTGTGAACAGCAAATGTCAGTGTGATAGATGATCTATATTTGGAAGAGCCATGTTTTTAATTTTTTTCGGAAGGAGCTTTCTAATGGTTCCGTACGGAGATCTTGGGGAAGGGTGTTCCAGTGCTCAGCGGCTAGATAGCGAAAAGACCTGCCACCCAGTCTTGCTCTTTTAATTACTGGGATTTTAACCTGCCCCGTCCCCAGGGACCGCAGGGCCCTAGTCGGAGTGTAGGGTAATATTAGATTATGTAAGTAGCTAGGTCCCTTTCCCTGCAGGATACGCTGACTCACGCACATGGCCTTAAAGAGGATTCTTTTCCTCACCGGGAGCCAGTGCAGGACAGCCAGAGCATTTCTGGAAGAGGCTCTCCTGGGGAGCATCAGAACAAGGCGAGCCGCCGCGTTCTGGATACATTGTAATCTTTGCACACTCTTTCCACTGGCTCCCAGGTAAAGAGCATTCCCGTAGTCCAGGCGGGAGGTTACCAACGCATGGATTAAAGTTTTCCTGGCGGTTACGGGGAGCACATCCAAGACCTTCCGAAGGCCTTTCATTATTCCGAAGCATTTTCCAGCCACCGTCCTAGTATGATGATCAAACGAGAGCTTAGAATCCAGCCATATCCCCAGGTTCTTAACCTGGTTACTGGGGGTGGGAGTAGTGCCCAGATTCTGCGGCCACCACCTTGATGACCATATTGAGGGAGCCTTCCCTACAATCAGGACCTCTGTCTTACTGCCGTTCAATTTTAGACAGTTATTTGACATCCACTCTTCCAGCTCCTGTAAACAGGAGGCAAAAGTAGTGGCTGCCTCAATGTGGGACTGAGATAGAGACACTACCAGTTGTGTGTCATCTGCAAATGACACAACACTGATACCATATTTCCTGATGATGTCTGCCAGAGGGGCCATATAAAGATTAAAAAGAGTGGGGCTGAGTATGGAGCCCTGGGGAACCCCCTGAGCCAGTCTAATGCTCTTGGAGAAGTGCGGTCGTTGGGACACTTGGAAACTTCTGTCCTGTAGAAAAGATCTCAGCCACTTCAGAGCCAGCTTATCCAGCCCTCCTTCCTTAAGGCGCTGTGACACTCTTGTGCCTTCTCTTTATGTTCGGAGAGGTGGGATGGGGTCGAGTCCAGCGTTGCTTTCTTCTGATCATGGTTGAACCTTGATTTCGACTTACCAGAGGGTTTCGAGTGCGAAATTGACTGCGAGTGGAAGCAGCCCCAGGAACAGAACAGAGTCCATGCTCACAACTTCGAGTGGGAGCAGGACGTACACGAAGGCAGCAATATCTTATTGTGCTTGGTGACATATACCTTCGCCTCCCAGTATCGGATTGCCTACAGGTGCATGAGGGCAGATTTATTGAACAACTTTGAGTTATGGCCTGAGCCCAGACACCAGAGAGACCCCGACATTTGTTTTCTATAGTTGTGGCATGGTTTTTGACCTGTCGGTTTGGGAGAGACATCGTTTCCTTGCACAATTAAATTTGTTTTTAGAAGTGCAAAAAAACCAACAAGAACGGTGGTGGCGCTCCAGATCCACACAGGAAGCAGAGAAAGAAACTGATGTGATGGGTGGTGCTTATATGTGGCTCCCCTCTATCACTTCTGGGTTGAAGCAGAGCCACAAAGTGCCACCCAGCGGAGCGCATGAGCACTGCTGAAGAAAAGTTTCAGAATCCAGTCTGCGCCTGGGGAGTAGGTGAGGAATCTGCAGTTAGAAGTATCCATCAGAATCTCGAGATAGACACACCACACAAAAGAGGTGTTCACCATCGTTAGGTAGGCAAATTCATATGAAGAAACCATTGTAGATGTGTTTCGGGGTCCATAATGGTGTATGGAGCTCACCCAGAAGTGTCAGAAGGCCCAACCCAATGGAGCCACGGTTGACTGCAAGGGAGTGTTATATCAAGACTACCCTAGATCAACATAGGAGCAGCAGAACGTGTTATGTGGGCTTTACCCAGGAGCGACAGAAGCACAATTCATTCAATGTATTGATGTAGCATCATGGATCATTATATGGAAAGGACGCAAGAATACCCTATGACAGGCACTGCTAAACTACCAAGGAGAATTATGTGGTGCTTATCCAGGAGCAACATATGAGCGGCCAAAGAGACTATTAAACCACCACTATTAAATACCACTGTAGATGCAGCATGCAGACCTTCCTGCCTGATTGTTTCTAATGGCTGATCACCCTGTTTGACAAATAGAGATGTTCTCTTGAAAACATATTTACAAATTGGCGTTGTACTTCAGGGCAAAACCTAAAAACTCTGAATCAGGAATGGTGTCTTACCATCCTCCCTGTGGCCATCTGCCTCACCAATTTCTCATATTGGTTTGGGTGGGTATTGCAGCTGTGCTCACATAAACAGCTTTTCAAAGCTCCTAAATGCAATATCTATTTGAAGGCTCCAAAAGTTCCAAAACTAGACAACTCACTGGCTCCAACATTAAGTAAATTCTAAAACAGTATGTACCATGCACTGATTTGGCATTAAAGCCCAAGGCCAATTTTTAAATCCATTACCTGGCCCTCTGAGTGATCCAAAGGAACAGCTAAGCCTACCTGCAGTTATGTCTGTCTCCCTACATTACCAGTGGAAGTATGTGCTTCAGTGCAGGGCAACTACAGTCCACAGAGATGTTAAAAACAAATATGTATCAGATTTATTTATTTCCCTAGAGCTCTCTGGGGTCTCTCCCTTTGACCACCCTTCCCAGTTGTTAATAGTTGGTCACTGAGCAAGCACAAAATGGAGGTTCACAATTTTACCGGGTACTACTAATTTGATAATCTATTTCTCTTCCCAGTTCCTCAACCCCTGATCTTTTTGAGAAGCTATCCTGAAATACATGGATAACCATTCTTGCTGTGGTGATGGACTTGGGCCCATTACCAAGTTATCCTAAGATCATTTCACTTGTTCCAGCTTTAGTGTGAGACTTTACTGAAATTCCTCAGACACAGACCAAAACTATGCGGTCTTACACAATTAGTCTTTGCCTGGTCTGACGCCCCTGGGCACAAGGGGTGCTGCTATTATTAATTTACTTTCTTCCTGTGTTTTCTATCTCTGTACTTTTAGGGGATTTTAATATTTTAAACAAGGCCACAGATCTTTCCAGTTCCTCCAATTTAACAGAAGCATGTGCTACTCTGAGGAGTGCTGGAGTGTGCATACCAAGTCAGCCACATACTTGATCATAGCTACACTGCCCAAGAAGCTCAAAGTGTCCCCACAGTCTCTCAGATCCCCTGGTCTGACAATGCCACAGTTGTTTTCAATTTTAACTATTGTTATGAATCACCTCCCAATATCTGCCCGACTAACAGCAATAGAGTAAAGTTGCAGTGGAAAATTCCTGTTCTGTATTTGCATAGCAACCTTTATTTCCAGAGGATTCTTTTGCCACTTCTTAAGGGTTCCTGGGTTGGATGAACTCTGCTTTACGTGCCATCTCTACAATGCTGTAAATCAAGCCTTCTCCATTGCAGCTACACTCTTCCTGGTAGATAATGCGGATTTAAAAAAAGTCTTACACTCATTTATAAACGGTCTGAACATCTTTGGAGCAGGTCTTATGTCCCACTTCCAGACTTAATTATGTTGATGCCTGAAATCAGTACAAAGGAACCACTCAAAGAGCTCACTCTGGATCCTACGCAAGTCAATCCCAACGAGGCATTTTAAAATCATTGCAAGTGTTTTCTATCTGGAATGCAGCAAGCCTCCTATTCCTCTAAAGCCTTGTGTGAAGAATTTTAAGACGTTTTGTATTCCAAATTAGAAATGATCAACCCTTAATTTAATATCTCCTGCATCTCTAGCAAGTCACTTATGTCAGCACCTGCTCTTTTGACACCACGGCTCTGGGTTAGTGACAAGGTCCCTGGATCTCGTACTTGACATATCATGTTCTTTTTCATTCAGTTTTCAATCTGTTTCTCCAGGTTCCCGAATCAACCCCTATATGGTAAACTATCTGAGAGCTATCAAGGACACCATAGCGGTTCCTCTTTTCGAGCTCTGAAATCCTGTTTTATCCACCTCTATCGCCCCCTCCTAATCCTGAAAGACAGCCATTGCCTCTTCATTTTGACAACTCCTTGCACCGTTGCAACTGCCGTAACAAACTACCGATCCATAGCTTTCTCCCCCTACTTTGCAACACACTTAATCCACAGTAAACTCCCAGATATGTTCCTACATAGAAGGAAATCTTTTGGATTCTCCTGAGCAGTTTTTCCCCCAGGCATGGGATTGAGTCCATTCCAGTTGATGCCCACAGAGGTGTTTGACCAAAATATGGATGCAAAAATATCGTGGGTCACAGATATCGTGGTCACAAAATCATGATCTCAAAAATATTGTGGGACTTAATATAGAAGGTAAGAACATTGTTTTTTATAAACTTAATATAGTTTTTTTTTTAAATGCAGTTGTGTATAATATTGTTTTATTTAATATAGTTATATAAAGAATCATTTTAATTAGTTTGATAAATATTAATTATATTAGGGTTATAACATACTAGTGTTATAATACTATTTTTGTTCAATTTGTTTTACCACACTTGTTATGTTATATTAATTATTCTTGTATAGCACAAATTCACTAATTATTTCTTGGAGCTTTTGCAAAGACATCCATGCTAAGGCAAAACGTTGTTAAGTAAAGCATTTAAAAAAATGTAATTAGAAATTGTTAATGAAGTAGCAGTTTGCTGAGTTGGTAGGGAATTATGATGAGAGGTTTTTTTAATGTAAATTATTGTCTTGAATTTATATTTTTTATGTAATTAATATTTTTAGTTGATGAATTATGTAAATTCAGTAATTGTCATTTTTAATTATTAATTGATTTTTACTTAATTGTTAATTGGCTACGCAGTTAAATAATGTTATGTTTATTGAATGTGTTACTATTGTTTTATTGGATAATGAATATATTAATATTATGTTTTCATTTTTATATTATTTTTTAATTATTTTAATTGTTGGTATCTGTTTTTAGGACAACAGGGAGAAAAGAGTTTTAATTGAAAATATTTTTTATATTTGTTAATTATTTAAATTTGTCATAAAAAATGTATTTTTAAAATGTAATTTATTTGTTTTATATTTAGTGAATAAATGTATTAATTCTAATATATATTAGCATTTTAATACAAATATTTTTCAATGTTTTATTTAAAAACGTTTCCTGACTTGCTTAGATTGGAGTGAGATTAGTAAATATGGCCCCTCCAAAGTGCCACAATTTCGCTACTTTTGCTAATTTAGGAGTTAGAATAGTTAATCTGACCCATACTCCATCACTTTCCATACTGTTACTTAGATTGGAGTGGGTATAGTAAATCTGACCCCTTCAAAGTTCAGCACGTACCCTACTGTTGCTTAGATTGGAATGGGAATAGTAAGTATAACTTCACCCAAGTCCCACACTTTCACTATCGTTCGTTTCTTTGGAGTGGGAAAAATAAATCTGACAATTCCAAAGTCTAACACTTTCCTACTGTTGCTTAAATTGGAGTGCAAATAGTAAATCTGATCCCTCCAAAGTCCAACAGTTTCGCTACATTTGCTTATGTTAGAATAGGAATAGTAAATTTGACTCCTCCAAAGTCCAAACCTTTCCATTATTTTGGTTAAGTTGGGGACGGAATATTAAATTTGACCCCTCCAAAGTCTAAAATTTCCTACTGTTGCTCAGATTGGAGTGGGAATAGTAAATCAAACCCCCTCGCAAAGTCCAACACTTTTCCTACTGTTGCTTATGTTGAAGTGGGAATCGCAAATCTGGCCCCTCCAAAGTCCAAAAGTTTCCCTACTTTAGCTTACAAGTGTACTTGTGTATAGGATGGAACCTCATGCCAGTCTGTTTTCTCAAGACTGTCCGTCCCTTACCATAAACTATTTCTTTTTGCCCTTTGTGGCGTGGACTTGGCATCCATCTTTGGTTTGAGTCTCTTCAGACTCTCAGACTTAGGGCTATAAAATTGGTAATATTAGACAGAAATGGAGAGAGTGAGAGCACTGAGGCATGCTCCAGTAGAGGGGATGTCCAGCCTCTGGATCTCCACTCCATATTCGAGAGCACGAGTAAAAGGGTCCATGGGATGTGTGTATCTTAATTGGTGACTTCTCATAAACACTCCCAGACTCCACTCCATGTTCCACTGTCACCATCTCTGTTCCAACACACAATGATATCAGGACTGCCTGGTCCATAATAGGAGTAAAAATGTTTCACCTACCTCTACTGGCACTCCCATGAAGCGCCACCGTAGGTGTTGAGTAGACTCAAAGAATAGGGCCCAGTAATTGCCACATGGTGAAGCAGTCCTAACTCGTGTCACTCAAGGAGTAGTAAGATTCTATACACATAGAGACTCCAAAGGTTTGAACATAGACAGATTTTGGAACTACAGAACTGTTGGGAAATGTGGCTGGAAACCTACTCATTTAAAACCTCAGCATTCTCTTGGGCTATGATCTTGTTATGGTCCACTTCATGCACATTGCATGTCTCTGCACCTCGGTTACCCACTCAATCTGCTTTTTGTTGCACTGTAATGTGTTCCAGCTTCCAGAGAAATCCAGTTGACATATAGCACACACTATGAATAGGTCAGTGCAATAATACATCCATTGAAGATTTCATTATGTAACCTGAAGGTAACAGGTTTGAGCCTGCAAGTTCACTCAGTCTCACACCCTTCTCAGATCCATATACTCTATACAATTTAGCTAGGTAATAAAAACTACAAAGTCTCATCCATTGTCAAAGAGTACTAAATAAAAGAAATTGTTAATCAGCTCTTGCTATGTGAGATGAAATGGAAAAAATAACTTACTTGTAACTCCAGTTCTCCAGCATTGGCATATTTCATAAATTCACATGCTTGAATTATTCTCCGTCGCCAGACTTGGAACCCTTGATAACAATGTTAACAAAGCAGGGTAGGCCTTATAAATCAATTAAAATGTAATTTGTCAATACACTTTAGTACCCCACTCACATCATTATATATGACTTAAACTACAGCCAATCAGAGATCAGCACTCTCAGGTGTACTCTTGTCAGATTTTTGCAGTCCATAATATGTACTTGGAATAGCTATAAATGAAGCCTCATGACAAGGGGACGAGGATGGGTAACATGTGAATCTATAAAAGATACCAATGCTGGAGAAATGAAGTTACAGGTAAGTAACTATTTTTCCTCCTCCAGCATTGGAGATGTCATAGATTCACATGCTTGAATTAAGATTATCATAGCAAAACACAATAAACAGTGGATGGCAGGTATGAGACTTACCTTATTTGGAAAGGTTCTGCAGCACAGCCCCTCCTACTAAGCAGTCCTTGTTGACATCAACGTCAATGCAGTAATGCTTTGTGAAGGTATGAGTAGTCTTCCATGTGGTAGCATTACAAATCTCCTTGAGAACGAGTACTGCAAAAAGAGCTGTAGTGTTTGCTACTGGTCTTGTAGAATGCGCTCCAACAGAATTTGTTAAAGTCTTATTCATAAGCTCATAAGATTGTGTAATGTAACAAACTATCCATCTTGTTAAAGTTTGTTTCATAAAATATTTTCCTTCCTTAATTGCACCAAAAGCAAAAAACAGTTGATTCGATTTGCGGAAAGTCTTTGTGGCCTATACATAGAATGCAAGGCAATGCATTACATCTAAAGAAGGAAAGGATCTTTCCGCTGCCATCTTTGGGTCTGGGAAAAATGCAGATAGTTCAATTCTTTGTCTTAAATGGACAGTAGAAGGTACCTGGAATGAGCTTTGGATCAGTCAAAAGATACTTTTTGTGCAAAAACAAAGAAAGATGCTTTGCATGATGGTGCTTGCAACTCACTTACTCTCCAAGCTGAAGTGATAGCCAGCAAGAAGGTAGTCTTCTAAGTGAGACGTGTAGATTCGCTTTATGGATACGTTTGAAGGGAGAATGTATCAAACCAGCCAAAACCATATTCACTTGCCACTCTGGTGCCAATTTGGAGAAGGAGGGAATAGTCTGAAAAGTCCCTTCATAAAGTCTTTAATTATTTGTTGGGAAAATAGTGACAAATTGATCGATTTCCTTAGGAATTTGGAAATTGCAGTCAGATGTACCTTAATCGAAACAACTAATAGTCCATCGTTGGTTAGACTTAAAAGATATGGCAAGAATTTGTAAAGCAACATTTTTAGTGGGTCTAACCTTATCCTCTTAGTCCACAAGACAAAATGCTTCAATTGGGCATTGTACTACTTTACCATGAAAGAAGCTCTGCAGTGTCAAGAATCTGTCTACAATCCTTCTGAATCAGCAAGTAACCGAATTCTATGTCCTGATGAGCCTTGCTGTCAATTTTAAGGACTGGGGACTGTGATGCAGAATTTTTCCATTGTTTCTTGACAACAGGAATGGATCACATTTGAACTGGATTGGTGTTTGTACAGACATGTTCCATAGTTCTGCGTAGCAATGCTGGCTATCAAAATAGGCACACATCTTTCCATTTTCTTTTACAAATTTCCTCTGTATCAGAGGTATTGGGTGAAGGTATGTATTGAAATCCCTGTTCAGTCTATTGTGAAGGAATCTCTGCTCGACCCTGGACACGCCATCTGCTGGCAAACCTGGTGCATTTGTGGTTCTTGTGTGTTGCAAACATGTCCCACTGTGGAGTGCCCAATCTGTGAAATATGAGCTGTAGCTGATTGTCATCCAACTGCCACTCGTGAACATCCAAGTAATAACGGCTCAAGCAAGACGCTGTCGTGTGCACTCCCGGAACATGTTCCACTGAAATTCCATATTGTACAGAATTGCCCATCTCCATAACCTCTGGGCCTCCTTTGAAAGGATTTGAGATCTGGTTCCTCCTTGTTTCAGGATGTAAAACATAGTTGTGTTGTTGTCCGTTCGATTCATGACATGCATGTTCTACACCAGTGGCAAGAAGGCTTTCAATACTAATCTTATTGCTCTTAGTTCAAGGATCTTTATATACATGCTGCACTCTTCGGATCATTTCTAATTCCTGGAGATGAGCACCAATACCAAGAGAGATGCATCAGGTGTCAAGAACAGCTGAGGTTTTACTGGATGTAACAGTTGTACTTTGAAGAAGTTGTTCTTTACTAACCACTATCTGAGTCACTTTTTCATAGATGTCACCTGAACGAGATTGTCCCAATCTCCTGAAATCTGTTGCTATTGGACACTTAACTGTTACGGGATAATCCTCAAGTCTAAATGGCAATGTGGTATTAGAAGAATGCATGAAGACATTGTGCCTAAGATCACCATCAGTGTTCTGACTGTGGTGGTATTCTTTGTCTGTAAAGACATGCAATGTTGAATGAACTTTTCTCCTCTTTCTTGTGAAGAGAATAACAAACCCATATCTGTGATGATGTTGGCTCCAAGAAAAATAAGGTTCCTGCTTGGAATTAATTGGGATTTCTTGACGTTATGTTATGTTATGTTAAAACCACTTCTATAGCGCACGACTCACCCGGGGGCATCTCGGCGCTTGTTTAGAGACATACCTGAAAGGACAGCCTAGTGCCCTAGAACAAAAAGGCTTTCAGTTTTTTCCTGAAGGTGCTGTAAGATGGAATCTCACGGAGAGCCAAGGGCAACTTGTTCCAATATTTAGGAGCGAGGTGGGAAAAGGCTTTCCCCCCAGTACGCTTAAGGCGTATTCGTGGCACCTGTAAGAGGGCAAGTGAGCTGGATCTGAGGTTTCGGCATGGAACGTATTTTAAGAGTTTTCTCTGCAAGTACCGAGGCCCTTTGCCTCTGAGGGCGTTGTACGTAAGGCAACAGATTTTAAAATAGGATCACTTCTTTACTGGTAACCAATGTAGTTCTCTCAGCAGAGGACCAGACGAGGAGCCTGTAGGACGGTTTAGGATTAGCCTTGCTGCAGTGTTCTGAATCACTTGTAATTTGGCAAGCAAGGTCTCATCCGCCTCTGCTAATAGAGCATTTCCATAGTCCATTCTGCTGATCACCATAGCTTGAACAAGGGTTCTACGGGAGTTTATGGGCAAGTAAGGGAAGATCCTACGTAAAAGGCGCAGGGAATAGTAGCAAGAGCTAGTTGTGGCAGTTATGTGATCTTTCATTGTTAATGTTTGGTCCAATTTTATCCCTAAATTTTTCACAATTTGTCTGGGTACGGGGACCTCTCCCAGTTGGGTGGGCCACCAGTCACCCGACCAGATAGATGAGGCTTTCCCCATTAACATGATCTCAGTCTTACCAGGGTTCAATTGGAGGCAGTTATCCGTCATCCAGCTAGATATCGCAAGCATTCCCGTAGCAAAGCGGGTTTTTTCTGTCTCTAAGTGAGGGCCAATTGTAAACATAAGCTGAGTATCATCAGCATATGATATTATCTCGAACCCAAATTGTTCAACAATTTTTGCCAATGGGGCCATATAAACGTTAAATAGTGTGGGACTTAGACAGGACCCCTGCGGGACCCCCTTATCCAAATGCATTTTTTCCGAACGGTAGGGACCCAGAGTGATGGTTTGATACCTGTCTGATAGGAACTGCCGCAGCCATTTTAAGGCTGTTTTTTGGATGCCACAGGCCACGTTGATCACTACTCCCTGATTTAACAGTGTACGGGTTGTTAGACTGGTCCTATGCAATGCCTAGTCATAAGTGCTTGCTTAAATGCGCCATTCATCTAGATATGGATATGCCACACCTCATTTTCACCTTATGAAGTCGGCTACAGGCACTAGGCACATGGTGAAGACTCTTGGTGCTGATTTTAGGCTGAAGAGTACAGCTTTAAACTGGATGTGGTGGCCTGCCACCATAAAACAAGGGAATCTCCTGTGCTTCACATGAATCGGGATGCTGAAATAAGCAACCTCGAGATCTATGGATGCCGAGTAATTTCCCTCCTTCGGGAAGGTAAGATTTCCTGCAGAGTAATCATTCGGAATTCCTACATCCTCATATATTTGTTGACATTCCTCAGATCTAGAATAGGCTGACAATCTCCTGATGTTTTCAAAATTAGAAAGAATCCAAAATAATTCATTCAGATCGTTCTCCTATCGTTCTCCTATTGGTACCTCGTCTATAGCTTGTTTTTCCATTAATTATTGAGGAAGGTTCTTTTGATTTTCTCTTTTTGATGGGATATCTGGTGTTTTTCCAAAGACTCCATGGTATGACCTTGATCTACTGTGCCCAATACCCATCTATCCGATATATGTTGGCAGTTGTCTTTAACTTTTTACATTCTGCCTCCTACCGGCCACTTTGCTAGGAAGCATAATTCAATGGGACAGCCATGTATTTTGAAGATGATGACCTTTTCTCTTCTGTCCTCTGTGTTTTTTGTTACAATTATTCTGACCTCTTGTTGACTTTGTTGACATTGTGACAGCCAATCTGTTCCATACTGTCTTCAGGAATGAAAATAAGACCTTTGGTTGTAAGACCTTTGAGCTTGACATCTATAATTTTTGTATTGATGTCTATTTTGTGAACCACCTAAAGATCTAGCAGTTTCTGAGTTTGCTTTAATGAATTGCAGGGTGTCGTTCACCTTTTTTCCAGAAATATTGGAACCACTGAAGGGCAGGTCCATTACTCTGGATCGCACTTCTGGCATAAATGAAGTGCTCTTTAGCCAACCATACCATCTCATAATGGTTGAGTTTCCTATTGGACGAAAGGCACAAGTTGAGGCATCCATGGAGGAATTAATAAAGGAAGATTAAGCCTGCTCTCCCATCCTTCACTATACTTTTGGCCTGGGCTCTGTCTTCGTGAGGATGTATTTTCAATAATGGAGCTATGTTGCTCCATATTTGCCTGTCATAATGTGCCACAATAGCAAAAGCATTAGCAATCTTTATGTATCTGCAGCCAGTACATTAACTCTTTCTCATGGACTCCCATTTGCATCCTTCTTTGTCCGTAGGTGTCGAACACAAGGTTGAGGAGTTGCGAGATCGTCTTTGGACTGCAGCTAAAACCACTAAATCTGTCTTACCCTAGTTTAAAATGTGAGGTGGTGCTGTACAGGTGGCCGTATATGTCTTTTCAATTTGGGATAGATTGACAGCATCTGTAGCAGGATTTTGCACAGTGACTAATCATTTCTCCCAAAGTTCCAATGTGGGAATTATTATTATTATTATAGAATATTTGTAGAGTGCACAGCTACCCATATAGGGGCTTCCCAGTGCTAGCGGCACACAAGTGAGAGATCATGAAGGATTTACTCTGCTAGGGTGTAAATGATGAGTTTTCAGCCGTTTCCTAAAAGTGAGTAAATTTTGGTCTGACCTCAAGTGGGTGGGGAGAGTATTCCAGAGTTTTGAGATGAGGTAACTGAAGGACCGATCCCCTCCTCTTCATTGCCTGATTCTAGGCACGCTTAACAGAAAGAGATTATTTGATCTCAAATCTCTGGCAGTAATGTAGGAGTAATGAGATGTTGGAGGATATGTGGTTCCCGAGCATACTTTACCCTGTGAGCAACAGATCTGCTCCTGCAAAGGATCTTGTCGTAGAAAAATTGCTGTCATCGGAAAGCGATATATCTGCATCATCGAAGATGATCAAATTATCGTCGACAATTGGTATTAAATCCATCAATGATGGTGCCGACATCGATAGGTGTTTCAACTATGATTCAACAGCAGCAAACTGTGTCGTCAAAAAGGGAGTTGTACTGGCGGTGATGATTGACCTGACATTGACGAGTGCTTTGCCATCGACAATGATGAAGTTAAGTCCCTCATAGACTGTTTCCCCATTATCGTTGACAAGGATTTTGTAGCAGACGAACCACCTTGTCTTTGGCCTTTCTGCGTAGCTATGGTTCTCTCAATGACCAACTTAAGGTTTTAAAGTCAGGGATCCCTCACCTGACTCAGCTTTTCGCTTTACTTTGTCAGTATGCTTCTTAGGTTTGATCCATGTAGATCTTTTGTCTTTTCACTTGCCATACAAGCCCTGAAGAGAGAATTGTTCTCTCCCTGCTCTGCCATGGTAAAGAAAAAAAATTGAAGTTGAATGTCCTCAAGAAGACTTTGAATAGAGAGCTTCTTCTGAGGGTTCTTCACTGTGACATGTAGTAGAAAAATATGACAGTTGGAAGCCTCTGGCGAGGAATGACCTGAGGATGCTGGTCTCTGATTGGCTGAGGTTCAGGTTATACATAACGATGTGAATGGGCTACTAAAGTCCATTGTAAAATTCAATGATATTGAGTTTAAAGCCTACACTGCTCTGTTAACATGGTTACCAAGGGTTCCCAGTCTGGCGACAAGGAATAATTCAAGCATGTGAATCAATGAAATATCCAGTGGGGGAGAACTTATCCTTATCAAATGAGACGCGGACATTTACCAGCACAGGTGTGGCCAAAAGTGTCTGAGGACGTCAAATCGCAAAAATTAGCCACCACCAGTCAATTAAATGGGGGAATTTATGAACCTTCATGAATCCACGTAAAGTCTGATGGTCTTTGATAATGTAGATGCTATGAAAAGCTGCAATACTCTCAACCCTGGAGAAATTGTATGTCTTTAGGGCTCTTTAGAATAAACAGAAATGGGTGGAAAGTCTAATAAGGTTGTGTTGTGCTTTGCTGTTTTGCTATGGTTAGTTTTGTTTGTCCAAAATAACCTGAAGTCAAGCAGAACAAGTTACTTACCTTCGGCAACGCATTATCTGGTAGAGACTCTATCTAGCTGCAGATTCCTTACCTTTGAATTTCTCCGGCGTTAGGCTGGATCCGGAAACCTTTGCTGAGCAATACCCCTTGCGCGTGCCGTCGGATGGCTCCATTCGGCTTCGCGTGACGTCGTCGGCGTCGGTAGCATCGGCTATGACGTCGCAGTACCTATATAGGCGCCACCCAGGCACGTGGACGTCAGTACTTTTCATTTTTACCGCGCCAGAAGCGCAGAACCACGAAGTGACTGACGCAGTTGTGTGCAACACTAGGGCCCTGAATGGAAAAGTAACCCTACCTATACAATATTAGTGTGCAAAGTGGGGAGGCATGGGTGGGGCTGTAAGGAATCTGCAGCTAGATAGAGTCTCTACCAGATAATGCGTTACCAAAGGTAAGTAACTTGTTCATCTGATAGAGACTTCTAGCTGCAGATTCCTTATCTTTGAATTGGATACCCAAGCCATACCATCCCGGCGGTGGGCGCTGCAGACCAATACCTTAAACTAGAAAGTCCTGCAGGACTGAGCGGGCAAAGTGCCTGTCCCTGCCGACCTGACCATCCAGGCAGTAGTGTTTTGTAAACGTGTGCAATGATGCCCACATTGCCGCCTGACAGATGTCTTGGACTGGGACACCCCGAGCCAAGACCGTAGTCGCAGCTTTTCCCCTAGTGGAATGGGCCCTTAATCCCTCAGGGGGCTGCTTGCTTGCCAGGGCATAGCAGATCTTAAAGCAGAGAACGACCCAACGAGAAATGGTCCTTTTCTGCCCTTTGCTCCCACGTAACCCACAAAGAGTTGGTCGTCCACCCGGAACTCTTTTGTGCGGTCAAGGTAGAATGACAACGCTATTTTTAGGTCCAGTTGGTGGAGACGCTCCTCTTCCTTAGAGGGATGCGGGGAGCAAAGAAGGTGGGCAACGTGATGGATTGACCCAGATGGAATGGGGTCACAACTTTCGGCAAAACGGAAGCCTGGGTGTGAAGCACCACTTTGTCCGGAAAGGACATTAGATAGGGAGGCGAGCAAGATAACGCCTGCAACTCACACCTTCTGGGCCAATGTAATCGCCACTAAGAAGGCTGTTTTGATGGTCAACAGCCAAAGGGGACAATTGTGTAGAGGCTCAAAGGGAGCACATATCAGGTAGGTGAGGACCAAATTAAGGTCCCACTGTGGCATAACAAAGGGCATGGGTGGAAACAAGTGAGCCAGCCCTTTTAGAAATCTATGTACACTAGGAGACTTGAAGAAAGACTGTTGGTCTGGCAGCCGCAAAAAAGCAGACAGAACAGGGAGATAACCCTTGAGAGTTCTTAAAGCAGAGCCCTGTTGGGCAAGAGTTAGAATGAATAGCAGGACAGTAGAAAGAGAAGCAGAAAGAGAGTCAATAGACCTTTCTGTACAGTATAATACACATTTCTGCCAACGGCAGGCGTATACCGTCTTAGTGGAGGGACGCCTGGCTGCCAAAATAACGTTGCTTACCTCGGGAGGAAGGTCAAAAGCCATCAACTGCTGCTACTCAATCTCCACGCATGGAGGCACAGAGTTAACAGGTTTGGGTGGACTACCCTCCCCTGCTGCTGAGATAGAAGATCCTCCCAAAGGGGCAGCCTGATCGGAGGATCGATGCTCATCTTCGGAAGATCTGGATACCAGACTCACCTCGCCCAGTCCGGAGCCACAAGAATGACTTGGGCCTGATCACTCCTGGTCTTCTTCAGAACCCTGGGCAGGAGTGATATGGGCAAAAAGGTGTACAGCAGGCCTGAGCACCACTCGCGACGAAAGGCGGGCTGAGCGATAGCCGCCTTGGAAACTCCAGCACGAAGTATTGCTGACACTGCGCGTTCTCTTCGGAGGCGAACAAATCTAACCAAGGTTCTCCCCACAGTTAAAAGAGACTTTGCGCCACCTCCGACTGGAAATGCCATTCTTGATCCGCTAGGCATCGTTGGCTGAGTTCGTCCGCCCTGGCGTTTAAAGAACTTGCCAGATGTTAAACCATCAGGGTTATGCCCTTCTGTTCCAGCCATGTTAAGAGACGCAGTGCCTCTCGACAAAGGGTCCACAAGCCCACCCCGCCCTGCTTGTTGTAGTACCACAAGCCTGTGGTGTTGTCCATGAACACCTGCACTAGCTTCCCCTTGACAGAGGGAAGAAATGCTTTCAATGCCAATCAAATCGGTCGGAGCTCCAACAGATTTATGTGGAGCTCTGACTCCGCCGGAGACCAGTGTACCCTGACCTCCACCTCTCCCAGATGGCCGCCCCCATCCCAGAAGTGACGCATCTGTCATCACTATGAATTCTTGTTGGGGAAGGGAGAGGGGTCTGCCGTTGACCCAATCACAGTTCATCAACCACCACTGCAGATCTCTCGCAGTTCCTTCCGAGATCTGGACCATGTCGGTGAGATTTCCTCGATGCTGTGCCCACTGGAACTTCAGGTCCTACTGCAGAGCCCACATACACCACCTGGCATGGTTTCCCAACAGGATGCAGGAGGCCATGAGGCACAACAGTGTCAATGAAATCCAGGATAGAGGCCGAAACATCAGAATCATAACCTGAATATCCTGGACTCGCTGCTTGGCAGGATAGGCCCGAAACTGCACTGTGTCAAGAACTGCTCCAATGAAAGGGAGCGTCTGATGAGGAGTCAGGTGTGACTTCGGCACGTTTATAGAGAACCCCAGCAAATGCAAGAGGTCCGCCGTAGTTTGAAGGTGGGAGACGACTGCCTGGGGTGAGAACGCCTTCAACAGCCTGCGACCACCGCCATCCCACACCCAAGGGGCACTGGTAAGGCCAAAGGGGAGCACAGTGAACTGAAAGTGCTCGCGGCCTAACTTGAACCGCAGGTAACACCTGTGGCCTGGCAGGATGGGGATGTGAAAATACTCATCCTGCAGGTCCAACGCTACCATCCAGTCTTCTTGGTCTAGGGCAGACAAAACCTGAGCTAGAGTGAGCATCTTGAACTTCTCCTTCTTGAGGAAGAGTTTGACAGTCCAAAGATCTAAAGTGGGCCACAGCCCTTGGTTGTTCTTCGGAATCAGAAAGTAGCGGGAATAACAACCACTGTCTATTTCTGAAACTGGGACCCTTTCTATAGCTCCTTTGGCCAAGAAAGCTGTAACTTCCTCCTGGAGCAATTTCAGATGATCCTCCATCAGCCGCTCCTGATTTGGCAGAATTGGAGGAGGAAAAGAAAGGAAAGGCAGAGAATAGCCCTCCTGAATGATCTGCAAGAGCCACTTGTCCGATGTTATGGATCTCCAGTGGGGGAGATGGTGATGAATTCTCCCGCCAACTGGGGTAGTGTGGTCTTGCAGACTCAGACTAGGAGTGCTTGGAGGCTGCAGCTGCCGGGGGCAGGGTGGTCGCTGACTTCTGACCTCCATTCCTGGATCAGAATGCACCACATCCATGTCCTCGCACAGCTTGGGCAGTCTGTGCAAGACGGTTGCTGGTATAGGGCTGACGCAGCCTGAAACTCCTTCCATTGCCACGAGAGGAGCGAAAGGAAGATTGGCCATGAGGAGTAGAGGAGAGGCCTAAGGATGTAGCCGTAGCTCGAGAGTCCTTGAACCTGACCAGGGCCGAATCGGCCTTGTCCCCAAAAAGACTGGATTCATCAAAGGGCATGTCCACGAGATTTGCCTGGACATCTCCCGAGAAGCCAGTTGTCCTAAGCCAGGTGTGGCGCCTTAAGGCCGCTGTCGTTGAAATCGATCAGCCCAGCGAATCTGTCCTATCTAGGCCACATCGAATGGTGAATTTTGCTGCATCTCTCCCATCCTTGACTGCTTGAGAGAGCACAGCCGGGGTCTCTTCCGGGACTTGTGGCAGCACTTGCGCAACCATCTCCCAAAGGGAGTGGGAGAAATGGCCAAATAAGCATGCAGTATTCACCAATCGCAATGCCAGGCTGGAGGAAGAAAACAATTTCTTCCCAAATGCATCCAACATCTTGGATTCCCTGTCCGGAGGGGCGGAAGGGAACGAGCTCTGGGAAGTAGAGGCCTGCAGCACCAAACTCTCTGGGGTGGGGTGTTGGCTGAGGAACCTCGGATCACCTGGTGCTGGGCGAAGGAGGCGTGCAACCGTCCTATTCACAGAAGCCCCTGTGCTAAGCTTGGCCACTGTTGGCGGAGAGAGCATGCCAGTATCTGGAGAAGTGTCCAGTCCATTGGCTTCCGCAAGTTCCCCATACCAGTCCAACTGCTCCGCAGAGTCATCCTGGTGTTCCAGAGTGTCCATAGATCCCTCCCATTACTCTCCTGAGTCTAGCACATCCTCAAAGTACTCAGGCGACAACATAGAACCCCTGGGTTCAATCGACGTCGGAATCGGCATTGAGCAACGACGTTCTGACTCCGTGTCATCGGGGATGAGGATGGGGTTGGCACCGCCGATGGGCACCGGTGGTGCCACAGGCACCGACTTCAGGTCTGACGCCGGAGGAGGTCCCGTTGGCACGACCGGCGTCGACCCAGATCCGGGTTCGGATCCATGAGGACCCACCGGCGCTGTGGCCGGAGCCAACTGCGTCGAACCAGATGGAACCTCTTCTGACCCCGAGGGCTCACCTGTGGGGTTGGCCAGCTCAAATATGCAGCGCATGGCCTCGTAAACTTCTTTTATCTGAGCGGCGGTGTTTCGGCTCCCGGAAAGGGAGGGAGGCGCGAAGTCGACCCAGGCTCCGGATATGCAGAACCGTGCCTAGAGCGTCGGTGCTCCTTACCTCTCTCGTTGACGGACAACAGCCGAGGCAAAGATGAAGTCCACTTGGACTTCTTCTTCTTCTTATGCCTCTTCCCCGAGTGTCCAGAGGACCTCCAGTGGGACAAAGAGGACTTAGGGCTCCGGAAGCGGTCTCACAACCTCCTCTTCTTTGTCCAGGACCGGGACCACCGTGGAGTCTCGCTCAATGGTGTCGACTGCCGGGCTGCAAGTAGCTTCATCGCCCGCTCCCTCAAGGTCTTCAGAGCCATGACCCGGCAGTCCGAGCACGACTTCGAGTCGTGGTCGTGCTCAAAACACCAAAGACAGACGAGGTGGGAGGTCGATAACCGACATCATGCGGTGGCAGGCACCGCACGGCTTCAAACCTGTCTTCCTCAAAGACATCCCTCGCACACAAAGATGGAAAAAAAAATCCGAATTCGAAAAAAGTAAAACAAAAAGAATTCAAAAAGCGGGGTAGCTCTTCCGAGGTTGGCGTTTAACTCAGTCGCGGAAAGAAAAGAACTGATGTCCGCGCGCCTGGGTGGTGCCTATATAGGTAACGTGACATCATAATTCAACGCTACCAACGCTGCCGGCGTGACGCGGAACCGAATGGAGCCACCCAACGGCGCTCGCAAGGGGTATTGCTCAGCAAAAGTTTCCAGATCCAGCCTGATGTCTGGTAAATTCAAAGGTAAGGAATCTGCAGCTAGAAGTCTCTATCAGATACCCTTAATACATAATCTTATACAGTGAGAAAAGTAGGAACAAACACACGCCCTTGTTTAAGTACCCATGGATGTCCCAAGCCTACCTAGGAGGCCCAGGTCCAACATAGATCAAGGAGGATCAAAACGATAATCAATGACTGAAAATGATGTCCATTTAGATTAATTGTATGAAAATGTATCCTGATAGTCTTGTTGGCTTAGTCCTGCTGGACATACGGTGGACACCCCTCTACTATACAGATATAAAAGTCTATGAGGGATTGACTGCAGATGGTCTGCTGTAAAACACTTTATCGTAGAGACTCCGCTGAAAGAGATGGAGCTTCAAGCATTGAGCGAGCAGTTGACCAGACCTACCTTCTTCTCCTTGCACCTCCTTCTTCTTGGTGCGTTTGATCTTCTTCTTGAAGACCTTGGTGAGGAAGTCAGCAAATTTGTTGTTTTCTCCGAGAGACACGTGAAAGGTCGCTTGAAGAGCCTTCTCTCGGTCATGGAGCTTGGCGATCACCAATTTCTTCACCTCCAGTTGCTGCTGCAGCTCCTGGGACTTCCACTACAAGAAGATCACAGAAACACTGTATGAATACATCACGTTCACAATGATATGAGTCTGCTACTTACAAACCCATCTCAGCAAATTCTGTGGCACTGAAACTCTACGCAACTGTGCACCACGTCTGTGCTTGTACAAACGCCCTACATCAACAAGGAGCACATAACTGCACATATGCATCTGTAAAAGGGCAGTTGGAAAAGCATTTCGACCAATCTGCTCTTTGTGCAAAAACAGGTCTGTAGTCATGGGGGTCAATGCATCGTCTATATCACAGAAACTTTGCTCTTTGTGGATAAAGGGCCAAATGAATTTGCACCGTTTTGCTGCTTCTGTGATGGGCATGGGGCAAAAGGCATTTGCACCAGGGTAAACAACAGAGCAAACTAATGTTACACAGTGTTTACTGTTTGTATGTTTAATAAACATCAAGTATTAATCTGCATTGAGGCAAAATAATTTCCCCATTTTTAACTAAATTATTAAACAGTGGTGCACTGCGTTTTTTTCTTTTTTTAAAGGTTTATTAATAGATTAGTTTTAAAAATTCTCTGATTCACAATTACTTTACATACACCCAATACACACAGATGATTATGGTTTCACAATCTCTTTTCTTAATTTCTGCCCTAGTTGCTTCACTGTTGTATAGAGTGAAATAAATCATGATTTCTTACAAGCAGTTGTTGAAAGACAAAAAAGAGAAGGGAGATCCAAGCATAGTTATAGAATTTAAACGTAAGTATGGCTTCAGACAGAAATGTTCTGTCACTGTTTGATCTCCAATTTGTGTGGGAACATTCCCAACAGAAAATCACACTTGTAAATCTTATGACACACTTTCTCAATCTATATATATATTTCTATATGTACACACACATAAGGGTGTGTGTGTGTGTGGGGGGGGAGGGTGTGTGTGTGTGTGTGTGTGTGTGTGTTAGTTATATATGATACAGGTGAAGTAATGTGATTTCGCTTGGATTACACAATCTTGTAAAGTGGTCTTATCCGTTTAACACAAAAGGACAATTCTTTGGGATTCTACTGGTCACGAATTAGTATTGGCACATATAGAGTTTTATATATGGTTATATATAATATATCACACTATATATAATCTATGAACAATATATGTAGTATAGAAATATAACTATGTATGAATGCATATAGAGTTGTATATACATTTACATAATATATAACTATATATAAAACTCTATATGTGCTAATACTAATTCATGAAATAATTGAACACAAATCATTGTCCTTTGGTATTAAACGAATGAGACAACTTCATAAAATTGTGTAATACGAGACATCATTTTACTTAACATGTATCATTTTCTTTTACAAACCACGCTGAGAGCACATTGAAGCAATTCCATTCAGAATCTGAGCTATACAAAAACATCAATTGTGAATAGTAAATGTAAAATAATCTTGCTTCACATTTATTAACAATGTAGGGTGTATATATACAGAGAACATTACAAACTGACACACTATGGGTAACTTGTGGCAATGTTGTCAGAAAATGAGGGTACTCTTGAATTTTCCATTATTTATAATATATTGTTTTCAAAGAATGTCACTCAATGTTGTGAAATTATCACATATACTTAATTGGGTCACTAAGCGAAATGTTGAAAAGCATGTTTTTTCATTTTAATGAGCCTTTATCCTAACTTTTTAATGAAAATTGATGTATGATTTACATGAAGAATATTTTAACCATCAAAATATTCTGCAAAATATTCTGGCTTGGCTCTCGGAGCTAACACAGACCCCTGGGTTAACTATGGCTTGGCTCTCTCTTTGCTAATGGCTAGCCCACCTCTAGGCTGCTCCTTCAAGGTTCTGAGCTGTGCTGTCTGCAGCTCATACCCTATTTTACAGAATTACATTACAGAGTCAAGGATTCTTTACAGCTTTTATGGTTAAACTGATGCTGCAGTACCACACAAGTTAATATTAATAATTTATTTGCCCCATGCAGGAAGTCGGCCTTCTCTGTGTGGTCACCCCAGATTTTTCAGCTTTTACTGGACCCAATATTTTTTCTGGCTTTAAAACTCTGCACACTTACCCTGTTGACCACTAGTAAAGTGCCTGCAAGCCTTTAAAGATGGTCGAATTGGCATATTCCTAAACAGTATATTTACCTTACGTATAGGTCCCTAGTATATGGTACAAAGAGTACCCAGGTCCTGCAAGTTAAATGACACTAGTGGACTGCAGCTCCTCTTGTGCCATTCACTACAGTGACAATGAAAGGCTTCAGGCCCACCAGTGTATCCTGTTTGTAGTAGTGTCACCCCTATGTAGCTCTTGTCATCTACAAGCAGGGTGGATGGTATTTAAAATTAGGACATGTGGAAATTTAATGTTAACATGCCCATACTATGACTAGCACCCAAAACCTATTTTTCACTGCTGCAGGCCTAGGTGTTCTATGTAGAAAACCAGAGTACAGATGCAAAATCCTAATATTGTATCTCTGTGATGGGACTAACTAGAAAAATAAACAAACAACAATTTTGAATAGTTATTAAAAATCCAATACAATGATGAAGTTGTATTTTTAATAAATATTAAAGGAAAAGTAATTTTCAGAAAGTTACCTTTTCCCTGCCAGGCGTTCCTGAAGGCTAAATCTTCATTTGCTCTCGTACTTCTGCCAGCCAGTAATTAGCATTTGAATAGGTGTGGAAAAGGTGTGAAGCGGCTCCCAGGAGCAAATAGACTGACCTGAATCGGCAGAGAGGACTCCTCTGAACCCGACAGAATATGGAGAGTGGGTCTGTGAGCATCCTTTTTGACATTACACTGTCAAATCCTGCTTCAATATCAAATCCTGCTTGATAGGTCTGCTGGGTTTATACATATAACAGTGGGGTGCACTTGAAAAGAAGAGAAACAGGATGGTAAAGCAATTCTTGTGTATCCATTGTCTGGTTGCTGAAGGACCTGCTTTGTCCTTCTGGCTGTGGGTTTTTTACACATAGAACTGGGGGCGGACTTGAAAGGAAGGTAAACAGGATGCCAAAACTATTCTTGTGTTTCCACTGTCTGGTTGTTAGAAAACCCTGCTTTGTTCTACCAGACTTCTGTCTCTGGGTTAATTGGGGCTACCAGTGACTTCCACAAACTCAATTTTGGTGTTGGATTCAGGAGGGCACTAGGATTACCATAGTACACTCCCCACACACAACCCTATCCCATCGAGCCCAAGTTTAGTACAGCGGAAGACTTTTGCCATCTTGAAAATGCCCATTGTGTGTAGGGTTGGCACTGGGAACTTTTACCCCATTGGTTAGGATGTGCTCAGAAGTCATTACCACCCACCAGCTTATGAAAGGCATGAATAAGGCACCTTCAGTTACTCACTTGAGAACACTCTAGGACCTGAGAAAGATCAGAAGAGGATTGACACTGCTGTCTGCAACCTGAGAAAAGCCCCAAAGGACTCGACTTACTCTCTCTTGTACCCAGGACTTAGAAGTGGACTCCAAGGGTCATAAGGCTGACCTCTGTTAATGCGACAAGGACACAACATGCCACAAGAGGCCTTTTCCTCCAACTGACCAGTAGCAACTGGACCTTAACTGGACCCTGCTGTTTGTTCTCTGCCTGACACTGTGTTCGTCTCTAAGTGCCTCCACTGAGGTACTGGGGTTTTTAACAAGTGTACTTCTGCAGTGGATTAGGACTTGAAGAACTAAAGTCATAAGGTAAAATCTTTGACCGAGGGTAACCTGGTTGGTGTATCCAACCTGCGCTTCAACACATTCAGTCTAAAATTGCGCTTAGGTGTCCCCGTCTACCATGACAATGGATTATCATTGCCACTTTACGCTTCTTGGTGCTATTCCTACTTAAAACTTCAAAAAATCATATCCACAGTTCCCCTTATTGTATGTTTGTCATTTGGATGTAATTTTGTTTATTACATTTTACTGTATTTTTCGAATTTGGTTTGGGATTTTCATTGTGTTGCACTTCCACTTTATTGCTGTTTGAGTACTGCATAAATACTTTACACATTGCCCTAAGTTAAGCCTGTCTGCTATGTTCCGTAGTTGCTAGGGGATTGAGCTCAGGTCAATTTAGTGACTTCGAGGATTCACCCTGACAAGGGTTGTGATTGTTCCTTGAGGTAGGTCGCCACCCACCACAAATAATTCAATTTCTTACACCCTGTTTGATAAGGCAGCATAATTACTAGTTGGTATTGCCGGCATGGAGCACAACGAGGAGGTATCAGTGTTTGCACAGCTGATTACCTGATGTTTGGTCCCTTTAAAATCTCTTTCCCCACTTACATTTTTTAGTTGCTTCCTGGTACAATGTGCGAAGCAAAAAGATGTAGACAGTGCCAGCAAAGGCGTCATTTAGGGGTTGAAGCTCTGACTCCTGGATTGCCCCTTGCGAACCCTGGCCTCAGAGGTGGCAAAAAATCAGTGCCAAGGACCCAGGGGCAGCTCACCCTTAAGGGTATCACAGTTTTGTTACACTATTAGTAAATAATAACATATTTACTATTAGTGAAATAAAAAATAAAGCGCCAGGAGCAGGAATGATACCTTCGCAGGCTGTACAGGTAATTAAACAAGTATATGCAAAGCCAATAGGCCTTGCCTATGCAAGAGCTATTGGCTTCGCCAATGTGTTTTAGCCATGTTGTAGAACAGCGTGGCTGCTATTCAGTATGGCTAAAGGTTTGTAGCATAGATGAGAGTGGCATGGAGAAGTGTAGAGTGGCATAAGGTGGCACAGAGTGTCCTAGAGTGGAGTGTCACAGCACTGTAGAATGCAGTGGGATAGATTCGAGTGGTGCAGAGTAGACTAGAGTGGCCTATAGTGCAGTGGGGTAGAGTGCACTGACGGTGAGTGCGGTGGTGTAGATTAGAGTGGCATAGAGTGCAGTCACGCAGAGTAGAGTGGCGCAGAGTAGAGCAGCACAGAGTGGAGCAGCACAGAGTGGAGCAGCACAGAGTAGAGTGGTGCAGAAACGATTTGCCCAGAGTAGAGTAAAGTGACATAGAGTGGAATGCTGCAGAGTGCAGTTGCGTAATGTGGTGCAGAGTAAAATGGTGTAGAGTAGAATGGTGCAGCGTAGAGTGCAGTGGCATAGAGTGTAGTGGTGCACAGTAGTTGGTGTAAAGTTCAGTGGCAGAGAGTGAAGTGTTGCAGAGTAGAGTGTTGTAGAGTGCAGTGGTATAGAGTAGAGTGGCGTAAAGAGCAGTGGCATAGTGTAGAGTGGTGCAGAGTAGAGTGGCATAGAGTACAGTGGTGCAGAGTGGCATAGAGTGCAGTGACAAAGAATGCAGTGGTATAGAGTAGAGTGACGCAGAGCGCAGTGGCATAGAGTGCAGGGGCCCCAGAGTAGATTGGCGTAGAGTACAGTGGCATCGAGTGCATTGGTTTTGAATAGGGAAGTGTAGAGTGCATTGGCGTAGAGTGCATTGGTTTAGAGTAGTGACAGAGTGCAGTGCGTGGAGTGGTGCAGCATAGAGTGGAATGGTGCAGAGTAGAGTGGAGTAGAGTTGCATAGAGTGGATTGTTTCAGAGTAGAGTGAAGTGGTGTAGAGTGGGGTGGTACAGGGTAGGTGGAGTGGTGCAGGGTAGAGTGCAGTGACAGAGTAGCGTAGAGCAAAGTGGATTAGAGTACAATAGTGCAGAATAAATTAGAGTGCTGTCGAGTGGAGTGGCGAAGAGTGCAGTGGCGTAGAGTGGAGTGGTACAAAGTAGAGTTCATTGGCGTAGAGTGCAGTGTTGCAGAGTAGTGTGGCATGGAATGGAGTACAGTGGTGCAGAGTAGGGTGGAGTGGTGTGGGGTGGAGTGGCATAGAGTGGAGGGGTGCAGAGTAAGGTGGAGTGACCTAGGCTGGAGTGGTGTAGAGTGCAGTGGTGTAGAGTGGTGTAGGTGCAATGGCATAAAGTAGAGTGGTGCACAGTAGAGTAGAGAGGCATAGAGTGCAGTGGTGTAGAGTGGAGTGGTGCAGAGTAGAGTGCAGGCGCATGGAGGGGTGCAGAATAGAGTGGACTGGCGTAAAGTGGAGCTATGCATGGGGTCGTAGCGAACTGCCATTACTGACAACACATTTTCAATTGAAATGACCATTACATTTGCACAGATATACAGTTTTACTGATAAAAGTATACAGCGCACAAATGATAATGTGTGGAAATGGCATCACCTACTTTATTGATTTGTTCTGATCATATTGAAATATTTGTTGCCGCCACACTTCAAAATTACATTATACTTTATTTATGCATTCCTAATTCTGCTATGTTCCGAAATGTCTGCACAGTTCACTGCAGACATTTAAACTTTGTTGTGAGCTAGAAAAAAGAGCCTTTCACAGCAAGATTGTCACAAAAATCCTCTCACTTTGATGTCTGAGAAAGAAAATAAACACCAAGCTCAGAAGACAGAGCCTGACATTTTACCTCGTCTTTGAATGCACAGAAAATGTGACAAGATAAGAACAAGATTTAAAGACCTGTTTACAGAAAGGGAGCCCTCAGAACGATACAGTAAATACGGAATGCTCTCGCAAGAGACAAACTCAAGCTAAAACAAATAAAGTCAGCAAATAGAAAGCAAGCACATATGAGTTACAAACCTCAAAGCCAATAGTTAGCACCGGGCACAATGCATTTCCAGGGAAATTTTCCGAATATCCCCAAGATGTTATTAGCAAACCAGACAGCTGAGCTGTCTGCTAGGCTTCAACCTTAAAATGTTCTGAAACGTATACTGTGGGTAGGCTTGTGGATGAGACTGTGTTTGTGTGAGACAGAAGCATCTATGTGTGAGGATTTGTGTCAATATGTGTGAGCATGTCTACGTGTCAGTGAAAGTGAGTGGCAGTCAATGACAGAGTGTGAGTGAGAATGAGTGTCAGTAAGTGAGACTGTGGGTCAGAGTAAGAGTGAGTGAGAATGAATGAGTGAAAGGGAGAGAATGACTGAGGGCCTAATTTAGAGTTAGGTGGATGGGTTACTCCATCACAAATGTGACGGATATCCCGTCCACCTAAATACAAGAACATTATATCCAATGGCACCCCAAAGGCATTTGGGGTATCCGTCACGTTTATGATGAAATAACCCGTCCACCGAACTCTAAATCAGGCCCTATCTTTGAGTGAGTGACTCTAGTGACGCTGATTGAGAATGTGGTTTTACGCTTGTGAGTCTGCCTTTCGCCGTGGGAGAACAGTGACAAATGCTGGCTCTGACAAACGAAAGGTACAATTTAACATAACGGTCACCCATGCTACCTGGATGGTATTAATTATATACTTGAGAGTATCCAGTAGCTACTATTTAAAGTTTAATCAAGAGAAGAGCCAATGGAATAAATTCATAGGCTCTTGTGATTTATTTCACAATTTTTCTGGGTTATTCCGTAAATGCAACAACATTCAATTCATGTCAAACATTAAGGACAACACAAACTGATGACATTTTTCAACATAGGGAATACAAAAACAATTAACAAATATGAAACAGTATTTGCAAATGTGTATAATACATTGATAAGTTGTGTATAATCAAAAGGACAATTACAGAAACACAAAGGGGTAAATAAAGCACCAGTCCATAAATCAAAAACAGCATCAAGGCGGAGTAGCAAGTCACAGCTTACTACCACTATTCATACTCCTGCCTGTATGCGCAGCTCTGGGTATCCCATGAATTTGGTTGATAGTGGCCTATGGAAGGAATGAATTAAGCCTTCTCCTAAGCCAATAAGGTTTGCTTTTCCCAGACGCTGTTGTCAACGCGTTTGTCCACCTACCTACAACATTCATAAAAACATCATTGCATTCGAACAAGCTACAATATCCGCTCTCAATCTTTACAAGGAACAACATCTCACGTGATCAAAGAATGGCCATTCAATCACTCAAAGAACAAAAAACAGCGGTGATCAAACCCGCCGATAAAGGTGGAGCAATCGTCTTATGGTCAAAGGAGGCATACCTTCAAGAAGGCAAAAGTCATGTTCACAATCCCATGTGTTACCGTCACATTCTAACTGACCCGACAAAGGAAATTCTGAACGAAATCGGAGATAGTCTCAGATGGGTTAGACCAGGGCATTCTTGGCCCTAAAGAGGCAGAATTTTTGGTTAAAAAACACCCCCGGATACCAGTAGTGTACTTTCTTCCGAAAGTACACAAAAATGCCAACCAACCGCCGGGCAGACCAATCGTGTCTGGATGCGAATCCTCCTTGGAACCATTGGCTAAATATGTCGATCACTTCCTGAAGCCCTTTTTGCCTGAAGTACTCTCATATTTGAGGGACACCATGGAATTCATTAACAAGACAGAAGGTTTTGAATTTGATCCAGCTTGCCACATACTAGTAACAATGGACGTGGCCTCTTTATACACTCAAATCCCACAAGACGACGCCCTCGACGCCATTGAATTTTATTTGGAACAGAGACTAAGACCTCATCGAGTTCCCACAGACTTGCGGCATTGTGTCTACGAAGGAACTACTTTAAATTTGATGATGACTTCTTTTTACAAATCAAGGGGACCGCCATGGGCTGTCCCTTCGCGCCGGAGATGGCGGTACTGTACATGGCGAGATATGAACATCACTTCATCTATAACAACAACGCTTACAAAGCAAGAATTGTTAATTGGCATCGGTACATCGATGACGTATGGTGCATCTGGAATGGCGATGAACAGCTGTTGATGGAATTCCATACATGGTTAAACAATCGCAAACCTGACATTCAATTTAGCCTCACACACAGCAAAAAAACCCTGTCATTTCTAGACGTTGAAGTAAAGGTTTCACCCTCGGGACTTATAACAACTGCCTTACATTACACATTACACCATACAGCCAATTTTTGCGCATCAGGCGCAACTGTACAAGAAAGGAGGACTTTGAAATCCATGCCGATGCCCTGACTACCAAGTTACGAGAGAGAGGATACCCGAAAAAATTGTTAAAGTACTCGATGAAACGAGCATGGTATACCCCCCCGAGAACATTTATTAGTCAAGAAGCAGAAGTCACCACTGGATCGATTAGTTTGCGTAACCACCTTCGGCCCTTACACTAATCCCTTGAAAAAAATCATGAAAAGCAATTGGCATCTGATTGAAGGCTCCATAAAGAATATAGGACAACCTTTATTTGCACTAAAAAAGAACCGGAGCATAGGTCAACAAATTGTGCGGGCAACAGAGTCTGGAAGTAAACGTACTGATAATCTTCGCTCCATGCTGAATCTGAATCCCATACAAGGACATCACAAATGTGGGAATTGTTCCTTTTGCAATATGACTATTGAAGGTAACACCTTCTCAGATGGCCATACGAACTGGCAACACAATGAATTCACTAACTGTAAGACACGGAACGTAGTTTACGCAATACAATGCCCATGTCCTAAACTCTATATAGGAAAAACCACTCAAGAGGCCAAACAAAGAATTGTACAACACCGATCATGTATCAAAAATAAAACATTGACTGCGCCCATGGTTAGCCACTTTGTTGAGAAGGCTCATACTGACAGAGACTTCAAATGGACCATACTCTGCTCGATTTCACCAAACCCTAGAGGTGGAGACACTGAAAGGTTGCTACTACAAAAAGAGGTGTACCTAATTCTAAAATTTGACACTGTGCACACAGGGCTTAACGAGATGTCTGAAATAGCCAGGCTGTAACCAAATCTTTCATGTTCCTTACACACATCCCAATCACTAACTTTTCTTGACTAATGACTACACTTCCCACAATTCATTTCCCTACAAATGGTTTTTAAATCCGTTCCAGGTTTTAACTTTTGCCTAAACATTAGCAGCACTGCAGCAGAGACAGGCTTTGTTCCTGGTAATCACAAACACACCAAGACGCCCGTGAAAATAGTGAGTAAATAATTCAACATTACTTCTCTGTGGAAATGCGTGTTAGTATTCCCATCTACTTTGTCCCCAAAGGGAATTAAATACAAAAGTTGTTCGTGCTGGAGTGCTAGCCATAAATCATTCATGTGCCACTCGGTTCCTGTTAACATAAACACTCCGTGAATAATTCAACTTCACATTTTTGTAGAAATGCGCGTCGTATTTTCATTAACTAGTCCCTCGAGGGAATTAAATACAAATGTTTCCACGCTGGAACACAAGTTATAAATCGTTTTGTGCTATGTTGCTCAGCCAAACCATCAGTGAAAATGCCCCGAGTTCTAACCCCCAAGCTTAGAGACACAAACATGCTGGTTGCAATTGATGGAGCAGGGAAAATAATTTTTTTTAACCCCTAACAAATTTTATAATTAATTAAATAAAATGTTCGTTTAAATGTATTAATCAACACTGTATGTGTGGGAATGGTAACATGCCAATGTGTGTGCTAAATAATCTATTAATGGATGCCCGTGTGTCTAATTATAACGTAAAAATAAATGCGTACTAATTAAAAATAAATGCATGTTTGTGCTTCATAGAAATAAAACGTGTCGTTGCAAAAACAATAGTGATGGTAAGTAAGGAACAGCTTAAATGTTGCTTTCTGCTAGGTAATAACTAATTGGGGTACGTAGATGACGGGAGGGAAACGAAAGGGCTATTTTTCTCTATTTTAATTATGTTTTGTTTGCCTCAAATTAGTGCTTCTAAAGTATAACCGAGTGGCGATATAAAATGGCCGCCAGTGGGAAGATGTGAGCAGGCGCAAGGGGACATGTGACACGGGATGAAATCGGAGAAAAAACTAAACCTCGTGATGTTACTGAGAGGCTAGGATGCGAGAAATGGTCAAGGCTGATGTGACCTAATTGAACTGATAGTGTGCCGTGATGATCAGCAGAAGACCCGTGGGAAACAAGTTTAAGAGAAAGGACAATGACTGCGGAGTTCTCGAATGTATCGAAAGAAGTTACAAATGTACTGATCGAAACGGATGAAAATATGTTTGAGCGTATGGGAAAGGAAATGATCCAAGGACCCTTGGATCCAAGAGAACTTGATTAAAAGAATGAATAAGATGACATGCATGGACCAATGAAAGAAAAGCGTGTTATTAATGTTGCAACAGTTAGTTAGCAAAGTTAGAATTAGGGTATAAGAGGGCCTACTCTTAGTGGGAAGGGGTCAGTCGCGGTTGCAGTCACAGTCAGGAGCGGAGTTGGAGTGTTGGTGTTGGTGGCTTCCAGTGCTGGGTGGTCCTGATCGATCCCTTACTGAGCGGGAGATGCTGAAAGACTGTTAGATGAGACGGGTTGCAGGTAGCTGATGCTGACGAGCTGAAGTTGCTGTTGCTGTCTTAATTTTCCAGTTGAGTATGAGAATCAGGTTATTTCTAATTCTTAAACTTAAGATAGAAATCATTAGGCTAAATTAGGAAGGTAGGCAGGTAATTAGGGTTTTGGCTTCATGACAAAAATGTCCTTTCTGCAATAAATTGATTATGCTTAATAAATATTTGAATTTATGAATGAATAATTGAATAAAGTTAAAATTCTTTCTCATGCTTTAAAAATTATATAAAATTTAAGATTCTTTAAACCAAATTGACTCAGTGGTTATTTTCCTAAATGATTGTGACATCAGTAATTGGTTATTGTGATTCAGCTGGTCTTAATCACTATGAACTAATTTTTACATGAATGATTCATCGACAAAACAATGAGCAGGAATATCTTAAGAAATAACTAAAAGAAAGCGACAAATTAAAATAATAAGATATCCCGGCTCCTTCCAGCGGTACATAAATGGTGTTCTCCATTTAGTTCTCATGCTTCTCCTAGGAGTACAGAATTTCATAAAGGTGTAAAGGAAATCCAGGAGTGTGCGTGTGTGTTAGGCGATGTTTATGGGCCCCATCGTCATGTGGATATGAGAAATATAGATTGCCCCTGGATGACCTATAAGTGACCTGGGAGGAGAATAGTTTTTATTGTACGCGCTGCATCAGATTTCTTGGTAGCAGAGTTATGGTTTTCTATAGATTAGTTTAGTGATTATTGTTTATTGATTATTGATTATTTGATGACTAACACTATATGTTGAGTCGCGTTATGTTATATGTGAGTTTTCACGCTTCTGGGATGTAGGAAGTAGAACACGTGTGGCAAGAGAAGTCACATGGAATTTGGTACATGGTCTGAATTCATTTTGGTAATAACGCAGGTTGTGTTATGTTAGGGATTTTTCTGTGTGAAAAGTGTGTAATTGAAATAGCAAATCACGTTTACTTGTGAAACTTTGGCCTTAATTCTCAGGAGCCTAGTCTCCACATGTGTCTTATCCCCAGAGAAACGAGTAAATTGTTTGTTTGAAAGAAGGGTAAGGTAGAGGGAAGTGCTACTTTATCGGCGAGAGTAAATAATTCTGTGGTAGGGTAGAGGTAAGCGCTGCCTACTGGAAATACAGGATTCTTGTGTAAAAGGACAAAGCTGTCACTTTTGTTTAGCGAATCAGACTATGGAATTGTTTTAATTGTTGTAACTAACGAAGAAAACAGCGAAAAGAAAAATTGCCGATAAATTTTGTAAAGGAGGGGTAAAGAGTAGAAGTGACGTGGAACAGTGCCGCGCTAGGATTGGATAGTGCGCTAGTCACGTGAACACAGAGCAGGAGTGACGTAGAAAAGTGCCGCGCTAGGATTGGTTGGTTCGCGGACGGAGGGAATTGTTCTGATTGGTACGTTAGTGTGAGTCGCGCTGTAATTGGTCGAAGTTCTGTACACAGAACAGCGTTAGCGTAAAGAAAAAACAAATAGAAAACATGCCGTATTACGAGTATGAAAGGGAGAGAACGTCATGGACGACGAAATTGAAGAATTTCTTTAAGAAAGACAAAAAGGTTGTGACTAGAGAGGGACAAGTGATTCCTCCGCCGAAATCAGCAGCTTCACATATGATGCTGAAATATGGATATCATACGTGCATATGGTTGGAAAATTGGGCAAAATATACGAAGAATGATGGTGCTTTAGCTTATCCTGAGAATGGTTCATTTAGTGTAGCGGTTTTGCGAAATTTGCGAGAAAAAATGTGTAAATTGGAACCTAGACCTAGACCAACACAGTTTGAAGCTTTGACGGAATGGGAAGATGAGATGTATGAACGAGAGAGATTCAGAGGAATGAGAGATCATGAGTTTATGCCTGGAAGATTATGGGGAGTAAATCATGAGGACAGAATAAAACGATGGAGATGTGCTAACATGACAGGAGGTTTGTTTCCAGCTTTTACAGTTGAGGAAGGGACTAAGAAAAAGCGGACTGAGAAAAAGAAACATATAGAGAGAGAAAAGTATATGCATGAGAGCGAAACGGATGACGAGTTGCTGGAAGATATTTTAAATAGAAATCCACCTCCGTATCAGCAGAGTTCTACAGTGGTGACACCAAATGCGCCACTAATAGAGACTATGCGAAATAAAAGTCCGGAAAAGAGAATTGAAGTAAATAGGTCACAAGAACAAATGAGAACTTCTCAAAATGAAGGTATAGAAAGCGACAATGCAAGCGAATTGGCAAGGACAACAAAAGAACTAACTGAGAAGATTAGAGAATTAACGAAAAATATGGAAGCAGTTACTGTGCCTGTAACAATAGGTCCAGTAATACCCGTTTCTGAGAATCAGAAAATTGATGAACGATCTTTGGTGATTCCCATGAGTTCACAATTTCAGAGAGAAAAAGAAAGGATAGAACAAAATGCAAGTACAAGTAATTTGGCTAGTACTTACAGACCAAGTCCACCTACAAATTTGACGGTAAATGAGTGCAATGGTAGAAAAATGCATATGGTAACAGAATCTGCAACAGAAACCCCTGAAAAGAGTGGTAATTGGATAGAACTAAATAATACACCCATAGGTCCGACTCCTGATGAGTTAAATGAGTGGATGAAGGCATTTAAAATAAAAGAACCAGAAGAAAAACCATTAGATGTAATTAGGTTAAAAATCGATATGGAAGAATTAATTCTAGGAACAATTGGTACCGAAAAGATAAAAAATTATCAGGATGATGAAATAATGTTTCTGTGCAAAAGTATTACATGGAGGGCAAAGAATTTACATGACAAACTAGAAGAAGTGGCGAGTGAGATTGGAATAGACTTTGCAAAAGTGAAAACGTTGCAGAAACCATACAGAGTAGACTTTTGTGAAAAGGATATTGAAAATTTGAACACGGCAGGAAGGCTGACACAGATAAAGGAGTTAATTGTGTTGTTGAGAAAATGGGGTGATGTGGACAGATGGAAGGTTAGATGGACAAAGAAGAATGAGAAAACTACAGACAAAGGTTCATTGGCCTTTATGATAACTGAAAAAGAATCTGTTGTCAAAGAATACCCCATGAGAGAAACTCCAGGTGGTAGTTACGTGCATGTTCCCTGGACTAGGCAGGACATACTGTCATTTACCACTGACTTTCCAAAGTTAAGAGAGAAGCCAGTTGAGTGGTACCGACAAGTAGAGAGGTTTGTAAAAGTCTCAAAAGTGTTGTGGATAGATTTAGATGGATTGTTTGACATAGTGGTACCAACAGATTTGTGGTCAGAATGTAAGATTACAGTTGACTGGCCAACTACAGAATATCCAAGAGATCCTAAGACAGGAGCTCCAGGTCCTGATGTGATGAAGAAGTACGATAAGGTGATTACCTTTTTGAAAAATAAGATTCCTCCTAAAGAGACAGATTGGGTAAAAATCGATAGAACTACACAGGAAAGTAAGGAGTCTGTACATGCATATTATGAGCGATTGTTATTGGTTTTCAAGCAGTATAGTGGTTATGAGGAATTGAGTGAAAAAGACATGAGTCATTTTGTATACCGATTTGTGTTTGGCCTGAAACAAGAAATAAGTGATATGATTAAGCAACACATGATAAACTGGCAGAATGGAAGTGTAGATGAGGTACTGAGATATGCTAAGTATTGTAGTGATGAAATAGAGAGTAAACAGCGTAAGTTGAAAGAGAAGGCAATGTGGGCACAGGTGAAGGTGGCAGAAAAACAAGAAGCTCAATTGGACAATAATAATGGAAATGAATCAGGACAGAATAAAATGCGACCAAACATAGGTAAAGGAAAGGGTCAAGTGAGTCTAGAAGAGGCAAAGAAGAAATGGCCATGTCATAATTGCGGAAAATTAGGGCATTGGAGAAACGAGTGTAAGTTCCCACCTAAACCTAATCCGGAACATCAATCATTAACTCCACAGGTGCAGAATGAGGTAGTTGTTCAACAAAGTCAGGTGCCGCAACCACCACTTCCCAACACTGTTAACCAGCAAAGATACAGTACAGAAACAGGATTCTACGGAGGAGAGCAGGTAACACAGTTGCCGCGAGCAGCTAACATTTCGCAGTATTGGTTGCGTCAGAGTGAGGATGACCCGGATGAAAGATTCTGACGGTGCGCAGGAGAGGGGAAAGAGTGCGTGCTTGGCGCAACTCTAGAGGTAGATCAGTCTGGTCCCTTTGTGGATGGAGAAGTGAATGGTGCAAATGTAACATTCCTTGTCGATACTGGAGCTACCCGTTCTACTGTTAGATCAGTGGAAATTCCAAACCTTCCTCTCTCAGGTGAATACATCCAAGTAGTAGGAGTAGCCAATCAGCAGATTAAAACCCCACTTACTGAATTGGTGGAAGTAAAAATTGGTTCTTTTAGCAAAATGCATAAATTCGTAGTGTGCGATTGTAGTCCTGTAAATCTTTTAGGTCGTGACCTTTTATGCAAGATGAATTGCACAATTTATTGTACGCCAGATGGAATCGGTTTTCAGACTTCAGATGAAGATGTTTTGTATAAAGTAACTTTGATGAATCAAGAACCTGAAACGAATGGTTTGTTTCCTGCATTTGATGCAGAAAAACTTCCAGAAGAACTAAAAAGTGCAGTAAAAGAAAGTGTGTGGGATTTTACAGGAGAAGACATTGGATTAATGAGAGAAGTTGATCCCGTAAAAGTAACAGTGAAAGAAGGGACAACTTACCCGAATACGCCACAGTACAAATTAACTCCAGAAATAATTGAAGGAATAACTCCTGTGATAAATAAGATGATTGAACAGGGAATTCTAAAAGAAATCATGAGCAGTCCATGTAATTCACCTATTATGGGACTGAAAAAGCCAAATGGAACATATAGAATAGTAGAGGATTTGAGAAAGATCAACAAAATAGTTGTACCCTGTTGTCCAATAGTGCCAAACCCTGCAGTAATTCTATATCAAATTCCACATGCAGCTGAGTGGTACACTGTGATAGATTTGTGTCACGCATTTTTCTCTATTCCTTTGCATCCAGATAGTCAGCCATTATTTGCGTTCCGGTTTGGAGAGCGTATTTTGGCATGGTGCCGAATTCCTCAGGGGTATACAGAAAGCCCCTCAATCTTTAATCAGATTCTAAAGAAATCTCTGGAAGATTTGAAAATGCCAGAAAAATCAGTAATGGTGCAGTATATCGATGACCTATTGGTGGCATCGAAAACCAAAGAAGCATGTGTAAGTGATACAATTGCTTTACTGAACCATCTAGAGAAAAGAGGACATAAAGTGTCTCCTTCAAAATTACAGTTTTGTCAGAAAGAAGTCCAGTATTTAGGGCATAAAATTGAGAAAGGAGTGCGAAAAATAGCGACAGAAAGAGTAAGAATGATTCAAGGAATGAGAGCACCAATGACTCAGAGAGAGGTAAGAATGTTTTTGGGAATGGTTGGATATTGTCGACAGTGGATAAGTGGTTTCTCTTTGATTACAAAACCATTACAAAAATTGACCAAGAAAGATGTAAAAGACCCTTTTGAGTTAAACAAAGAAGAAATGAAATCTTTCAAAGAATTGAAAAAGAAACTGTGTGAGGCACCTGCATTAGGCATGCCTGATTATGAGAAGGATTTTGAGTTGTACTGCAGTGAAAGAGATGGATGTGCATTTTCAGTACTGGTACAAAAACATGGGACAATGAAAAGACCAATCGCTTATTTTTCAGCTGTTTTAGATCCTATAGCAAAAGCATTGCCTGGATGTCTGAAAGCAGTTGCTGCTACTTGTGTAAGTCTGGAACAAAGTGAAGGTATAGTGATGGGGTATCCACTGAGAGTATATGTTCCCCATTCAGTAGAAATTCTGTTGACAAGAACAAAAACACAGTACATGACACATAGTCGGCTGACTAAGTACGAAAAAGTCATCTTGAGTGCTGAAAATGTGACCATAGATAGATGCATGAATGTAAATCCTTCTACATCATTGCCAGATGAGGAAAATATAATTGAACAGGACGAAGTAGATCATGATTGTCTGAACGTGCTGGAATATTGCACGAAACCAAGAGCTGACATAAAAGATGAACCGTTAAAGGAATCTGATTATGTCATGTTTGTGGATGGCTCATGCTTGAGAACAAAAGAAGGAGTTTTAAGCGCAGCTTACGCAGTGTGCACAGTGGCAACTGTGATGGAAGCGTCTTGTCTGAAAGGAATAAGGTCTGCACAAGTTGCGGAACTGATTGCTTTGATTCAAGCATGTAAATTAGGAAGAAATGTACGAGTCACGATTGTGACCGATAGCCAATATGGTTTCGGCATCGTACATGACTTCGGTCAGATTTGGTCACAAAGAGGATTTTTGACATCTGCAGGAACACCTATCAGAAATGGAGATTTTGTTAAAAAGCTGCTTGAGGCGATACAGTTGCCTAAACAAATAGCTGTAGTGAAGTGCAAAGCGCATAAGAAAAACGAAGATTACATAGCCGTCGGCAATAATTATGCCGATGAGATCGCTAAATATTGTGCAGAGAACATGGTGTCCATGAACAAAAATAGAGAAAGGGAGCATGTCTCTTGTCCTTTGCTTTTCACTAATACTGTCGAGACATGGGATGAAGTAAGGCAGTTACAAGAAACTGCAAGAGATGAGGAAAAAGATTACTGGATAAAAGCAGGATGTAGAAGACAGGAAAATAATGGTGTGTGGGTATACAGAGATGAAAGACCAGTTATGCCTGATAGCATGATTGCAGACATGGCACGGATGTACCATGGACAAGCTCATATTGGGAGAGATGCAATGATCAGACTTTTTAGACAAACCTGGTATAACCCAAAATTCAGAGCCATTGCTGAAAGTCTTTGTCAAAGATGTCTTATTTGTCAGCAGTTTAACCCAGGAAGAAAAACAGTAGTGAGTCTAGGAACAATAGGACGAGAAGGAGGTCCATTCACTAGAATGCAGTTAGACTTTATCGAGATGCCCCTAGTAACAGACTAAGATATGTTCTAGTGGTCGTCTGTTTGTTCTCTCGTTGGGTGGAGGCATACCCCACAAGAAGGAATGATGGAACAACAGTGGCAAAACTTATGCTGCGAGAATTCATTCCAAGGTATGGTTTTCCAGTCACGGTTGAGACAGATAGAGGAAAACATTTTCAAAATGAGTTGATCCAATTGATTTGTGAAGCATTGTGTATTAAACAAAAATTACATTGTGCTTACAGACCAGAGGCTTCTGGGGTAGTAGAGCAGATTAATGGAACAATTAAAAACAGATTGGGAAAAATGTGTCAAGCTACAGGACTCAAATGGCCGGATGCACTGCCTCTTGTTCTGATGACCATCAGAAGCATCCCTGAAAAGAAAACTGGACTCAGTCCTCATGAGATGATCATGGGACGAGCAATGAGACAAGCACACGTACCTGTCAACAAGTTATTAACTATAACTGATGATCTAGTACTGGATTATTGCAAGGGACTGGCTGATGTGGTGCGTTCTGTGTTTCATCAGGTTGGACCGGATGCGACCACTCTTGAAAGAAAACCAGCCCACGACTTGAATCCAGGAGACTGGGTCCGCATAAAAGTCCACAGGAGAAGAAACTGTCTAGTTCGTCGTTGGGACGAGCCACGACAGGTAATCCTGGTGACAACGACTGCCGTCAAGTGTGCAGGAGTGAAAAACTGGGTCCATGCCAGCCACACAATCAGAGTTCAAGAACCTACTGATCGACATGTGAATCGACGTCTGGAAGTGTGGGATAAAAGTTTAACGGCTGGGACAACAAGGATAAGAGAAAGGGTGCCAGAACTTGAAGATCGACCTGAAAGTCGACATCTGGAAACCCCAACGACAAACACCTCTAGAGAAGAAGAGGAAGAAGAAGAAGAAGAAAGAAATTCAGAAATTCCAGAACTTGAAGATCGACCTGTAAGTCGACATCTGGAAATATCTGACACAACTTCAGAATCTGATGATTCAGTTGAAAACCGTGAAGAATTCCTAAGGAAAACTTGGGGTTATAAACCAATTAGAGAAGAAACTGAGCAAGAAATTGAGTTAGATGAACAACCAGGTACAAGCTATGGTGGAAATCCTTCAGAAACAATATTAATAGATGAAGTAGGGAAAGAAGTACACAAAAAGTTAGAAAATCGAGAAGAACCCCGAGGAGCAATAGGGACAGATAGAGAAACAGAAGAACAGGGAAATCTAGAAGCAGAAAGGGAGGAAAACACCAAATCGGAAGAACACCGAGGAGGGACAGTAATAAGGGAAAACAAGAAGGAGAAGACAGATCCACCAGTAGGAGATGACGAGATCATAAGTTTCAAAATAAGAGACAATAATGAAACAGTTGAAACAGAAACTGAAGAAAGTGGAGAAGAGGAAAAGGTAAAAACTGAATCAAGAAAAAGAAATTGGAAATCAGAAAGAGAAGAAAGAGAAGGTGAAGCCAAAAGGCCAAGAAAAGGAGATAATTGGCCCAACAGCTATATAAGAAAATTGAGATATAGAATAATAAGAGCGGGAGACGAAAGTGCTGAACAAGTGAATGAAGTAACAAGTCAAAAGGGACAAGAAAAACCAAGTGGAAAAAGATTACAAAAGTCCAAAAGAACAAAGAAAGTGAATGCAAAGTATAAGTCACCTGAGTGGCTGTATATTGCACTGACAGATTACAAAGAAGAAGAAAACACTCACGAGAACCAGAGACTGAGAAGTCGGATGGGAAAAGGTGAGATGCAACAAACTTGAAGTGAAGACTTATAGTGCTTCTGCCGGACATGACAATTTTACTGGATGTGACAAATCACCGGATGTGACAACGAAAGAATTCTGGAGAGAATTAAAGAAAGTACCAAGCAAAGACTTTTGAGAGCAGAGTGGCATCTAAGTCATTTCTGAGGTGTAGTGACACAATTTTCTGAAACTTAACAAATAGAAAAAAAAGAAAAATGGAAAATAATAGGGATAGAAGAGATAAATGTGAGTTTATAAAAAGATGGTGCAAAATGTGCTGCTTTTGTACAGGGTTATTAATGACCATATGGATAGTTTTAGCAATCACAATTCCTATTAGTATAGCTGTGATAGAAGCAAAAAATGATACTAAACCAGAAAAAGAAACTAATATTAAAGAACCAGTTATTTTAAGAAGTAGTGCAGAGTTACATAAGGATAAGTCAGTAACAGACTTTTCAAAAAATGTTTTTACAAAATTGTTGTATGAATATGTAGAGACAATGGATGTGAGAGATTGTTATGTTTGTATGCAGTTGCCTGCATCAGTGTCAGAAGGTGTGACTTATCATCACCTACCTCTAACTTATGGGATAACATGTAGTGTAATAGCAAGTTTATTTTATAAAACAGGTAGATTAGAATCTTATTATACTGATATAGATAAGATTTTTGCAAACATTCCAGTAGTACCAGAACTTAACAAAGTAAAACCAGCAAAAGTTTTAGGAGAATTCTTTTTAGAACATAGAAAATTAACGTTAGAAGAAATAGTTAGTAACAACCTTACCTGTGAGTTAAAGAAAGAAGAAAAAGTATTTTTAGAAATGGTTGAAGAAAGGAGAATGAAATTTCAAAAAGAAGCAATAAAAGAGGAAGGAAAACATCTATGGACGTTTGAGGAAGGAAATCATGAAGGGAAAAAGATAAATGCAGCAATGACATTAGATTGGCCGCAAACAGGAAAGTTGTGTATTAGGAGAAATAAGACAGTCTATGACAATTACTTTGTAGGTTCCAGTATCTGCCATGACAATTATCAAATTCTGGGAGGTTGGGGATTCAAAGGTGGAAAAGATCCAATATTTCCAGGTATCTATTATATTTGTGGGAATAGAGCTTATTACAGGTTACCGGACCATTGGTATGGAACTTGCTATGTAGGCCTGGTCTTTCCAATTTTTTTCGCATGGACAGAGAAGAAAAGGGAACATACAAGATGATTAATAGCTTTACACGTAGAAAGAGGGAAAGTTTTTCAGAAATTGTAGGTGATATTTTTGGAGCATTAATACCAGCAGTGGGAATATCTTTGAATGCATTTAAAATTCGGAAGTTATCCACAGTAGTAGATCGTTTGTCTACAGATACTGCAGGAGGGTTCTTAATGGTAAATACCGAAATGGTTGCCATGAGAGCTATGGTGATGCAAAATCGGCTTGCCCTTGATATTCTTTTGGCAAATGAGGGTGGAGTCTGTGGAATGTTGAAAGTCCAACATTGTTGTACTTACATTCCTGATAAAAGTGAAAATATACAGAAGTATATTACAAATATTACAAATTTGCACAAAGAACTAGTTCCACTGGAGGTTGAAAGTGTTTTGGGAAAACTTGGTAGAGGGTTTTCTTCAGTAGCAAATTGGTTGACCAGAATGAGTAGACTAATGATAGGGAAAGTTATAATAATAGCAACCGTAGTAATACTGTTAGCCATGGTATTGAAAATAGTAATAACATGTATAAAAAGAAAAGTAAGACAAAATAAGATAAAAAGAAATAACAGAATAATGAAAGAGAGAGAGAGAGAAATGGGTGAAATTGAGTTGGAGAAAATGAAAGAAAGCATGTATAAGGAGACTAAATGCAAGATGAAGAAGAAACAGATGTGTAAATAACAGAAAGCAAAGGATGAAAGACATGCTGCCTGAAAAGAAGTATGACTTGGGTTTTATGTGGTGATTTAAAAATCACCAAAGGGGGAGTTGATGGAGCAGGGAAAATAATTTTTTTAACCCCTAACAAATGTTATAATTAATTAAATAAAATGTTCGTTTAAATGTATTAATCAACACTGTATGTGTGGGAATGGTAACATGCCAATGTGTGTGCTAAATAATCTATTAATGGATGTCCGTGTGTCTAATTATAACGTAAAAATAAATGCGTACTAATTAAAAATAAATGCATGTTTGTGCTTCATAGAAATAAAACGTGTCGTTGCAAAAACAATAGTGATGGTAAGTAAGGAACAGCTTAAATGTTGCTTTCTGCTAGGTAATAACTAATTGGGGTACGTAGATGACGGGAGGGAAACGAAAGGGCTATTTTTCTCTATTTTAATTATGTTTTGTTTGCCTCAAATTAGTGCTTCTAAAGTATAACCGAGTGGCGATATAAAATGGCCGCCAGTGGGAAGATGTGCGCAGGCGCAAGGGGACATGTGACACGGGATGAAATCGGAGAAAAAACTAAACCTCGTGATGTTACTGAGAGGCTAGGATGCGAGAAATGGTCAAGGCTGATATGACCTAATTGAACTGATAGTGTGCCGTGATGTTCAGCAGAAGACCCGTGGGAAACAAGTTTAAGAGAAAGGACAATGACTGCGGAGTTCTCGAATGTATCGAAAGAAGTTACAAATGTACTGATCGAAACGGATGAAAATATGTTTGAGCGTATGGGAAAGGAAATGATCCAAGGACCCTTGGATCCAAGAGAACTTGATTAAAAGAATGAATAAGATGACATGCATGGACCAATGAAAGAAAAGCGTGTTATTAATGTTGCAACAGTTAGTTAGCAAAGTTAGAATTAGGGTATAAGAGGGCCTACTCTTAGTGGGAGGGGGTCAGTCGCGGTTGCAGTCACAGTCAGGAGCGGAGTTGGAGTGTTGGTGTTGGTGGCTTCCAGTGCTGGGTGGTCCTGATCGATCCCTTACTGAGTGGGAGATGCTGAAAGACTGTTAGATGAGACGGGTTGCAGGTAGCTGATGCTGACGAGCTGAAGTTGCTGTTGCTGTCTTAATTTTCCAGTTGAGTATGAGAATCAGGTTATTTCTAATTCTTAAACTTAAGATAGAAATCATTAGGCTAAATTAGGAAGGTAGGCAGGTAATTAGGGTTTTGGCTTCATGACAAAAATTTCCTTTCTGCAATAAATTGATTATGCTTAATAAATATTTGAATTTATGAATGAATAATTGAATAAAGTTTAAATTCTTTCTCATGCTTTAAAATTATATAAAATTTAAGATTCTTTAAACCAAATTGACTCAGTGGTTATTTTCCTAAATGATTGTGACATCAGTAATTGGTTATTGTGATTCAGCTGGTCTTAATCACTATGAACTAATTTTTTACATGAATGATTCATCGACAAAACAATGAGCAGGAATATCTTAAGAAATAACTAAAAGAAAGCGACAAATTAAGGTAATAAGATATCCCGGCTCCTTCCAGCGGTACATAAATGGTGTTCTCCATTTAGTTCTCATGCTTCTCCTAGGAGTACAGAATTTCATAAAGGTGTAAAGGAAATCCAGGAGTGTGCGTGTGTGTTAGGCGATGTTTATGGGCCCCATCGTCATGTGGATATGAGAAATATAGATTGCCCCTGGATGACCTATAAGTGACCTGGGAGGAGAATCGTTTTTATTGTACGCGCTGCATCACAATCAAAACGTTAATAGCAACACGGAGTGTTTCCATAATTACTTTCACCAAAGACCACTGAACTTTTCGTGGTTTTTACTTTAATTACTGCGCGTCAGTTCAGGGTTGATTGCAAGGGACTCAAAGTATTTACATTTTCCCCAACAGGAGTTTCAACTGAATTGATGCACCAACCTGCACAACTGAAAATAGCCATTTATGCAGGCAAGTTGTTTCTTACTACTAATATAACAGGGACACTTCGCCTCCTTCGCAAACATAATACTTATGTACAGCATTATTCCTCCACAGGCCCCACCGCTACCTCCAGTGCCAGAAATTTTTGAATTAGTAGGAACATCTCCACAACATAAGGTAATTACGTGCTTGGCTTGACAATGGAGAAACAATATACCTCTGTGTAGGTAATAAGTGTAAGTAACACACACCTTGTCTCTTTGACTCCTTAATAGTACACACCACGTCCAAGCCCTGACGAAAACCCCTGACTGCTGACGAAACGCGTTGACAACAGCATCTGAGAAAAGCAAACCCTATTGGCTTAGGAGAAGTGTTAGAGATGGGATCTCTAGTTGGCAAGGGCTTGCACCTTTGTCCAAGTAGGGACCCTTCTTCCTAGTCAGGGTAAGGGTGTTACACTCGTGAAGTAACCCCTGCTCACCCTCGTGGTAGCTTGGCACGAGCAGTCAGGCTTAATTCAGAGGCAGTGTGTAAAGCATTTGCACATATCCAACAGTAATACAGTGTAAGCACTACAAACGGACACCACACCAGTTTAGAAAAATAACCAATATTTTTATATACTCAAGAAAAGACCAATTACGACAAAAATCTACAATACTATACTTTAAAAATGAATGCTTGATAAGGTAACTTCTTCTTTGCAGGAATAGTTCAAAAACAAAGTTCGTACGAGTCAGTAGCTCCGTCCGAGCCTACCGCGATGCTGAAAACCACAGAGTCTAACAGTTCCAGCTGACCGCGTCGATACGGGCCAGCAGAGTTGTAAACAGACTCGGTCACAGTACCTTTCTCGTTGTGGCTGGTACGGAGTGTACGAGCCGGTCGGCGTTCGTCGCGGTTGCGGTGCAAGACGGAGCGATGCAAGGTGCGGTGTCCCTCGATGCGGTGCAGGCAGCGGCTCGATGAGCGTCGTGCAGACGGAGTCGGTGAGTCCAAGGCGTGCGATGCAGGGTGAGACGATGCTCGATGCGGTGCTGACAGGTTGCGATGCAGGCGACCAAGCTGGAGTGCGGGAGCTGGCGTCGGACAGCGGTGCGAGTCGGAGCGGTGCGTCGCAGACGTGCGAGCGGTGCCCCAAATGCGATGCAGTCATGACTCTTGAGCCAGTTGCAGCGTCCGCGTCGGTCGGGTCCGGCTGGTTCAGTGAAGCGATGCGATGCGAACTGCGGTGCCCACAGGTCACGGTGCAAGCAGCGGCTCGATGTTGACGGCGTCGGACGTCGCCTACGGTGAGACCAGGGTTGCGATGCGAAGCGGGGCAATGCGGTCTGCGGTGCAAACAGGTCACCGGTCAGGGATGGATTCGGTTGACGGAGTCGGTTGCAGTTCCCTTCCTCTGTGGCAACTGAAACAGCGTTCCAGAAGCGGTACCCAGAGGTTTGTGAAGTCTTTGTAGTCCCTGAGACTTAACAGGAGGCCAGCTCGGTTCCAGGCCCTTGGAGATACTCAGCACAAGTTTGTAGAAAGTTCAGTCCTTTCACTGCCCAAGGCAGAAGCAGCAGCTGCAGGCCAACCCAACAAAGCAACAACACAGCAAAGGGGCAGTACTCCTCCTGGCAGCTCTTCCAGCTCTTCGTCTTGGCAGGTTCCTTGATTCCAGCGAGATCTAAATTCATGGGGTCAGGGCCCCAATATTTATATCCCAAATTCCTTTGTTCTCTGAAGGCAGAGAGGCCTTTGCCTAGTCCAAACCAGTTCTGGAGCACTTTGTTGACAAGTCTCCGTCCCTTCTTTCAGAGAGTAGGCCAGGGACATCAGACGCACCACAGGAGGTGGAGCCAGCATTGTGGAGGGAAGGCACTGTCCTATTCAGGGCCCAGGTGCAACTCCTCCCACCCATCTACATGTAGATCTTGCTATTCAGCCCTGTGCTGACTCACCCTGTCTCCTGGCATCCCCCAGCCCCGGTCACTCACACTCCAGACAAGGAATACACAACCTCGCAGAGGCAGGCTTGGATGGTTAGACAAGAAAATACCCACTTTCTAAAAGGGGTATTTTCAAACACAGAATGTTAAAACCAACTTCACTAAAAGATGCATTTTATCATTCTGAGTCCAGGCATACTAAACTCGAATTTCTACCATGTTCTCGGGGTCAGTTAGGATTATAAGCTGTAATAATCAAAACTGCCCGTTCTAGCCTATGGGGAACAGGTAGCCTTGCAATAGTGAAAAACGAACTAGGCTGTTATTCACTATCAGGACATGCCACACACACCAGGGCATGTCCTACCTTTCGCATACAACGCACCCTGCCCACAGGGGTACCTTGGGCCTACCTTAGGGGTGACTAACATGTAGAAAAGGGAAGGTTTAGGGACTTGCAAGTGTGCGCACTTGCCAAGTCGACATGGCAGCCTCAGGCTGCGCACAGGCTCTGCAATGGCAGGCCCGAGTTACACTTTACGGGCTGTTTGCGTGGGTGGCACAATCCAGTGCTGCAGCCCACCAACAGCATTTGGTCTATAGGCCCTGGCACTCGCAGTGCACTTTACAAGGGACTGACACATAAACCAAATAGGCCAATCATGGAAACACCAATCCATAACACATTTTATACAGGAGCACTTGCACTTTCCCACTGGACAGCAGTGAGGAAAGTGCGCAGAATCATTACACCAGCAAAAACAGAGTCAAAACCGGGGGTCAGAAAGCAAAAAGTCAGGGGAAACACGCCAAAAGATGCCAAGTCTAACACATGTCCCCTCCAGCTGAAAGTAGGGAGAACTACCCAACACCATTGGAGTTCTCTTCACTAAGGCGGAAGAACCTGGACAGACCATCTGCGTTGGCGTGTTCTGTACCAGGACGGTGTTCCACCGTAAAGTCCATTCCCTGTAGGGAGATGGACCACCTCAACAGTTTTGGATTCTCACCCCTCATTTGCATCAACCATCTGAGGGGCCTGTGGTCTGTCTGAACCCGGAAGTGAGTCCCAAACAGGTATGGTCTCAACTTCTTCAGCGCCCAGACCACAGCAAAAGCTTCCTTTCTATGGCACTCCACCTCTGTTCCCTGGGGAGTAGTCTCCTGCTAAGGAAGACTACAAGCTGATCCAGGCCCTCTTCGTTCAGTTGTGAGTGCACCGCTCCCACACCATGCTCTGAAGCGTCAGTCTGCACGACGAATTCCTTGGAGAAGTCAGGTGCCTTGAGCACTGGCGCCATGCACATGGCTGCCTTCAGGGCATCAAAAGCTTTCTGGCAGGACTCAGTCCAGATCACTTTCCTGGGCTGCTTCTTAGAAGTCAGCTCTGTTAAGGGGACAACGATGGTGCCATAGCCCTTAACAAATCTCCTATAGTAGCCGGTGAGACCTAAGAAGGCTCTCACCTCTGTCTGGGTCTTGGGGGCTCCCAAGCCAGAATGGTGTCAATCTTGGGTTGTAGGGGCGCCACCTGGCCGCTTCCTACCTGGTGTCCCAAGTACACCACAGAACCCTGCCCGATCTGGCACTTACTGGCCTTGATCGTGAGGCCTGCACCTTGCAGAGCCCTCAACACTTTCTCAAGGTGCTGTAAATGTTCTTCCCAGCTGGAACTGAACACAGCAATGTCATCCAGGTAGGCGGCACTGAAATCCTCCAGCCCAGCCAACACCTGATTGACCAACCTCTGAAAGGTGGCAGGGGCATTCTTCAACCCAAAGGGCATCACCCGGAATTGGTAATGACCTTCTGGGGTTGAGAATGCTGATCTCTCCTTGGCCCCATCGGTTAAGGCAATCTGCCAGTACCCAGACGTCAAATCAAACGTGCTGAGGAACCGGGCAGCTCCCAACCGATCAATGAGCTCATCAGCTCTGGGGATGGGGTGCGCGTCAGTCCTGGTGACGGCATTGAGCCCACGGTAGTCCACACAAAACCGGAGTTCTGGAGTGGCACCGGGCGCAGCAGCCTTTGGGACCAAGACCACTGGGCTGGCCCAAGGACTGTGGGAGGGCTCAATCACCCCTAACGCCAACATCTTAGAGACCTCCTCTTTGATGCTGGCTCTGACCCGGTCAGTCAACCTGTAAATCTTGTGCTTCACATGAGGGCTGTCACCAGTGTCCACGTCATGGGTACACCAGTGAGTAACACCGGGGGTCAGAGAGAACAGTGGGGCGAACTGTCCCAACAACTGGTGACAGTCCCCCTGCTGCTCCTGAGTCAGAGTAGGGGAGAGGATCACACCTTCTACTGACCCATCATGCTCCTTGGTAGACAGGAGGTCAGGGAGAAGCTCACTCTCCTCTTCCACCCCATCATCTGTCGCCAAGAGCATACTCACTTCGGACCTCTCGAAGTGGGGCTTGAGGCGGTTCACGTGAAGGACCCTCAAAGGGTTCCTTGGAGCTTGCAAATCCACCAGGTAGGTGACGTCACTTTTGCGCTCCTTTACCTCATATGGCCCAGTCCACTTGTCCTGCAAGGCACAAGGTGCCACTGGGGCCATGACCCACACTTTTTGCCCAGGTTGAAATTCGACCAGAGTGGCATTCTGGTCATACCATCTCTTCATTTCTTCCTGGCTTGCTTCTAGGTTCGCCTGAGCGAGTTTCCTGAAGCTGGCAGTTTGGTTTCTAAAGGCCAGCATGTAGCTAAATACATCCTGGGGAGTTTTCCTGGGAGCTGCCTCCCAGCCTTCCTTTACCAAACTCAGAGGTCCTCTGACAGGGTGGCCATACAGGAGCTCAAAGGGGCTGTACCCAAGAGACTTCTGAGGCACCTCCCTGTATGCAAAGAGTAGGCATGGCAAGAGGACCTCCCACTTACGCCTCATGGGTTCTGTTAGACCCTTGATCATGGCTTTCAAGGTCTGGTTGAATCTCTCCACCAGACCGTTTCCTTGTGGGTGGTAAGGAGTGGTGAACTTGTAGGTTACACCACACTCCTTCCACAGGGATGTCATATACTTGGATATGAAATTGGTCGCCCTATCAGAAACCACCTCTCTGGGGAATCCCACACGGGAAAAGATCCCCATTAACGCCCGGCCCACCACTGGCGCCGTCGTTGTCCTGAGCGGGATTGCCTCCGGGTACCGGGTGGCATGGTCCACCAAGACCAGGATGTACCTGTTGCCCATGGCTGTCTTGGGATCCAGTGGCCCCACAATATCCATCCCTACCCTTTCAAAGGGTGTTCCAACAACAGGAAAAGGTTGGAGAGGATCTTTGACCTTCCTCCCACTCTTACCACTTGCCTGGCAAGTTTGGCAAGACCTACAGAGTGCATCTGACTGCCTTCGCATTTGGGGCCAAAAGAAGTGGGTGACAAGCCTATCAAAGGTCTTGTCCTGCCCCAAATGTCCTGCCAAAGGCACGTCATGAGCCAGACCCAGTAGGAAGGTCCTGAAGCGCTGGGGTACCACCAGCACACGGGCTGACCCAGGCTCAGCAACCTTAGGCTCACTGTATAGGAGACCACTCTCCCAGTAGATCAGATGTGACCCGGACTGATTACCAGCTGCCTGGTCTGCAGCCTGCCGCCGCAGACCCTCCAGAGTAGGGCACTCGTTTTGCTCCCTGCAGAACTCCTCCCTGGTGGGACCCCTTCTTGCTGCCAATGGGTCAGCTCAGAGATGTCTCCCAGTTCGGCTACCTGTTCCCCTGTAGGCACCGGGGCGTCCCCCTCGAGGTCCGCCTCCTCCCGGTCCGTGGGAACTTCGGGGGCCGGTTTCCCGCGCCCCCTGCCCTTTCTCTTGGCAGGGACTTGGGCCACTGCTCCAGGCTCCAAGTCCTCGTGATCACCCTTTCTGGCTGCCATTGACCGAGTAGACACGCATGCCCACTCTGGCAACCCAAGCATCTCCAAGTGAGACCTGAGCTCAACCTCCTTCCATAAGGACTGCTCCAGGTCGTTTCCTAGCAGACAATCTACAGGCATGGTAGGGCTCACAACCACCCTCAAGGGACCTGAGACCCCCCCATTCAAAGGGAACCTGCGCCACCATACATTGGCGCTCTGAGTTGTCTACAGCAACTACTTGGTGGAATGCTCCGGGGACTACTTGCTTCTCAGACACCAGGTGACACCGGACTGAGGTCACACTGGCTCCAGTGTCTCTGAGAGCCTCTACCCTGTTCCCATTAATGGTCACCCAGGTGCTATATTTCTTTGTGTTAGGGGGCACCTGGTTTCCTGGGACCATCTCACTGTCCCCTAGTGAGACAAGGGTCATTTCTGCGGGATCCCCACCCTCCTGTGGGCACCCCTCCTCCCCAAGCGCTACACTAGCCAACACTTTGGACTGTCCACCGGTGGGTGGCTGTGTCCCCTTAGGGCACTTGGGGTCCCCCTTAAAGTGACCTACCTGGTCACATGCATAACACTTGTGGGGGCCGGTCTCAACAGGCATCCCTGTAGAGACACCTTTCTTCTTATCACCGGGGGGCTGGGAACCTTTACCCTGGGTACTAGTTTGGGGCCCTTTAGAGAACTCCTGTGCTTTACCCTTGTCCCCCCACCTTTCTGCTGGGGACCCTGCCCACCTTTGGCTGAGTCTCCCCAAACGCTTTCTTGTGGACCCTGGTACTCACCCAGCGGTCCGCTTCCATAGCAAGCTTCCTGGGGTCAGTTAGCTTACTATCCACTAGGTGCTGGCGCAGATCTGCAAAACATAGACTAGACAAGTGCTCCCATGCAATCAAGTTGTAGAGCACCTGAAAATCTGTTACACTACTGCCCTTTACCCAACCATCCAGCGACCTGCAGAACACATCCACACATTCCAACCAAGTGTTGGCATCAGACTTCTTACTGGACCTGAACTGATCCCTGTACTTTTCAGGAGTAAGACCATACTTCGTGAGAAGGGCATCCTTCATGTCAGCATAGGTGAGGTGATACCCCTTACCCAAAGCTATCAGAGCATCCCTTGCTTCTTCAGGGAAAAGTGGCCACAATCCTGCTCCCCAATTCTCCTCAGGGACCCCATTCATGTGTATGGCTGCCTCATCACCCTGAAACCACCTTTGTATGTCATCCCCCTTCTTGAACTCCTTGCCTACATTCTTGGGAATGTGCACAATCCTGTCTGCCTTTCTGGACGAATTGCTGCCACCATCTGAGCCTGACTTACTCCTACGTTCTAGCTCCTTCAGTTCTCTCTCATGCTCTAAGAGCATCTTCTTCTCCTCCATGGCCAATCTCTTCTCCTCCCGCTCACTCTCCAGCCTGAGCTTCTGCAGCTCGAACTGCCTTGCCTCACGCCTGTCCTCCAGCTCCTCTGGGGACAGACTGCTGCTGCCTGACCTGGCGGGTTCCCCCCCACCCAAAAGCATATCCACCCTGGAAATAGGCTCCTCCACCTCCTCACTGAGATTACCAGGCTGCCCACTGGCATGTCTGGCTGCTACCCAGGCCCTCAGCGCCTTCTGTAGCGCCTCCTTCCTTGTGAGGCCTTTAATTTGGACTTTCAGGTTTTTACAAATTGCTCGTAGTTCCTTTACGGCGTAGGTTTCCAACCTATCCTCCTCAAAGATAACTTCCAGAGATGCAACGGATGATGCAGCTGTGTCAGGCATGACAAAAGTAGTGAGTTGAAAACTGGCAAGATCAAAAATAGGCCAAAAGAAAAAGAACCAGTATGTGGTACGTAATGGTCTGCGATATGGTAGTAGTGCACACCAATCACTGTAAGTCAAGTGCAAACACAAGTCCTATCCTCACCGCTGACAACCAATGTTAGAAATGGGATCTCTAGTTGGCAAGGGCTTGCACCTTTGTCCAAGTAGGGACCCTTCTTCCTAGTCAGGGTAAGGGTGTTACACTCGTGAAGTAACCCCTGCTCACCCTCGTGGTAGCTTGGCACGAGCAGTCAGGCTTAATTCAGAGGCAGTGTGTAAAGCATTTGCACATAACCAACAGTAATACAGTGTAAGCACTACAAACGGACACCACACCAGTTTAGAAAAATAACCAATATTTTTATATACTCAAGACAAGACCAATTACGACAAAAATCCACAATACTATACTTTAAAAACGAATGCTTGATAAGGTAACTTCTTCTTTGCAGGAATAGTTCAAAAACAAAGTTCAGTACGAGTCGGTAGCTCCGTCCGAGCCTACCGCGATGCTGAAAACCACAGAGTCTAACAGTTCCAGCCGACCGCGTCGATACGGGCCAGCAGAGTCGTGAACAGACTCGGTCACAGTACCTTTCTCGTTGTGGCTGGTACGGAGTGTACGAGCCGGTCGGCGTTCGTCGCGGTTGCAGTGCAAGACGGAGCGATGCAAGGTGCGGTGTCCCTCGATGCGGTGCAGGCATCGGCTCAATGAGCGTCGTGCAGACGGATCCGGTGAGTCCAAGGCGTGCGATGCAGGGTGAGACGATGCTCGATGCGGTGCTGACAGGTTGCGATGCAGGCGACCAAGCCAGAGTGCGGGAGCTGGCGTCGGACAGCGGTGCGAGTCGGAGCGGTGCGTCGCAGACGTGCGAGCGGTGCCCCAAATGCGATGCGGTCACGACTCTTGAGCCAGTTGCAGCGTCCGCGTTGGTCGGGTCCGGCTGGTTCAGTGAAGCGATGCGATGCGAACTGCGGTGCCCACAGGTCACGGTGCAAGCAGCGGCTCGATGTTGACGGCGTCGGACGTCGCCTACGGTGAGACCAGGGTTGCGATGCGAAGCGGGGCGATGAGGTCTGCGGTGCAAACAGGTCACCGGTCAGGGATGGATTCGGATGACGGAGTCGGTTGCAGTTCCCTTCCCCTGTGGCAACTAAAACAGCGTTCCAGAAGCGGTACCCAGAGGTTTGTGAAGTCTTTGTAGTCCCTGAGACTTCTTAACAGGAGGCCAGCTCGGTTCCAGGCCCTTGGAGATACTCAGCACAAGTTTGTAGAAAGTTCAGTCCTTTCACTGCCCAAGGCAGAAGCAGCAGCTGCAGGCCAACCCAACAAAGCAACAACACAGCAAAGGGGCAGTACTCCTCCTGGCAGCTCTTCCAGCTCTTCGTCTTGGCAGGTTCCTTTATTCCAGCGAGATCTAAATTCATGGGGTCAGGGGCCCAATATTTATATCCCAAATTCCTTTGTTCTCTGAAGGCAGAGAGGCCTTTGCCTAGTCCAAACCAGTTCTGGAGCACTTTGTTGACAAGTCTCCGTCCCTTCTTTCAGAGAGTAGGCCAGGGACATCAGACGCACCACAGGAGGTGGAGCCAGCATTGTGGAGGGAAGGCACTGTCCTATTCAGGGCCCAGGTGCAACTCCTCCCACCCATCTACATGTAGATCTTGCTATTCAGCCCTGTGCTGACTCACCCTGTCTCCTGGCATCCCCCAGCCCCTGTCACTCACACTCCAGACAAGGAATACACAACCTCGCAGAGGCAGGCTTGGATGGTTAGACAAGAAAATACCCACTTTCTAAAAGGGGTATTTTCAAACACAGAATGTTAAAACCAACTTCACTAAAAGATGCATTTTATCATTCTGAGTCCAGGCATACTAAACTCGAATTTCAACCATGTTCCCGGGGTCAGTTAGGATTATAAGCTGTAATAATCAAAACTGCCCGTTCTGGTCTATGGGGAACAGGTAGCCTTGCAATAGTGAAAAACGAACTAGGCTGTTATTCACTATCAGGACATGCCACACACACCAGGGCATGTCCTACCTTTCGCATACAACGCACCCTGCCCACAGGGGTACCTTGGGCCTACCTTAGGGGTGACTAACATGTAGAAAAGGGAAGGTTTAGGGACTTGCAAGTGTGCGCACTTGCCAAGACGACATGGCAGCCTCAGGCTGCGCACAGGCTCTGCAATGGCAGGCCCGAGTTACACTTTACGGGCTGTTTGCGTGGGTGGCACAATCCAGTGCTGCAGCCCACCAACAGCATTTGGTCTATAGGCCCTGGCACTCGCAGTGCACTTTACAAGGGACTGACACATAAACCAAATAGGCCAATCATGGAAACACCAATCCATAACACATTTTATACAGGAGCACTTGCACTTTCCCACTGGACAGCAGTGAGGAAAGTGCGCAGAATCATTACACCAGCAAAAACAGAGTCAAAACCGGGGGGTCAGAAAGCAAAAAGTCAGGGGAAACACGCCAAAAGATGCCAAGTCTAACAAGAAGGCTTAATTCATTCCCTCCATAGGCCACTATCAACCAAATTCATGGGATACCCAGAGCTGCGCATACAGGCAGGAGTATGAATAGTGGTAGTAAGCTGTGAATTGCTACTCCGCCTTGATGCTGTTTTTGATTTATGGACTGGTGCTTTATTTACCCCTTTGTGTTTCTGTAATTGTCCTTTTGATTATACACAACTTATCAATGTATTATACACATTTGCAAATACTGTTTCATATTTGTTAATTGTTTTTGTATTCCCTATGTTGAAAAATTTCATCAGTTTGTGTTGTCCTTAATGTTTGACATGAATTGAATGTTGTTGCATTTACGGAATAACCCAGAAAAATTGTGAAATAAATCACAAGAGCCTATGAATTTATTCCATTGGCTCTTCTCTTGATTAAACTTTAAATAGTAGCTACTGGATACTCTCAAGTATATAATTATTAGTGGTCTAATCCAGTTAGCTTAGGACGCAAGCCTTCCTTAGGTTACATGGATGGTATTAATGGCATAATTCAGGCACTGGCATGTTGTATGCATGTTCTATCATAATGTGGCACTGACGGCATACAGGTGACACCCATGACAAAATGCTTGTCCGGGCACAATGGAGGTCATTTCTGACACAAATGGCCACCCCATAGCACTTCTTGAAAAAAATGCAGTCAACTTCTGGGAAACGTCACACTACATTGGCTTGGAACACCATGAACGAACTTAAAAATGTGAGTGCCCTATCAGATCCCAGGGATTTGGGGGAAAGTTATGTTAATGTTAAAGTTATTGAAATTTATTGAGCGCACAAATACCCGGGGGTGTAAACTTGTGCTTTAAAATGTACTATTTGACCCCACTTTATTCCAAACTTTTTTCGGGGGATGAACCCTTCTCCACCAAAAAAACCCTAGAAGAGGTCTGGCTCACTCACTTCGGTCGCTCCCTACAATTTAGGACAAGTTCTACGTCCCACCACTTTCATCATGCTAACACCCTAATATAGGTAGCATGGAAAGTAGACATTTGTGTTGGGTTGTTATTTTAACTTTGCAGTTATTATGGAACTTCAGAAATGTTAATGAATGGGATTTCTTCAGGATTAAAGTTATGTGAAATCACTTCCTGGAAAATCGAGGGTTAAATGTCTTATGATGTCACTACCTGTGACGTCATTTAGGTCAAAGTCTGTGTGATGTCATTTCTGTTACGCCAGGGATTTTCATGAATCGACGTTCATGAGTGCTAGAGACATAACCAGGGCTTAATTTGTAACAATATTATTAATATTAATAACAATAAGTGCAGGGCTCAAACCTTTGCTCAAAGCCCGGGGCCGGCACTATTGAAGCTTGGGGCGCTGAATAGCAAGGCTGTGCAGTCTTGATTTCTCCTGACGCCTCTTTAATCCACCACCAGACACTCCTTGCCCCTTTATGCCCCTCTTGCAGGTTCTATTAATCTCTGCTTTCTCCCTTTGTCACTGTTTTCCTGTCGTTCTCTTCCTCACTCTTTCCCCCTTTTGAGTGTTTTCTCTCCCTTGCTTTGGATCAAAGTCGGTTGAGGAAAAATATGTGCTGACCCCAAAAAATGTGTGCTTGTGTGCCCCACCTGCAGCCACCGGCTCAAATTAAGCACTGTGTGAAGCAGATCTCTGTGGCGCAGGGGAGGGCACCCTCCAGGGGCCCGCACTCAGTATACATGTGAGGATACATGTGAGGTATAGGCGTCTCGGGCCCCTCATCACATCCTGAAGGGGGCCCCAGCATTTCGTGTGAGGCCAATGGGGAGTGCAGTAATTCTGGAAAACTTCTCAGTTTGGGCAGAAAGCCCTGCGCGTGCCTGAATCTGAATAGGAATGGGACTTCTGTGTTTCTGCCTTGCGAAGCTTTACTGCCTTCACTGCCCAGATCCCGCTTCCCAGATAACTGTAGTCAATTGTGTGACCTCTCCTAGGCTGAACTACGGTAAAACACTAGAATGTTCAGGGTCCTGATCAAGCCTCTGGTCAGTCTTCCGAGCTTCACTGCCTCTGTAGCAGGACCACTTGGCTTTTCATGGTACACATGACCGCGGTCCCTGTGTGCTGCGGGCAAGGTCTGCAGAGACCACCCCTCTTGGATCTCAGAAAATGACCTGCTTCTACAGATCACTACAATCAGAGCATGTCCAAAGGAGGGAGGTCTTCTTTGCCCACAAGCTCAGCAATAACATCCATGCAGGGGCATATCTTGCAATGGTGCAGCAGGTGCAGTGACACCGAGGTCCAGAGGCCTGATTATTGCTGGATTTCACAGTTGAAACGGTATCCAGGGGGGCGATTTTCTTCCTTGCACTAGGGCCCATGACACACTGGCTGCAAAACTGCCTCCATGTCTAAATGGTACCTGATGTCATGGCCTATAGGTCAAAATCAAAAGCCTGTCTGGCGAGGTCCCTCTCAGGATGGTTCCAGACAACGCTTTTGCATAGCAGTTGCACCCTATTAAAGAATTAAACTAAGTCCAATTAAACTTCCAGAAGGAACTGAAGATGCTCCTCTCAAACAACATCTCGACCTTAAGTCATCAACGTTACCCTAAGGTGGGCCGAGTTCTGAAGAGACTCCGCCCCACCCCTAACACTCTTGTGGATCAGTTCCCGCCCTTACATGCATGCACGTATACATAACCCATGATGAGTGGGACTGCACCGAGCATGCCTCCTGGCACAGCACAGTAAAGCTGAGCCTCCCTTGCGTACGCTGAACTGGTGACACCTCTGCCACTGGTTAATAAATGGTGAAAATATGCTTTCCTGTGTTTGTTCAACACCTCCTGCATGCCTCCGGGAAATAACTTACTTCCCATGAGCAGTGTGCATGTGTGTGTGGGGTGACAAAGCAGGAATGTAAGCAGCGGAAGCAGACCTCACCCAAAGTCTGATGGGCTCCTTAGATGACCTGAGCTGTCAGCAGTAGGCATGGCCTGAGAAGGGTCACCATATGTAGGGGGCCTCCTCATACCATGTCCCGGAGTCTTTTCCTCTCTGGGTCAGGCACGTGCACCGTGGTGGTCTCAAACAGGAAAATACAAGAATGCCCCCCATGTGCTAGAAGACAACTCAGAGCATATCAGGAACACTGTTTTTAACTTCCTGTGGACAAACCCTCAATGGTCTGTTTCCAGACATGAAGGTCAAAGCTGGTGGGAATTGTGAAGACAGAGGAGGGTCTCGTCCGAGTTTGCTTATCACATAGACCCAGATTCTGCGGGTTATCGGGTCCACCCGGTGTATATTTAAACAGAGAATGCTCGTCAGCAGTGTCTCAGGGAAGGTGCCTCTGATGGGTGAAATGTGAAGCTTCACATGAATTCATCTTAGGGATTTAAGGCCCTACCCTCATCAGATCCGTCTCCTGCCACAGGGTATGTAGGATTGAGGTAGGACCACCCTCCAAAGCCTGTAACCCAGCGACTGAAAAAGGTACACGTGAAATCTCACTCACTGAGGGAGCTGAAGAATGTATCACATGCTTTATGGTTAGTTTAGACTCCTCTACTGGGGGTGGTGTGAGGGTCTACCAGACATCCTCGGCCAGCAGACTTCTTGTACCTTGGATCATACCACTGAGTTGCTTCACAGGAGACAGGGAGCTTCTTACTATATTGCTATTGTGGGAGACTGTGTGGACCCCTGTGTAAAATGTTCAGCATGAGGGCCAGAACCTCAGTGTCACTGAGGTATGGAATATGTCGCTGCATGGGCAAAGGATGGAATGTGGGGCGTGAACTTCTCACTTTAGTGAAGAGGTGTGAAAGCTCTCAGTGTACCTGTACTCCCATTCCCTCTCTATCTACAACCACATCACCATCATACCATTGCACAGTTTCTGCTGGGAAAGAGAGAATGCCCTGTAAGTACACTATGTGGGAGGGCTCAGCAGGAGGATATGCAAACTCCTTGCAAGGCTATTTGCGCTGTACCTTAGAGAAAACCCTAGTTTAGGCAATTTCACATGATACCTTGCAGCTTACTCCAGTGCTAGCTCGAATACGCCGTACCTTGCGTGAGCCCTGGTGTAAGGCTCTCTGGGCACCACAGGTAAAGCCCGATTGGACGAACCCCTGGGAAAAGACTACTTCACTAAGAACCGACTCCTTGAATGTGGGTTGATCAAAGAGGAGCCTTCTTTGTTTTTCCTTGAGTCGTAATCCAACAACTTCTAAAGGAGATCAGGTTTCAATGGACTAGATTCAAAAAGATCTTGCTGTGAGAAATGAATATAACATGAATTATTTGGACCATAGAGCACTCACTTGATTCCCATCCCGGGAAGCTCTTGACCTCCTGAATAAGAGTGAACCTAGGAACAAGGAAGAGGATGGGGTACTTAGGTTCGACACTCCAGCCACCACCATCTTCCCAAAGGCAAAATACAGTAAAACAAAAAGAAAAGGAAGATACAGAAGGCACGAAAAATACAACCACCAAGCATGAAACTCCCTTGCTGTGGATATGTGAACAGGGGGTGATCTGGGAGGTAGGTCGGCACCAGGATGAGGTTCTACTCGAGGGAAAGCATCACTTCTTTAACAAACAGGACCATGCTTTGGCTCTCGTTAGGGAGCAAACTAGCCTTACTATGGAGAGAGGAGGTTTGGAGGTATGTGTAATGGCAGTAGACAAAACACAGACCTCATTCAAAGATATTTAACAAACAAAGACTGTTTCCCATAATAAGTGGCTTGGCAGTGCAGTGTGGCTGACATAAAAGAAAATCAACAGTCCAGTTATGAAGTAGCACTTAGTCCTACAGATTATCATGATACCAAGTTCGTGAACCGTCTGAGGGTAATGGAGACGAAGGGCTTGATTTTGCCTTTGGCAGACAGGGTTTTACTCCATCAAGACGACGGAGTACAGTACTCCGTCACCCTGATGGACTCCCCGGAAGCCAAATTTTTAGGTGTTTGCCGGCCCCGTGGACATCTCTAGCATTGGCAGAAACCACTGTCACAACGTTTCACTGTCCCCTACCGCCAAGTTTTACCTGGTGGTGACAGACAGTGTAAACTGGCCATGCTTTCACCCGCTCTAAACCAGGTGGGCGGATGCATGGCGAAACCTGTGGCAGCCCTTACTCTGTCGGGCCGTCAGAGGTTTATGTCGGCGACAGAGACGGAGTAGTCCCCGCCATCGACATAATGGAGGTCCGCCCGACTCTAAATAAGACGGGCGGAGCTTCAGTTTGACTGAGAAGGCTCTCCGTCACTCTTATGGCTCCTGTTGATTAGTTGAGGATTGGTGAAGTGAGTGGTGGGGTTTATAACACTACAGGTCTCTTGGTTCCACAGCCAGCATCGTATCCACTATATCACTACTTGGTGAGTGGAGCCCAAACAAAGGCCAGTACCAAATAATTAGGGGAGCAAATGGTAGTGGTAAACTATCCTCCCCACTTATTTGCAGTAGTAAAGGTACATTTTTTGTTAGTAAGGTTGGAAGAGTTGGTAAAAATCTATTAAAGTTCATTAATACTTGAGCACTTCCATAGGGAAAAAAAAACTGTCTTTTTATCCTATATCTACCATCCTAAGAATTAGGTGCCCTACTGGATCGCATCTGTATAGCCTCTCCGCCTCCTTAGATGAGTGAGGCAGGACAAATAAGGCTAGCAATTGAATTGACTGCTTATAATGGGCACCATCACAACCTTAGGAAGGAAGAATAGCTTCGCTGAATTAAGTTCAACGTGAGGTCCCACTGAGAAGTGATATAAGACACAGGATGAAACTGCTCAGCACATGATTGAAAAACGGAGACAACACTGGGACCTGACAAAGTGAAGGGTCCCAGGATAGATGGAGATAACCCCTCACAGTTGAACACCGTGCTGTGGAAGTTGTATAGAAGATGCCAGCCCTGAAGAAACAATCAGCTGCAAGTGGAACTACAGGCCCCTGATTCCAACAACTACAAAACTTCAACTTCTTACACTTACAATAATGCCTCATACTCTTTCATCTGGAATGCCCATAGCTGCCACCATCTTCCCAAGGGTAAAATTCAGTAAATCCAAAAGAAAAGGAAGACACGGCATGCAGGAAAAATGCAACCACCAAGCATGAACCTCCCTCGCTGTGCAGAGAAGGACGGCCAGGGATTTTGTGAAGCAAAGGCTTGGAGACCTCAAAACCGCGTTGTACATTGGACCCAATTATCATAGATTTGGACGTTGTTAAGCTTGTTTTTTATAACTTTGTCAGTAACAATTCAGCATTTCAGTACTAAACTAAAACAATATATTCTTATTGAGGTCTCTTCCCCTTTCTCCTTTCATACTCTTAAGCCTCCTCTCCTCCATCATCACCACTATGCGGGTCCTGAGCAGTTTCCTCTCTAATACAGAAGTGATATTTAATTAAGATACCGGGAGGCGCATTAAAGTGGTATTTGTATTATAAGGGTTTCCGTTAGGATATAGAGTTGCTCTATATTTGTTTCTGCAGATAAATAACTTTTGATGGACAAGAGAGTACTATTATATAACCACCATAAAAACTCCTTTAAACTTAGGTTAAGGAGAGGATGTGGCATAATAGCCAGAGCAGCCGACCTTGAAGCGGGGAACCAGGTTCGAGTCTTGGCGGGAGGCTCAGCATTCTGTGATTCTGGGCAAATCATTTAATCTCCCCATGCCTGAAAAATGAATATGTCCATCTGTAACGCAACTGGTGCTCATGTAAAGTGCGCTGATACCTTCCGGTTGAGTACGCGCTATATAAAACTGCAACAAAAAAAGGAAGGCGTAGCAACAGAGCAAATGTGAAAATAAATTTGTCAGTCCTAGTTTCTAAAGTGAAAATACTAATATATACTGATTTGTTCATTCAATCTCAATTACGTATTTCAGATGCAATGTCTGATATGACTTGTATAACTTAGAAATTTGTATGGCATCTTTCATAACCAAATTTGCATGCCATGTTTCATAACAAGAACCAGCTGTGATTGGTACACAAAGCAATTTTTTAAGATGCGTCTACCTTCACTTCTTCCTTCTCATGGAGACGGTTGTTGACGTTCTCCTGGAGTTTGTCCTCTAGCTTCTCGAAGTCCTTGAGGAAAAGCATCTCTTCAAACAGGGTGATATGCCTCAAGTCTCCCATCTTCATCTGCACATCTATCTTCATTTTGTGGTGTCTCAGGAGACGCAACTCGGCATCGAAGAGGGTCTTGAGCTTCTGGATCTGTGGCCACGAGCAAAGCACAAAGGAACAAGATTGTGAGAAATGAGGTTCCAACTGAAAAGGAACAAGGTTAACACACATCTAGATGCCACTGTTGACTTACATTTAGGCCCTCAATGTGAGTCACCTCTTAATTATGAGAAGGCCAATAACACCAGTAACCGCTCCATCGGAATAATGAGGGCCGCAAAAACATGGCAATTTGGGCAGCTGAAAACAGACAAGGGCCTGATTTAGATTTCGGTGGATGGGTTACTCCGTCAACGGTGACCGATATCCTGTCCGCCGAAATAGAAATCCCATAACATCGCATGGGATTTATATTTTGTCAGATGGGATATCTAAATCAGGCCGAAAATCTTTGTGTGAAAGTACAGAGGAAAATGAGGGATTATCATGGGAACTTGAACCAGAATTACTCATTCCTCCACTAATTTCTCATTTCTTATTGGACCATGAAGGCCCAATTTGTAATGGGCTGGTTTTTCCCCCACATCTGGAGTTACCAGTGCCACTGGTATCGGTAGCTCCAGAGGTGGGGAAAATTCAGCCCATTTCCTGGGCCACTCATAATGGGGACCACAGTGCAAGCTGGGGTTCTAAAGCATAAATAGCAGGTGGTTGAGAGAGATATCGACTCTTTCTTCCTGCAGTTAGGGAGCTAATGTCACGACATAGCTTATGTCTCAAGTAAAATAGGGTCTATTGCATGCATCAGGCCTGGTGGAACCACAAAAACAGAAACAAATATCTTGTAAAACCTCTCTGATGATACCCTGAGGAATTCAACTGCCATTGATCTGTCACAAAGATTCTGCGGGGCATGACCCAGTGCTGCAACCCAGCATGATTACAACAGGGTAAGACGGCCACTTTCTGGGTGCAGAGAGCATACATCATCACAGGAAGGAATAGCAGCCTCTCCTTGAATGTTAGTCCATGTGTCCATTCCCTACCTGTGGAACTTCCAGTTCTAGGTCTGGTCTTAACCAGGAGATGTCTGAGGTTCTATGGCTAGATTTTGCCACTGAGCCCACAGCTAGTTTCCTACTATTGAAGCTTTTGACTGGGTCAAACCAAGTGGCAAAAGGGCATGAAATGATTTTATTGTATTGTCCATAAAACCCTGCACAGTGAAAAGACAAATTATTTATCACACAAATTATCTCAGGAGGTTTTCGTCGGCTTCAGAGACCTAACTCCCTAAAACCTGAAGCTCTTCCATTCAAAAAAACGAAAACTCAGGGAACGCTCCAGAAAACTAGAACTCTAGCCCTTCCTCCATCAGGACCAACACCCCCTACATGCCTTTTCAACACGAACTGAACGACTTAGGGCCTGATTTAGAGTTTGGAGGGCTGGTTACTCCCTCACAAAGTGACGGATATCCCATCAGCTTTATTAAGAGTTCCATAGAATTAAATTCACTTGTAATAAGGTGGCGGGAAATCCGTCATGTTTGTGAAGGCATAAACCGATCCGCCAAACTCTAATCAGGCCCTTGCTCTTCCAGCATCTGTTCCAGTCGTGACTGGTCTATGATATCAATGCCACTGTACCTTCAGTACCCGCCACTTCCATTGGTTCCACTTCCACTACGTGAGGGGCATTTCTTTGTACATATCATAATTTCATACTGGATTGCATCTTTCCCTAATTCTTTGAAATCTGTCTCTTGGCCAACCTTTGATATTATGTGAATTTCATCTTGAATCAACTCGAATAATTTTGCACCTTGTGTTTACTTTTGCTACAATTATAATTTTATGTAAATTGCATATTATTCCAATTCCTGTAAGTATGGTTCTACAAACATTTGCTTTTATGTAAAGTTTTCAACTGCCACGTGTGTCTGGGTCACACTTTATATATCTGCAAAAAAATAAATGCACTGCTCATGATGGTGAAAAATACATCTTAAAAATACAAACTCAAAATGCTAAAAGCATTCAAGAGAATATTTTCTTGCTCCAGGGGAGCACATGGTTGAAGAGTTGAATCAATGAAAGGGATCTATGCCCTCTAATATGTCCGCCTTTACCCTATAACACCGATGCATGGTAAGACACATTTATTTACACACACACACGCACACACACACGCGCACACACGCGCGCACGAACACACACACATGCCATTATCGATCTGCAGTGAGTGGATGAATTCATTTTCACATCAGTTCAGCAAACGTTTGCTTTCAAGTCCATGTGACATCACTGAAATACATTTAAAATCGGAGGTGCGGTAAGTTCCGGAGCTCCTGCATCATTTCCCATTTTTGCTCTAGCTGAGCAGTGCCCGACTGCCCTATGTTGTATAGTGCCTTGCCGTGGAGTGACACTGTGGAGTTGTGGTGCAGCTGCCTAATTCTGAATGGGGCTGCTTGGTTCTCCTTTCCCCAGCTCGGACAGAGGGTGAGAGCGCACTCTCATACACTGTAGAGCTGTGTCCCCTTCAGGCTAGTCTACTGCACAGCGTGTGGGAGAGCCCTGAAACTGGGTTTGAGCTGGAGGAAGTGTCCCTTGGATGTTGAGGGGTGTAGCACAACCAACTGGAACCGTTGATAGAATATGTCAGTTCCAAGGTATGCAGCTTAGCTCCAAAGGGACAAAGGTCGTAGAGCTTCTCGCCGTGATCCGCCCAACAAAGTTTGCTTCAACACTAACACTGGTGGTCGCGTTGACATTTACTAACATAGACCCCTACATAAGAGAGTACGAGCAAGATCACAAAGTGAAGAAGTTTTCAAGAATAGGTCCTCAGGACATAAACAGGGCCAAAAGGATCCAGCATATAACTCACTTGAGGAAACCCTCTACGTGAGGGGGAGAGATTGCTTCTACCGGCTGCACACTCTATGCATGATCTATCAGACAGGTCCATGTATGTTGAGGCTTCAGCCCAGGTAACCCAGAGTAAGGTGGAAAGCTCCTCGACCAGGTAGTTGAGATTAACTGGGATCCGCCTGAGGCTTCAACCAAGGTGTAAACATTGAAACAGAGAGGGCACGAAGTAAGGCAGGAAGTGGATGTACTGGACACAATTAAAAGCCATGCCGTTGACAGTGTGTTTGAGCTTTATGAGGGGTGGGAGGTGGCAGACAGTTTGACTCGGAGTTCCCATGTGCATGGACTCAGTGGTCCTTCTTCAGTCGCTTTTGCCTCTCCTGAGCATGCAAATTTGTTGCATGTACCAGAACGCCTGTCTTTTTCAGTCTTCCTGCTCGCTGACTCTATAGAAATAACCCCCGAAAATACACTCCCTCCAAATTTTAAGAGACTGGAGTTAGAAGATTAAATAACATGTATTCACAAATATTTGGGTTCATTTCAATACCTCGCTTAGGATTTTGGTGGCACAGCTGCATTTTGGACGTTGCAGCTTCGGTTACAAGATAGTTACAATGGAGAGGCCTGGTGGGCACTTCGATAAAACTGCAACCAACTAAGGATTTTCCACTGGTCTCCCAGTGATGCTAGAAGGATGCCTTCTCCTACCTCACCGACAAGTCCTGGAACGACCTTCCCTTCCACCTCCGAACACCATACTCTCTCACGGAATTCAGAAAACGACTCAAGACCTGGCTCTTTGACCCGTCACAGCAGGGTCCTACTGCTTGGATACCCTCTCTGGCGATTAGCCACACTCTACAAATCCTAAATGATTGATTGATTGGTTGGAGGTTGTGATGGCTTCCTCTCTTTAAAGGCCATCAAATCAGGCTGGCTTACTGAACTTCTTGTGTAAACTTGAAACCTGCAGTTGTCGGGGATCTTCTCGCAATCAAGAAATCCAGCAACTGGAGACACATTAGGAGATAGAAGGCTCTGCTTCTGCCTTTTACCATTCCCTTTACTAATGGCTGGAACTCATGCCCCATAAGGCACAAGTTACTTACCATACAGAGCTTAATTTGAGCCATTGGTTGCAGGTGTGGCCCACTGGCAATCATTTTTGGGGATCGGCACATAGATTTCCTAAAAAAGAATTTGATCTAGAGCAAGAGAAAGAAAAACACAAAAGGGGGAAGAAAGAAAAAGAAAAAGATGGAAAGATAGTAACAAAGGCAGAATGGAGAGATTAAAAAGAACCTGCAAGAGTGAGATAAAGTGGCAGAGGGTGTCTGGTGATGGATGAAAGAGGCATGAAGTGGAATCAAGACTATGCTGCCTTGGTATTCGGCACTCCAAGATTCTATAGCACCGGCCACGGACATCTGAGAAAAACCTTGAGCCCCGGCACGTATTCTTTCACAAATTAAGTGAGATTACCTTCAGTAACTTTCCTTCAGGGGGAAGGTTGAGCTCCTGTAGATTTTTACATCAGCCTTCCCAAGCGTCAGACGGGACCCAGCACAGTGCATAAGGAGGTGCCTGTGATGTCTGTTTCTTTCTTTCCGTGCGCTCATAGAAGTGGGGTCCCAAGCCTCAACCACTGTCAGTTGATTTGTATGACATTACCACATGGTGGAATAAGAATTTATTTGAAAGCTTGTGTCCACCAAAATCTTCTGTCTTTAAGCCTTGTCATTCTTATCTATTGTTGCCAACGGACCGGTATTGCATCAGCATTAGGGCTGTGCAAAATAATAATTAGGGGGAATGAAATTACGTCTGAGACATTTATCATGCCTACATGGGGAGAGCAAAATATGCCATGCCAATGTCACTGATGACGTTTTGTACCTTAAATAAATAAATAAAACATGTAATTTCCTCCACATGACTCAGTGTTCAGAATTCCCAGCTGCACTGGAAGTTCCGATGAGGACTCATTTGAAGCTTCAAGCCCCATCTTTAATGGCAGAACTCTACCCAAGATGACGTACATAAAATAGCAGAGGACTTCCTGTGCTTCCACCATGCACATTCTGAAGCAGAGATCTAGGATTTAGGATATGTATAGCATTAGACATATCTACAACCTCAGTCAGGGTGGCCGTTGTTTACGGATTACAAATCTGTTAAGTCTTTTGATATCCGAGAGGGTTTTGATGTCAAAGACATTGCTTGTGGCACCACCCTATCGCCCTACGGTGCCTTTCTGCATCGCATGGTGCAGCAGATGAATGTTATGACGCTGTGGGTGCTGGACATGGTGCTGGATGAGGCTCTTAAGATAATGAACTAGCAACTACAAGGAATGTTGTGGCATAAGGGATGTAAAAGGATTGCTTAAAAACAAAGACAAGACAGATGACCCTCAGAAGAAGCATAAGAGATTGAGGATTTGTGAGGGGAACAAAAGGCACGTCTATAGAGTCAGTCAAGTTGAGGAGCAACAAGTGAGACAGCACCATGGTGTGCTATGGCATCAGCAAATCTTACCTCTGCCACATGGTACCATTGCAACACACTGAGGCATATGTGGGGCAACGCAGACTGTGATAACCTACAGGAAGATCTCCTGGGTTGCAGCCTGCGGTTGGGCCATCTCAAATATAAATAATGTGCAGTTGCAGCCTCTATTATTAAGAAAAGGATAGACATAATGGTTAAGTGTCCTTAACATACACATTAGTGGGCTCCTTTTATAACCTTTTGCTGAGACTGGAAACAGTTCTTTAGAAATTTAAAAAGAAAGTGTGAGGCTCGTGGATGCTCTTCAAATGCTTATATCCTATACGCCGTCATACCCGTTTACGTTGTTTATTAAAGTTAACTCTTGAATCTAGTATGGTATGCAGTGCTTAATTTGTAAAATATTAAGTGCCAGGGCTCTGACCAGGAGGCCACTACAGCTTCCACCACCCATCACCACCCATCGCCCTTGTCATTGCTGCCAAAACAACTACAAACCATCTCTCACGCATGTAAATGCGACAGTTCAGAGTATTCCAGGTCCCCAAAGCTAAAGGAATGGCTGGGGAGGCAGGTATTAGCACTATTTTAATGTATATTGTTTCCCTAAACAACTGTTATGCTGCTCATCTCTAAATTACATGAGCAGCGCCACCTTGTGGCAGACTGCTCTAAGTGTGATGTTGCCAATTAGGTGCCGGTGCCGAGCACCAGAAACCAATTAAGTGCCGGTGCTCAGCACCGGCTCAAATTAAGCAATTGGTATGCCAAGAAAAGACACAATAGACGGTCAGTCGTTCCGTACAATGTTAAGTAGCATATTGCTACAAGTCAACTGAAGTGACATATCTTGCATGCTATGATGCCCTTAGACTTGGTTTCTCAGATACCCTCCTCCATGAAGCAGGAACACCGTGAAAGATTTGCACAGGAAAAAAAGATTTCATCAGGACTATCCTCCCTAAGGTTGTGGAACCTTAGGGTGGCCGCCACTTGTGTGCAGATTCCTCTTCGTGTGATTCGGTAGGAGGGACCTCAGACATGGCCACGCGCTTTCCAACGTTGTGTTAAATGATTGAGCTTCTAAACGACACTTTGGATTTAGAATGTGAAAATAGTACTCCATTTAGAGAGTTTCTGCAGCAAAAATCAAGTGCAATAGCTGCTCGGCCAACATCCTTTACGGGAACGCCCTGCTTCTCCCAGTACTCAATATTATATTATTGGTTCTATTCAATAGTCATAAGAATACTTATATGTATTTCAATACTGTATTTTTGCAATGTTGTTGGTACCTTTTCGGTGCTCTTTTATGTATCGTCTTTTATTATCAAAAACTTTAATAAAATATGATTGGGAAAAAGAAAAAGAAAAAAGAAAGAAGAATGTGTGAACATTACGCTTCATCTAGTAAAATGAGCAATAATTTCTTCAGGTGAGACTTGTTTGCCAAATCATACTCAACCTATAAATATATATATGGTATACAGACCAATAATATCCAGCATTCGTGCATTGATACTCTACCGTAGCTGCCAGTTGTTAGAATGACATTTAGTGGATGTGACCCCATTGACCAATGTAGAAGTGAAGATCTCATCCAGGGTCCCAGTGGATACTTGTGATGTAACTTCTACTCACACGGCGACCCCTCATGTTAAGGGGCGCGAATCTTTGGAATGGAGCATTCTGTGAGACTATTTGTCATGGAAATGTTTGACCCACAACCTTTTATAATGGATTTTGTTTTCTTCCAGATCCCGGAGACATCCATGCAGTCGAGTGCACCCCCATTTTACATTAACCTCTTTCTGTATCAGTTTGAAACTGCCAATATGCTATCTGGCCAATTATATAAAGACATTATAATAGGATATTGCTGAAAAAGGAGGCGCACTAGATGAAGAGGTTTGAAATTAGACTGGGTTTGCTTCTGTTCCTGTCCAGCAGGGACTTGGCCTGGCAGTTCGGATGATTGTCCTGAATGGAGCAGGACCAAGACCTATTTGCATAAGGTTAGTCCCCGCCTGCAGCAGCACAGTGAGCAAACATTATGGACTGGAATGTGAGTGATTACCAGTGGCTGAGATTAATTTAAGAATTGCAGCCAACCTTTTTTGTTTTTCTTTCTAGAGAGATGCCTTAAGTGCGATAGGTATGCCCAGACGCGGGCCTTGTGCTCTGTGCGCCTTAAGTGCGATAGGTATGCCCAGACGCGGGCCTTGTGCTCTGTGCGCCTTAAGTGCGATAGGTATGCCCAGACGCGGGCCTTGTGCTCTGTGCTGTAGGACAGCAGCCAAGCCTCACTGATGAGGCCACCTAAGCAGTAAAAGGTCTGGGATGCTTTTGTTCCCATTCTGAGGGGATGCAGCTGAGCCGTTCCCATTGGAGCTGGCCCGGTCTGATTTCCATAAGGTTGGTTCCTGCTGTGGAAGAACAGTCTGCACACAAAGGATGGTCTGGATTGGCACCTAGAGTAATTCACAGTAGCGAAGGTTAATTCAAAGCACCCCATCAGGCACTTTTTGTTATTGTTTTTCTCTGCAGTGATATGTATCCCCAGAATGCTAAAAATGTCTTTGTTTCCCTTATAAATATGTTTACACTTGAGCCTACAGAACAGCGGCCTTGAGATCCATCCATAACATACCCATACACTGAACTCCAATGCCGTAGAAGTAGAAGTACTTGAAATCCTATTTTTCCATTATGTTTATCTTCACTGAAGCCACAAACACCAGGCTCTCTTCCCCAGTGGAGGCAATAGTATGGAAACCCTATGATAATTGCATTTTGCTAGCACAGGTCAACAAAGGGAAATAGCTGGTGAAAAATCCTACACAAAGTATTTTGTTGCAAAAGATGCAACCCCAGAAAGCCTACTTTTGAGAAGATTTTCAAGCAGCATTTTTGTAAGAAAAAAAAAAAAGTTGCTGAACATGAGATCCCATAATCGTACTTTAAGGCAATTGAGGGTAAGGTTCGAACATTGCTATGGGAAGGGGGCGCAGCGCGCAGTGCCCTATACAAGTTCAGAAGGGGATGGTATGATGGAGGCATCACGTTGCCAGATGTCCAGAAATACTACTGGGTGGCGCAGCTGAGCACTATTAACAACTGGGTTTTACTCCACAGACGGAACCAGCATTCCACATGGATAGACTTGCATTACATCCCCATGCCCTAGTTTAGGAAGTAAACGTGGTGACTGGGCGGATCCCACACAGTGATACACCTTTGGAAGACCACCCTGTCAGCCCTGGGGTGGAAAAATACATCTACCTGGGCAATTCCGCTAAGGGAATACGAAATTCTTAGTACCCTGTGAAAATTGCCAGGGTTTGGCAAATGGGACTTCATAGGAATCTATAGGGTGGGGGATCTTTGGCGTCAGGGTGATGTAATCGCTTGGCGGGACCTGCAGGGAGAATATCAGGTAACGCCCACTGAGACCTTCAGATGCATACAACTCTGCCACGCGCTCAGAGCGGTGCTATCGAGGGGGACTGACCTTCCCGAATCCTCCCCGCCACAGAATAGACTACTAGATGAATTCATGCCCCAGAAGGCTGTCACTGACCTATGAAAAAATGCTACACCACACGCCAGATGCCTTAAAGCGGGTCAGAGAGCAATGGGAGCAAGTGCTAGAGGGGTTGGAAGATGGTGAATGGGAGGAGGCCCTGGCATCCCCCAGAGAAGTGGCCTTCGTTCATCCTACATCGCTCCTACTATGCCCGTACGATGATGGTAAAGATGGGGAGGGCTGGAGACGCGTACTGTCTGCGTGGGTGTGGAGAGACCAGTACATTTTTCCACATCCTATGGGAATGCCCGGCAATACATGAGTTTTGGTCTGCAGTGGTGAATTGCATGGGGGAAGTGAGGGGTGGGGGCATGAGTGTCTCCGCCAAGTGGTGTGCGGTAAATGTCTGGGGAGAGACAGATGCCGGCCGCTCGCAATGGACCTGGATGACATTGGGTCTGGCAGTGGCAAAGAGAAATATAGCAAAGGCATGGGGTGTCGAACGGTCCCCTGAACTGGAGACCTGGAAACGGGACAATGACTGGTGTATGATGGCAGAGAGAGTTGTTTATGTAAGTAGGGGCTGTCCCTAGTAGTGGAAACAAATTTGGAAAGGCTGGAATATCTATAGAGGTCAACTACGTGGCGAATTCGACTATCCTGGTGATGGGGAGTCCCATCCTGAGACTGCTACGAGAGTACCAAATAATGAGTATTGAGAGTACAGGGAGAGGGGGGAGGTGAAAAACGGTGATTAATAAAATTGTGAGATGTTCTGCAGTGCTATATTTTGAAGCTGATGTTCTATTCAAAATGTCAGTAAAAAGATATGCTAAAACAAACGTTGCAGAGAAAGTTTTTTGCACAGGTGAAGCTTTACAAAAGTGACAAATTTTGCAACTTTGTAAAGTTGGTTACATTGACATAAATTTGCTTGAAGAATTCTAATTTTGCTTCTCTCAAATCAGAAACCATTCGAATCATATCGCCCCTCGTTCATTTTTCTCAAGACTTTCATGGCTGACTTAACTCACCCTTTTGATAATTCTCTCCTGGTGGTACATGTTTTTGATCTCCTCTACTTTCATAATTTCCAGTTCCAGCTCAGTGAATCCAGACTCTTCTTTGTCAGTAGCCTGTGAAAGATCTGGTGCCATGGTGATTGATTGTTTGTCAGGTGATTTTGAACTAAAAGACAGTTGTGATTGTCTGCCCGAGTCTTTCCTAGTTCTAATCTGCCCCTTTGAACCACCAAAACCCCCAAAGCCTCCTTGCTGCCCCGATGGATCGGGGGTCAGGAGTTGTTTCTCCTGTGCTACCTGGAATTTGTTCAAGGTTTCATCATTGTATTCAAATCTCTTTTCTGGGGTCTCATCAGGCTGCATCTGAGGGACTGTGGGTATTGGGAGGTGTTTCGAAGGATCCACTTTGGTCTGGATCTCTTTCAAGTCTTTCACCAGTGCCTCGATTTCTTCAATCGCGGCCACCTTTAGGTCTCGCAGTGCTAGTATCCATCGATTCATGGTTGCCTTCTTTTCATGCATCTGCAAGAAGAAGCAGAAGATACTTAGAAGTTGTATCCCAGCCATACTGCAAACCAACCCAACAATCAAAAGGTACAGAACCACATTATAAAAAGGTGCTCGTGTCAAGCAGGAGGATTACGTACATGTACATGCTTTCATTATCATTATGAATATTTCTAATAAAAAAGGAGGACATTTCTAGGTTATATACACTAAACAGTCATGGGTGTGCAACCACAAATGCAAGATCAGATCTGACCTCCAAGTACAATCACTATCTCTGAGTAATTTGAGCAGATGATGTTCAAAGTCTGGGATTATAGAGTATGAACATTGATATAGTATGTTATGTGTGTGTATGTGCAAAGGGCACTATCACAAGTGAGGGCATCCGGGCACTGAGCAGGTGTGTGTGCCTAGCTCTGCCTATGTTAAGTTGGTTAATGGAAAAGCAAGGTCTCCAGCTTCTTGTGGAACTCAAGAAGAGTGGAGGAGGCGCAGATGTGGAGTGGGAGGCGTTCCACGGTTTAAGAGCATCTATCAATCAATCAATCATGTCACTTATAAAGCGCACTACATACCCGCGAGGGTCTCAAGGCGCTGGGGGAAGAGGGGGGTGGTGCTGCTACTGATCGAAGAGCCAGGTCTTGAGGAGTCTTCTGAAGGCCAGTAGGTCTTGGGTCTGTCGGAGGTTGGTGGGGAGGGTGTTCCAGGTCTTGGCGGCGAGGTGGGAGAAGGATCTGCCGCCGGCGGTCTTTTTCCGGATGCGGGGGACTGTGGCGAGGACGAGGCTGGTCGAGCGGAGCTGGCGGGTGGGGGTGTAGAAGCTGAGTCGTCTGTTGAGGTAGGCTGGTCCGGAGTTGTGGAGTGCTTTGTGTGCGTGGGTGAGGAGCTTGAAGGTTATCCTCTTGTTGACAGGGAGCCAGTGCAGGTCTCTCAGGTGGGGTGTGATGTGGCTGCGTCGGGGGATGTCGAGGATAAGACGTGCAGAGGCGTTCTGGATGCGTTGCAGCCGTCTCAGGAGCTTAGCCGTCGTTCCTGCGTAGAGGGCGTTTCCGTAGTCCAGCCTGCTGGTGACGAGGGCCTGGGTGACTGTTTTTCTTGTTTCGGTGGGGATCCACTTGAAGATCCTGCGGAGCATTCGGAGGATGTTGAAGCAGGATGAGGAAACGGCGTTGACCTGCTTAGTCATGGAGAGGGTGGGGTCGAGGATGACCCCTAGGTTGCGTACGTGGTCGGTGGGTGGCGGGGCTGTTCCCAGTGATGTTGGCCACCAGGAGTCGTCCCAGGCTGAAGGGTTGGAACCAAGGATGAGGACCTCCGTCTTGTCCGAGTTCAGCTTCAGGCGGCTGGTCCTCATCCATTCGGCGACGGCCTTCATTCATCTGACAAAATGTGTGCATTTTATTTAAAAGGGGTTGGTACTGGTAGTGCACATTTTAAACCAATAGGTGGATAGCTGTATAAGAGCTTATGCCCAGACCATGCAGAGCACGGGGGCCAATGCCCACCACCAGCACCCTGTTTACTTGGGCAATGCTGTGATGGCATCTGTGATATATCTGTTCAGAGTGTGAATGGGTGTGTAGACACTGGTGCTGGCAAACCTGATGGGTGTGAAAGATACTCTGCTTGAAGGAGGTGTCTAATACTGCGCAACCTAGTACAAGCTGATGATTAAACTTGCCCTATTGCTGCTTGAGGAGTTCACAGAAAAAGATTGCACTACTATGGTCAGGGTGTGGTTTGAAGAAGCTTGCCCTGCTGCTGCCCATGTAATGTATGTAGGGCGTTGGCCCTACTGCTAATTCCGATATGCATGGGGAAAGCATGACATACTGCTTCTCATGCTAGGGCATGACAAGGAAAGGGTTTGTCCCTTATGCCATTGAAGTTGCATGTAGAGGATTACTTGACCGCAACTCAGAATGTGAGACAGATGCTTTCCCAAGGGCTTCTAATGCTGTCTGTAGATGGCACTTTCCCCACTGCTCTTCAAGCTGTATCGCGCATGGAAAAAACTTGCTACTGGCCATCTTGAGATGTGTGGGGGACACTTCCTCTACTACATGTTAATGCTGTATCACACATGGGAAGGTCTTGCTACTGTCCATCTTGAAGTGTGTGGGGGACACTTCCTTTACTGCACGTTAATGCTGTATCACACATGGGAATGTCTTGCTACTGTCCATCTTGAGAAGTGTGGGAGACACTTCCTCTACTGCACGTTAATGCTGTATCACACATGGAAAGGTCTTGCTACTGCCCATCTTGAGATGTGTGGGAGACACTTCCTCTACTGCACGTTAATGCTGTATCACACATGGAAAGGTCTTGCTACTGCCCATCTGAGGTGTGTGGATGACTCTTGAGGTGTGTGGAGGATGCCGGAGATCTGCAAAGAATGCTTGAGATGTGTGGAGGATGCTTCCTTTACTGTTCTTCATACTGTATCATACATGGAAAAAGATTGCTACTGTCTAACTTGAGATGTGTGGAGGACGCTTCCTTTACTGCTCTTCATACTGTATCATACATGGAAAAAGATTGCTACTGTCTAACTTGAGATGTGTGGAGGACGCTTCCTTTACTGCTCTTCATACTGTATCATACATGGAAAAAGATTGCTACTGTCTATCTTGAGATGTGTGGAGGATGAATCCTCTGCTGCTCTTCATGCTGTATCACACATGGGAAGGTCTTGCTACTGTCCATCTTGAGATGTGTGGAGGACACTTCCTCTACTGCACGTAAATGATGTATCACACATGGGAAGGTCTTGCTGCTGTCCATCTTGAGGTGTGTGGGGGACACTTCCTCTACTGCACGTTAATGATGTATCACACATGGGAAGGTCTTGCTGCTGTCCATCTTGAGGTGTGTGGGGGACACTTCTACTGCACGTTAATGATGTATAACACATGGGAAGGTCTTGCTACTGTCCATCTTGAGATGCGTGGAGGACACTTCCTCTACTGCTCGTTAATGATGTATCACACATGGGAAGGTCTTGCTGCTGTCCATCTTGAGGTGTGTGGGGGACACTTCCTCTACTGCTTTCATGCTGTATCACACATCGGAAGACCTTGCTACTATCTATCTTGAGGTGTGTGGAGGACGCTCGAGATGTGTGGACGACGCTTCCTCTACTGCTTCATGCTGTATCACACATAGGAAAGGCTGGCTACTTTCCATCCTGAGGTGTGTGGAGGATGCCTGCGATCTGCAAAGATTGCACTGCTCTTCATACTGCATCACACATAGAAAAAGCTTGGTACTGTCCATTCTGATGTGTGTGGAGGGTGTTTCCGGCTGCTTTTCATGCTGTTATCACACATTGAAAAAGCTATCTACTGTCTATCTTGCAGAATGTGAAGGAGACTTAAGATGTGTGGGGAAAACCTGCCCCACTGTTCATTATACGTTATGTGAAGGAAGGTTGCCATGCTGATTTTTATACTACGCATGGAAGAAGCTGCCCTGCTGTTATGCTTATTTTGGAGATGAATTTTCAGCAAACATCTTAAAGATGTAGAAAGGTTATTTCATACCATGGGACTCTAGGTTGAAAACCTTCAACTGCCAGGCAGAAGACCAGTACTGAATGAGCAAAGTACTCCAAAGTTGTGCGATTACTAGATTCACTGCTACTGACATTTTGTAAATTAGCCTTTCATTGCAACGTCCCGCTTTCCCCCCACTGCCCCGAGGGTACAGCTGAATGCAAGAAAACAGCAAACACTGGATTCTTAGGAGGTTGCCATGTTAGGATCAGGCATACAAAGTCCGCTGAGGTGGCATGATTATGGTCCGTTGTTTGGTGCGAGCCTTGCAAGACAAGCTACTTGAGGGCATTCATGACTGCGCTGAGCAGATGATGATGATGCACAAATACTCATGCACAGCAAACAAGCATACCACTGGACCTACCTTGATGCATGCAAACAAACAAACAGACGTACACCATATCAATTTGGTCAGCATATATACAGAACACATGCACATTGACCTAAGGGAACTCATGCACCTCCACAAACAGACCCTACAGGCACCAGGATACACTGACGAAAACATATGAGCAACCATTCTTTGTCTCACACACACATATCCAGAAAGTTCCATATAGAGGCCTACACAACACACATACAGCTAGAGAAAACACATGCAAGCACACATACACAGACAGCTGTCACACAGGACACAGTCAGACAGATGAACACAGAGGCGAACATGCTGCTGGAGGGACTCTGATTCCATGTTAAGTTAATATTTAGCCCTTCTGACTAGGGAGTTGTATATCAAGTGCTGGGTCTTAATGCTAAACCTTCGAGTCCGGATGAGTCAATGATACCTTGATTTGACTATGCTGGTTCAATGGATTATGCTACTCTATCTAACGTGATGGTGATCTCACCCCAGTTTACATGTGCCTTAATTAACACCCATTATTCAGGCAAATATGTGTTTGACGTTTGCAAACTAATTTCTAATCCTAATCTAGATTTACTCTTTTTATCATTAATGTTTTGATGCCAGAGATGACCAGCTTTGACTTTTTTATGCCTGTCCTCAGGCCTTTAAAGCTTTCCATCCCCCTTGCATAGTCATCCTGGTGGTGGCCTGGTGATTATTGCCAACAATTCTATCTTCATCTCTAGTCTCTCTCTGGATCCCTTTCCTCATGAAGAACGTCTTGGTTTCTCTCTTAAAGTGACACACTCATTGGTCATCATGGCAATTCTATGCTATAGATCACTTTTTTGCCATACTAATTTTGATGAAATATTGGCCAATTTTTTAACTCCACTTCTAGCGAGAAACTCACATTTTATTGCATTTGGCGACTTTGATGCATTAGACCCCTTGGCAGCCAGACTCCATGGAGGTGGGATCACCATGAGCAGGCAATGTTTGCCAATACGATCATGTGTACCAATCTTGAACCGCAAATGGAAAAAGGATTTGTTACTTGCCTCAAAGCTTCACTATAGAAATGGGATTTCTTATATGAGTGCATAATTAGAATACACACAGGCTAAACTCCAATCCTGGACCATGACAGCTTTTTTCCTCTCTTATTCAGCCAAACACAAGATCTAAAATCCTAGAGCACTTTTAGTTTTTACGAGAATCTCCAAAAGGATTTGGCATAAGACTACCACAAGCATCATTTCTAAAACCATATCTAGAAGCTAGACGTAAGGAGGGGGGTTGTTTCAACATTACTACATACCAGCTCTTCTAGCTTAGCGAGCTGGTGTCTCTTTCTGTCAGCCGTCATGCGCATGTGCTCTGGCACAGTGTAGTTCGGAGCAGTTTTCAGTTTGAAGTCACCCATGTTTTCTGACGCCACTTGGATAGCCGTCACATCATTGGGATCTTCATAATTGTCACTTGGCTTCTGCTTAAACCTACAACATAAAACGCATGAAAGCGAATCATTGACTTGATGCGTTACTCTTACTAGCACAGAATACACCTCTTTCTGGAAGAGGACAAGATTTCAACAGATGCTAAACAATATCCACTAGGGTAAACAAGGATTCTAAAGAAGACACCACAGCTTGCAAAATTTGTGTGCAATATTAAAAGATGACAGGAGGCTTCGAACATGGATCAGTCAATCGAGAGTGAAAAACAATGTGACCGCCACAATAGTGCATTGGCTCATAAAGAGAGTACCAGGGATAGAAATGGAGAATGGCAATAGCTGAAAGGGAAGCCTCAAATTCTACAAGTGACAGTGTCCATAGGTGCAGATCTATGGCATTTTATTTCCATGTCTCTAGTAGGAGTGGGCAAAGTGAACCCTTAAGCCTGTGAAGTCAGTCAATTCTGTGCTACACACAGAAGAGCAATGTTCCACAACTTCCCACAAGACCTTGTTTCATGACTAAATTTGAACTATCTTGCACCTAGATTCACATCAGTGCACCGAAAGAACACATACTGGCACCATTGATCCAGGAGCTGTCCCTTGTCTAGACTTCAAAAGGACTCTGTGTGCACCAGACCAGAGAGATGTTTGGTAGTGACAGGGCCCTGCTTGCTTTGTTTTTCCCTTCCCACCCAAGGGCAGGCTTTGGAGAAGCCCTTTTGCTGTGACATGCCCTAGAAGAAGAAGCTGTTGCACTGGCTGGTGTGTGAGCGGAAAGTAGCAGGTCCCTGAACAGGATGAAGACCAGGGTCTAGTTGACTGAAGCCTGGCCAGGGGTTGTCTTGCCTGAGTGAATCCTTAGGAGATAGAAGGACCTCGCAGTTCAGGCAACCCGAAATGACCAATGAAGAATTTGCAAGAATGGTGGTTGAGAATCTGCAGAGAAGCATTCCATGGCCGCGAGTGTGGCAAGCCAGCATGGTCTCTGACCTGCCCAGCCTCCAACTATGGAAGCCAGTATCTGCTCGTCCAGCATGCAAAGGATAAAGAGGTTTTTCTTCTTTGTCCTTGGTCTCAGGATGAAATATTTCACTAGTCCTTTTGGTCTCGGGTATCGCTTCATGAAACACTAATCCTATATCTCAGTTCCCTAACCCCAACTGGTGTGATATGGGTCCAGTGGATGCCCCCAAACTCCACTGGAGCAGCCGACTTCAGGATACAGACCCTTGATGCTTCGTCACCAAGGGATCATACTCTGGGTTTTACCCCCAACTCCAGCACTGACCCCTGAGTTGAACTTGTGAGGCTGATTTACACCCGAACTTGTTTAGGCCTGAGCTGTGCTTCATTGTAAATACAACTACTCAATCAATCAATCAATCAGTAGATCTGTAGAGCGCTACATGTCACCCTTGAGGGTATCCAGGCGCTGCCTGAGGGTGTTCAAGCGCTGGACTACTGGAACCTGCTACCCCATTAACAATGCACAATAATTTAAAGCCAGATCACTGAGTTAAATGTTTGTCACTGACATGCGCTGTGACCTGCAGGTCCAGAGGTTGAAACCCAGCAAGGCAGCTAAGTATTAGATCTATTTTAGGTCAGTAAATTTTTATGTAATAGTAGCACATGTTATTAGTGCATAGGAATGTCAAAAACTGTGGTATGAAGCAGAATTTTTATTACTATGAAGATTTTGAAAATTGTCCCTTATACAAATTGCGTTCAGAGCCCATCATGGAAACTTCTAAGAACATTTAAATCCCACCTTCACTCCCTCAGGGTAAAACTGGCCAATGTTCTTTATATTGTCGAATAAGCTTACAGTGAGATTCCTACATGAAGTAGAGGCATGCAGTCCATAACTCTAAAGGTTGTGATGTAATAATGTTTCACCAGCCTTTGTTAGATGACACATAATGTGGGTAGGAGCCAACTATTTCATGACAATGCCCTCTAAGACGTTCATCAATGCTACAATATGATAAAGTCAGCATATGCTAACAGTTTATTTTGCAATATCTTATTTTCAAAAGTCATTAGTCTCTCTTTTGATAAATGGTGTCTGAGAAGGGCTGAAGAGGTATCAGAAAGAAAGTAGTGGCAATGCTAAGGAACCTTGGCACGTTCCTTGTGTGGAAGGATGAAGAGGTGATCATATTAATAGGGAATGATTCTTTAGCGGATATATAAGAGATCATTACCAGGAATAAAAAAGCTTTATTTCCGAGTCCCTAGTCTTATGAAGGAAAGTTCAACATACCTCAGAGACAGCTTATTTGGCATCCACCTCTGCGCTGGTTCTGTACTCTCCTTCGCCATGTCAAGCAGGTGGCAGATACACCAGGTGTGGTCACTTCTTTCTACACTTTTACTCAACCAGGAGTCTCCCTGTAGTTTTGCATTTTGTTCCTCTGTGCATTAATGACCAGGAGCTATTTTTGGCACCTCTCAATAGCTGGACAGTGCCCTTAATGGGTGGCGTAAAATACTTCATGTTCCACATCGAGGGATCTTTAAATGAGGCACTTATAATTCAAATGTTCTCTCTTACAAACAGGAGGCATTACTTCACACCACTGCTTAAAATTAGTCGATAAGGCTGCAGCCCTTGTTGCACTGTCTAGGCCTCTACAGGTTAGGAGGGCTTTAGAAAGATTCCCATCTGGGTCTATTCCACATCCTAGAATTGGTCAAGAACCTGGGAAGAAGAGAAGACTGCAGTCGCACAGCAGAAGGTTCTCCTGATCTCTCTTCAATTATCCCTAGCCATTCCCCTTTTCTCCAGTAATTCCTAGCACCCAACCTCTCTGGACAAAGGTTCTCCTGATCTCTCTTGATGCCTCCCATCCCCCCTCAGTCAGTCCATACATAGTGAATGTAGAATTGGTGCTAAATGTCCCTGCCACCTTCTTTTTGATAGGCAAATAATCAGTAGGTGTGGCCAGTGCTTGCTCCTCCTCTCTCCTCTTGGTTAACGGGCATGGGTGTGGTCTTGTGGCCCCACTCCCTTTAGAAGTGTTCCACTCCAGGGTTCTAAAGCTCCTTGTGTCATGGCTGGTGCATGGCAGTTCTGTGTCTATTTGGATGGTAGGCTTACTTTTTCCTCTTGCCCCTTTCTTCTCAAGAAGTATTGATGGGTAGGTCAACCAAAGTTAAACTTTATTTCAGTTAGTAATAACCATAAAGGTTCACATAAAACATTATAAAATGAGCCAATTACAAAATGAATAAATATCCACACATAATCAAATTCAAGCTATTATTTGGGTACAAACACGTATATTAAATAACACTCCTATTAATCAGCAAATCCTCATGAATGGGTCCGCTATGCTCACCAAGAGTAACTTAGAAATATTAGTGATTGTAATGTTAAAAAATGTTAAAAACAGACAATATGTATCATAAACGGATTCAATGTCAAATACAATCAGATAAAATCACTTAAGATACAGTCATTAAAAATAAAATTTTCAAGTGACAAAAATATAAAACCCAAAGCGAGCTGATGATCATATATACACTTGCTATTTGCAAAATAAAAGAAACCAAAACTTGGTTTACACTGTCACAGGCCCAGGTAGAAAGAAGTTCAAGAGCAAGTTAAACGTAATCTCCCTACTCAACTTAAAACTCTCTATTGTACAGATTAAAACCTCTTCTAGACCATCCTATAAAACCAAATATTTGGCTCTCTTATTCCAGACACTGCAAAAAGCGGCTAACTACAAAAACAACAGGGCCAGAAGTGTCTGTTTTTAAGACTCTCAGAGCTGCCCTAAAATAAGGGGTACCCATATTTCGACAAATCTGCAGGATCCACTTTAGACGCGAATTTTGATACTCAGGGCAAAAAAAGAAAAGATGTTCCACAGTTTCAGAAGTCTGGGCACAAACTGGGCAGATGGCAGAGGACAAATCTTTGTTCCACTTGGAGTTAAAAGACATTGTTGGCAAACAGGCTAGATGAAACCTCCTCGCCAAGAGCGGAGTAATGGCGTCTAATAAGGGTTCGAATTGTGGGTGCAGTTTAAACTCTAAAAACTGGGTAGTCAGGCTACCAGAGAGCTCGCTTAGTATCTGCCTCTCCAGAACATGGTTCCAATATGTGGATTTCAGTCTAGCCAACTATGACTTATGGATGGCGCAAGGATTATCCCCCAATTTACTCAGCCCAAGTTTCTTGAACCAACTTGATACAAACTTGAACTAGGGAATTTTAGATGCACCTCTCGTGCCCAGCAGATCAACAAGGCATTCCTGGTACACTGATAGCTCAGGAGTAGTCCAGATACGTACCCAATAGATCAAGCGCTTCAATAGCGCCAGATCCGCAATACTCTTTAGGTACAGAGCTAGAAAAATGATGGGTAGGCCACCTTTCCCGCACTTACACTCACCCGCCCATGTCACAGGGACCTCACTATTGGGTTCCAACTTGTACAAGTCGAGCGTTTGTAAAACAAAAAACAAAAAAACCCTCATCAGTGGCCAAAAAGAGAAAACTGACTGTTCCAGTCCAGTCCCCGACTACCCAGGTCCCTACATGCTTTCAAAGGAACAGAAACAGCCTTACACACCGCCCCCCATGTCCTTATGTGAATCTGGGGCCAGTAGGCACCTTGTCAGAGGCGGAATTAAAAAACAACTTCTGCCATAAGGAAGTGGGTCACAGAGCTCCTACCATGAGCATGGTATGGATTTATTAAATGTGGTAACAGTCATATAACGGCATGTATTCCCCCAAGTCAATGGGGTACATTTGATCAAGCTGGAAAGACCAGGGGTGGACTGGCCATTGAGGACATCAAAGATCTTAGTGAGCTGGAGGGCAGTGGGTCCTTATGGCAGAATGAGCCGACATATCGTCTGGTGCAAGGCAGCCCTGAGGTGGCAACACAGACCTTTCTTAAAGACACATATATATTTGTAGATTTATATAGTGCGGGTTGTAACCAGTGTAGGTATCCAGGCACTGTCCATGAGCACAGGGAGATTAAGTGATTTGCCCAGAATCACAGGATGTTGAGCCGACGCCAAGACTCAAACCCAGATCCCCAGCTTCCGAGTCGTCCACTCTGGCCACTGAGTCACATCCTCTCCCCACACATACATGATTTACTACTGCGGAGAAATCACGCTACTTGGTTCTGTGCCAGACAATTAAGTGGTGTCTTATGTACTGATTTTCTCTTCGGAACTGACAGAAAAGTCCTCTGCATGGTAATGGACATGCAGCCCTGCTCTGACTGCCCTACTGTACTGATGTCCGCATTCCAAATGCAGGTTTTTGTTTCATATGCAAACATAGATCATGCACGTGTACCATGACATAGGCACGTCTTATGGATTGCGGTCTTGTTGGACCAGAAGGGCCCCCAAAGTACTTCCCTCATAATGGTGGAAGGGAACTGCTTTCACTCGGAGGTCGGTGGTGGCAGCATACCGTGTAGTGATCAGCAGCAGTAAACAGATCCTTTTTAACCTGTGTCACTGGAGTGAGGCCTACAGGCTCACTCATTTGTAAAGTTCCACTGCAGTGTGCTTAACTCACCCTTGGCCTACATCAGTTTAGTGTGAAGTGCTGCGCAGCGCAGAGGTGGTGTGTCTGCACTGGGTGTATGTGTACCTGGGACCGGTACAACATAGGAATAATGCAGTACTGAGCAGTGTGTGCATTGTAAATGCATGCGCTAGATGTACATGTGCCTATGAGAGGCACAGTACCTGAAAGATGTAGTGCTGTGCAGTGTACGCAGGACAAATTTATATGTTAGACGTATGTGTGCCTATGAGTGGTACAAAACTTAAAGGGTACAGTGCTGGCAGTGGCGGCTGGTGACATTTGAAAGTGGTGAGGTGTAAAACAATTATCGTACTGCACTGTGGCGAGCGAGCGCAGCGAGCGAGCCCGAACCACCTACAAGGGGTGGGGGCGGGGGGTTCTCCCCCAGCTAAAATTTTGAAAAAAGAGTGGGCAAATGGTGCATTTTCAAGCAAGTTTGAGAAAGCAGGAAGGTTCATAAAGCAATTGTGAATCTGTTCCAACAAAGACAATGACTGGCAAAACTGTCAGTCTAATCGGATGCATATCAGACGCTGGCCTACCACGTGCTCTGTCCATTGGGCCACTGTGTGCTATTCTTTCACAAGTCTAATGTGCCCCCGTTACTAATTGACAGGAGAGGATCCCGGCGCTTCCCTCCGACACAAAAGAGTAAACATTATGGCTAAATTGTTTGTTTCTGCTGGGGGTAGCCCCAGATGCATGTCTCATGCCTCCCACCGACAAGGCTGACCGTCAGCTGATAGCAATATTGCATGCTGCCAAGCAGGCTTTAAACTACGCTTCAAATAATCTTTCACACTAGCTCTGATAAAGCACAGGGAGTAGGGAGCACACCATAACCACTCTTACGCTGCCTCGCATGGACACACGGCTGCACGCACAGCTGTCCAGGGGGTTTAAGCCACAACCTGTTCGAAACAGGGAGGAGGAGAGTCCTTGGAAGAGGAGCTTTGACGGAGCAGAAGCGCAACTGCTGAGGGTGTGGGTGGGTTGTGTGAGAACTCCCTACAACAGCAGCTCTCTACCAAAACTAAGACACTATGCAGGTGCCACAATGAGCGCAGTAAACTGTATGCCGGGCTCTCCATGAAAACAACCGCCACAAGTCTCGCTAAATTGATTTAAAAAGCACACGACTTTCCGACCAAGGCACAGCTATTAAGAATGTGAAATGTGTTGTCTGTAACGATATGGGTCGGTGGTCCGCCTACACCGATATGGAGGAGCTTGAACCATATTTTACCGCGTGAGCTGTGATTTATGGCGCATTTAAAAAAAGCTGTAGAGTGCCAGATGTTGGAGGAGTTTGGTCTGGGTATGAAATGCAGAAGGGCGAGTAAGGGATCCAGGGAAGTACAGAACAAACCGACAGCGCTGCGACGCCACCGCTTTGTCAATGCAGCGATCTATAAATCTCTGTTAATAAATACATGGTACCCTAACCTGCGGAGTCAGCATGTTAGCATGTGTCGGAGTCGAGGTTGGAGGAGAAGGGGTCGCGCTGGCAGAGTGGAGTGGGTGGGGTTCTGTGTGTACAGACGGGGCCCGCTTTCGGGTGTCTAGCGGTGACGTTCTTGAAGAGCAGGACAAGGAGAGGGGGCGTGTATTGGCGTTGACTCCAAACGCTGCAGTTTATTCCCGGCCATATGAGGAGCAGTGACGTAACACGCAAGCTATTCATAGTGCAGCTGGTGTAGTGGCACCGGGGCCTCCGGGTTGTTGGGTGCCCACAAGATTTACGTTCTTTCATTTACTTCCCAATCGATTAGAGAAATGCATGTGTCCCACGCTTCGCCACTGGTGACACGAACGACGAGGAATCCCCGCAAAACCAAGGAGGGACCCAGAAACCCCAACAGCTGACATTTATACACAAGCATCAGGCTAATTTGGGGGAGATGAGGTGTGCCAATTCCAAAACAAATACGCGCGCTTCACCGTGCATCCGTTTTGTGTTAAGTGGAAGTTCTTGGAATCAGAGGTCTCATTATGAGACTGGAGACTGGCAGGCACAGGAGAAGCATTTTAAAGTCAAATTTTTTATAGGAAGGGTAGAGAAACTCTGCAGCGTAACTGTCCACTAGCGGATTTTGCAGAGGCGCGAGCAGTACATGAGAGTTTTAAAGGCTTAGCAGGAGGCGTGGTAAACCTGGAGCTGTGCACAGTCTCGGCCGGCAAGCCGGGCGGGTGGGGTCACGGGGGGGAGCGGGACGGTATCGGAATAAAAAAACTTACCGTCCTCCGGATCATGCACCGCCGCCTCAGCTCCTGCTGCTCCTGGCCACGTTTTAGACAGCCTCCCTCCCCTCCCCTAAGCCAACCAATGATTGGTGCGGTGCAGCGGACAGCGCCCCAGCCGGGCGCCTGTACGGAGTCCATTTTCTCTATGTAGGCTGCATGCAGCCTACATAGAGAAAATGTAGAGTGTGCATGACTGCTTTGGTCGGCCCTGGGGCCGACCAAACAGTCAGGGCCCACAACAGTGGGCAAGCCACTCCCACCCGGTCCTCGAGCAGGACCGCCCACCCGCCCGCCGCCAACCAGGCCCTTCTGCTTTCTCGCAGTGCGAGAAGCAGAAACATAAAATGGTAGTTTTACCATTTTATGTTTCTGCTTCTCGCACTGCGAGAAAGCAGTGGGGCGACGCCCCCACGCCCCAATGGAGGAGCCGCCACTGAGTGCTGGGCAGTGTGTGTATGTTAAATGCAGGTGCTGGATGTGTGTGTGCCTTTGAGTGATACAGTACATGGAAGATACAGTACTGTGCAGCGTGTGTATGCTGTGTACAAGCACTGGGTGTATGGGTGCCTGTGGAGGGTACAATACATGGAGGGCTGTGGGTTCATCATGGTGAAACATGGAGTGAGGTAGATAGATCCTCCTAGACAGATTTGTGGATTGCTACATTCCTGTAGGCTGGGAGGGAGGGACACACGCTGGGCAGGGGAGAGTGAGGCTTCCACTGTACACTTCAAAGCGTGCTCTTTATTCAGTGAGTGGTCACTGGACGGGGGGGGCACACTTCAGGAAGGAAATGGGGCTGATAAGAGAATCATAAAGAGTAGGGCTGGGGGCGCTGGTATAACCTTCTGATGCACATATCACTGTGACTGACATCCAGGTGTTAACTAAGTCATTTCCATGGCCTGTGTTGTAGGACTATCAGCTTCGGATACATCCCTGCTGTGACAGACTGCTTCTACAGAGGAAGGGGAGCACAGGAGTGTGCACTTCAGACGAAACAGAACCCCCAACATACAACTTCAAAGCCTCGGAGCCTAAATCACATTTGGTGGCTGAAAATTCACTATAAGAAGGGGACTTTGAGAGCCCAAAAATTGTCATCTGCCAAGCAGCTAGACGGGCTGTATGAGGAGGGGAAGCTCCTTCTAAATGTGACCAGGGCTGGTGGCTAATGCCTGCCAGTTTCCAGCTGGGTGAGAGGACATTACCCAGGGAATCCAAGACGACCTGCCCTGGAGCCTATAGCACCAATGCCTGCCTGCTTGTGAATACCAGTGTGCTCTGTGAGAAAGAGGAGAACATTGGAGGGAGTGAGGTCCAATGGGGAGCCCAGTCGAGTGGACTCCCTGTACGAGGTGTGAGGAAACGGCTTGGGCACCTATCAGGTTGTTGCCCATGTAAAGGACAGAGTCGGCGACCTCCATATGCCAGGAAGGGATGCCGTAAATTTAGCTGTGTGTAATGCTGCATCGATCGGGCTGGAGCCCGTGCATAGTAGGGAGGCAGCAACCTTGTATGCCAGGAGGGGCCGTCATAGAAATGACTGCCCTGCTGTAATGGCTGTAGCCTTGTGGGGTAACATGGTGGCAACCCTGTATGCCAGGAAGGGCCTCTGTGCAAAAGACAGATGGTAGGTAAGGGCCTTAGCCTTGTGCTATAGCGAAGCACCAACCTCGTATGTCAAGAAGAGCTACTGTGGGGAAGTGCTGATCGGGCTGGATCCTGTAGACTCTGAGTTGCTATGACCTCGTATGTCAGAAGGGGTCACCAGGAGCAACAAGGACTGTGACATGTTCTGCCTCTGCAGGAAATGTGTGGACGCTGTAGGAGCACTTGTGCACGATCACCCAGGTGAGGGACCCCAGATAGGATCGTCAAAGTCATTTCCCATTGGGAGACCAACCAAACATTCGCTTCAGGACCACAAACAAGAGTGAGAGAGTCTGCAGACACTGAGTGCTGCCGCCGTGGCCACGTGCACTAACTCACGTGCGTCCAGTTGCAGCCGCTGAGAGCACCCACGGACATGGTGCACTCAGGAACCCCAAACGCTTCATACCTGCTGGTGCAGGTAAGACTGGTTTTGGGCCTGTCTGCCCTGAGGGAACTTGATGCTAATTTAACTTGGTAACCCTGGAATACTATTGTAGGAAGATGGCTTTTTATGTAGTGTACCAAAACAAGGTAACTATGAAGAAAGTCCAGTCGACCCTTATTGGCCTACAGGCTTAAAATAATAATCCCAAACGTTCTCTTTTGTAGTAGTTTGGGCGAGCAGTTAGGCTTATTTGAGGGTAGTGTTAAGCATTTGTTGTACACACAGAGTCAATAAATGAGACAAACACTCAAGAAGAAACTCAAGATCAATTTAGAAAAATAACAGATATTTTTATATATTTTTCAACACCAAGAACTTTGTAATTGGGTAAGGGCTTTTCGAGTTATCAACTCTAACAGGTAAGTTAAAATGTCACACAAATAAGTTTTTACACAATAATGTTTCTTATGGAGAAAGAAATATACACTGTATACAGGTACTTGCAATCATATTTCGGGGGTCCCCTTTAGGACTTAGGGGTGCTAGGGTGCAAGGTCACAAAATCCACCAGCAGTTCGGGTTTCCCTGCTCTGGAGTGTCCAGGTGCAGAGGTGCTGGACGGGTTGGTAGCCTTGTGCGCTACATCATAGGCAAAGAGGGAGGCCACCTGGAAACAGGCTACAAAGGAGGACTTGAGGACAAGTTCAGGAGCTACCAATAGGAGGCTCAGTTTGTGAGGGTCTTGGAAGCAGGGGGGCAAAGTCGCTATTTTTGGACCATGACCGGGGAGCTCGGGTGCAGAGGATTTTGGTCGGCTGGGCCTTTGTGTCAAAGGCACTTCCGGTTCAAGGTCAGACCAGCAAAGGGGGACAAAACATGGCAGCTGGGCCACTCTCGGTGCTGGCCTCTGCGCTGCTGATGTCCCTCATCGGCTAATCGGTCTTTGCATTGTTGGAGTCCAGATTGGACTTCAAACAGGCATTGGTTGCTGCAAGGGGTCTGGTACCCCAGGAATTGGTGCAGGGCAGCTTCTGGGAGCCCTGGCATCTCCAATCTTGGTGGGGAGACAATTCTGACCTCCAGGAGCCCAGTGACCTCTTCTTGGGTGGCTGCTCCATCGGTGGACCCGGGGGTCCGAAGAACGGTGAACCGGACATTGCGGTCGGTGCCAGCAGGTTGCAGGGAAGTGGCTCCTCCACTTCAAGGCAGATGCTGACGGTTTGGCGAAGTGCTGGTGGCCCTCCAAGACTTTTGGAGGATGCACAGCTGCAGTACTAGTCGGGTTTTCACAATTGTCGGGACTGGAGCAGGCAGGGTTTGGCGCCAAAGCCCACTGGTAGTCCACAGTTCTCGCTTCTTCTTCGGCTTTTTGTCCTTCTTTTGTCAGGTGAATCTGAGTTCCTGGTGTCAAGGGGCCACCTAAATACTCAATTTAGGGGCGTTAAGGAGAGTGAAGGGTAGTAGTCAATAGGCTACTTACCCTTGGGGTCACTACACCCCCAATATGACTACTTCCTGTGGGGAGTGGGCATAACCCTTTCCCAGAGTTCCTAACTCCACCAAAATCAAGATGGTGGAATCTTTCCTTCGTGGACCACATCAGGCAGCCCATCTTAGGGGTGTGACTTGCCTGGTCGTACAACACGCCTACTTGCATATCTAATTTCCCACCTGTCTTGCTGCCGTGTGGGCCTCAGAGTAGGGGGTGGCATCTCCCAGGTCTGGGGGAAGATGGGGTCGCATATCAAAGGTGGCAGAGGCTTTAAAGCCTCCGGCCTTGGTATGCAGATTCACTAGCCATCCTGCTGATAGAGGTGTAAGCACCTCCTGACAGAGCTGGCATTGTTTCTGGCCTCTGAGAACATGGGCTCTCACTTCCAGGGGGTCAGATACTCATATGTGGTGGCAGGCTGGAAGATACCAGGCAGCCAGGACACTGGTAGGTTTTCAGGAGGCACTTCTAAGGTGCCCTTTGGGTGCATATCTTAAGTCCACTACTGGCATCAGTATGGATTTATTAAGACAATGTGTTTGATACCGAACACCACAGGATTCAGTGAAGCCATCATGTAGCTGGGGAACTCGTAATGACCAGTGCCCAGCACATATACTTAAGATGGCTTCCCTGTTCACTTGTACTATCTAGCAATTGAACTAGACAGCACACAGGCATATCTGCTCATGCAGATATGTCCTCACGTCATATAATGCACCCTGCGTTAGGGCTATAAGGCCTGCTGTAGGGGGTGGCTTTCATATATTGCATGCAGTGTCTGTGGGCATGGAACACAGGGTGTGTGCCATGTTGTGTTTTCGTTTTCACATTTATCTGCACCATTTCACGCAGCCTGCAAAGGTAGTCTGCATGAGTTTCATGTTGGGTCCCTTAGGGTGGCACAATACATGCTGCAGCCCTTAGGGACCCTTTTAGTATCCATGCCCTAGATACCAGAGGTACCATTTACTAGGGACTTACAGATGTGCTAAAGGTATTGCCAATTGGGGGAACAATTAGACTTTATCTACTTTTAGGGGAAAGAGCACAGCCACTGAGGTCTGGTTAAAAGGCCTCAGTGCACAGTCCAGAGTTGAAAACCAGCATCTAGTAGTCAAAAATGGGCAAAAAGTAGGGGGACAACTGTAATAAAATTCCAGTTTCCTACAACTATTGACTTTAAGTCAGAGTTGTAGTGGACTCTTCAGCTTCAGACTAATAGAGAGGCATATCCTGGATGTTACCAGTAGTGAATGGGGAATAACCACTATCTCGAATGCGAGGAGTGAGCGGGACAGGGAACCGCAAAAGAAACACTAGAGCCCCAAACTCAGAGGACTGCGTAATTGTTTGGGTATGTTGAATTTCTCATTTGTGCTCATAGCGCTAGAAAATAAAATGCTTCTCTTTTTTTAGGAAAAGTGAGTACTTGGCTGCAGAATATTTTATTGTTGCTGCTGCGTGCATGTTTTGAGTTGTGAGCCCACGTTCACTATGCTATATACACAACTTCCCCCCCCCCCCTTGAGGGAGCCTTGGACTGCTCGACCCGCGCTGCCACTGAGAGTCAAGTGCAGAAGGGGTACTTGGCCCCGTTACTCAGAATCCATAGTAAGTCAGTAGTGAAGGGCCTCAGCCCCCACGGTTGGGCCTAGTGACTTCTGCTTGCCCCACGGCCCTCTGAAAGGGGTCCTGACACCTTATCACATTTGTAAGACTGTGCTGCAAAGTTCATTATTAGTCTTCGTTTAAAATATTAATAATCAATATCATCATCTGGGGTCCCCTCCAAAGCTCCCCTGACGAGGATCCTCCTTGCTCAGCACGTGAAATATGGGCTGCTTGTAGCTCTCAGTCAGACCTTTGCTTGAACCCGTGACCATCTGCATATCTTTCCACCCAGTGCACTCACCTTATCAGTTTATCTTGAATATTAATTCCGCCAATGACAGACAGTTTTACTTTTTACCACTTTATGTGTTTTGGGTTCTTGATAATTCCCAGCCCCAGGAAGCAGTACAGCGAGTTATAGGACACGTTTGTAATGTAGAAAGGGCCACACGTATCATGCATTTTACTGGTTGCAAATGGCTGAATTGCATTTTGGTATGTATGAATTCCAATTTGCGATTCGGTAACATGTTAGCGAACTGCAATTTGAAATTGTGAATACATATCTATTCGGTATTAAGAAGGGGAGTGTTTAGGACGTCTCTTCCTAATCCCGAATTGCAGCGGTATTTAGGAATATTTTGAGACCGAAATGTGGTGGCAAAACATTCGCATTCTACCACCTATTTCAAGTAGGTGGTAACCCATCCGCAAACGGAAATGGGTCCCCTTGCCCTTTGTGATTGTTCATAAAAATGTTTTTTAAGAGCAGGGTGTGGTCCTACGGACCACTGCCTGCTCTTGAAAAATAAAAAGAAAACTTTTCATTTGTCTTTTTATATGAAACCTTTAAGGAAAATGGGTTGCATTAAAAAAAATGATTGCTTTATTTAAAAGTAATCACAGATATGGTGGTCTGCTGACCCCAGCAGGTCACCAACCCTGTGATTTTAGCGATTTCTAATGGGTTGCAAATTGCGACCTGCCTCATTAATATCAATGAGGTAGGTCGATTTGCAACCCATTAGAAAACGCTAAATGAAACTCATGGAGTTTCATACATTCAATTAGTGATTACCTAATTGCGATTCGCAGAGAATCGCAATTAGGTAATCGCTATTTGAAATAATGATATATGTGGCCCAAAGACCGGTTTAAACACGAGGCTCAGAGCAGACTGCGGGAATGTGCTGGGTAGGAGGGGCAAGAATCTGATACAGCGCTAGGTGGCACACTGACACTGTAAGACAGCTTTCACATATTTAACTAGCACATATTTACAGTCTGAAGCACGGGGAGACAAGAATTGTTTTCCATGTGTGCATCTGCAATTAGAACCGTCCCTCTTCCACTCAAGGTCGCCAACTTGAACCTCGGCTACTCCTGCCGCCCCGGGTGGGCTGCACGTGCTCTTGATCCCTACAGTAGTAAACGCGCGAAGATGAGGAGGGGCTAGTGGTGCCACCCCTGAGGGCTACACCCACGTCTGGTCCCTACAGTGATGACGTGCACAGCAGCGGATGGGCTACTAGAGCCGTCCCTAGTGGGCTGCGTATGCACAGGAGCGGGTGGGGTACTAGGGCCACACACGTACCATTGGATCAGCGTCTTCACACTCCTACAGCTGGCTGAGCTACGGGCCCGGTCTGGTTGGTAAGGACCACACTTGGGGTGCATACCTCGGGGAAGCGATTCCACCTTCTGCATGCAGAGCGTTTCTAATCTTTTGGGGGGGCACATGGAGTCCCCAAATCTTTGCACCACAGGTGTTTCTGAAGGGTGAAGGGCCACCTTGTTCACTGCTTTATCGGGTGCACTACAAATGAGGCCCCAATGTGTGATGCACCCCGGTGTGAGCGTGTGACGTAAAGACATTCGAGAGTCTCTCAAAAGGAGTTGCAGTGGTGTATGACTGGCACGAGTTTCCGCCTCTTGGCTCCTACCATCCTTGGGGGCCTTGGCACCCTGAATGCCAGTGGTGGGATAAACCATTCACAGTCAAGGATGGCTTGAGTCCTAAAAGTCAAGTTCAGTGCAGTCCTCGCAGGTCCGCCTTTGGCATGGGCGAGCTGGGCTCAGGCCCAGCACGCCAATTTTCTAAAGGGCGCATGGGCTCATCTTGGTCCAGCCTTGTCCCCGTCTGTTCGTTTCTGTCTGAAGTGTCAGTTTAAAGTGGTTTTAGTCCTTCATTATCGTATGGCGGCAATGTTTTTAACACCCCTTTGGCCCCCTTCCTTCACCCTTTGACCCCTGCTGCCGCACAACACAAAACCATCATCTGCTTAAGGCAGCTCAGCTATTGGTGATTCAGGTGAGCTGGGGGAGGTTCGGCGGGTGTTTGTGTTCAGGGGCCAGCCCCTGCTCATCCAGGTACTGACCAGTGAACACAAAAGGGGCCCCCTGCTGCCTCATTTAATGTACTATCATCAGCAAGGGTGCCAAATTTCTCTTCGCCCAAGCCCTTAGTATAGGCCAGCTCTGAGTGCTAGCCACATCATAGCCGCATCCACTTGTCCTGTGGCATGGAGCTTACGGGGAACCTCGCGTACCTCTTCCAGGCAATGTGCAGGAGGATTGACGTCTTATGCCAGCGTCCATTTTTTTCATGGAAGATAAATAGTTCTCCTGTCTTGCAACCCATAAATGCCATGTCGGACCAATGGAGGAAGCGGGCACCATATCACAGGGCAATACTGTGGCATCACCTGCCTGATGCATGTTCACAGTGGCAGCTGGCCACGGCACTCTAACATGTAGCAGCCAAGGACGATAGTGGAGATTAGAGGGTAACACACACCCTGCCTCTCTACCTCTGCACACATCAGTAGACGAAACTCCTACACCAAATAGAATCAGTAGGATTAAAAAACACAGAGGGAAGATAGCACACACAGTCCTCCAGTGCGTAAACTGAGACAGCACACCGAAGTGCAGGCACAGACCACTTCAAGTGCAGACTAGCAGGCTCGTCACACAGACTACTTTTATTTTGGCATATGCAGGTGTGCATCAGGCAAGAGTGCCATCCCAGTGGTGTCTCATTCACACACAAGCATGTTTGCATAAAAGTTTTTAATCTGACTTTGTATGTGTGTTTATTTCTAGAACTATATGTGTATAAACAGATGTAGGCACACATATACATGTAAGCAAACACTGCTTTGCATTAAAAGGTATTTAGACCAATTAATGTGGGTGGCAAGATGCAATTTCTGTTTAAATCTCGGCTAGAAAGCACATGCGCTGTCTCGAAGAGATATGTTGTATATACTTTGTGGGCTTCAGCCTGCCCATATGCTTCCCATTTGCTGGTTTCATCATCGCTCTCCTATTCTTCCTCCCCATTTGTCCATGCATGTGTTAGGCCTCTTCCTGTGTTTAGCCCTCACCAAGAGCATGGACCAATTACTAATATCCATCCACAGCTCCCATTTTAGCAACTGTTTTAGGTAGTACTTTTTTAATGGATTTTGATCACTCAGTGCTTCTGTTCGGGAAACAGAACAAGAGCCCTTATTGCAGAATTAACCAGCAAAACGCGGGACGATGGCCACTCCACTCAGTTGTACATATTTCTTCTCCATATTTCAGTCGCACTTCTCTGAAGTTTGCATGGCTTTGACACGACATCAAAACCATGTAAGTCGCCGCACAAGTCCCGCCCCCTAAGGCCACTATCTCAACGCTATCTTCAGCACAACAAAGAGTTCCTTTGTGATGAAGTTTCTAGCCGTCGCCTTGTAATGACGGTAATTACTTGTCAAGCTGAGCAAAGGCACTGTCTGTGTGAGGAACAGCCAATCGGGAAGGTCCTGTTCCATCAGTTCTACGAGACCCAGCCTGAGCTGTAGCACTGCATAAACGTCCTGGACATGGTGGTAAGGAACCCACAATAAAATATATGTAGTGTGTAATCACACTTTATTGAATACATTTGGGATCTATTCAGACTATAGCACAGAGTCCGATAGAAAACGGAATATCCCACACAATATCCCATCACATTCTATGTGCGTTATACAGTTCAGGCTGGCTCATAGCACTTTTATACATGACTTTCAGTCATGCTGAACAGCAGCCATGCTGCTATTCAGCATGGCTAAAAGGCATTGACAACACCAATAGCTCTCAGATTGATGAGACCTATTGGCTTTGCCAATGCTTGTTTATGCAAAACACTGTCACTCGATGGGCTTGCCGTGGTGACATATTTACAGGGAAATAAATACATACATCTGATGCTGCCTGCACGAGCATTCCTGGTGTGTACATTGCAATGCTGCCCTTGCTCATAGATTGTTCATTGGTATACATTTACAACCTGAGACACCCATGTGGGGTGACACTAAGAGGCCTCTAACGGACAGAGCATCCACCGGGAGGAGTACTTCTGTTTACACCTTTATCCCACGTTGGATCACACCTAGAGGCCTCTAACTGACAGAGCACCCTCTCAAAGAAGTACTTCTGTTTACACCTTCATCCCACGTCAGAGCACACCAAGAGGCCTCTAACAGACAGAGCACCCTCTCAAAGAAGTACTTCTGTTTACACCTTCATCCCACGTTGGATCACTCCAAGAGGCCTCTAACGGACAGCACATCCAATGGGAACAGTACTTCTGTCTATACCTTCATCCCATGTCAGATCACACCAAAGGCCTCTGTCAGTGCATCCACCGGGAGGAGTGCTTCCGTCTATACCTTCATCCCACGTTGGGTCACACCAAGAGGCCTCAAAAGGGCAGTGCATCAACCGGGAGGAGTTCTTCTGTTTACAACGTCATCCCACGTTGGATCACACCAAGAGGCCTCTAACAGACAGAGCACCCTCTCGAAGAAGTACTTCGGTTTACACCTTCATCCCACCTCAGATCACACCAAGAGGCCTCTAACGGACAGCGCATCCACTGGGAACAGTACTTCTGTCTATACCTTTATCCCATGACACATCACACCAAAGGCCTCTGTCAGTGCATCCACCGGGAGGAGTGCTTATGTTTACACCTTCATCCCACGTCGGAGCACACCAAGAGGCCTCTAAAGGGCAGTGCATCCACCGGGAGGAGTGCTTCTGTTTACACCTTCATCCCACATGGGAGCACACCAAGAGGCCTCTAACGGACAGAGCACCCTCTCGAAGAAGTACATCTGTCTATACCTTCATCCCACATCGGAGCACACCAAGAGGCCTCTAAAGGGCAGTGCATCCACCAGGGAGGAGTGCTTCTGTTTACACCCTCATCCCACGTCGGAGCACACCAAGAGGCCTCTAAAGGGCAGTGCATCCACTGGGAGGAGTGCTTCTGTTTACACCTTCGTCCCACGTTAGATCACACCAAAGGCCTCTGTCAGAGCATTTATCAGGAGGTGTGCTTCTGTTTACACCTTCATCCCACGTTGAAGCACACCAAGAGGCCTCTAACGGACAGCGCATCCACCGGGAGGAGTGCTTCTGTTTACACCTTCGTTTCACGTTGGATCACACCAAGAGGCCTCTAAAGGGCAGTCTATCTGCTGGGAGAAGTGCTTCTGTTTACACCTTCATCCCACGTTGGAGCACACCAAGAGGCCTCTAACGGACAGAGCATCTACCGGGAGGAGTGCGTCTGTTTACACCTTCATCCCACGTCGGATCACACCAAGAGGCCTCTAACAGACAGAGCACCCTCTCGAAGAAGTACGTGTGTCTATACCTTCATCCCACATCGGATCACACCAAGAGGCCTCTAAAGGGCAGTGCATCCGCCCCGGAGGAGTGCTTCTGTTTACACCTTCATCCCACGTCGGATCACACCAAGAGGCCTCTAAAGGGCAGTGCATCCACTGGGAGGAGTGCTTCTGTTTACACCTTCGTCCCACGTTAGATCACACCAAAGGCCTCTGTCAGAGCATTTATCAGGAGGAGTGCTTCTGTTTACACCTTCATCCCACGTTGGAGCACACCAAGAGGCCTCTAACGGACAGAGTATCCACCGGGAGGAGTGCTTCTGTTTACACCTTCATCCCACGTTGGATCACACCAAAGGCCTATGTCAGAGCATCTACCGGGAGGAGTGCGTCTGTTTACACCTTCATCCCACGTCGGATCACACAAAGAGGCCGCTAACGGACAGCGCATCAACTAGGAACAGTACTTCTGTCTATACCTTTATGCCATGTCAGATCTCACCAAAGGCCTGGGTCAGTGCATCCACCGGGAGGAGTGCTTCTGTTTACACCTTCATCCCACGTCAGAGCACACCGAGAGGCCTCTAACGGACAGAGCACCCTCTCGAAGAAGTACTTCTCTTTACACCTTCATCCCACGTCGGATCACACCAAGAGGCCTCTAACGGACAGAGCACCCTCTCGAAGAAGTACGTGTGTCCATTTCTTCATCCCACGTGGGATCACACCAAGAGGCCTCTAAAGGGCAGTGCATCCACCGGGAGGAGTGCTTCTGTTTACACCTTCATCCCACGTTGAATCACACCAAGAGGCCTCTAACGGACAGCGCATCCACCGGGAGGAGTGCTTCTGTTTACACCTTCGTTTCACGTTGGATCACACCAAGAGGCCTCTAAAGGGCAGCCTATCTGCTGGGAGAAGTGCTTCTGTTTACACCTTCATCCCACGTTGGAGCACACCAAGAGGCCTCTAACGGACAGAGCATCTACCGGGAGGAGTGCGTCTGTTTACACCTTCATCCCACGTCGGATCACACCAAGAGGCCTCTAACAGACAGAGCACCCTCTTGAAGAAGTACGTGTGTCTATACCTTCATCCCACATCGGATCACACCAAGAGGCCTCTAAAGGGCAGTGCATCCGCCCCGGAGGAGTGCTTCTGTTTACACCTTCATCCCACGTCGGATCACACCAAGAGGCCTCTAAAGGGCAGTGCATCCACTGGGAGGAGTGCTTCTGTTTACACCTTCGTCCCACGTTAGATCACACCAAAGGCCTCTGTCAGAGCATTTATCAGGAGGAGTGCTTCTGTTTACACCTTCATCCCACGTTGGAGCACACCAAGAGGCCTCTAACGGACAGAGTATCCACCGGGAGGAGTGCTTCTGTTTACACCTTCATCCCACGTTGGATCACACCAAAGGCCTATGTCAGAGCATCTACCGGGAGGAGTGCGTCTGTTTACACCTTCATCCCACGTCGGATCACACAAAGAGGCCGCTAACGGACAGCGCATCAACTGGGAACAGTACTTCTGTCTATACCTTTATGCCATGTCAGATCTCACCAAAGGCCTGGGTCAGTGCATCCACCGAGAGGAGTGCTTCTGTTTACACCTTCATCCCACGTCAGAGCACACCGAGAGGCCTCTAACGGACAGAGCACCCTCTCGAAGAAGTACTTCTCTTTACACCTTCATCCCACGTCGGATCACACCAAGAGGCCTCTAACGGACAGAGCACCCTCTCGAAGAAGTACGTGTGTCCATTTCTTCATCCCACGTGGGATCACACCAAGAGGCCTCTAAAGGGCAGTGCATCCACCGGGAGGAGTGCTTCTGTTTACACCTTCATCCCACGTTGAATCACACCAAGAGGCCTCTAACGGACAGCGCATCCACCGGGAGGAGTGCTTCTGCTTACACCTTCATCCCACGTTGAATCACATCAAGAGGCCTCTAACGAACAGTGCATCCACCGCAGAGCAGACCTGTTGGCTTGTGAACGAGGACGAAGTTGGCAGAGATAGTCACTATCTTTAAGAAGGGGGACCGTGCACTTCCCGTGAATTATAGGCCTATCAGCCTTATTCACTCACTACAAAAAATCTTTTGTAAACAGGTCCTTGTCCACCTTCAACATTGTATTAGAGAGGGGAACATTATCTCACAGTGGCAGGCTGGCTTTAGGGCACAAATGAGCACCCTAGACCAAATCTTCCGCTTTATGTGTATTTTTTGGAGGGAAGTGACTATCCGCAGGGGCAAATTATATGTTGCCTTTGTGGATTTGTGTGCCGCTTTTGGCATGGTACCGAGAGTGACATTGTGGGAAGTCCTAGAAAACATGAGGGTGCCAGCCCCCCTTCTCAATATTTTAATAATTCTCCAAGCCGACACTCTGGCACAAGTGAGGTGGGGCGAAAACGGGGCTCTAACAGAGGTGATCCATATCGCTAAAAGAGTAAGGCAGGGGTGTGTATTAGCACCAACCCTGTTTACTCTGTTTATCAACGATGTTGTTAGCTATCTGAGCAGGGATGGCTGTGATGCCTCAAAAATAGGAGGAAAATGGGCCCCTGCTCTCCTTTTTGTTGATGATACCCTGCTCATTTCAAAGTCACCGCAAGGGCTTCAACAGTTGTTAGATGATTTTCAGGCATTCTGTCTCAGGCAGGGGCTGGAGCTCAATAGTTCTAAAACCAAATGCATGCTTTTTCCACCTAGTCTAAAGACCAGTTGTAAGAAGCATCTGTATGTGGGCGGTGACCCACTAGAACTAGTGACAGAGTTCGATTATCTGGGTATCAAACTCACACAGAATATGAGCTGGGTCCCACAAGTGGCCAGAGCGCAGTTAACCCTGGTTCGTCAAACGGCAAGCATATTGAAAATTCACAGGAAAACTATATCCAGAAAAATGACACCAGCACTAGAGATCTAAAATGTTAAAGCTCTAGGTGCGACCCTGCATGGTGCAGAGCTCTGGGGCTGCTCAAACTGTAGTAATCTCTCAGTCACTGAACAAAAACTTCTTAGATCTCTGGTGAATCTTCCAGTGTCCACCCCGTTGACTCCAATCTATTTAGATCTTGGCCAGAAGAGAATGGCACATAAGATTGCCCTGTGGATACTCATGTTTTGGCACCGGTTATGGTCTACTGCAGCATTTGCTCCCTATAGGGTGGGTGTCCGTGAACTAATGACAACATCTTGTGTGGACAAGATTCCATGGATGCTCACAGTCAAGAACTTGCTACTCAAGCTAGGACTGGTTGCCCACTGGAGTGAACCGGAAACCTTTAGTCAGATTAACAAATCCCGTCTTAAAACTGAATATTGGGGTTTAGTTTAAACTGACTTGATAACGAATTGCAAGGGATCACTTTCGATTGCTTTTATGAATTTTAAACAGACAGCGTCATTAGAGCCCACACTGGACGAAATTGAACCACCGCTAGCAAGGAAACTATACCTACAGTTTAGGTATGGTTGCCTACCTGTAAATTGTTTTTAAAACAAACTGGTGTAAAGCAGGAGAGAGTGTTGAAGAATACTGCCCCTGTTGCCAAGGGCTACCGGAGTCACCTGAACATGTCTTATTTTTTTGTCCCTTGTACCACCAATCTCGAATTAAATGGATTACCCCCCTTTGTAGAAATTTGGGAGTAAGGAGGTGCAAGGAGGCCTGTAGAATACTGCAGTCAAACACTACGCATATGATTGTATTTTGTACAGCCAAGTTTTAAATGGCTATGTGGATCAGGCGCACTAAGTACTCTCCTGATAGCTTCTAGGCTGTAGCTCCCAGGGTGTACCATTTTCTATGGTGCCCGCTAGGGTTCTATTGTGGGCCATGAGGTATTTTAAATGGACTTAGTTACTAATATATTTTATTCCCCTTTTAAGCATTTTATTATGTCGTTTTTAAATTAAAAAAATGATGTAATTTTTAGCCTTTAATTATGCTGCTATTATAATGATCCTTCCTTGCGTTCAAACACTGATGTACTTTTGACTGACATGTACTGCGACTGTAGATAGACTGTGAATGTTTATTTATAATGTCATGTCTTATTTGTATTGTGTGTTTGTGATCGTCTTTTTTATGATGTACTTTGATGATCTATAGCAGTGGTTCCCAAACTGTGCGCCGCGGCACCCGGTGCGCCGCGATGAAAAGCCAGGGGCGCCGCCGCTGCACGATGTGGGAAATTGTAGCCACATTGCAAGATGCGGGGGGGTTGAAATGCCGAGGGTTTTAAAGCAAATGAAAGAAAGGCTGGTTATCAGACTCAGAAGACGACATCAAAAATGCAAAGAACATCATTAATAAATGTGAAATTAGCAGCAGAGATAGAAGTATGAAATCTGACTAACATAAAACAGCAGCAACAATGGCCCAGACTGTTGGTGTAATGAACATATACTTGGTTATTGGTTGCGCGGCTCTTTAGCGCCACTGAACTTCACAATGACATCTGACTCCATTGTTGGGTTGCAGTTTCTTGGGGCAAGGGATGGCAGGAAGAGCACAGGGGGAACTCAATTATTCATTATGGGGCAGTATACTGCACACGAGAAGGAACACAGATGAGATGCTGTCTCCAATGGGCAATTAGGACAAAGTGATCTGCTTCAGTATTTTGTTGCTGTGTGCTTGATTTTGACCACAGTGGTGCATCTGTTGGGGATGGCAGGAGCCAAATGTAACCACACCATCCAGCCGACCCTTGGTTTGACCTGCCACTGCCCTTGAGCAGAAAACAAACATAACCATCCTTATTTTCATGGTACCTGCCAATCTTCTACCTATTGACTAATCAGGCATTGCATTTTACAACAAGTGGGCCACCCTCGCTATCATTAATAGAACTTCTTTATGTACAAATCCTATGTATACTGTGATATACCTGTAAAGAGGATGGGGCAGTACTGGGATGGTGTATAAGGACTGGCTGGGCGACGAGGGAAGAAGCAGAAGGAAATATGAAAATACAAAGGTCATTTCGCGTTCAGAAGTTCCAATTTCTGCAGTGTCTATCGGGTGTGAAACTACTATATTGGGTTTCCCGGTGAATTCAGAACGATTACGGTCAGTGCTATTTTGCGGTAACAACAATCGATGTCTATATTGTAATTGCATTTATTTAGCACTTACTACACTTGTCGAAGCACTATTTCAGCGAGTAGCACGCATCCAAAGAGGATTAGTGGTGAATTAGTATTGGGAGATATGAAATTAAATTGCGGGGTGGACATGTGAGATTTTAATTTGGATTGAAAAAGGATAGTGGAAGGATTGAAGAGAACAGATATAATAATATGCACAAAATACACACAGAAGCAAGTTTTGGCTTCCAGTAAAAAAATGGTGGGGAGCCGCGGCCAACTGCCAATTAGGTCAAGGGAGCCACGGGTCAAAAAAGTTTGGGAACCACTGATCTATAGTGATCGAAATAAAGTTCTTGATGAATTCTGAGGGGGTCCCATTAAAGTAAATGAAAGATAATCCACTTTAGGAGGGTCATGCAGGCTGGCAATGGTGGTGATGCCACTGAAGCGTGTAGAGGAGGTTTTAAGGAGAGTGACTAGAATTGAAAACAGGATGACATGGGGGCCTGGGCGGGGTTTCTGAATTCTGCCATCTTCTGCCCTAAATCATTAAAAGTATAGTTTATAATGTTTCATAAATATGGCGGTGAAAGTTGTGAATGCAGATCCAATAATTTGTGGGGAGTGGATGTGACGTAACGATGGAGCTGGAAAACCAGGTTCGAGTCTCGGCGCCGGCTGAACATCCTGTGATTCTAGGCAAATCACTTAATCTCTCCGTGTCTACAAAAATGAATGTGTCCTTGTGTAAAGTACCTGGTGCGCATGTAAAGCGCTCCAATACCTTCAGGATAAAACTGCAAAACTACATAAATAAACAAATTTGACCGAACCTGTATTTATTAGTTGAACTACTCTATAATTGTATTCAACGGCCACTAGATGGCAGTGCACCTCTGCCATTTTGCGCAGTATGTTATTAGTAGGACGGGCGGTTGTGATCTTGTATATTCCTAAAAGGCTGCATAGGAAGAGAAGGAAGACATGGCAGCTCTGAGTGATGGATATTGGGTGTAATGCTTCCCACATCTGTGTTGTGCTAAAGTCCTTGATTCCTAAGTAACTTTGAGCCAGCCCACGAGAAGGAATCGAGGGCCAGATGTATTTACAAACCTATTTTGCCATCACAAACTGGCTTCGATTTGCAAAATCATAGGATTTGCGACCACAAAATGCCTCTGCTGGACAGTATCCATCCCATTTGGGAATCATCTTGGGTGATCTGAGGAGAAGCCCAAAGCTGCTCCCCCCACTGGCTTTCCAAGCAGCGTATGTTTTTTAAAGCAGCACTGGTTCCTTTTCGTCTGAGTGAGTTTTTAATTACGCCGGAGTAATCTGAGTAGTTTCGGAAATGTTGTGATACTTTTGTGGCACAAAATTACCGAAAATGACGAGAGTACGCCCTTTGGTGTCATTTGGAATAATTTGGGGCACAAATGACTACTCAAGACTGCCAGCCACTGCTGCTATTACTGTCCTGTTGCCTTTAACGCTATTTTCTTAGCGCATCCTCGGGTTCATTTTGGAAGCGTGGGTGTATTTTCCGCTATGAAAATCATGCAAAATGTAAGGGCACGTTCCTCGCGTAATTCAGCATAATTTTCTTTTAATTTCGCATAATTACGCTACAGCATATTAAGTGAGTAGTGGCCACCCTTAGTTCCTTAAAGAACATGGGGCCAGATGTACGACCCATTTTTGCATGCGCAAACTGGTTTGCGAACCTGTTTGCGCATGCAAAAACATATTGGGCCATGTACATAGCCCATTTAGCGAGTCGCAATTTTTTTGCAACTCGCTAAATATGTTTTGCGACTTGCTATTTGGAAGGGGCGTTCCCTTCCACATTGCGAGTCTCAAAACAATGTACTAATGTTTTGCAACCGCAATTGCGGTCGCAAAACACTCGCAATTACCACCTACTTCAAGTAGATGGTAATGCATTTGCAAAGGGGAAGGGGTCCCCAGGGGACCCCTTCCCCTTTGCAAATGCATGCGAAATAATTTTTTAAGGGCAGGCAGGCAGTGTTGTACATTTAATTTAGCGCCTCGCAATTTGCGACTCGCAATGTGTCGCAAATTGCGAGGCGCTAAATGAAAGGGACGTACATCTGGCCCATGGTCATCTTAACAATGCGTTAACTGTTGGGGAATGCAAGCCTAAGGTCGGTGGTCTGCTGTCCCTTGTAAGCCACCGTCCTCATGTCTGCAGTCAATCACAAGGGGTAGCATATAGTGATCTGCCTTATTAGTATTCATTAGGATGGTTGTTCTGCAATCCTTTGTGACTGGACATGTAACCTATTAGGACATATGTTGCATTGCAAAATGAAATGGAGCACTTTTTGTGATCAGTCTTTTAGGGCATCTGGCCCTTAATCCTTAAAAGGCAGTCTCCAACACCACTTTACCGCCTGGTATTGATCTGAAGGGCCCCTTGATAGCAGCTGCACTGATCGGGAGAAGAACACACAGGTCACATGCTACGAAGAACACTCGGGTGAAGGCACAGGGCACACATGCATGACTTACAGGTTCTCCCACTCCTTCTTCCTCTGGAGAATCTTAGCTTTGGCCTTGTCGGCCTTCTCAATAATTTTCTCCAGTTTATCAGCCCGCTTGGCTGCCAGACCAGACCACTGGCGCTTCAATCTCTTGCCCACAGGCTCGCTGATGCCTTGGCTATCCACCCTTCTGGCCTCCTCTGGAGGAGAAAGAGATGGTTAGAAGAGGTTCAGATAAAACATCAGGTCACCAACTGTGCAGGCTTTAAACATATTTGTAGAGGGTATCCTTACATCCCAAAATAAGGAGGCAAAAACATTTCTTTATCAATTTATCATAGAACAAGGCCACATGAATTGAGCATCACTGCAGAAGGGAACATTTAGAAGATCTGGAGACCAAAACACAGTTCAATAAGGTGCCAACAGCTATTGTCATTAGTTCAGAATGGTCTTAAAACAGGGACCTATTGATTGAAAGGGCAACCAATCACATATGCTATTGTTTCAGCAATCAGATAGGCCACCCTTTCAAACCAACTGAATAGAATCATTTGGAAGGGCTATTCTGATTGGTAGCCCATCACAATAGCTGTGGGACAGACTGCCGGTGACTGGCACTTAGAGCAGTAACCCCACAGCTGTCCATGAATGTTGCTGTATTACTTCTGAGAGTCACAATTTTTCAATCTATGACAAGTGACCGGGAATCCTCTGGAAAGGCAGATGGGTGCAAAGATTTGCAACTTCTTATCACAGACGGAAGAAAAATAAACGTTCCTGGCGCCTACTCGTAAAGGGCTCTAAGGGCAGAAAATGAACCATGGAGTAAATAAGAGACAAAGAGACATAGAAAAAAAGAGTCTAGAGTTGGGCTGGACTTGGAAAGGTGCGGAAGAAAAGATTCTAGGCAGTGCCAGTCCATGACTCGGTAGCATCTGATTTGTGACGGACTCTTCCAGAGCCATTCCAGTCCTTCAGAGGCACTGGACAGTCGCGGGATCCTCTAGACCTCTGTCGGCAAGTGTGTCTACGCATGACCCTAAGAATGTCACCCATGACCCTAAGAATGTCACCCATGACCCTAAGAATGCACAGACCTTCACATAGGAGACTGATCCCTGGGAGTTTGCACATACAAGCTTTACACCCATCTCCCCATTGACAAGGAATGATTTGGCCTTTAAATCTACCACCTTGACATCTTCCACTCCTCATCTAGTTGGTCTTCCCAGCTTTGTAATTCTAGGGAATCGTGTCATGACAATAAATCCTTCAGGGAGAATGCAAGTACAGAGACACCTCCACAAGGAAAAGACACAACACAGAATAGGTAGGGAAGTCGGGACAACAAATTATTTTTGCTAACATTGACGTCAGTGGTTCATTTTTGTTGTAGTTATGTTTGCATTTATGAATATTTTTGGTTTATTTATTTATTGGATTTCTATAGTGCTTTTATCCAAAGAGCTTTACAGATTTAAAGTGATGGTACAATATACGTTGAGAAGATGACAAGTAAAGATATCAGAAGAATGAAGCAAGTCGAGGAAAATTCCAAGGTGGACAGCAGCAAGAAAACACTAACATCATCAAGAAAAACACGCAGCAGTCATATCATAAATAAGTCATACGTTTTAAAACCCACAATCTATACACATATCTAGAAGGGAGAAACGACAACCTGTACTCAGATTCACAAGGGAGAGAAAACAACCCTTTCTCAAGTCTAGGAGGGAGAGACAACAACCCTTACTCAATTCTAGGAGGGAAAGACGACAACCCTTACTCAATTCTAGGAGGGAAAGACGACAACCCTTACTCAATTCTAGGAGGGAGAGACAACAACCCTTACTCAATTTTAGGAGGGAAAGACGACAACCCTTACTCAATTCTAGGAGGGAGAGACACCAGCCCTTACTCAATTCTAGGAGGGGGAGACAACAACCGTTACTCAATTCTAGGAAGAAGAGACACCACACCCGTACTCATTCTAGAAGAGGGAGAGACGACAACGCTTACTCAATTCTAGGAGGGAGAGACAACAACTGTTACTCAATTCTAGGAGGGAGAGACAACAACCGTTACTCAATTCTTGGAGGGGGAGACACCACCCCTTATTCAATTCTAGAAGAGGGAGTGACGACAACGCTTACTCAATTCTAGGAGGGAGAGACAACCCTTACTCAATTCTAGGAGGGAGAGACAACAACCCTTACTCAATTCTAGGAGGGAGAGACAACAACTATTACTCAATTCTAGAAGAGGGAGAGACGACAACCGTTACTCAATTCTGGATGGGAGAGACATCAACCTTTACTCAATTCTAGGAGGGAGAGACGACAACCCGTACTCAATTCTAGGAGGGAGACACACCAGCCCTTAGAGGGAGAGACAACAACCTGTACTCAATTCTATGAGGGAGAGACACCGGCCTTACTCAATTCTAGAAGAGAGACGACAATGATTACTCAATTCTATGAGGGAGGGACAACAACCCTTACTCAATTCTAGGAGGGCGAGACAACAACCCATACTCAATTCTAGGTGGGAGACACAACAACCCTTACTCAATACTAGGAGGGAGAGACAAAAACCGTTACTCAATTCTAGAAGGGGGAGACAACAACCGTTACTCAATTCTAGGAGGGAGAGACACCACCCCTTACTCAATTCTAGAAAAGGGAGAGACGACAACGCTTACTCAATTCTAGGAGGGACAGACAACAACCCTTACTCAATTCTAGGAGGGAGAGACAACAACCTGTACTCAATTCTAGGAGGGAGAGACAACAACCCTTACTCCATTCTAGGATGGAGAGACAACAACCCGTACTCAATTTTAGGAGGGAGAGACAACAACCCATACTCAATTCTAGGAGGGAGAGACAACAACCCTTACTCAATTCTAGGATGGAGAGACAACAACCCTTACTCAATTCTAGGAGGGAGAGACAACAACCATTACTCAATTCTAGAAGAGGGAGAGACAACAACCGTTTCTCAATTCTGGACGGGAGAGACATCAACCTTGCCTCAATTCTAGGAGGGAGAGGCGACAACCCATACTCAATTCTAGGAGGGAGAGACACTAGCCCTTAGAGGGAGAGACAACAACCCATACTCAATTCTATGAGGGAGAGACACCAGCCCTTACTCAATTCTAGAAGAGAGAGAGACGACAACGATTACTCAATTCTACGAGGGAGGGACAACAACCCTTACTCAATTCTAGGAGGGCGAGACTACAACCCTTACTCAATTCTAGGTGGGAGAGACAACAACCCTTACTCAATTCTAGGAGGGATAGACAACAACCGTTACTCAATTCTAGAAGGGGGAGACAACAACCGTTACTCAATTCTAGAAGGGGGAGACAACAACTGTTACTCAATTCTAGGAGGGACAGACACCACCCCATACTCAATTCTAGGAGGGAGAGACAACAACCCTTACTCCATTCTAGGATGGAGAGACAACAACCCGTACTCAATTCTAGGAGGGAGAGACAACAACCCGTACTCAATTCTAGGAGGGAGGGACAACAACCCTTACTCAATTCTAGGAGGGCGAGACTACAACCCTTACTCAATTCTAGGATGGAGAGACAACAACCCATCCTCAATTCTACGAGGGGACAACAACCCTTACTCAATTCTAGGAGGGCGAGACTACAACCCTTACTCAATTCTAGAAGGGGGAGACAACAACCGTTACTCAATTCTAGAAGGGGGAGACAACAACTGTTACTCAATTCTAGGAGGGACAGACACCACCCCTTACTCAATTCTAGAAGAAGGAGAGACAACAACCCATACTCAATTCTAGGAGGGAGAGACAACAACCCTCACTCCATTCTAGGATGGAGAGACAACAACCCGTACTCAATTCTAGGAGGGAGAGACAACAACCCGTACTCAATTCTAGGAGGGAGAGACAACAACCCTTACTCAATTCTAGGATGGAGAGACAACAACCCTTACTCAATTCTAGGAGGGAGAGACAACAACCGTTACTCAATTCCAGAAGAGGGATAGAGAACAACCGTTACTCAATTCTGGACGGGAGAGACAACAACCTGTACTCAAATTTACAACGGAGAGATTACTCAATTCTATGAGGGAGGGACAACAACCCTTACTCAATTCTAGGAGGGCGAGACTACAACCCTTACTCAATTCTAGGAGGGAGGGACAACAACCCTTACTCACGTCTAGGAGGCAGAACCGACAACCCTTACTCAAGTCTAGGAGGGAGAGACGACAACCCTTACTCAAGTCTAGGAGAGACACCAGCCCTTACTCAAGTCTAGGAGGGAGAGATACAAGTCCTTACTCAAGTCTAGGAGGGAGAGACACCAGCCCTTACTCTATTCTAGGAGGGAGAGACGACAACTCTTACTCTGGTCTAGGAGGGAGAGACACCAGTCCTTACTCAATTCTAGGAGGGAGAGACGCCAGGCCTTACTCAAGTCTAGGAGGGTGAGACAACAACCCTTACTCAATTCTAGAAGGTAGACTCAAAAACTCTAACTGAAATCAATAAGGGAGAGACATCACCCTTTACGCAAATTTAGACGAGATAAAAACAACCCTTACTCAAATCGAGAAAGGAGAGCCAACGACCCTTACTCAAATCTAGAAGAGAGAGACAACAACTCGTCACTTGCAAACAGTCCACGGCAGATGAAAACAATGCAGAAAAGAGGCCAGACCTCATTAGCGTAAGATGACGCAAGTAAGGATGCAAGATGAAAACAAATAATCTAGACACTTCCAGAAAATACAACACTATGAACTCCATGGTGGCAGGCGCCATACACCAAGACATACCCTCTTACCCTCGCTCAACTACAGCCGCAAGCAGGAAAGAAAAAAGGAGGAAGAGACCAAAAGGGGGAGAGGACAGCACCCTTACCAACGTTCTATCTGGCTGTCGAAAGAGCCCTTCAAAGACATCTATGAATATGGGAACGAAAATACCCAATACAAGAAGGAAATTGCTCAGCCTCTGGTAGGTTCGGAGACCTTCGCCAGAGACATTCTAAGGTTTTATGGTAGCGACACATCTGTGGAATTAGGAGAAAGATAATCAATAGGTGTTGAGGAAGTACTGGTCAGTCAGGAGTCAAGGAAGACGTAAATACGGGAGTTCCAGAATCAAGTTCCATCTGCAGAGATGGATCATGTACTACCGGAGGATTCTTTGTAGCATGAAATGCTGAACAGAAGTACTTCATTGATGCAAATCAGGAGGAGGCCCCAACAGTTTTTATATTGCATTGCAAGGCAGGAGGATGTTTGAAGTAAAATGCCTTATTTTGCCCCATTTATTTTGTTGTACATTTCCTTCCCGCCCATCACCAATACTGAAATTACTTTTACTTTGTGCAACTTTATTTCGTCTCCCATCCCCAACCTTAACTTTATCTTAACATTCATGGCTCCCTAATCTTTAGGAAAACTTGATTTCATTAAATGTAATAAATCCTAACCATGAAATATAACTAGCATTACATTAATATGTAGTATTTACAATTATTAAGCTGTCTATTCTAACAATTACCATAACCATAAATTAAACTAAACTCAGTTAATTAATTTTTATACTATGATAAGTTAATCGAAAATCTACCACTTTTTAAATAATTCAGATTTCATCAAACAAAAATGAATAGTAACATTAGGTTGATCCTAATTCTAAAGGTAAACCAATAATTATTAAATGGAAAAGATTCAAGAGTAATTAAATGAGCTCTTATTAAATTGAATTAATTTTCACTGAACCCTAAAATAAAATGAAATACAAATTATTATAAACCTTATTCTAGCACCTATTCTTTTGGCTTACATGAGGAAGTGACTCTTCTTCACTGAAGCGAGAGGTGGCGAGAGGTTGCCTCATGCCCCCTACCCTTTTCTTCTCGATCCGCAAGAGCATCATGCTCTTCACGCAGATAAGAGTTTCTTCTTCTTTTTTTCCCCATAAGTACAGGATTTGTGGAATAGGTATGTAAACTGCTCTCAAGTGCATTATTTAGTTTGACTGTTTTTCACATTGTATTGGATAAATTTATGTTGAAGATGGAATTTATAAGTTATTACAATTATGGTATAACCCTTAGTACCCTATGATATCCTGAGACGATGAACAACATTGAACGTACAAGGAATTTAGGAGTTTTGTGACTGTTGCCAATCTGATGGTCATCAACAAGAATTGGTCACTGGGGGTTGTGTTGTAATATATCACCTGGTGAAACAGCGGCATGAACTGTATTTCACTATACTAAATCATGAAAGGTCTACGCGATAATATAGGGATAAATCATGTGGTTGCTATACAGATGGGAAGATAGGATGAATATTGTCCATTTGGGCTATACAGTAAGATGCTTAGTGGAATATCCAGACAATTACTCATTGTGACCAAGTATACAGGGGTTTCTAATTGGATATTGGACAATTTGCTCTTTCCAGTACTCCATTCGAAATTACTATCCTCCTGGGTGTTATTACAGGTTTCGGACAATGAACCTTTTGAACTTGCATTGATTGAAGTGATGGCAAAATCAGATTATGCACATAATGGATGAGTTCACGTTTGAACTTGTTATTCCTATACTGTATTATATTACTGCATTATGAAGAATTAAATGTTTGTGCTTTCGAGATGGAGCTGAGGCGGCCGTGCTTTATTTTGTTCATCATTTATGTTGTTTATGTTACATTCACTTCACTATTTGGTAACACCCTGATCGTGAATAAGGCCGGCATGTCTGGCCGAAACGCATCGTGGGTCATGAAAAAACACTTTTTCACCTTGGACATCCTGAGTCATGTGTCGCTTTCCTACGAAATAGAGGTATATGAATTATTATTACTGGCCCAGTCCACCGAAGCAGCTACATCAGCACAGCACAACACCCCCAACAGGGCATCGAGAAGTGGGAGCGCTGCAATCGGATATATTTAAATAGATGTATATTTAAATGTAATATAATTACATAAATACTTACCCCTACTGTAAATGACTTGTATTACTTTACTTTTCAATTCATTTCAATTATACTCATCTTAATACTAAACCTAAATTAAACAAAAGCACATTATTTTATTTTGCTTTAAAATATATAAGTGCTAGATTTATAGTCTTAATTTTATTTTACATTTTATATCATTTAAAAACGATGTTTTAGAATTTTGAGAAAAGGGAAAAGCATATCTCAGTAAGAGCAGACAAATTAAATATGAACTAAAGGCAGAGAAGTAAATGTCAGCCACAGTAAACACCCACCTCCCCTCTCTTTACACCTCAGAGAATGTATGTCGATTTTCAGCAACACATATAACAAAATGAAGCTCTTGTGATGGTGTGCCTTAATTGTTCTTGAAGGGTGACGTCCATACAGTCCTGGATCTTGCTTCTCAAGTTTAAACCTGTGGCACCGTGTACTGATTTAAGCTGCCTGATATAAGAGGCTGACTGCAGAAAGATAACAGGGCAAGAGAAAGATGCTGTCCTAGGGCCTCCATTACAAACATCTGCTGCAACTAGTAGGGAAATCTGTTAATTAAGTAACATTGAGGAGTCCAAGAAGCAGGTGAACCATGCTCCAGGCACAACAGGCTGAAAACGATGAGGTTGCTGCTGTTAATGACAGCAAGAACAAGTTACTTACCTTCATTAACACTTTATCTAGTAGAGGCTATCTAGCTGCAGATTCCTTACTTTAGAATTCGCCCCAGGCGTCAGGCTGGATCTGGACATTTTTGAGCAGTACCCCTGAATGCTGGTAGATGGCATCGTTCAGCTCCGCATCGGCATCGTACACAGTATGTATACAAACGCCACCACAGTGCACTGATGTCGGTTCATTTTAATGACTTCTCACGGCAGGACAGCGGAGCTAGGATATAGAGTGACCACTGGTGTGAAGTTCTAGGGCCCTTTCAATAGGAAACCCTCTTACTCTAATCAGGTCGCCCACCTGGGAGGATGTGAGGGTCGTTAAGGGATCAGCAGCTAGATATCTCTACCAAATAAGGTTAAGCAAAGGTAAGTAACTTGTTCACCTGATAGAGACTTCTAGCAGCAGATTCCTTATCTTACAATAGATAGCCAAGCAAAACCTCTCCAGAGGATGGTTTGCGAACCCGATTTGGACCAGAAAGCCCAGCAAGACTGAACAGGAAAAATGCCCATCCCGATGGACCTGTCTAGGCAGTAGTGCTTCGAAAACATGTGCAAGGAAGCCCATGTTGCCGCCTGGCAGAAATCCAAGATAGGAATTCCGCAAGCTAACGCAGTGGTCGCAGCCTGGGCTCTGGTAGAGTGAGCATGCAAGCCCTCAGAAGGTTGCTTCTTGGCAAATGTGTAGCAGATCTTTATGCTGAGTACAATCCAATGGGAGATGGTTTGTTTCTGCACTGACGTAACCTACAAAGAGTTAGTCATCCATCTGGAATTCTTTTGTGCGGTCAAGGTAGAATGACTATGCTTTTTTTGTGTCCAGACGGTGGAGTCTCTCCTCTTGCTTAGACGGATGAGGCGGGGCAAAAAAGGTAAGCATGATGATGGTCTGGCCTAAATGAAGAGGGGTGACTACCTTCGGAATGAAGTAGGCTTGTGCCTGTAGAACAAAGTTTGTCAGGATAAAAGGTAGTATATGGAGCATGCAGTGAGCATGCCTGCAACTCATTGCCCCTCCTGGCAAATGTAATGGGCACTAGAAAAGCAGTCTTGATGGTCAATAACCAAAGTATGCGGTCTTCAGGGACAGAAGTAGGTAACGAAGCGAGAGGCGTGCTTTGATGAAGGTGTGACTACAAGCCCCTCTACCCCTGTTGTTGACCATGAGGCAATAGTATTGCCTAAATAGAAATAAGGAGTATCATTAAGTAACCGTATGTATTTTGTGTATACACATTAGGTGTGCACTTCACTGTATCCTCATTATAGGATTTATTAGGAGTGGTACGCACTGGGCTGGACCGTGTAGTCCTGATGAAGAGCTTGTAGGGGACAGCTCAAAACATGGTGACACAAACGCAATACTAGGGGAACCAAACTCATTAACGTCAGGTTTCTCCCTGGTATTAACCCCTGATTTTAACCATACCAGCTAGGGGCGGGAATAAAATAGTAGCTCACTAGTTAGGTATTTTTAAGACTTATCTTCCTTCCACTCCACGTCACTGCACCACACATAGTCCATAACTAAGTGCTCCTACGTAGTTCGCAAGTTGCAGCACGCCTCAATCCGTAGAGGATTGAGAGGAACCCCAATGATGAAGCATGCCACCTAGGGACAACCCTGGTGGGTGAGGGGTCTTTAGAAAAAGAATATTTTTTCTAGTAAGGTGACTACAACAAACTTTTGTTGAATCCTAGTTCCCCCATAGGCTAGGTTTTTTTCAATATACTCGAATTTTGTGAAACAATAACCAAAGAAGGCAGTTGTGTAGTGGCTCAAAAGGTGCATACATCGGGAAAGTGAGGACCAGGTTCAAATCCCACTGGAGCATGATGAATGGCCTGGGGGGGGAATGTGTTCCAAACCCTTGAGAAATTTTGTCACAACAGGCGACTTAAATAAAGAAGGCTGGTCCAGCAACCACAAAAATGCAGAGGTGGCTGAAAGATAGCCCTTAACTGTGCCCACAGCAGAGCCCTGCTGGGTCAAAGAAAGAACAAATAACAAGACTTAAGAAAGATGGCCATAGAGGGGATCAATGTTTCGGGATACACACTGTGCCACAAATTTGTCCCAGCTGCAGGCATATACCGTCTTGGTGGAGAGATGCCTGGCTGACAGAATAACATCACAGACTTCGGGAGGAAGGTTGAAAGTAGTCAACTGTCGCTGCTCAATCTCCATGCATGAAGGCAGAGGGTGTGCAGGTTTGAGGGCAGGACCCTCCCCTGTTACTGCGACGGAAGATCCTCCCAAAGGGGCAGCTGGAACGGAGGACCAAAGCTCATGCTCAGCAGCTCAGGATACCAGACTCGCTGTGTCCAATCTGGAGCCACAAGAACAACTTGGGCTCAGTCATTCCTAATCTTCTTTAAAAACTCTGGGCAGGAGTGGAAAGGCGTACAGGAGGCCTTAGCTCCATTAAAGATCAAAGATGTCTCCAAGCGAGAGCGGCCTTAGAAACTCCAGCGCACAGAACTGCTGACTGTGCGTTCTCTGCAGTGGCTAACAGATCTAACCAAGGCTCGCCCCACTCTTGAAAAAGACCTTGCACCACCTGAAGATTAAGAAGACAATTGTGATCTGCTAGACATCGATGGCTGAGTTCATCTGCCTTGGTATTCAGAGAGCCTGCCATGTGTTGAACCACCAGGGAGATGCCCTGGTGTTCGAGCTTTGTCCGGAGATGCAAAGCTTCATGATAAAGAGTCAACGAGTAGACCCTGCCCTCCTTGTTGAGGTACCACTTGGCAGTGGTGTTGTCCGTGAACACCTGCACAAGACTTCCCTTGATGGATGGTAGAAAGGCCTTCAATGCCAAGCGAATCGCCCACAGCTCCAGCAAGTTTATGTGGACCCCGGACTCCACCTTGATCCGGAGTCCACTGATCTCCACCTCCCCCAGATGGCCACCCCAGGTAGCCGCTCCAGCCCAGGAGTGACGCATCTGTCACTACAGTCAGTTCTGGCTGCGGAAGCGAGAGGGGTCTGCCACTCACCCAATCGTGGTTTGTCAGTCACCACTGCAAATCTGTTGCAGTTTCCTCCGAGATATGGACCCTGTCGGAGAGATTGCCCTGATGATGTGCCCATTGGAACTTCAAGTCTCACTGCGGAGTTTGCATATGCCAGCAGGCAGGTTTCACTAGCAGAATGCAGGAGGCTATGAGACCCAACAGCCTCAGAGTCTGTCTCACCGAAACCCAGGCTAGAGGCTGAAACATCGCTATCATAGCTTGAATATCCTGAACTCCCAATTTGGGAGGATAAACCTGAAACGGTATTGTGCCCAGAACAGCTCCGAGGAAAGGGAGCACTTGAGAGGGAGTCAGGTGTTACTTCGGCATGTTGATAGTGAACCCCAGTGAGTGTAGGAGTTTCGCCGTAAGCTGGAGGTGAAAGACGACTCCCTGAGGTGAGCCTGCCCTCAACAGTCAATGGTCGAGGAAAAGATTACAATCCCTGATCTCTCCAGATGAGCTGCGACTACCGCCAAGCATTTTGAATTTCTCGTGTTTGAGGAAGAGATTGAGAAGAACTTAGGTTGAGTATAGGACAAGGGCCTCCATCCTGTTACCAACTTCTGATGCCGGCACCCTCTCTATGGCTCCCTTGGCTCCTGACGAAGTAAAGAAAGATGGTCCTCCGTCAACTGGTTATAAGTGGGTGGCATGGGTGGAGGGGTAGCCACAACGGGGATGAAGTAGCCCCTTTTCACAAGCTGTAGTACCCAACGGTCTGATGTTATTGACCTCCAGTGGAGCAGGTGATGGTGTATCCTGCCCCCAACTGGATGCCCAGGATTGTAAGAGGGCAAACTAAAAGTGCTTGGAGACTGCGGCTGCCGGGGGAGCAACAGAATAGCTTGCCCTTTGGCTACCTGTAGCACGAGGTCTGTGGGAACCGCATCCTCGGCCATGCAAGGATGTGCAAGCTTGCTGGCCATGGTGGCTAGGAGGGTATAGACGCAGTTGGAAACCCCTTCCAGACCACAAAAGGGGCAAAAGGCAGACTGGGGGTGACGAGAGGCCATAGAGAAACCCAAGGACCTAGCCATAGCTCTGGATTCCTTAAACGCTCTAGCGCTGAATCCACCTTCTCTCAGAAGAGACGGATCCATCAAAGGGCATGTCTATAAGCAATGGTTGGATATCTACATCAACCACCGCCTGAACTTCCACCAACTATCGAGAAGACTACGCTCCGCCTCACTCTCACTTGCCCTTACTCCACGCATCTACTAAAGCAGGAGTCAAGGAAGCTCCTTCTCCCACATTGAAGCAAAGACTTGGAACAGCCTCCCCACACATCTCCGGACCATCACCTCACTTCAGGAATTCCGAATGGCCCTCAAGACCTGGCTGTTCGAATAAGCCTCTGGGATTTGCAAGACCCTGAATACCCTATCGGGTGATCAGCCGTGGTATATAATTCCTGATTGATTTATTGATCCCCAGAAAAACAATAGTCATCAGCAAGGCGTGGCATCGAGGGGCCACTGACGAAGAAATCACTCTGCCCAGCGTATCGGTTCTGTCCAGTTCACAATGAATGGCGAACTTTGCCACTTCCCTCCCGCCGGCAATAGGCTGAGATAGTATGGCTCAAGCCTCCTCCTAAACCATAGGCAGCACTTGCGCATCCGAGTCCCAGATCATGTGGGAGAAACGGCCCAAGAGGCACGCGGCATTCACCGGCCGAGTGCTAGGCTGGCAGAAGAGAACATTCTCTTTCCAAAGGTATCCAGCCTCTTGGATTTCCTATCTGGTGGAGTGGAAGGGAACATACAGGGTTGATCCTGGAAGTGGAGGCCTAGACCACCAAGCTCTCTGGAGTGGGCTGCTGTGTGAGGAAACTGGGGTCTCCTGGAGTGGGCGGTGGTGATTGGCAATTGTCCTGTGCACTGGAGCCCCGGTGCAGGGCTTGGACCAGGCGTTGAGGAGGATATAAGTCAATCAGGAGTTTGTAAAGCACGACTACTCTGAGGGTCTCAAGGCGCTGTACATAAGTGGCAGTCCCCAACCGAAGCGCCTCTGTTAAGACGTTTGTCTTGACTGCCACAAAGGGTAGCATAAGGCCCAAGACCTCAGCCACCCTACTCACCACATCGAAAGAGGCCCCCTCCTCCATAGCAATAGTAGGAGGGGAGACCAGGTCAGTGTCTGGTGAGGTGTCTAACCCACTTGCATCCACCCGATCCTCAAACCAAGTGTCCTTGGTATCGTCGAATGAGTGGAAATATTCATCAAGGTCATCATAGCCCTCCCATTCATCCCCAGTACCAGGGTTGTCAAGGGCAAAAGGCTCTGGCTTTGATCCAGAAGGCATGGCTCCAGACAGCAGTGGGACCAGCGTCGGGCAACACCCATTTGGCTCCATGTCGGAGTCGAGGATGATGAAAATTGTGCTGTCGATGGGCATCGATACAGAAGTGAGTGCCGGAGAACGTCTCGGTCTCGTTGGCGGCACCGCTTTGGATCCAACACTAGATTTAAGGGGCCGGACTGGCGGCGAGGGCGTACCCGCTGGCCTAAATGCAGTAGGGGCCCCTCCCGAACCCATGCAACCCAAAGGCACTTCAAAGGGGTCGGGCCGCCCAAGAATGAGGTGCATGACCTCATAAAATTCCCTAAATTGGGTGGGGGTCGCTGCAGGAATATCTGGGAAGTACAAAGCGGACCCTGGTTGGGGCTCTGCAAAGGAATGCCGATGGTCCTCATCTCGGCCAAGGATTTCGGACAGACGCAGAGAAGTCAAAGACCACTTCGACTTATTAGATGTTTTCTTTTTGTGTGACTTACCCGATGACGACTTCAACCGGGACGACGACCATTGAGTGCGACTCCGTTAATGGTTCTGGGATTGTCCACGTGACCGGGATCTTGATTGTTGCAGGCTCATTTGACGTTGGGTGGCCAAAGGTTAAGGGAATGCTCGCTCAGCATCTTCTGGTTCATGGCACGGCTATCCTAGCAGGCTCTAGAGTCATGGTACTTCTCAAGGCACCATAGGCAGACCGAATGGGGGTATGCCACAGACACGTTTGTAACCAGCCAGTTTCTTTGGGGTCATCCTGTCACGCCAGGAGAAAAGAATTTCTCAAAAAGTGGTTGTCAGAAAGTCGGAAAAAGCCAGTCAAAAATTGACTATGGGGTAGCTCTTCACGAATCTATGCTATCTGGCACGGAAAGGAAAGAACCGATGACAGCTTGCCGATATGGTGCATGTTGGAAACGGGGTTACCGAGTCCGTTATGGTAGCATGGCGCAAAGCGGGGAAGGCACGCGAAGGCAATGTGTAAGGCAGTTGTGCAGCACACTCTTACTTTGACTCAGAAATGCGGAGCAATAACCAGACACCACACCAGGCTTGCGTAATTAAAATCAAGTTCCTTTATGTCAATCAAGGTTGCATTAGATTAGGCAGATGATACATTGCATTTCTTTAACTGGTGCACATTCTTCTAAAAAGACCCTCAACAGTTCTGGCCACTAAAAGGCCGCAGGAATCAGCTCCTAAAAACACAGCACCAATAATGATTACCGGGTGCACTACTAAATCAGGGCCTAGAACATGCAAAACACTTCAGGCATATTAACATCCCTTGCAAATAGGCACATACATCAGGCCTAGATAATCAGTACAGCATGCGGGACAATATGCGGGAGGGAATCCTAGAGGGAACCCCTCAACATGTCCAGCAACCTGGGGTTTCCCTATGATGGGGAATTCCTCTGTCTCTCAGGGGAGGTGAGGGTTAAATTAGGCTTGGCCCCCTTCTCTCCAGGTGCCTCGCCTGGTACAAAATGTCAGTGGGGGCTTCCCTCGTTAATCCCCGGTGAATTGTGGCCCCCGGCCCCCAGGGGCTTGATCTAGAGCCCTAGGGGCCTCCCGGGCTCACCTGCGGTGATGTGGCTGGCCTCGTGGCGATTGCGGTGAGTGGCTGGCCTCGTGGCGATTGCGGTGAGTGGCTGGCCTCCGCCGAGGCTGTGGAGCCTCTCTCTCCCTTTTCGGGTCGTTGGGGGGCCGGTATTGCACTCCTCCGGCCCCCGCGGAGTCAGCGGTGAGTGAGGGTAAAGGGAGCGGGAGCCGGCAGTCCTTCCAGACGGCTCCCCGCTTCCCTCTGATGCACACGGAGTTCGTTCTCCTCCGTACGTGCTGGGGGGGGGCGGGCTCTCGACGCCGCCCAATCCCAGCGCGGCCCTGGAGTTCTTCTGGGGGCTCCCGTTGGCAGTGGAGCCCCTCCGACGTCTTCCTTCTCGGCTCCGGGCGGGGTCCAATCGCGTCGCGGCCTTCTCTTGTTGCCGGGCAACGCCTCCCGCCTCCTGCTCCTCTGCTGCTGGCTCCGGCGGGGCCAATCACGTCGCGGCCTTTTCGGGGGCGCGACCTATGACGCGGTCGGCGTCCCCGGCCCCACGGCAACGGCGTCCGCGGGCCTGGAGGCCGCGGTGGGCCTCAGCTCTCTTCACGCGGCCCTCCTGGGCTGCGGCGGTGTCTTTCTTGGCCGCGATTGCAGCGGTAGGGGTCTCGGGCCCGGCGGTGATCTCTGGGGGCTTTGGTGAGGGCGCGGACGGCGCACCTCACCACACTCACGAAAGGGAGAGAGGTCTCCCTCACCTCAGCACCTCTCTTCACGCGGCGGCGGCCGCGGCGGTGATCCAGTCACAAGGTCAGTGACTGGGGTGTCAATTTCTCCCACGTGGAGTTGAAGCGCGGGGCGCGCTGACAGCCTATTCACAGGGCTGTGTGGGAAGGGTTCGTGGGGGACAGTCCAGCTGTCGGTCTGGGTAGATAGGGGGGTGAAGGTCTAGCGCTTAGGACACCGCGCTTCGCCTCGTGATCCCCATTCGACGATTCAGCTTGGGTTCCTGTTACTCTTGGTTTCAGGCTCCTGCGAGGAGCTTCTTGTCAGAAGTGGCTTAGGGTAATGTCCGTGACCAATGTTTCTTGTCAGAAAAGTTCCTGCTTCTGAGGGGGGGGGTTGTGAGTTGGTGGTTCTGGGAGTGCTTGATGTTCCTCCCAGCACGCTGAAGGTGGTTCCCTGGGTCCCCTCACACTGGGCAAGGTCAGTGGGTGGTGGGCGTTCCTCAGCTATCTTACTTCAGCAGGGCCTTAGCCCTGTCAGCAGCAGTAGTGTAGGTCTCCCCCCAAGGCCCTAAAGCCTATACTCCGGCGCAGGTTCTCCCAGGTTCAGCGGTGCCTCAACCTAACTGACTAAAAGGTTTTCCCTCCAAGCCTCTTATACCCCTAGGTCAGGTGACCCTCCTAAAGGCGGCAAAACGTAACTCCTCCCACAGCCCGGAAGGTTCTGGAACCTTCCACCTACCTAGCTATGGGGCCCAGAGGCGGGGACGGGATGGATACTGTATCCCTATGTCCCAGCCTGACTCTGGCTACTAGCGTGTATGTGTGGAAGGCCCTTCTGCAGTAGCAGGGGCCTGTGGCAGCCATCTTTAGTGAGAGAGCACCTGCACCTCAGCACTGACCAGCAGTGGCAAGGCGCCCGGAGACCTAGGTCCAGTAAAAATATGGTGGCAAAAATGAGGCGCAAAAGGAAAAAAAACAGGGCAAGACCACACTAGGGCTGACAGGTCTAACACGCGTCCCCCCCAGCCGAAAGAGGGGAGAGCTTCCCAACCTCTAGGGAGTTCTCTTCGCTAAGGCGGAAAAACCGGGAGAGACCGTCAGCGTTGGCGTGGTCTACACCGGGTCGATGTTCCACCCGAAAGTCCATCCCCTGGAGGGAAATGGACCACCTCAACAATTTGGGGTTTTCGCCTCTCATCTGCATGAGCCAGCGAAGGGGTCTGTGGTCGGTCTGGATCAAGAAGTGACAACCAAAAAGGTATGGCCTCAACTTCTTCACAGGCCAAACCACAGCAAAGGCTTCCCGCTCGATGGTACTCCACCGCTGTTCCCGGGGAGTAGTCTTCGGGAGATGAAGGCCACTGGCTGGTCTTGGCCATCGTCATTCAGCTGCGAGAGCACAGCTCCTATGCCATGCTCAGAAGCGTCTGTCTGCACGATAAACTCCCGTCCAAAATCTGGAGTCCTGAGTACCGGCGCGGTGCACATGGCACGTTTAAGGGTCTCAAAGGCATCCTGGCAGGCAGCCGTCCAGATGACTCTGCGTGGCTGCTTCTTCGAAGTCAATTCCGTCAATGGGCCCACGATGGTTCCATATCCCTTGACGAACCGGCGGTAGTATCCCGTGAGGCCGAGAAAAGCTCGGACCTCTGTTTGGGTCTTGGGGGCTCCCAGGCCATGATGGTCTCAATCTTGGCTTGGAGGGGTTGCACCTTACCTCCGCCCACCAGATGTCCCAGGTACACGACAGATCCCTGTCCAATCTGGCACTTGCTGGCCTTGATGGTTAGACCAGCCCGTTGCAAAGCCTGCAGCACCTCCTGGAGATGCTGCAGATGGTCCTCCCAGCTGCTACTGAAGACAGCTATGTCATCCAGGTAGGCAGCAGAGAAGGTCTCTAGGCCAGACAGCACCTGGTTCACCAACCGCTGGAAAGTGGCTGGAGCATTTTTCAACCCGAAGGGCATCACACTGAAATTGAAAGTGGCCCTCGGGGGTGGAGAACGCAGTCTTCTCCCTTGCTCCTTCCGCCATGGCGATCTGCCAATAGCCTGACGTTAGATCAATGGTACTCAGATACCGGGCTGCTCCCAGCCGGTCAATGAGCTCATCCGCCCGAGGGATCGGGTGAGCGTCGGTCTTGGTGACTGAGTTGAGTCCACGATAATCCACACAGAACCGAAGTTCTGGTGTGGTGCCCGGGGGGCCGCTTTCGGCACCAACACCACCGGACTAGCCCAAGGGCTACTGGAAGGCTCAATCACCCCCAGTTCTAGCATCTTGACAACCTCACCCTGGATACTAGCCTTGACCTTATCGGACAGCCGGTAAGACTTGTTCTTTACTGGCGGACTGTCCCCTGTGTCCACATCATGGGTACACAGGTGCGTGATTCCAGGCGTGAGGGAAAACAACGAGGCGTACTGCCCCAAGACCTGGCGGCAGTCCCTCTGTTGCTCTGGGGTCAAGGATGGGGCGAGGACTACTCCCTCTACCGAACCATCCTTCTCATGGGCCGCCAGAAGGTCTGGCAGAGGCTCACTCTCCTCCTCCTCACTTCCATCTGTTATCATCAAGAGAGTGAGCTCGGAACGCTCCTGGTGTGGCTTCAGGCGGTTGACGTGGAGCACCCTGTGGGGTTGACGGGGGTCTTCATGTCGACGACATACGTGGTCTGGCCTTTCCTTTCCAAGATCTCAAACGGCCCAGTCCACCGGTCCTGGAGGGCGCTAAGCTCTCCTGGCTCCATGACCCACACCTTCTGTCCAGCGTCTAACTCTACCGTCCGCGCGTTCCGGTCATACCATTGCTTCATGACGGCCTGACTCGCCTCTAAGTTGTCCGAGGCCTCCTTCCACAGCTTGGCCACTTGGCTGCGGAACGCCAGCATATAGCTGACCACATCACGGGGAAGCTTCGAGGAAGACTTCTCCCACCCCTCTTTGACAAGACTGAGGGGCCCCCGAACGGGGTGGCCATAGAGCAGCTCAAAGGGGCTGAAACCGACCCCCTTCTGCGGCACCTCTCGGTAGGAGAAGAGCAGACAGGGTAAGAGGACGTCCCACTTTCTTCTCAAGTCCTCGGGTAGGCTCCTGATCATCCCCTTCAAGGTTTTGTTGAAACGCTCCACGAGCCCGTTCGTCTGGGGGTGGTAAGGAGTGGAGAACCGGTAGGTCACTCCACACTCCTTCCACATGGCCTGCATGTAGGCCGACATGAAATTCGTGCCCCTATCTGACACCACGACCTTGGGGAATCCCACTCGGGTAAAAATCCCCATGAGGGCCCGCGCCACCACCGGTGCTGTGATGGTCCTCAGAGGGATTGCCTCTGGGTACCGGGTGGCGTGGTCTACTAGCACCAAAATGAACCTATGCCCAGCAGAAGTCGGCGGATCCAACGGCCCGACAATGTCAATCCCTACTCGCTCAAAAGGGGTATTGACCACTGGGAGAGGTTCTAGAGGGACCTTCACCTTAGTCCCTGTCTTGCCGCTCGCTTGGCAAGTGGTGCAGGTCTTGCAAAACGTGTCAGAAGTGACGCGCATCCTGGGCCAGTAAAAATGTGGGACCAAACGTGCAAACGTCTTGTCCTGGCCCAGGTGTCCTGCTAGTGGTATCTCATGTGCCAACTCTAGCAGAAAGGCTCGGTAGCATTGGGGGACCACCACGGCCCTTGAGGACCCATGCACCAGAGCCTTAGGCTCACTGTATAGGAGACCATCCTCCCAGTAGACATGGTAGTTACCAGTCTCTGTTCCAGCTGCTTGGGCTTCGGCCTGTTGCCGTATGCCTTCAAGCGTAGGGCACTCCCTCTGTGCCCGGCAAAATTCTTCCCGGGTAGGCCCTCCTTCCACCTGCCACTCTGCAGGGGTCGGCAGGTCCCCCACGGGAAAACCAACCACCTCAGCGGACTCCGGGGTCACCTCCGCGGGCTCCCCATCCATCTCACCGGGTGTCTCCTCCCGGACATCTCCTCGTCCAGCAGTGGGCCGGGCCATTATTTCAGGCTCCAAACCGGGCTGAGTTCCTTGTCGGGCAGCCATGGACCGCGTGATAACGCAAGTCCATCCTGGTAACCCCAACATCTCAGCATGGGCATTGAACTCTACCTCTCTCCAGGCAGTATGTTCCAAGTCGTTGCCCAGCAGACAGTCAACTGGCATGGCAGGGCTCACCGCAACCTTCATCAGACCTGACACTCCTCCCCACTCAAAGGGAACTTGGGCCACGGGGTAATGACCCAGGCTATTATCAGCCATCACAACCGGGTGGAACTCCTCAGGAATCACCTGCTCTGGGGACACCAGCTGACGTCTCACCATCGTCATGCTGGCACCTGTGTCCCTCAGAGCCTCCACCTCCTCCCCGTTCACCAGGACCCTCTGCCGATACTTGGCAGTGTTCTCGGGTACCTGAACCCTTGGGATGATCTCTCTATCCCCCAGGGAAACTAAGGTCAAGCCTGTCCACTCACTTCCCCTACCTAGGGACAACTCCTCCCCTAGCGCTACACTGGCCACCCCGGGGCTCTTACCTCCTGTGGGGGCTGGGGTTCTCTTGCGGCACTGGGGATCCCCCTTGTAGTGTCCAACCTCCCCGCACTCATAGCACCGGACAGTTCTGGGCTGCTGACTCCTGTCAGGGTAAGTGGGTTTCTGGTATCCAGATTGGGATGGGGAACCTACCCCTCTCCCAGGCGGTCTATTTTGGGGACCTTTAAAGAACTCCCTCTTTTTATCTCCCCCCTCTTTCTTCTGGGGGAACCCCTGTCCACCTTTTGGGGGATCCGCCCCGGCTCCCTTGTGGGACACCCGAGTGCTGACCCACGTGTCTGCCTCCTCTGCAAGCTCCCTTGGGTTGGTCAGCTTGCGGTCCACCAAGTACTGGCGCAGCTCCGGAAAACATTTCTCGAGGAGGTGCTCTCTCAAAAACAGGTCGTACAGCCCTTTGTAATCATCAACCTCGCTGCCACGCACCCAACCCTCCAATGCCTTCCGGGCATAATCATAAAAATCCACCCAGTTTTGTGTGGTGAGCTTGTGGCTGTTGCGGAACTTTTGGCGGTACTTCTCTGGGGTGAGGCCAAACTTCCTGAGCAGGGCCTCCTTCATGATAGGGTAGTTGGTCCGATCCCCCTTTTCTAAGGTTAAAAGTGTGTCCCTTACTAGTGGAGGTATGTACCTATAAAGTCCTCCTCCCCAGTAGCTCTCAGGAACTCTATGGGCCACCAAAGCTATCTCGTACGCCGTCAACCACTTGTCGATGTCATCACCCACACTAAAGCTGGCTATCACCTCCCTGGGTAGATAAAATTTGGGCTCCTGTGGAACCCCAGCAGGTACGCTGCCACCATTTCCTTTGCCTTCCATCTCCATCTGCAAGGCTCGGAGCTCCAGTTCTTTCAGGCTAAGCTCATGTACAAGCTTCCTCTCCTCCATGGCTAGCCTTGCCTGTTCTCGCTCCCTTTCCATCTTAGCCAACTCTAATGTCAATTGCCTCTGCTCCCTCCTGTCCTCGAATTCCTCTGCTGACAAACTCCCCCTGACGCACTACTGCCTGCCCTGGAACGTCTTCCTGGCAACACATTCTCGCTGACGTCAATGTTCAGTAGGCTCAGTTCTCCTGGGTCGTCTGCCTCCCTCTGCTCCTCATCCCCTCTTCCCCCGGGTGGGCCATTACCCATGCCCTCAAAGCTTTCTGAAGCACCTCCTTCCTGGCACCTCGCTTGACGGCCACCCCCCTCTCTAGGCAGAACTCCTTGAGCTGCGTCACCGTGTACCTCTCTAGGTCGGCTAACTCAAACTCCATCCTCCTAGGTGGGGTCCCAGACAATTTAAGGAAGGGGTTCTAAATGGTAGGTAGCAGGTCTAACGCAGGACTAATACAATCGGCAATCACAATAGAATTCCTCCTACTTACATTTCACTAGGTGTCTAATTGCGGCGCACACTGAGTCACTGTAGGGTGCTGCACAAATACCAGTCCTTATCCCACCGCTGAACACCAATGTTGGAAACGGGGTTACCGAGTCCGTTATGGTAGCATGGCGCAAAGCGGGGAAGGCACGCGAAGGCAATGTGTAAGGCAGTTGTGCAGCACACTCTTACTTTGACTCAGAAATGCGGAGCAATAACCAGACACCACACCAGGCTTGCGTAATTAAAATCAAGTTCCTTTATGTCAATCAAGGTTGCATTAGATTAGGCAGATGATACATTGCATTTCTTTAACTGGTGCACATTCTTCTAAAAAGACCCTCAACAGTTCTGGCCACTAAAAGGCCGCAGGAATCAGCTCCTAAAAACACAGCACCAATAATGATTACCGGGTGCACTACTAAATCAGGGCCTAGAACATGCAAAACACTTCAGGCATATTAACATCCCTTGCAAATAGGCACATACATCAGGCCTAGATAATCAGTACAGCATGCGGGACAATATGCGGGAGGGAATCCTAGAGGGAACCCCTCAACATGTCCAGCAACCTGGGGTTTCCCTATGATGGGGAATTCCTCTGTCTCTCAGGGGAGGTGAGGGTTAAATTCGGCTTGGCCCCCTTTTCTCCAGGTGCCTCGCCTGGTACAAAATGTCAGTGGGGGCTTCCCTCGTTAATCCCCGGTGAATTGTGGCCCCCGGCCCCCAGGGGCTTGATCTAGAGCCCTAGGGGCCTCCCGGGCTCACCTGCGGTGATGTGGCTGGCCTCGTGGCGATTGCGGTGAGTGGCTGGCCTCGTGGCGATTGCGGTGAGTGGCTGGCCTCCGCCGAGGCTGTGGAGCCTCTCTCTCCTTTTCGGGTCGTTGGGGGCCGGTATTGCACTCCTCCGGCCCCCGCGGAGTCAGCGGTGAGTGAGGGTAAAGGGAGCGGGAGCCGGCAGTCCTTCCAGACGGCTCCCCGCTTCCCTCTGATGCACACGGAGTTCGTTCTCCTCCGTACGTGCTGGTGGGGGGCGGGCTCTCGATGCCGCCCAATCCCAGCGCGGCCCTGGAGTTCTTCTGGGGGCTCCCGTTGGCAGTGGAGCCCCTCCGACGTCTTCCTTCTCGGCTCCGGGCGGGGTCCAATCGCGTCGCGGCCTTCTCTTGTTGCCGGGCAACGCCTCCCGCCTCCTGCTCCTCTGCTGCTGGCTCCGGCGGGGCCAATCACGTCGCGGCCTTTTCGGGGGCGCGACCTATGACGCGGTCGGCGTCCCCGGCCCCACGGCAACGGCGTCCGCGGGCCTGGAGGCCGCGGTGGGCCTCAGCTCTCTTCACGCGGCCCTCCTGGGCTGCGGCAGTGTCTTTCTTGGCCGCGATTGCAGCGGTAGGGGTCTCGGGCCCGGCGGTGATCTCTGGGGGCTTCGGTGAGGGCGCGGACGGCGCACCTCACCACACTCACGAAAGGGGAGAGGTCTCCCTCACCTCAGCACCTCTCTTCACGCGGCGGCGGCCGCGCGGTGATCCAGTCACAAGGTCAGTGACTGGGGTGTCAATTTCTCCCACGTGGAGTTGAAGCACGGGCGCGCTGACAGCCTATTCACAGGGCTGTGTGGGAAGGGTTCGTGGGAGACAGTCCAGCTGTCGGTCTGGGTAGATAGGTGGGTGAAGGTCTAGCGCTTAGGACACCGCGCTTCGCCTCGTGATCCCCATTCGACGATTCAGCTTGGGTTCCTGTTACTCTTGGTTTCAGGCTCCTGCAAGGAGCTTCTTGTCAGAAGTGGCTTAGGGTAATGTCCGTGACCAATGTTTCTTGTCAGAAAAGTTCCTGCTTCTGAGGGGGGGGGGGTTGTGAGTTAGTGGTTCTGGGAGTGCTTGATGTTCCTCCCAGCACGCTGGAGGTGGTTCCCTGGGTCCCCTCACACTGGGCAAGGTCAGTGGGTGGTGGGCGTTCCTCAGCTATCTTACTTCAGCAGGGCCTTAGCCCTGTCAGCAGCAGTAGTGTAGGTCTCCCCCCTAGGCCCTAAAGCCTATACTCCGGCGCAGGTTCTCCCAGGTTCAGTGGTGCCTCAACCTAACTGACTAAAAGGTTTTCCCTCCAAGCCTCTTATACCCCTAGGTCAGGTGACCCTCCTAAAGGCGGCAAAACGTAACTCCTCCCACAGCCCGGAAGGTTCTGGAACCTTCCACCTACCTAGCTATGGGGCCCAGAGGCGGGGACGGGATGGATACTGTATCCCTATGTCCCAGCCTGACTCTGGCTACTAGCGTGTATGTGTGGAAGGCCCTTCTGCAGTAGCAGGGGCCTGTGGCAGCCATCTTTAGTGAGAGAGCACCTGCACCTCAGCACTGACCAGCAGTGGCAAGGCGCCCGGAGACCTAGGTCCAGTAAAAATATGGTGGCAAAAATGAGGCGCAAAAGGAAAAAAAACAGGGCAAGACCACCCTAGGGCTGACAGGTCTAACAGTGCATATATAGGTACTGTGTACGCCACGTCCGGTACGGACGATGCTAACACAGAGCCGAACGATGCCACCTGCTGGCACACAGGACTACAGCTTGAAAATTTCCAGATCCAGTCCGACGCCTGGAGATAATTCTAAGGTAAGGTATCTGGGGATAGAAGTCTCTATCAGATTGCGTACGACCACAGAGTGGAGTAGTAACTTGTTGCTAAGCACCCTAGTATCAAGAATTGTCTTGACACTGATATCCCCTTGAAAGCAAATGTTGTTCCAAAGCAGAAGAGAAGACTGTCCTGGATGCAACAAGCACTATTGGTGCCCTAAGCAAGGTCACATTTGACATCTCTCCTACATGACTAACAACTATTACAAGGATGTGTAGCACCAGTACTGAAGAGGGCCACAAGGACAAACAGATTTTATGGAAGGGAAAAGAGACCCCAGGAGTGCTGTGCTCCTGGAAGCAAGGAAGAAATACCAAGCCTTAGGCTCTTTAGAAATCAATTAGTCTCCCCTGTCATGGTGAGACCTGATGACGTTGCTGTGGTAAAGGGTTTCATTTGTTACCTGACAGACTCGGATAAGAAGCCCACAGCTTGCTAGAGGTAACTGGTCCCCTTCACTAAGGTCCTTCTGCAGGCTTGCCGCCCAAGTCCAGCGTATATTCACCAGGCAGACGAAACAGATGCTCTGAATGCCTGCGATTGTAGCTCATTTCACAATATAAAGTTCACAGCCGTAAATACAAGGCCTGTGGCTATCCTCGCTGTGAATTTCACATCAGTGGCCTTTTTTGCCTGCATGGGGTTCCCCAGGATCCCTGCATCTACTGTGGCTTCTCTTTTATGTCCCACTCCTACATTCTTGTACCTTTTAGTCTGCTCCGCCTTCAACCTGCTGTACCTCTTTGGTTGATCCAGGGATGAGCAGCAGATACCAGCAGTGAAATGGAGGCATGGAGGACTGAAACTGAAGTTAGGCAATCTTTCCACAAGAGCTACATGTCTTGGCAGGAAGATCCAGAATAAATGTAGGCCATCAGTGTGAAAACATATGGCATTGAAGACATTGAGAAAGATATTTCTCTTGGTTTTTGATGAGTCCTTTCCATTGTCTGTGTAAAGGACTCATCAAAAACCAAGAGAACACCTGACTTGGTCAGAAGTGCCCAGGTTCTATGCTCAATGTACAAAACAAATAGATGAGCAGGTTTTGTGGCATACCTCACCACAGACCCTCAGTTATTTAAAGAGGATTGTTTATGGCCAGATGTGGCTTTGAAAATAGAGATAGTATTATAGCAAATATTTTTTCATTAAGTGTTTTTCAAGGATTTTCATAATGTCAGAATAGATTTCTATATATTATGCACAACCAGAGAGAAGGCCATAGTTTGGACAACATGTTCACCTCTGGGTCAAGCATAAAAAATGAAAGAAATGAAAGTGTTAAGGTAGTAAAGCTTCAGTACGATGATGATGATGATAAAGAACAACCCTAAGGTATAGAAACCGCTGGTTTTGGTGGCAGTGGCACGTCATTTATGTATTTTATATAGAGTGGACCTAGCTACAAATGAGCACATGACTGAATATTTTTAATATAGCAGGAAATCCCTGCAACACGTGGAGTCCTACATAGAGCAAGATGGAGTGTGCAGTCTAGTTGAGACTCGATTAGAGAAAGCAAAAGTGTATTAGTGGTCCGTTGGGAAACACCAGATTTAAAATGTTTGCAGTTCACATTGTTACAATTTTAGGCACAGCGAAATAAAATTATTCTCCCAGAATCCCGCTTCTATTGGTCAGTTGCCAAAGCCAGAAGAGAATCTAGACCTCCAAGATACAAGGACAACAACATCAGAGGTCTTAGGCTTAGGGCAAGGGTTGGGAAGAGCATCTTGGACAACAACACCAGAGGTCTTATACTTAGGCACGGGTTAGGAACAGCATCTTGGAAAACAACATCAGAGGTCTTAGACTTAGGCATATGTTGGGAAGAGTATCTTAGACAACAACACCAGAGGTCTTATACTTAGGCAGGGGCTGGGAAGAGCATCTTGGACAACAACATCAGAGGTCTTAGACTTAGGCATGTGTTGGGAAGATGTAGTATTGTGTGATCCTGAGTGCTGCTTCCTGCTGCCTGGGTCTCAGGTTGCAGGGAGAGGCATTCTCTGTCAGTGTTCCATGGTTGCTGGGGTGCTGGTATTGTTTTGTATGGGATTCTGAGAATGTTTAAGTTCAACTGGACTTTCAGTTGAAGCTGTGGTGGCTGGTGGAGTTGCTGTTCTTCTCCACAACCGTGTAGCCTACAATAAAGCTTACCTACACATCTTGGTTCCAGTGTCTTCACTACAGATTGTTGGCGACGATCTGGCTACACAGACGAACCTTCTGTGTGCTGTTCGTTTCGGCCCGCCTCAGCACAAGTCGGATTACTCTCCTTCTGAATTACGATCGTGGCTGCTGTTTTCCTCGTGGTCGTGTGTTTCCTGCTTTCCCCTGATCTGGCGGCGGTAATTCACCTCTTGTGGATCTGCCTGCTTTGGGCAGCTGCCAGCGTAGATATGAGCACCTCGTTCCTTTCTGCAGTTCCTGGTGCATTGTGCCTTTGTGCCCTAGTGGGGTTTCCACCCGACATGGACATCACTCCTGCGACGCACCACAGACCGCAAGATATTGCCGAGGGTGTTGCCGTTTTACATTGGGGAGTTTCGGCAAAAGTTTCCACGCAACACAGTGTGAGGTGCACCAGCACGAGACATTGCTGTTACGCCGCAGCACGGATCGCGAGGTGTAGCCAAGGGGATCCACGCGACTCAGAGCTAGCCGCTGGCAGCACGAGCCACCACTCCAGTGACGCTGCTTGCATCACAAGTGGCGCAAGAGATTCTGCATGTGACTCTAAACGAACTGACAGCAACTGTTTTTTTCCATAGCTGTGTCAAGCAACTGGAAGCTGCGTGTGACCTTCGCATTTTGTACTCCTTTTCTTTCTGAGGTTAAAGGCATGATCCACGTCACAACGCAAGGACGTCTAGCCCTGTTTCCTGTCCGACCATATTTCTTTTTCTCGCCTTGCCACAGCACTTCAACACGTTTGTTATTTCTTCAGTAGCGGTACGCTCACCAGGTGTTCTGACATCGTTCTAATACTATGCTGATCTCCAGACTATGAGTATTGCGGATCACGGTGATTCGCACACCTTATTAACTATATATTTTCCTTGTGCCTTTTTACTGTTTCTACAGCTCTTATGGGCAACATGTTCTACGATTTTATTCCAAACATTTCAGGCACACATATTTGTTCTCTATTCAGCGGATCACGGTGATTCGCACACCCTTTATTCTTTCAACCTCAGTCTTCGGTTCCCTATTTATTATTCATTTATAATTCATCTTTCTTTCTCTTTCTCACTTGTTGTGTATACTTAATGATTGTTAAACTAGTTAGGCACTGTGTACAAGGTTCACTTATATATTTGCATTTTTTTTTTTCCATTGTCAGTAATTGTCTCAGAATCCATCCATCATTCACACTTGTTGCATCTTTGTTTCTAACTTGAACCCCATTGCATTTCATTTTGTTTTAGTTTGGGTCGTGCATTTGCACCATGTGCACTATGCAAGCAGTCACACCTCCACCATCATATTTGGACAATCCAGGTGATCCACCAGTAAGATGGTAAGTGTGGTTTAATGCGTTTGAGACCTATTTGGGTGCCATTGGGGGATCAAGATTTGGGGCAGAAGGAAAAAATGTTTGTTGCTTTATTCACTTGGGTTTGAAGGGAGATCAATCTTCAAACATCTGCCCGATATTCCACAAACTGAGGGTGAGAACATTGAGGAGTATCAAGAAACTCTTCTCAAGCTTAAAAATAGATTCAACAAGCAACCCAGTCTCGGCGACATAAGTTTTTCAAAAGAAAACAAAGTGATGGAGAGGATGTAGATGCGTACATCTCAGTTTTAAGGAGGTTACCTGCAGTTTGCCAATTCGAGGTGTTCACTGACCAGCTAATTAGAGATCAATTTGTTTTCCAATGCAAGACAAACAGATAAGACAAAAGTTATTGGCTATGGGAAATCCATTGTTAGAGGAAACTATCAAAGTAGCTAAAAGTATAGAAATCTCCATTGTTTCCTTAAAAGAATTAGAAGATAAACCTTCAGAGACTGTAGGTGTGGTTGGAGTAAGTAAACCCAGACAAAAGAATGTACGTAGTGGGTATGCCATGACTGCCAAACCTAAAGCTGATTTTTCCAATGTTATCAACAGCAACATGTGTTACCGATGTGGGAATGCCCCACATCCTAAAGGTGGGAGATGTCCTGCAGCCAGTGTCACGTGTAATTATTGCAAAAAGGTCGGACATTTTGCTAAAGTGGGTTTGAAAACGAGAAGTTAATAAAAAACTGTGGTTTGTGTAGTGGAATCCGAAGATGAGTCCAATACTGAAGTTGTTTCTGTCATCAGAGACAATCCTGTGGGTTGTGAAGGTGATTTGAGTACAACCGTGACTGGTGATCCTTTTAAGTGTGTTGACCCCATTGCTGAAATCAGTGTTGGGGGAAAGGTTCTCAAACCTTTGGTGGATTCAGGGGCTAGGATCACCATGATTACCCGACAACTATTTGAGAAGCATGGGGGAACAGAGAATTAGAACCTCCAGACCGATGTCCGGTCTCTTATGAGGGACGTCGGATTGAGTTGCTTGGTTTCATTGAGGATGAAATGGGGTTCAAAGGCAGGAAAATTAAGGGCAAAGTTTATGTTGCAGTCAAGTGTCTTAATATACATGGTTGGTTTCACCAAGGGCTGTTCGGAATGATTTTAAGGCCAGGCGCTAAAGAGCAAACTTTGGTTGTAGGTTGTCATGACGAGGGACAGAAGTGGAGGGACGATTTTCCTTCTGTCTTTGGTGACAAATTGGGCAGGATTTGCGGGTTCAAGCACAAAATCATTGTAGGGGAAAATGCTATTCCTGTCAAACATAAGCTCAGAGGTGTTCCATTTAGTGTTAGAGATGATCTTGACAAGGAGTTGAAGAGCCTGTGCGAAAGAGGGATCATTGAGCCCACTGAATCTTCGCTGTGGTTGTCACCTCTTGTTGTGGCTTGCAAGAGATGTGGGCAGCTTCGGGTTTGTGTAGATTTGAGGTCCCTTAACAAGGAGATTTGGATTGATTCTCATCCCTTGCCTAAGATCAACAATTTGTTTGCTTGTGTCAAGGGAGCCAAGTATTTTTCTAAATTAGATCTAGCCAGTGCCTACCACCAAATAGAGCTCCATCTGGAGTTACGTCATTTGACTGCGTTCGTTTCTCTTCTTGGCACATTTCAATACCGACAGATGCCTTTTGGTTTGGCATCTGCCGTCTCGGTTTTTCAGAGGGTGATGCAAGATTTATTAAAAGGGGTGGCAGGTGTTTTGGTTTTCCAGGACGATGTGTTGATTTTTGCCAAAGATACCCACTCTCATGGTGTCACTCAACACAGGTTCCGAAACTTTTTGAGGAAAAAGATGTAGTACTCAAAACTGAAAATGCAAATTTCTTTGCAGTGAGGTAGAATACCTGGGGCATTTGTTGTCCCATGAGGGTATTAGACCTAGGCAAGGTTTGGTCAAAGCCATTGTCAAAGCTTCTCCTCTCAATGACAAGAATGGTGTTAAGTCACTGCTTAGATTATGTGAGTATTACTTGCGTTTTATTCCTGACTTTGCCACAGTTGTGCGTCCTATCAGCAACCTGCTAAAAAAAGGAGTGAAGTTCCTTTGGTCTTATGAGTGTGCCTCAGTTTTTGATCTCATCAAGTCTATTTTGAGTATGAGCAAAGCTCTCAAACCATTTGATCCGGTTGCACCTTGTTGCATTACTGTTGATGCAAGCCAAGTCGGGCTTGGGGCTATATTGACGCAAAGGAGTTGTGACAAGGAGGACACAGTGGCATTTGCATCTAGGGTGTTGAGAGATACCGAGTTGTAGTACTCTGTCATAGAAAAGGAACTGCTGGCTTGTCTATGGGCCATCGAGAAATTTCGCCCATACATTTGGGGCAGGCGCTTCAGATTGCAAACCGATCACAAGCCGTTGGTTTCTATTTTAAGTGCTGGTGTCAGTAAATGTTGCACACCTAGGATCTTGAGAATGGTGTCCAGGTTGTTGCAATACCAGTTTGATGTGTCCCACATTGCCGGTGGGAGGAATGGGAGAGCTGACTTTTCATCTCGTTTTCCGCAGAGAAAGGATGAGAGTAAAGATGTGGATTTCAGTGAACTTTGTGATGAGGATTGTGACGATTGTTTTGTGGCTGCTATGGATATACCCAAGTCTGAAATAGGTTCTGAAGATGAGTGGAAAAAGGCGTTGAGTGATGATGCTTTACTTCAACAAGTTTGTGAATTTGTAAAAAAAGGGTGGCCTAGAGAAAAAGTTTTGTCTCCTCTTCTACAACCTTTTTGTAAGGTTAAGGATGAAATCATTATTGAGGATGGTATGTTGTTGCGCTGTGATAAGCTTGTTCCTCCTCATTTAGTTAGACAGGCCATCATTAAAGATGCTCATGTAGGGCATTTGGGTGCGACACTTACTAAACGTTGTATTCGAGAGTATGTGGTGGCCAAGGATGGATGGAGAAATTGATGAGGCAGTGTCTAATTGCTGTGTGTGCGGGGCTGGTGACAAAGGTTTAAGGGGCAGATGTACAACCGTTTTTGCGGTTGCAAACGGGAATTCGGCCCGTTTGCGACCGCAAAATTGGGTCTGGCCTATGCACAAACCATATTTTGCAAGTCGGTAACCAATTACCGACTCACAAAATATGGTTTGCGACTCGCTATTAGGAAGAGGCGTGCCAAGGGCGTCCCTTCCTAATAGTGAGTCTCAAAGTAATGTAATATTGTTTTGCGACCGCATTTGCGGCCGCAAAACACTTGCAGTTTACCACCTACTTCAAGTTGGTGGTAAACCACTCACAAACGGGAAGGGGTTCCCAGGGGACCCCTTCCCCTTTGTGAATGGGAGCGAAAATATTTTTTAAGAGCAGGCAGTGGTCCCAAGGACCACTGCCTGCCCTTAAAAAATGAAACTGAAAAGTTTCATTTTTCTATTTAAATGCAGCCCATTTTTCTTTAAGGAAAACGGGCTGCATTTAAAAAAAACTGTTTTATTAAAAAGCAGTCACAGACATGGTGGCCTGCTGACCCCAGCAGGCCACCATCCCTGTGAGTGCTAGCCATTCCCAATGGGGTCGTAAATTGTGGTTGCCTCATGAATATTGATGAGGCATGCAATTTGAGACCCCATTGGGAATCGCAAACAGTGTATGAGACACTGTTGTACATTCACTTTAGTGAGTCGCAAATTGCAAGTAGCAATTTGGCGCAATTTGCGACTCGCTAAAGTGAATGGTCGTACATCTGGCCCTAAGAGTGGTGCTGCCTCCTTTATTACCTATTGAGTGTCCTTGTGTGCCGTGGGTCAAATTGGGTGTTGATGTGATGGGACCTTTCTATTGTTTGTCTGGTGGTTGCAGGTACGTTTTAGTACTTATGGATTTTGCCTCCAGGTGACCTGAAATCAAGCTGGTAAGAGAAGCCAATGCTTCAAGTTTTGTGACATTTTTAAGCAATGTTTTCATGAGAGAAGGATTCCCTGAGACCCTTGTCTCCGACAATGGGACTCAATTTGTGAGTGGTGAGGTTGAAACATTTCTTGCTTCATGTGGGATAAAGCATTCCAAATGTTTTTTTATATCACCCACAGACGAATGGTCTGGTTGAGAGGATGAACTGGGTGGTGGGAGAGTGCATTAAGTGGGCAAAGTCTGGGAACCGTGACATTGTTAGATCGTTGAATAGTATGTTGTGGTTCTACAGGACTACGCCTGATTCCTCCACCAAAGTCTCACCATTTGAGCTACTTAGAGGACGTAAAGCCAACACCAATTTCAGACCTGGTTGGATGGGTAAATGGCTCAAATCAGAGTCAGATTTACAGAAGCTCATAGAAATGGTGAGACGAAATTTGTCCGAGACTCAAGTTAAACAAAAAAACATGGTTTGATCGCAAGAAGGGTGCTAAAAGTGTTATACTATGATAGGTGATATGTTCAGGATTAAATCTCCTATCCATGTGAAATAAGTAGCAAACAAGTTTGGTGAACCAACTAGAGTGGTGAGGATAGGCAATAATGCGGTTCAAGTCACGGGTGGACATTTGTGGAATCTGTCCAAAATTGTTAAAGTGAGAACCAGTGCTAAGAGTAGTGCGGATGAAGTTGTCATGAACGATAACACTGGATCCAGGAAGGATCATGGTGGACTCAGGAGAAGCTGAAGAGTGTCAGTTTGTCCCAAGAGGTTTCGGGGGTAAGTTTTGTTTTCCTTTTCAAATGTTTTTTTTTTTGTTACCAGGGAGGAGGGAAGGTGTGTAGTATTGTGTGATCCTGTTTAGAGTGCTGCTTCCTGCTGCCTGTGTCTCAGGTTGCAGGGAGAGGCATTCTCTGTCAGTGTTCCATGGTTGCTGGGGTGCTGGGATTGCTTTGTGTGGGATTCTGAGAATGTTTAAGTTCAATTGGAAATCCAATTGAAGCTGTGGTGGCAGGTGGAGTTGCTGTTCTTCTCCACAATCGTGTAGCCTACAATAAAGCTTACCTACACATCTTGGTTCCGGTGTCTTCACTACAGAAGAGCATCTTGGACAACAACACTAGAGGTCTTAGACTTAGGCACGGGCTGGGAAGAGCATCTTGCACAACATCAGAGGTCTTAGACTTAGGCACGGGATGGGAAGAGCATCTTGGACAACAACATCAGAGGTCTTAGACTTAGGCATGGGTTGGGAAGAGCATTTTGGACAACAACACCAGAGGTCTTAGACTTAGGCATGGGCTGGGAAGAGCATCTTGGACAACATCAGAGGCCTTAGACTTAAGTGCTGGTTGGGAAGAGCCACAGGTTTAGCATAATAGCAAGAATACTTCTCCAGGTGGTAAGCAGACTCTAGGAAAGGATGGAGGGGTAAGAAACGTAGCTAAAAATATGAATGGGCCGTACTACAGACATAGTTAGAATTAGTATGCGGATATCGGCTCGGCTACTGCAATGCGTGAAATGCTTAAAGTAGCTTCTGTTCTTTGCTGCAATCTAAATTCAGTGAGAGTGCAAGGCAGGAAAATGCAACAGGCTGGGTCAGTGAGCCCATGTGTGTCTGCCTCTGGTTAATGATATTAGTGAGGTTGGTAATAATAGTCAGCTGTATGTCACAGTATAAAACAAGTTACTTACCTGTAACTATAGTTCTCCAGTATAGGAAGCTTTCATAGATTCACATGCTTGAATCATTCCCCGTCGTCATGATGGGAGTCCCCGGTATTTTAAAAATAGTAGTAGTAATAGTAGTAGACTCAATATAAATAATAGTACCCTGATAGGTATAAACTAGAAAAGGCCTAGGCCTCTCAGTTTAACAGCCTATCATGGTCATCATTAAAAAAGAACCAAAGTTCTGCCTCAACCAATCAGCATCAATCACCCTGTAGAACCCTCCAGAGGGAAGGTCAGCACCTCAGATTTTCGAGCACCAGTGCTAAAACCACTATGTCGCCAGTAACTACTGAGGTGAGACTCCCCTGGGTACGAGGGTGAGTCGCATGTGAATCTATGAAAGCTTCCAATACTGGAGAACTATAGTTACAGGTAAGTAACTTGTTTCTTACTCCAGTATTGGAACTTTCATAGATTTACATGCTTGAATCAGAATAGCAAGCAGTTGGTAGCATATTTACCATAGTCCTTAGAACTGAACCGAATACATAATAGTAACACATGTAAGTGGTCATCAAATAAAGTATGAGATAATAATTAAAGAAAACATTAACACAGAAATTCATGCAAATTGTAGCATGGCAAGTGGTTAAGCATATGGAAATGTGGTACAAAATAAGAGGTAGGAGGGCAGACAGGTGTCACGATTCACTCCCTGTGCTCTCGTTCCCACCACCAGGTGGCCGAATTGTGGGGCTTTCCAGTATTCTAATATGCTTCCAGACACTCCCCTGTATGCATATCCTGACTTCCAGGCATTTGGACATCATTTAGGAATTGACATCCATTCCCAATCCATGCCGGGTTTTGTGGAAGCCAGTCTGCTCATGCTGGAAACTCCATTACCTATAATCCCCTGCTCACTGCTTTGTCTCCACCCCTGCAGGCCAAGGATGGGTGGAGGAATTAAGTTCACCTGTGGCTGGCTGCTGCTAGCCTGCTCACACCTGATGCATGTGATTACTGTGAGCTCTTTTAAGCCCCAGCTCCCTTCAGCCCAGTGTTGGTCATTGTAGCTGTATACCGGTGAGGCCGATCCTTATTTCCAGTGTTTCCTGAGCTTTTGATATTCCTTGATTCCTGAGCTATAGCTATTCCTTGTGCCTGAATTAGCACTGCCTGCAGTGCTACCTTGTTTCCTGAGCTATTGCTATTCCTTGTGCCTGAATTAGCACTTCCATGCAGTGCTACCTTGTTTCCCGATTTCCTGAGCTATAGCTATTCCTTGTGCCTGAATTAGCACTGCCTGCAGTGCTACCTTGTTTCCTGAGTTCCTGAACTATAGTTATTCTTTGTTCCTGTTCCTGGGCTTCAGCTATTTCTTGTTCCTGATTTGCACTGCTTGCAGTGCTCTCTTGACCCCTTGTTTCCTGAGCTGTAGCTATTTCCTGTTTCCTTGAGCCAGTACTGCCTGCAGTGCTACCTTGACTCCTGAGCCTTAGCATTCCTTGTTCCTGAACTGCAGCAGTTTCCCTTGTTCCTGAACTAGCACTGCCTGCAGTGCTACCTTGACTCCTGAGCCTTAGCATTCCTTGTTCCTGACCTGCAGCAGTTTCCCTTCTCCTGAACTAGCACTGCCTGCAGTGCTACCTTGACTCCTGAGCCTTAGCATTCCTTGTTCCTGACCTGCAGCAGTTTCCCTTCTCCTGAACTAGCACTACCTGCAGTGCTACTTTGACTCCTGAGCTCTTGCTCAATTCTTGTTCCTGCCCCAGCACTGCCTTCTATGCTACTTTGTTTTCTTGATTCCTGAACCTGCACTATTCTAGTATACCCTTGTAGCCTCCCCTTCTGTATATCCTTTTCCAGTCCCTGCCTTTCTTCCCATTTCCTTGGTTCCAGTTCTAGTTTGCTGTCTTTCTATTCTGCTGTCTTGCTTCTGTTACCTTGTATGTTTGTTACCTGCTTTCTGCCAAGTGTGCCCTGTGATTTCCTTCCTTTCCTGTTAAGCACTCCTCCTTGCTAGCTCCTTGTCTATTGTGCTTGTGTTTAGTTCTACCCCTTTGCTGTTACTGCCTTGCGTGCTCCTGTTTGATAGCCAGGATCCGTGGGCACAGCTGACTACCTAGGTGGTGTTTCTTGTTCACTGTGAGTATTGTCTTTGAGTTACAGTTATAACATCACCATAGGTATAAGCTTCACAGACCCTGCCTTTGCATACATATCCTATATGTGGGCATTTTCAGTCAGTATCTGTAACAGCAATCGTGGGTGAGGAACTTACTGGGCTTCAGTCTTACCGTGTGGAGCTCCTGAGTGCTATTACAAAGGCCTGAATCTCACTGACCCTTCTAGCAGATGTCAAGGCAAAGAGCAGAGCCAATTTCCAAGACAGGAACTTTATATCTGCTGTGTGAATTGGTTCGAACAGGGGTTTCATTAACTGCGAGAGGACAGGGTTCAATTGCCATGTTGGAGGTGGAGGTCTTACCGGAGGGAACATTCGAAACAGTCCTTTAAGAAATTCTCTTATAACTCAAGACGACCACAGAGGTGGAGAAGAAAGAGATCTCCTATATCTGGAATTGGCCGCTAAATGAACCTTTATCGAACTATGAGCCAAGCCTGATTTTGCTAGTTGTAAAAGATAAGGTAAGATCTGTTCCGGGGAGGAAGACAGTGGGTGTATGCTCTCCTGATGGACACCAGATGCAGAAACATTTCCATTTGAGGCGGTAAGTCTTGTTGGTACTCTCTGCTCGTGCCTTGGCCAGAACATCTCTACATTCACTAGAAATGTTCAGATGATGGAACTCGTATTCAGGAGCCATGCCGACAAATGCAAGTTCTTGAGATCCGGGTGAAGGATCTGACCCTGGCTCATTGTCAGAAGATTAGGTATTATTGGAAGTCGAAGGTGTGGAACCTGCGATAAAAGAAGCAGTTCTGTATACCAGTGCTGACGTGGCCACGCCGGAGCAATGAGTATCAACTTCCATGGTTCGGTTCTTATCTTCCTGAGAACCCTTGAGAGAAGAGGAATGGGAGGAAAGGCGTAGGCAAAGATGCCGGACCATGCAATCGAAAAGGCATTCCCCCATGACCACAGTTGGGGATGCCAACTTGCATAGTACCGGCATTTGCGGTTCTGGTGAGTTGCAAATAGGTCCAATTCCGGTCTGCCCCAGATCCGAAAGATGCCCTGTAGCGTTTGGTAGTGAATCTCCCATTCATGACATGATGTTGTCAGCCTGCTTAGAGTGTCTGCAATCGTGTTTTGACGTCCCGGAACGTGCTCTGCACGTAAGGGGATTCCGTGAGCTATGGCCCATTCCCATAAGATCTGAGCCTCCCTGGAGAGAAGGCGAGATTTTGTACCTCCTTGCTTGTTTATGTAATGCATCATCGTTGTATTGTCCGTCTGGACCAATACAGATGAGTTGCGAATTCTGGGAAGAAACGCCTGTAAGGCTAGATGCACCGCCTTCAGTTCTAGCATGTTTATGTGAGTTTGAATCTGGAGTTTGATTCCACTTGCCGCTTACTTGGAGTTCCTGGAGAAAAGCACCCCATCCCTCTAGGGATGCATCCATCATAACCACTAGCAGAGCAACTGCTTAATGCAAGGAAAGCCCCACTGACAGATGGTTCTTGTCTGTCCACCATCCTAGGGTTTTCACTAGGCGTGGAGTTACTCAGACAATGTCGAAGGATCCTCTTGATTGGACCCACTGCTTGTCCAGTTCTTTTTGAATTGGGCGCATCTTGAGGCGGCAGTTAGGAACTAGCAGTATGCAAGACGACATCATTCCAAATAGGGATTTGTAAAGTCGGACAGAAAGAGACTTTTTTCTTTTGATCCAGATTGAGAAGCCGTTGTTGACGTTCTTCTGCAGGGCTTGCCTTTAACCCCTTCGATGCTCATGACGGCCCCCGGCCGTCATGAGTCACGGTGGGCGTGTGCGCACGACGGCTGGGGGCCGTCCGAACCACGCCCAAGAATGGAATGTCCAGCACCGCGGCTGAATTCGCGCCGCAGCCAAGGTGTTAAGGAGACTGTGTCTAAATGAGCTCCTAGGAAGATTATTTTTTGAGATGGAATTTGATTGGATTTTTGTAGGTTGATCGTAAGACCCAATCTCTTGAATAGTGATGTGCATACCTTTGTTGACTGTATTGCTGCTGCTTTGGACGGAGCCTTGATCAGCCAGTTGTCCAGATATGGAAAGACTTGATGTTGCTGTTGTCTGAGGAACGCTGCGACCGGCGCCAGGCATTTGGTAAAGATCCTGGGAGCCGACTTTAGACCAAAGGGAAGTACAGTGTATTGGTAGTGGCGTCCGGCTACCACAAACCTCAGGAATTTCCTGTGTTTTGGATAAATAGGAATGTGGAAGTAGGCATCCTGGAGGTCTAATGTTGTCATAAAATCTTGCTGATGTAGGAGCTTCAGCACTTCTTGCAATGTTAACATTCTGAATGATTGTTTCCTCAAGTATAGATTTAGGTTTGGAAGGTCCAAAATCGGTCTCCATTGCTTTGATTTTCTTTCTGACCAAGAAGAAACGGGAATAGAAACCTGTCTCCCTGCTGGATAATGGGACCCTTTCTATTGCTCCTTTTTGGAGCATGTTCCTGACCTCCTGCCAAAGTGCTTTGAGATGCCTGTGGGGAGAGATTTGTGGAGGAGTTGCAGGTGGTTTCTGGATAAACTCCAGGGTGTGTCCGAATTGTACCAGACGAAGGACCCACTGGTCCGTAGTGATGGACTGCCATTGTTGGAGGTAATGAGAGATGATGCCTCCTAGGCGGGTAGGATGCATTGGATATAAATGCGAGCAAGGAAGAGATGGAGCCGGAGCCTGTGATGTATCATTGCCGACGGTTAGTATCCTTGCCAGCTCGTGGCGCTTTCCCTCTATTTGGTCTGATGTAGGATGATTGAGGTGGCTGCCTCTGTTGATACTGAGGCCGGTACGATTGAGATGTGGAAGAATACACTGGGTAGCGGTATTGCTGATACCCCCCTCTGTAAGATGGCTGTCCTCTTCCCCTAGAACCTCGAAAAGGAACTTTCTTGTATTGAAGCGTCCCCAATGATTTGGCAGTATCTGTGTCTGCCTTGGTGGTTTTGAGGGACTCTTCCACCTGAGTACCAAAAAGAGCTTCCCCATCGTATGGAAGATCCAGTATTTTATTTTGAACTTCTGGACGGAATGAGGAGGCATTAAGCCATCCCTGCCTATGCAAATCTGCCGCTCCAGCCAGTTGCCTAAAACCCGTTCACAGCGACATCCATAGCTGAATCAATTACCTTGTTGGAAGCTCTCTCTCCTTCATGCCACATCTTTTTTGCCTTTTCCCTCACATCTTCCGGCAGCTGGTCAATATACGAAGCAATGTCCGACCACATTTGGCGATCGTAGAGCCCTAAAATTGCCAGGGAATTCGCAGCTTTAACTGTTAGTGCAGACATCGCTGAAAACCTCTTACCAATGGAATCCAGACGCCTGCCTACTCTGTCTGGGGGGCAGATAAAGGTGCCGCAGGATTCTTAGAGAGTCGCTGGGCGACCTGAGTTACCACTGAGTCTGGTCTTGGGTGCCCCGTGAGGCATGCTGGAGCATCCTCAGTGGTCTTATATTTCTTGCAAAACACACAAGATGATGGACGGAATGTTGCACATTGGCAAACATTCACCCCCAGTCACAGATCTGGGTTTAATCCATTGTTATTTTGCTTCACCACGCCACCCCAGTTCAGACATAGCCATATGCAAATCAGTCTTGACCCTGTGCCTCATGGGAACAGTCCAGACCGAACTGCCAAGCCATGTCTTCCCTGGACCGGAATCAAGCATCCTAGGACCGGTTTCGGGCTTTCAGCCTCATCAGCCAGGATAGCTTGACTCCAGTGGCGTAGTGAGCACGGGACCCACGTCTGGGCATACCCTTCCACTTAGGGCGAAATGCAAAACACAAGATGATGGACGGAATGTTGCACATTGGCAAACATTCACCCCCAGTCACAGATCTGGGTTTAATCCATCGTTATTTTGCTTCACCGCGCCACCCCAGTTCAGACATACCCATATGCAAATCAGTCTTGAACCTGTGCCTCATGGGAACAGTCCAGACCGAACTGCCAAGCCATGTCTTCCCTGGACCGGAATCAAGCATCCTAGGACCGGTTTCGGGCTTTCAGCCCTCATCAGCCAGGATAGCTTGACTCCAGTGGAGTAGTGAGCACGGGACCCACGTCTGGGCATACCCTTCCCACTTAGGGCGAAATGCAAAACACACAAGATGATGGACGGAATGTTGCACATTGGCAAACATTCACCCCCAGTCACAGATCTGGGTTTAATCCATCGTTATTTTGCTTCACCACGCCACCCCAGTTCAGACATAGCCATATGCAAATCAGTCTTGACCCTGTGCCTCATGGGAACAGTCCAGACCGAACTGCCAATCCATGTCTTCCCTGGACCGGAATCAAGCATCCTAGGACCGGTTTCGGGCTTCCAGACGTGGGTCCCGTGCTCACTACGCCACTGGAGTCAAGCTATCCTGGCTGATGAAGGCTGATAGCCTGAAACCGGTCCTAGGATGCTTGATTCCGGTCCAGGGAATGCATGGCTTGACAGTTCGGTCTGGACTGTTCCCATGAGGCACAGGGTCAAGACTGATTTGCATATGGCTATGTCTGAACTGGGGTGGCGTGGTGAAGCTAAAATAACGATGGATTAAACCCAGATCTGTGACTGGGGGTGAATGTTTGCCAATGTGCAGCATTCCGTCCATCATCTTGTGTGTTTTGCATTTCGCCTAAGTGGGAAGGGTATGCCCAGACGTGGTCCCGTGCTCACTACGCCACTGGAGTCAAGCTATCCTGGCTGATGAAGGCTGATAGCCTGAAACCGGTCCTTGGATGCTTGATTCCGGTCCAGGAAGACATGGCTTGGCAGTTCGGTCTGGACTGTTCCCATGAGGCACAGGGTCAGACTGATTTGCATATGGCTATGTCTGAACTGGGGTGGCGTGGTGAAGCAAAATAACGATGGATTAAACCCAGATCTGTGACTGGGGGTGAATGTTTGCCAATGTGCAGCATTCCGTCCATCTTCTTGTGTGTTTTGCATTTCGCCCTAAGTGGGAAGGGTATGCCCAGACGTGGGTCCCGTGCTCACTACGCCACTGGAGTCAAGCTATCCTGGCTGATGAAGGCTGATAGCCTGAAACCGGTCCTAGGATGCTTGATTCCGGTCCAGGAAGACATGGCTTGGCAGTTCGGTCTGGACTGTTCCCATGAGGCACAGGGTCAAGACTGATTTGCATATGGCTATGTCTGAACTGGGGTGGCGTGGTGAAGCAAAATAACGATGGATTAAACCCAGATCTGTGACTGGGGTGAATGTTTGCCAATGTGCAGCATTCCGTCCATCATCTTGTGTGTCTTATATTTCTTATCAAGACGCGGCAGTACAGCTGGCACCGATGCTGGGTTCTTCATTATTTTAATGCCTTCATCCCAAATATAGTCTATTATGGGAATAACTCTGACTGACTTTCGAAAAGGCTCTTTAAAATCGTATAAAAAGCAGTCGGCTTGTTTTGATGGCATAGGTATGGCAAATCTTTTAGCTGCACGCTCCAATAAGTTGTGAAATCCCCCAATGTCCTCAGGTGGGGAATCTACCGAAGGGGGCGTTGGTGATGCAGGTGATGACATTCTGTAATCATCCCATTCCGAAGCCGTGTAATGCAATTCCCCCTCTTCATCTGAAGAAGCTGGTTCCTGGAGATGAACAGCCTGTGGGGTACCTGGAGCCGATAATACAGCAGGAGTATTTGGTTGTACAGGTGATGTCAACTGAGACGGTGGAGGCCTGACAGCGGAAAAAGTTGTCTGTAATCTTGCAGCATGAACTTCAAATCCGATAACAATGCAGAGGGCATTGTAACTATTTCTTCATGGGGCTGTTGATGTCCTTGTGAAGCCTGCATAAAATAAGCCTGATCATAGTATTGTTGATCATCCTCCTCATCATCATATGGCTGACACTTAACATGTAGCTCTGATGGGCTTTATGCGTCTCCAAACATACCTCCATCTTGTTCAGAATCTTCATCAACTCCTTCCAGTAGATGAGTTGGTAAAACGGGTGTAATTCTACTGGGCGAAGTGTGCTCTGGCGTAATCTCCACTTCCTGTGTCATCTCCTGTGATTTTTTCCTCATAGACACAGTTATCGTCGACAACAGCGTCGACGACGATGTCTTCAGCAGAGATTTTGTTATGGTCACCATCGACGACGATGACTTCGTTGACGGAGGTGACTTCAACGACAACTGCGGATTCGTCGACATCGGTGACTGCTCCTTCGCCGATGGTTTCTTCGACGACGATACCGTAGACGGTGGCATGCTCGTCGACGATGACTGCCTCGTCGACCTCTGAATTTTCGTCGACACTTCCGTCGACGACGGCGACTTCGTCGACGGAACTTCACTCGACGACGACTTTGACTTTGTCGTCGACGACAAGTGCTTTGTGGACGATACTGTGTCTTTAGGTGTAAGCGGAATGGTAGACGAGATTGGACCCTGCGTCGATGATGTCAAGGATGTCGTCGACGATGAAAGAGCCATAGAACAAGTCGTCGACGTGCCTACAGAGCAGCCTTTCGTCGACGAGACGGTTGAAACACCTTCTTTCACCAGAGAACCCACTGAAGAGGGTTTTTTTAATGTCAGTTGAAGTTGAGCTGGAGGTGTAACTGGCTCAGAAACAGTCTTAGGAAGCTGCTCTTTTTTGTGAGAGCCCTTACTGCGCTCAGAGGAAGATTCATGAGAGGACTTCTTGGCGCATTTTTTGGCAGGTTCCTTATTGGATTGTGAAGGATCCCTGGTCCTTTTTGAAGAGATTTTTTAAACTTTAGAGAAAGTTGACTGCTCACTTTCCGAGTCTGAAACAGGGTCATACCTAGTTTTAAATTTTTTAAGCCAAATTAAGAGACGTCCTTCTCGATCCCTCAGGGTTTTATTTGAGAATGCACAACAAATTTTGCAGTCAGTAGCCTTATGAGAAGGGTACAAACAATAAATGCAGTCTTTGTGGGGGTCCTCTACATAAAGCCTTTTCTTCAAACAAGTGGCACATTCTCTAAAGAGAGCCTTCTTGGATTTATCAGCCATAGTTCAGTCAGATTTTAAGTAACTACCAACAAATAAGTAAATCCACTCTATTAAAGTCAATAAAATGAAGTCAAAGTACTTTCCTGACAGGAAATCCTGGAAATGTCCGTATGAAGAGAAAAAACTGAGCAGAGCTCAGTGGAGACTCCCTTAGCACAACCTGCGGTAGAAAATCTGAGGTGCTGACCTTCCCTCTGGAGGGTTCTACAGGGTGATTGATGCGGATTGGTTGAGGCAGAACTTTGGTTCTTTTTTTAATAATGACCATGATACGCTGTTAAACTGAGATGCCTAGGCCTTTTCTAGTTTATACCTATCAGGGTACTATTATTTATATTGAGTCTACTACCATTACTACTACTATTTTTAAAATACCGGGGACTCCCATCATGACGACGGGGAATGAGTCAAGCATGTGAATCTATGAAAGTTCCAATACTGGAGTAACAATAGTAATATCAAACTGCTCATATATCGTCTACCACCATATCGTCAAGTTAAGCATATATTAGGAAGTGCAGTTTGCTATTCTAACAGCACATGTACTTACCTTAAAGATTTACGTCCTCATTACAAGTGGTCTGTACATCTGAAAGGGGCCATTAAAAGTAGTTACCTTCCCCATCAAAAATACAAAGCTTTTCTTTTTTTACTTTCACCTAGAGTTTTCGGTTGTTGAAAGCAGCTGAAAACTCCAGATGAATTTCTGGCCCAAATTGAGCAATTACCGGGTATATGAGACCCCTAAATACTGTTTCCCCAGGTGCATGACCTCATAAAATTCCCTAAGTTAGGTGGGGGTCACTCCAGCAAAATCGGGAAGTGCAAACCGGATCTTGATACTAATACCTAATTGCCAGATGTACTAAGATATGGTTGCAAATTGGGACTCTTCATGTTGTGAAACAATATTTTTTGCAGATCATCCTCTTTACTAATAGGTCAGGTTAAAAAAAAAAAAGGTTTGTAGTGAGTTGCAGACTGGCCTGCATAATAGATATTATTTAGGCGCGACACAATTTGCAACTGACTACTATTGGCTACAATCAAAGTGATGGTGGCCGGCAAGGGTCAGCGGACCACCGTCACTGTGATTGCTTTTCAAAAAAAGTTTTTTTTAAAGCATCCCTATTTTTGCAAAGGAACCAGGGCTGCTTTTTATTAAAAAAAAAAAAAGGTTTAATTTCTGAAAAGTTTCATTGAAATTTATTGGTTGTCCCCAGACCACAGTCTGTTCCCCCTGAAGCAGCCATCCCAATTCGCAAAGGGGAAGAGGTCCAAAGGGGACCCATATCCTTTTGGAAATGAGTTACCAACCCAACTTTAGAGTCGATAACTTTTGAATTTCCTTTAATTAACTTTTCGGAATTCTGGTCACAAATCATTGATACATAGGAATTTAAATCGCATTAGGAAGGGATGAAGCACAACACATCTCTTCGAAATTGCAATTTGGTATTCATTCAGAAACTCATTTTAGGAGTTGGCAAAACTTTATTGAATGTTAAAACGGTTTTAGTACATTGAAAATAACTTTTCAGTAGTCACAAACACTATGATCTTACAAATCAGAGATTTTGTGATCTCTAAAAATTTTGTATACCTTGCCGAAATGTCTTAGAGTGCCTTCAGTGTCCATCATATAAAGGGCTATATTTTCCCCACCCTCAGAGGTTTTGGTACCTGTGGTAATTTCAACGTGCATTTTGACTAGAATCTCAAATTCCTGCCCACCACTCTCTATTCTTGCACTCTCATTCTAGTCCCGGTCATTGACTATGACAAAACATAATAACATGTTTTATAAAATGCATGTTTACATCTTGGGGTAGATTGGCACTGAATAATTGAAAATTATTGTTGCCAAACAGAATGGTACTCATTTTAACAACCTCAGAAGGACTGGCCGGGACTCAAACCTGTGGCTCTGAGGTCAAACACAGATTTGTCAAGTGGACGCATTAGTCCAATGAGCTTTAATGTAATCTTTAGATATTATGAGCCTGGTTTTGAGCTGGGGCAGTCCACAGTCTTTCAGACTGCCACCCTGGCCTGACTGCTACACAACATATTATAAGGCCCTGTGGAGATCTCTGTGACTTTAGAGGAGTCACTGTCGTGGAAGCTCCTCTGAAGGCACTAAAGGTTTGCTGTGTGGCTGCTCACCAAACGTTTCTGTTGTTCAAAAACAAACCCTCAAAGTGGGATTTTTTTTTTAAAAAGAGAAAACTAATTTCCCTTGGACGTTTCTCTCAGGTTGTGGGAGTTATTTTTCATTTTTTTCTGTTCACGATCCCCAGGGGTTTACCTGGCAGTACCAAACTGAAAAAAAAGTATATTTTTATTTATTTATTTAGAGTTTTGTATAGCGCGAACATGACCCAGTTGGGTATCAGAGCGCTTTACATACAGTTGAGGCATACAAAGTAAAACAGCTAGTGGAGAGAGATCGGGGAAACAGTGGGATAAAATACAAAAGGAGCAGAATAAAATTAACGCGGACATAGGATGCAGGTTAGGAGAGAGCGAGAAATAGGGCAATATACAACAAAAGCAACCAGATAATAAGTCCAGCGACAAAGGGTCGCAACAAGTGATATGTGTACAGTAAGCTAGAGGCAGGAGGAGCAAAGCATCTAGTTCAAGGCATTGTTCATTAGTAGAGCTTTAACTTCCCTTTTGAAGGCACGTGTAGAGGGAATCAGTCTTGTTTCCACTGGGAGAGCGTATATAAGACCATCCTCTCTAAACAGGTAGATGGCCTAATGCATTTACATTGACGTCAGGCGTTACAAACTCTGTTGGGTCATCAGTATAGGGATTTCTGACAGCAGAGCCAGTGGGGGGCACCTCTGTTCAAAACATGGTGGTCTACCCAATTCTAAATTGTGTGGGTGGACCGTAGTTTGGCGAACAGGGTACTCAGTGGAGCACACTTTACACAATACTCTAAATCAGGCCCAATGTATACAAAATCAAAGCACAGAGGATAATTACATAAAACAGCTAAAATAGAGAAAGGATCTGGAAGAATAAACAACTATAAGAGGGCATCCAATGAGGTATTCATCATGTGTCATCACTATCCCACCTGCTGCTCTGGCTTCTCTGGCTACATCAGCTTCTTTAAATCGGGCATCAAATCGGGTACTTGGTTTCTTGCCCACATTTCCTCGCACTTTATAGTACTTTTCCGAGAGTGCCAGGAGCCTGTATGTCGAAACGTTGTGGCTGCTGCCAATGGCATGAACGACCACAGTGTCGCACTCAACAGAGGAGCGGAACCTGCACAAGAAGAGAGCAAAAGAGGACATCATCTTCACACAGATTCAGACACTGGCCATCATTCGCCTGAAGGGGTTATATCTAAATATGCACGGAAATTCAAGCTATAACTTGGTTTTTTATATAATGTGAACAAGGACAGATGCAGACATTTGGATTAGTCTAACCTTGCAGTGGTCCTTGGTACGAATTGATCTAGGAGCCATCGGCAGCAGTATTACCTCACTAAAAGTGGTATTAGAAACTTAATTAGACAAAGGAGTCATTTAGTCAAGTCTGCTACTGTTCAGTCAAAAAAAAGCATCCTGCATTGTAATAAATTTACTAGCTATGGCACAAGTATTACAATTAGATTTGGTCTCATCATCCAGACATGGCTGTAACTGGGTTAGATATTGACTGCTTGGAGATTATACACCCCTCCAAAAGACTGACTCACTCCTTGTAAAGTGTAAGTCACCTAACATTGGAATAAAGAGGTCCCACTGAATGAACATATGAAGTTCAACTCAGGACAAGTTATCCAGTTTGTGCACTGAAAACATTTCCGGCAGAATGCTAATGGGCTACAAAACCAACACATTTCCACATAATGAATTCCTTTTGGTCATTTGGAGAGTACTAATCCCCAAGTCTCTAGTTGATCGGTGAGTTACAAATCTTACTGATGATGAAAATATAGAAGCCGTTAACTAAATGCTCTCTCATGGATTTGTCTCACTTGCATTACATCAGAGATGATCCTTCTGATATCACACCTGCTCCGAATTGGAAATTAAATATGATATCTGCCTAGTAGCCATGTGTTCTAGGAGCCTTCTCAGAGGTTTACAGAAAAACTTAAAGAGGCAGAAACTGAAACTTTCTTTTGTCTCTTTGGTCTCTAAAAGGGTTGTATGACATTACAAAGCAAGCACTTACAACGCATTCCTTTACCATGTTTTTTACAATGCATGCCTTTACCATGCAGGTAAGTAAAAATAAGGTAAGCAATATATATATTGCGTTGTAAAGGCTGTTTCCCCTCTGAAAGCTGAGAACTCACAAGATTAAAATCTTACATAGATTTGAGACCCAATAAGAAACGAACGTAGCAATACTTTTGTGCCATCTTTCTTTAAAATTAGTTGTTCAAACATTCATTTAATTGACATAATCAATTGTATTGCCAGCACATTTCTGACATCTGCTGCTTCTTCAGGGCATAAATCTTGAATTGGCCAAACGTTCCTGGATAGTGTTTGTATTGGCAACACTATGATATGTGTTTCTAAAAAACATTGTTTGCCCTCAGGAAGCGGGAGGAGATATTGTGAAACTTGTTGGCAAAACAGTTCTTTCTGAGTAAAGACGTTCTAACAACTCATTGTGAACAAAGGCTGTTCCATCATTAAGGTGTCACAAAGTTCATTTCATTTTGATTTCACTGACACTTTGGGAGTGTTTGATGTCTACAGTGCACCTTTCAAGGTGTTCATCAAAAACAACACTGCTGAAGGTATGTTACTTTTAATTCTTATTGATACTATTGTCTCTTAATAGTCTTTATATTTGAAAATTCCCCGTCAATAATTCAAATTTTTGAAGGAATGACCTTCAATACATAAGATGACATGAAACCCAAAGATATATTATGCCACAGATATTCCAAGCATGACCCCTGCCCTTTCATATCTGAATGCAACTATTAATGCTTCACAAATGTGTGCCACGACGACCAAGTCGCCACTTGATGAGGCGCGTAATGATTCCATCTGCAGGAGTCTTGTTAGCTGCTGCTTTACAGCCTAGACACAAGCCACAATCTAAAGAGAAAGCATCTTTGAGCTGCTCCCTAAACTATCAAGGCTGCATCTTCCCACTCCGATCTGACAAACTGAAAGAGCAACATCCTAACACTTAAACAAATTCTCAATTCATCCTATGTCCACTGGACCAGACCCTGAGATATCATCTTGTTCGGCTATGTCGGGAGCTTGGACCAGTCCTCAGTACCCAGTGAGTTATCTCATCCTTGCATCATCCTCAGCCTAACACTAGCAGAATGTAAGAAGGAAAGAGGATACAAAGTCTAAGGAACTGTGCAGCTTGAAGGATTTTGTCCAATAAGAAGAGGGATATCCCCTCGGGTACCATTTTCTTTCTCACCTGAACCAAATCTGAAGGAGGATCAACATCTTCAAAGGAAACATGTTGATTATGGTTCACAATACCTGTATTCTGTTTGTCAATGAAAAACAAGGGTCAGCGTAGTATACCTGAGAATCTGAGTATGCTAGCAATACTAGACAACAAGGGTTCTTTCAGATTCACTAAATATTACATTTTTAGGTGCTATAGGGAGACAAGTCATGCCAAACCAGGAAGTACAACAAAAGAAGATTCTTTCAACACATAAAACATATATTAAATATTGTTCATTGAGCATACGTCAATTCAAGCAGTCAGTTACCCATAGTAAGTGCTCCATGTGACGGCGAATGACCAGAGAAGGAAAGGGTATATGTGCAGGGCAAAGCAATGAAAAAGACAAACACAGTTGCGGTTGTATACAATGAATGCTTGGTCAGCACAGACTACCATTCAAGGTCCGGCTCCAAACATGTACACTTACAGCCTGATTCAGAGTTTGGCGGAGCGATTACTATGTCGTAACGGAACGGATATCCCGTCTGTCGTAATACAAGTGCCGTAGGATGTAACGCTCTTGTAATAAGGTCCATAGGATATCTGTCACGATGTGACAGAGTATCATGCTCACCAAACTCTAAATTTATTTATTTATTTATTTAATTTATAAGGCGCAACAGCTACCCAAAAAGGGTTTCCCGGCGCCGAGCAAAGACACAGACCAGATATTGAGACTTAGTAGCAAAATCATTTGTTAAAGAGCCAGGTCTTTAATGCCTTGCGAAATTGAACATAGACTGTTTCGTTCCGAATAGCAATGGGAAGGGTGTTCCAGAGTGAAGGACCAAGGAAGGAGAAAGAGCGCCCACCCATTCGAGAAAGCCTGAATCTGGGAACAGCGAATCTTCCCTGAGAAGATGAACGCAGGCGGCGGGAAGCAACATACAGTTTGGCTAGGGAAAACAAATAGTGTGGTGCAGTTCCAGTTTTGATCTTGAACATGTATGACAGAGCTTTAAATCGAATTCGATTTTCCACCCTAAGCCAGTGCAAGTCTCGCAAATGGTTGGAGACAGAGGCAGACCTAGGTAAATGGAGGAGAAGTCGGGCTGCAGAGTTTTGGACCATCAGGCCATAAATGGCCAACCAAAACAGTAAATACGTCGATAATTTGACCCCAATTATGAATTTGATAGAGGGTCTTCGTCAGGCGAGACGAATGGTGGCATCCTACAAAATAATGGAAAACACCATTACCCTCCGTACTAAAATAACGAGGGGGTTAAGGACCATCCAAGAAAAAGGCTTACCTGTGTATCTGATAACAAGTGATTTGGCAAGGCAATATAGTTACTGGTAGAAAAAAACATTCATATGATGAATCTGAAAGACATAGGATATGTGCTGAGACATGAATTACAGTGAGAGGCATCTGTTCTTTCCTTATAAAAGTCTCAGACGATTAAGACATGCCCGACTTCTTACCTATTTATGGGTAATAACTGAATAGTATCAGAATTTAGTAGTCATGCAGGTGCCTGAATAAAAAAATAGATACATATTTGAATGCATAGTATAAGACTTGCTCAATATGAAGCCGTGGAGGCATATGATCTTTGAATCACTTGTGATATGCCATCGCATGGATCAGCTACTGTGGATTACTGTCTGCTTGAATAGATGTATGCACAATGACCAAAATTTAATATATGTTTTACGCGTTGGCAAAATCCACTTTTGTTGTACTTCTTAGGTTGGCTCAACTTGGCTTCCTGTAATAACTAAAAAATGTCATATTTAGTGAATCTGGAGGATCCATTGTTGTCTATTATTGTATTCAGTTTGTCAGCACAAGTTTCAGTTTCAAGCAGAACTCCTGATTGTGCTGGATGGTTGTTGTTCTTTTTATGTGTCCTTAAAGTCCCTTCCACTGAGACAACAGTTAGGACCCAATGGTTTAGGAGGGAAATAACCATATTCCCTGTATCCTTAATCTGCTTCTACAAAAGGGAGCACCTTTGTAAAACCTATAGATGCTGACGTCACCCACTAAGAAAGCACCCTGAATTAACAATGCTTATTTTCCATCAACAGACACGTCTGTTCAGGCAGAATGGGAATGTTGATCAAAGCAGCTTAAACCATCATATCTGTATTCTGTAACACGTTTGGTACCAGAGGCATGATGCTAAACTTTTACCTTGTTTCATATACTTAGTGACTGCTTTTAGACAGAAACTAAGACTCAAAATTTCAACTGCCGGTCCTGGGGATGGGACAGTATCTTGAGTAAATGCCCAAATTCCAGTCTACCTGATGTACGCCTTCATTGGCTGGTTTTCAGCACTGATGAAATTTGTGTTAACAATTTTTTCATGTCTGATGCAAATGTCTTGAAAGGTAAGATGTGCCTCTCCTTTGTGACTGTAGGACATTCTGGTTTAAGGTCAGCCTTTGCCACTCCAAGACCTCTAACCACAAAAACCACTTTGATATGACCTAAGGGGTTTTCAAAGCCATGTAAGAAGAGGAGTGGAAGAGGATCTCTTTCGGAAAAAGAAAGACGTCCTATAACTTAAGACCAAAGTTCATGGACTCTTACCTTAAAATTATTGTTTCTTAGGTTTTTTCATGACTTTGTAAGTATAAGTTGCTCCTGTGTCCATGAAAAGGAAGCTGAAGCCAACAGAACAAGCAGGAAGACGGATGCAAAGTAGGCTCTCACCGTGTTTGTAGTTTCTGAAGCCCAATGCGGTGTTTCTCCTGCTCCCAAGCTAGCTCCTTCAGCACCGTTCGGATTCTCTCTGATGTGAGCCTCTCCATTTCCTCGCGAATTCTCTGGTCCATCTCAAATTCCTGCAGATAAAGAGGGATATATGAGGCATGATTTACACTTTATAAGTTACTACAACCTCACTACACTCAATATCATTTGTTTACTGGGTAAATCAAAGAGATTAGTTTTCAACACCGCACGGAAGAGCAGCTAGGCATCGATTACAACTACAAAGAAGACTGGCTTCATTGGATGTGAAATGTTATGATACTTTTGGGGTCAGCTGAGCTTCTTGATGCTTCAACTGCCTATAGGAACTTGAAGTCTGATAAATCAATCTGTTCCAGCAGCCCTTGTGGCTCCTACAGACGTCTGCAGTTAAATGACCATATTGTGTGTTATTTACAAGTGGCACAGGTGTTAGGTTTAGTTCAGCAACAATCACAAGATGAAGTGTGAAACCCCCACCAGCTGTCCCAAATGGGACATCTTTTATCTCATTATTTCCTGACTATAAATAATTTTAATTAGAAAATTCTGCCCTCATTTCAGCAGAATATTCTAATAGTTGTCTAAATTAGAGGGGAGGGGGGATCTCCCCAAAGAATTTCTCCTAGCAGTAGGACCTTTAAATTTAAATGTGGTGTAATTACAATGAAACTGATCATGATAAATGTCAGGACAAAATTAAGCGGATCTTCGTTTATGTCCTAGTTCCAAGGGGTAGAAGGTGGGCTCGCTTTCTATATAATGTGCTGCTCTGTTGCCTGAATAGCAAGTTGCCTGGTGATCTCTCAGCTTCACTCAACATACTACTGCCCATTTGTTTACTTCTACACTGTCTTCAATTCAGAGGCAAGGGCACAGCTATGGAGGGGATGGGGTTACTCAATTGCTTGTTCTCATCCTTAGAAAGCTCTACAGAAACACAGATCAAGGACTGGCTAAGTCCTGCCGCTAAAGTATTTAGATAAGGGAGCAGTAAATGGGGTGTAAGACAGAGGTGTGTGCTTACCTCAATAACGTGTATTATCTGCTTTAGTAAACATGGTGTCAACATGAGTATCCCCTCCTTGATGTCAATGACCTTATGATCTTGAATCACCTTACAAAGGATTGCAGCGGAGCCTGGAAGCCATTAAATCATATGCTCAGGACAATGACTTAAAAATAATTTAGCAAAATGTTTGTGGGGCATATTGGATCTGGTAAAACCTGACAGCTGGCCTCTGTTAAGTTGGAGGTAGTTCCTTGGTGTAGGTATTTGCTGTAGGTATTTGGAAGTCGTGATGGATGATCACATAATTTGGTAAATGTTAACTGAAGTACTAAGAGTTAGGGCATTGCACACTATGAACAACCACCTGTGGTTAAAACATCAAATATGGTCAGTAAGGCTTTAAGAAAGCATGTAATGCCAAGGTAATTATAACTGTATGGCACGGGCCTCCATCTGTACGGTCACTGAGATGTGACCTCTTTGTGGAGAAAAACTGCTGGGCTGAAAATTCAGGGTCATGGAGGTTATTAGGTTTGAGTTGGTGGGGAATACATTCACATTACTACAGAAGAATGAAAAGACCTATGTCAGGGGGGACCCAGAGTAGTCCAGAAATAAACTGATGGTTGGATGGAAACTTCAATCTTAACAGAGCAAATGTATGACTCTCTGTTGGTTAAACTAGAGCTCAAGTGACTGTTCCAAGTCTGCCTTTATTATACATGGGCAGCAGCTGCTGTAGTATTCTCTGTCCCTCGGCCCTTTTCTTGCTCCATGGCTGGAGATGCCCATGTGTACAGAAGAGAGAAGGAATGAATGCATATTTCACTTGGAATTTTTCCTCCATTTCTAAGCTAACTCTGTGCTTCGTATGGTGTTGTCGGTACTAAGAGAATCTGCAGAGTTTGCTCTGTAGATAAAGTACTCATTGAGTACTTTGGCGTGCATTGATAGAAGGTAAAGTGAGGAGAAACAGGTAATGGCGCTTCTAATAAGAGCGGCCAACGGCTAAGAAGCTCGGGCACTTGGTCAATAAAGTGAGCTGACTATGGTGTAAATCTTAAAGAAGTGGTTACGTAGGCAACTATGGTAGGGAAAATGTTTTATTTTTGTGTTTTTGATCTATAGATTCTGAGTGAATTGTGACTAAGTGCCTGATTTAGAGTTTGGCGGATGGATATTCGTCCACCTTATGGACATCCCGTCCACCTTATTATGAGCGCCATAGGGTATAATGCACTTGTAATACGGTGGACAGGATATCCATCAGGTTTCTGAGGGAGTAACCCTTCCACAGAACTCTAAATCAGGTACCAACTTGTTTTCAGTGGAATTGTACATGATGTAGTGGCAACGTGGAGATCTTCTGAGTTTTAAAATAATTTTAAAAGTCGATTCCATGTTAATGCTTATGTTTTCATAGATACAGTGAGTCCTAGGTACAAACGAGGGTAACAGGTGGTAACCATGCATGTGAAGGCTCTAAGAACGAAGCGGGCGATAATGGCGGATGCGCTCCGTTAGAGCACCGCAACTAATCCCCCGAAATCCGAACATTTATCCTGCTACAGCATACCTGGGGCCGCAAAAAACATCTCCGTGATGGTCTGGAGCATGAATGGCAGAGATGTGCCCCACACGCACCCAATGGAGCAAAAGAAAGCACACGTGGACGACTTAAGGTGAGCGGGCCTGGGCCGAGCAGCGAAGAGTGTGCCAGTCTACAGCTACGCAGGGTCAGGGCCCGCTGGAGCACGTAGGCTGAAGAGGGTCGAGCACTCGGCAGTAACGGCGCCGGGAGCCCCCCGGGGGCATCGGGCGAGAGACGAAACTACTCGCTGGCCGCTCGCGGGAGGAGAGCGTAACCCCGCCACGGCTGTGGGAGACCCAAAGGAGCAGCCGCAGGATGGAGGCCTACATGCCAGATGGTGAGCAGGTCGAGTGGGCAGCGATCTGAGGAGGTCATATTACTTGGAGCGGGCAGCCTGGAGGGCATACCACAGGGACACACACAGGCAAGTGCCCATAGCACTGCGCTCGCAGCTAGAAGGCGTGACCCAGCAGAGAGCACAGAGGCAGCAGAGCGGATCCGGGCCAGGGCCTGTTGATATAGGGATAGGCAGCAATCGGCATTACATAAAGACGCTGAGTGGTGACCTGGTATCGCAGTGTGGGCGGACAAGGCTACGGTCCTGGGCAGAGGTGCGGGCCTCGGCCCAGACATCGGTGGAGACTGCGGACTGCCTGGGGAGGGTGCAGGCCTTTGACCACGCCGGCCGGGCCCCCACCCCTCCACTCCCTTAATAAGTAAAGTTAGATGCGCCACAATTCTTTGCATGTGCAGGCAGAGGAGTATTGACAACCCCAACAGATAGTGGGACAAAACCAGCCCGACAAGCATTAGCTGCCACTCCATCGGCGTGCACCACCCCACCTTGCGGGTGATCACGGACGCCGCCATCCACGTGTGCACAGCAACATACTACAGCACCAAGGTGGCACAGTGGGTCAACACACTAAGCTCAAGCTCCATGGTACAGCACAAGGGGCCACAATCGCTGTGCTAACTGAAAAATTTGGGATCACTTCTCGAGCACAACACCAGATGCATAAATAACAGAGGCGAATGGTCAGTGGACCTGTGGACCTGATTGATAGAACACCAGTGGGTGCGAGACGTACACAGCAATCGGATTCGCAGACTGATTGCCTGGCAAACTAGCAACTCATGTCGGACATGGGGCGGCTCAGATCTGACGCAGGAGGCACAACCGGACAATTGGCCTCGACCCAGACCCAACCGGATAAACTCCCAGGCGAAACTTCAGCAGATCTCATGGCTGGTAAACTGGATGCAGTACTAGCAGCAGTGGAGAAGCTCAGCAACACAATGGAGCAAACCCGTGCTTTGCTATAAAGTAAAATAGATACAGTACCTATTGACCCTACCCTCCTACACAAAGATCAATGAAAGTTGGCGGAAAGAACGCGAACCCAGGAGGAAATGGTGGCGGAACTCTCCCCACAGGCCCAGGACACAGGAAAACGCCTCAACGACCTCACAACACGAGTGAAACTACTTGAAAGTCATGCGGAAGATTACGACGGGCGCTCAAGGCGTAACAATGTGCGTGTGGTGGGGCTCCCGGAGGGTGCAGAGGGACGGGACATGACAGCCTTTGTAGAGGATTGGATCCAGAATTTGCTACCAGAAGGGGTGTTGTCGCAACATTTCGTCATTGAACGTGAGCATAGAGTACCGGCCAGACACCCCCCCCCCAGGTGCGGGTCCAAGGCCGTTCCTGTTCAGGGTATTGAATTATAAAGACAGAGACACAATCTTACAGGAGACCAGAAAGTTACAGAAAATACAAGTTGCAAACAGCAATGTCATGTTCTTCCCTGATTACACGGCAGCAGTCCAGAAACAAAGGTATTCCTTCCTGGAGGTGAAACGGAGGTTTCGCAAACTGGACTTCAAATACTCCCTTCTTTTCCCGCACGTCTCCGAGTGATCTTGAAAGGCAAGACCTACTTCTTTGACTCCCCCCCCATCGCTGCCTGGGAATGGCTGGATTCCATAAACCCAAAGGATGAGGCCTAGTCCAGGGAGAAAACGGCAGCATCGCGTCCGTCCCTTGAGAGAAGACAACGCAGGGGGGAAAAGAAACGCAAGAAACAAACGCAGATAAAGGGCTATGGCCCAAATCCAGACCAAATGAGACTAGACCAGTGCAATGCACTGCAAGCGGCAGCAGAAATAGGAAGCACGCCGGGAGACTCCATATCAGAGGGCAGCCCTTCACGACAGAACAAGTGATGCGGAATCCGTAGATGATATCCCGAACTCGCAGGACTCCAGCTCTCTACCGGAGGTGACGCCTCAAATAGCAGATGGCTTAATATAGCAGACTGATAACTGCCTTATGGATTCGGACCGGAGGATGTGGCGCCGAAAAGCGCAAGTACTAAGAGACTAATGTATCGCAACACTACTAATTTCTTTACCAGTGAATGACATTACTGTACGATATGTAAGCCATAATTGTTATAGGGGGTAGCCATGACCTTAGAAGGAAGGCACCACTGATAGTGAAATTAGCACAATAACATACGAAACATACTATGCAGCTCCAGCAATTGCTCTCCTACAGTCATCGAGGGATCATACACCCTTCTACCCCTCCTGATAAACATCGCCTGGGTACCCCCACCCGTAAGTTACTGACAAAATGTCTATTTGTTGTACTGTTTGGACGACTGCATGTTGTATTCTCGCCTCACTGGTATTACTGGTTCTGTTTCATGTTAACATAGTTGCCCATCACACATAATCAATTTATTTATTTATTTTATGCGATTTTATATAGCGCGAACATTACCTGAAGGTGTCAGAGCGCTTTACAAAAGAACCAGTTGCGTTACATAAGGACTTTGGATTACATGAGTTACATAAGAGATATAAACAGGAAAAAAAATTGCAAATGTACAAGTGGAGCGAAAGGAGGAAAAATTGCAAATGTACAAGTTCTAAAGTCACTCAAGGAAGAGATACAATCAGATAAACTCTAAAATCACATAGGAATGGTAGTAAGTACAAAGGTCTACTACATATACTAGTGGTTACAGTTATATATGCAAGTGGAGTGAAAGGAGGGAAAAATTGCAAATGTAAAAGTTGTAAAGTCACTCAATGAAGAGATACAAACAGATAAACTCTAAAATCACATAGGAATGGTAGTAAGTACAAATGTCTACTACATATACTAGTGGTTAGAGATAAATATATATACAAATTCACTCAGGATTACATTTTAACAGCAATAAGGCTTGGACCATTATATATTACATATTTACAAAGCAGGAAATCAATCATGACTGCGTGGAAAGTAGAAGTCCGATGGCCCCTCCCGAGGTTACCCGGTACACACATTGGAGGTACAAGAACCTCACATTGATTGTTGGACCAATAATCATCCCGTGCCATGACATGTATTAAAATATTACATGGAATGTCAGGGGGATACACACTCCCTCCCGCAGGTACATGATTTACTCCTACCTCAAAAGACATCAGGTTAGCATAGCTTTTCTCCAGGAGACGCATCTTGTCGGGGCGGAGGTTGGGACCCTGCAAAGGAGATGGAGGGGCCAGTTGTACACCACTGGTTATTCAGCCGTTACTAGGGGCGCACTGGTCTGGGCCAGGCCAGGTACCCCATTTAAGGCGGAGAAAACACTACTGGACCCTGGGGGCCGCTACGCAATGGTGAGGGGCCGACTGGACGGCAGATCAGTTGTCTTAGCCTCCATATAAGCACCTAATACCGAACAAGCGACATTACTAGACTCTCTATCGAGTAAGTTATCGAAATAGCATGGAATTCCCTGGATACTTGGGGGAGATTACAACAGTGTACTAGACACATATCTGGACCGGTCCTTTCCGCCGTTGCCCTAGGCACCCACAGTTGCTGCAATGAAAGCACTAACCGCTTGGACTGACAATGGCGACTGGTAGACGCCTGGTGCCACAGGAATCCCACGGATAAGGTTTACTCCTATTACTCAGGATCACATGACTTACACGTCCGACTAGATAGAATACTAGTCACAGAGGACTTCTTACCAATTATAGCAGACCCCCAATACATTGGAAGAACCCACTCCGATCACAACCCACACACACTACGGATAACATGGGATAATGGCACACACCCCATCCCTAGATGGCGCTTGCAACCCGCAATGTTAGAGGACAAAATATTTCGAGACGCTATAGGAACGGCCATATTGAACTACTTTGACGAAAACACAGACACGGTATCATCAACCCTAGTTGAATGGGACGCCTTTAAATCAGTGATCAGATGGCACTGCTTAGGTACACAAGCTGGTATGCGTAGGGGTCTTGAGGCAGATCTCACCGAACTGGAAAATAGGTTAAGCCACTTGGAAATAGGCGCAACCACTGACGCAACGTGCAGGGCAGGACTGCAAGAGAGGAGAGCAGAGCATGCCCGTCTACTGGACAGACTCCGGTGCTTAAATTACTCTGCGCATTCGGCGCGTACACACTGCACTGGGGACAAAGCGGGCAGGCTGCTCGAGTGGCCTAATCAGCGGGAGGACACTAGTTCTCCTATCACATCTATTTTCTCACCGTAGGGTACAATGTTGTATTCACAACGAGACATACATCAAGAATTTACAAAGCACTACACCGCTCTTTACACTTCCAAAGTCACGGTAACAGCGGAGGAACTTCGCCAATATCTGTCAGACATCACGCTCCCCAAAATTACCACAGAGCAGAAACATGAACTTGATGCCCCAATACAACTGGTGGAAGTCATAGCAAGTATGCGCTCCCTAGCAACTGGAAAACCCACAGGTCCAGATGGCTTGCCATCGGAATTCGACAAAGCATACACCACAATACTCGCACCACAATTAAATAAAGTGTACGACGTTGCAGCATCGGAACTCATGCTCAAAGGCACACATCGCAAGGCGTTGCTAGTCTCTCTCCCCAAACCAGATAAAGACCCAACCCTCTTAGGCTCCTACAGGTCGCTGGCGCGACTTAACACAGGCTATAAAATCCTAGCCTCCATTATAGCTGCGAGACTGGCACCACTAGTAGGGATCTTGGTACATCCTGATCAGAATGGATTTGTCCCCGCAGGGAGTACATCATTGAACATCCGCCGGCTCTTTAGACTCCAAGAATACGCATTAGGTGCCTGGCCCAACTCAGGATGTATGGTCTTAGACCTGAAAAGGGGGAATGGCCCTATTTTTTTGAAGTGTTGACAGGCTATGGGCTTGGGGGGGCATTCCTCAATCTAATCAAGCTACTTTATGCTAGGCCCTCTATCAGGGTGCGTACGGGCAGCCTGATATCGGATAGCGTAACAATTAACAGAGGAACCAGGCAGGGGTGCCCCTTGTCCCCGCTTCTGTTCTCATTGGCTATGGAACCGTTAGCAATAAAACTATGGGACAGGGGCGGTGAGTGGAGAATCCCCCTGGGGGATGGACTACACGTGGTTTCTCTATATGCAGATGATCTTATGTTATATTTCAGGAATTTACACAATATCCCATACACCATAGCGGATATATTAAAGCACTCTGAAGCTATGTCGGGATTGAAAGTGAACTGGTCCAAGTCATGCATGTACCCCTTCGGGAGCACGACTAGTGACCCAATCGTCCTAATCAATAACTCCCTCCTTCACTGGCAGCCTAATACATTTCGCTACCTAGGCATCTTTGTGTACAGCAGCCCTACGGATATTATAGAAGGAAACCTGCACAGAGCCATGTCCTCTATTAGTGCTCAAGTAAAATTTTGGAAAACGCTCCAATTAGCAGTGATGGGCAGGATCGCATTGACTAAAATGGTAATACTGCCCAGGCTATTATATTATTTTGCTAACCTCCCAGTCTATGTTTAGGCCAGGATGTTTTGGGAGCTGGAGCAACTACTCAGGGACATTAGATTTTAACACGGGGGACTGTACTTTAATAATTAAAAAAAAAAAAAGTGTGAGAAAACGCGTGGGGTCTTAAGGGTTTTTTTTTGTTTTGATTTGGATTAAATGCAGCATGTATAAGGGAATATATGGGTGAGAATTTTAGGGCTCTCGGTTCTGTGCGGCGCATCCATCGTGCACAGACTCAAGTCTGAGTGCCTCTCGAGGGTGGTGCTGGGTAGGGGGGAGGGAGGAGGGGGATGGGTGAGAGGGGGTTGGGGGGATGGGAGGGGGGTGGTAAACCCAAGAAAAAACATACCCAGAGATGAAAATGAAATATGTATACGGATAAGAGAAAAAGGAGGAAAACAGATCATTGTACTAAAGGAGGGGGAAAAAAATAAACAGAGGAATACTAGGTGGGCACGGATTTAAACTCAGATGGAGAGGATAACTATCTGTTCAGTGAACGTAGCGGGATTGAATGATTGAGGGAAAAGGTCAAGGCTGGCTGAATTTGTGAGGACGAATGCCTTTGACGTAGTGTGTCTACAGGAGACCCATATCCCGTGGGGGAAAAAGGGCTTGATGGGTATTGGAGGGTATAATATGCTGGTATGTACGTCTCAAAGCTCAAATATTCGAGGAGTGGCAATATTAGCAAAAATTACCTTGGGACAGGCTAAACGCAAAGCTGCTGACGCACTGGGAAGGTGGGCAATGGTAGAATTAGGGGTAGGGCTTACAGTGTGTGCGATCTATGGATCAAATCAGGATGATCCACAGATTTTTGAAGATCTTGAGCTGGAACTTGCGGCATGGCCTTGCCCATTAATTTTATGCGGAGACTTTAATATCTCTCTAGATCCTCGTCTTGGGCAGCCAAATCAAGGGGCATACCATGGACGAAAGCCAAGAGTATATAGGGCGTTATCATCTCTTAAGAGTAGTCATGGTTTGGTCGATATCTGGGCTATGAAAAACCTAAACAACCCGGGGTATACGTATTATTCCTGCCCCCATAGGAAGTATGTCAGGATTGATTATTTTCTCGGTACAAAGGATCTACTTAACGGAGCTGGCATTAGGAAATTTCCTAAGGTGATCTCCGATCACAATCCATTAATTTTAGAGATTGAAATTGAAAGATTCAAAAGAACGCGAAGCAAATGGTCCTTTGACAGGAAACTTCTTGTAAATAGTGATTACATTAAGCATATTAAGAACTGGTCACAAGAATTCTTTGATATAAATAGATATAGTGCCGGTAGGGGGGCTGTGTGGGATTCTTTTAAGGCTGGCCTTAGGGGTGAAACAATTAGCTTCGTTGCTAGGGCAAGGAAATTGCGGGAGATTAAGAATGAACAACTGATGCGGAGTCTAGCGGAGGCAGAAGAAGAGCACGTTCTACTAATAATGCAGGGCCGGGAGGTGGCTCAAACCCAACATTGAATAATCGCCCTTAAGACGGAAATAAATAGCTGGCTAACGCAGAGATCGGCAGAGGAATATCAATCCCAGCGGAATAATTCTTATGAAAATGGTGAACTAGTTGGGAGGAGACTAGCCCTTCGTACCCGGCAAAAAACAGCTCTGAATTGAATACCTTCTATTAAAAAAAATGAACAAACATATACCGATACAGATGATATAATAAGGGTGTTTCAGGATTATTATCAAGTACTATATCAGGATGATACGGGTACAGCCGGAACACTACAGGATATATCCCGTATGGTAACCAATACAGATCTTGGTGAGGGGTTGGATAGTTTAAGTAAAGATGATCTAGAAAAGGATATCTCATTAGCGGAAGTTCAGGTCGCACTGCAAGAAATGGCTACAGGGAAGGCTGCTGGCCCTGATAGGATACCCCTGGAAGTATATAAGATATTGAGAACTTTGATAGTCCCTCTTTTACTGGATCTTTTCAGGGGTGTTCAATATAGTGGAAACCCTCCAGAATCCTGGAAGGAGACGGATATCATCTTTCCAAAGAAAGGAAAACCAATAGATAATCCAGCCTCATATCGGCCGATATCTTTAATTAATTCAGATACAAAAATCTATTCGAAGGTATTGGCTAGCCGGTTAGGGAGGGTTATAGGACATCTGGTCTCCCCCTGGCAACATGGGTTTATCCCAGGAAAAGAAACAACAGACGATATTCGTAGGGTTATTTCATTATTTGACATCATGGCCGGGACGGGGGGCCAGATGGCTATGATCCTCCTTGATGCCGAGAAGGTAATTGATCAGGTATCTTGGAAGTTTTAATGGGGGATACTGGAGTTAAAAGGTTTTGGACCGCAAATAGTAAGGGCAATTAAAGCTATGTATTCTGACCCAAGAGCCCGGCTACAATTGATGGGGAAGGAGTCTGGTAACATTTTAATATCTAGGGGAACCAGGCAAGGGTGTCCCTGTTCCCCCATATTATTTGCTCTGTATATAAACCCCCTGGTGGTTAAGCTATTGCAGAGCCAGAAGATTAAACCTGTGATAACCAGGGGGTACGAGACTAAGGTGTCGGCTTACGCCGATGATGTTGCAGTGTTAACCACAGATCCAACAGAGGCAATTAGGGAGATTATCCAGATAGCCGAGGGATACGGGCTTCTATCAGGGTATGCACTGAATAAAGGGAAGACAATTGTTATTTGCACAGATAATATCGCTTTTAATGATTCTAGATGAGCAGAATCTGCAGTTTACCTCGGGGTCTGTATTAGCTCGAAAGTGGACGAGATTGTGAAAAGTAATTTTGATCACAATAGCCATGGATTTAAAGAGGGCTACATCTGTCTATAATCGGGAGGGAACTTTTTAAAAATGACTATGTTGCCTAAAATCTTGTACCTATTTCGTTCAATCCCGCTCGCGGTGGATGACCACTTATTGAAGACCTTGGATTCTATCTTCTCTAATTTTATCTGGCAGTATGGGAAAGTGAGAAGGTCATTAAAATATTTAACCCTTCCACAAGATAGAGGCGGGCTTACAATCCCTAATATTACATTATACTACTGGGCGGCCCTTCTCCACCAGATGATCTCCTTGTTTGTAGTAGATAGAGGCAATGAGACGGAACGGGGTGTGAGAATACCTAGAGTATATGAACTTGCCATAGGGAAGGAAGCTCCTGGGTTGCTGCTGAGACAACTGGAGCAGAGTTACTATAAAAAGGTGCACTTCAAGGTAATACTTAGCGCATGGAAGATATAGAAAAAAAGTGTCAAAATACATGGCGATGCCCAAGGTTTGTCGCTATACTCCCCTGTGGCGTTCTTCGCTCTTCCCACCCCTGTTATACGATGCTATGGGGAAAGGATGGGAAGAGCTTGGTGTGGTTACAATCGGAGATCTCTATGGTGGAGAGCAAGTGTCCCAATTTCCTAGGCTGCAGCAGGAGTTCGGAATTCCAAATAATCATTATTTTAAATATGTGCAGATTAGGAGAATCCTTACCACATGTAGACCTGCGATTAAATTAGATAGGATACCAATGATGGAAGTTATTATTAGGAAATCGAGCAAAATTAGGAATATTTACAGCTTACTATTAGATGAACTACCAGATGACTTAGAAAAGACTGAGACAGCCTGGGCAAGGAGGCTGAATAACCCGGATGTGGATATTTATATGACTTTTTCTTTAACTGCGAAAATACTTTTATCCACTAGCTTAAAGTCTCAATTGTATAAAACTATATTTAATTTATATTTTACACCTTCTAAATTATTTAATTGGGGAAAAAGAGCTGATGATAAATGTCCCAGATGTGGGGCAGGACCGGCCACGCAGACCCATATGTTTTACGATTGTGATAAATTGTCCCTATTAAAAAGGGGTTGCTTGGCTTTTGGGAAAGATTATTCGGTTCTAAGATTAAACTGACCCCTACCCTGTTGATTCTAGCATATAATAGCTACTTGGGGCTTAATACCGCACAGGAATATTGTATATTTGTGGGAACAGCAATACTTAGGATACTGTTAGCTGCTAGGTGGAAGGATGCAGAACCACCGGCCTTCCAGATGTGGCTTGCTAGGCTTCTTGGAATATATAATCAAGAGACGGCTTTGTATGCATGCAGGGGCAAGCAGGCCAGAATTTGGGGGGGGGAAATATGGGCATATATTTCAGAATGGAGCAGAGAAGCCAGGTGATTTTAATAACGGAGTAGGGGACCAAGAGTGGCGATGGTAGGCTTCTCTAGATGAACACTCCCGCTTGCGGGAAGAACAGGGTTGTAAGGGTCTTATGCCCAATAAGGTTGAATTGCAATGCTGTCTCGTCTGGGTTTAATTTACTAACCTCAAACTGTATATGCCATGTTTTAGTAATTATTGTTATGCTGGTGTAGCTCATCGATGGTGCCTATTTTCTAAGCGAGGTATCTGTATTTGTATTTTTGCACAATCCTATTAGAATTAGATTGTAAGAATGAATTGTAAGGTTTTATGATTTTATGATTTTTAAGCTTGGTTTTAATTTTTGAATTCCAAAGCTGTAAAAATTTCATTTTAGCAATTGTTCTTATTCTGGATTAGGTTACATGTGATGCTTCTGTTTTTGAATTGTATTAACTGCTTTATGATCTGATTTGTTGATATTTATTCTTGTAAAAGGTACCACTAGTAGGGATCTTGGTACATCCTGATCAGAATGGATTTGTCCCCGCAGGGAGTACATCATTGAACATCAGCCGGTTCTTTAGACACCAAGAATACGCATTAGGTGCCTGGCCCTACTCAGGATGTATGGTCTTAGACCTGGAAAAGGCCTTTGATTCCCTGGAATGGCCCTATCTTTTTGAAGTGTTGACAGGCTATGGGCTTGGGGGGGCATTCCTCAATCTAATCAAGCTACTTTATGTTAGGCCCTCTATCAGGGTGCGTACGGGCAGCCTGCTATCGGATAGCGTAACAATTAACAGAGGAACCAGGCAGGGGTGCCCCTTGTCCCCGCTTCTGTTCTCATTGGCTATGGAACCATTAGCAATAAAACTATGGGGCAGGGGCGGTGAGTGGAGAATCCCCCTGGGGGATGGACTACACGTGGTTTCTCTATATGCAGATGATCTTATGTTATATTTCAGGAATTTACACAATATCCCATACACCATAGCGGATATATTAAAGCACTCTGAAGCTATGTCGGGATTGAAAGTGAACTGGTCCAAGTCATGCATGTACCCCTTCGGGAGCACGACTAGTGACCCGATCGTCCTAATCAATAACTCCCTCCTTCACTGGCAGCCTAATACATTTTGCTACCTAGGCATCTTTTTATACCGCAGCCCTACGGATATTATAGAAGGAAACCTGCACAGAGCCATGTCCTCTATTAGGGCTCAGGTAACATTTTGGAAAACGCTCCCATTAGCAGTGATGGGCAGGATCGCCTTGACTAAAATGGTAATACTGCCCAGGCTATTATATTATTTTGCTAACCTCCCAGTCTATGTTTAGGCCAGGACGTTTTGGGAGCTGGAGCAACTACTCAGGGACATTATATGGAGCACAACTCATCATAGAGTGGCGCTATGGATATAATATGCACCTACAAGCAGGGGAGGGCTGGCCATCCCAAACATGGAGCTTTACTATCTGGCGGCCCAGCTACAGTGGGTGACAAAGTGGCTTGCAGGGCATAACCTAACTGACACAGCCACGGTACAACCGCCATGGCTACAGTCCCAGCTCTACCATTTATTTCATCTACTGGCTCGACCCCCTACCCCAGCACCGACTTGCTCAGCTTTAGCTTATCGATGTTATAAACGCAGCCTGTACCTCACTGAAGGTATGGCTCCATGTGGCCCAGCACTGTCTCTAGTGGGTACCCCGAGAAACAAACTGGGCACGTCGGCGGGCGTACTTACACACTGACACGAGGCAGAAATACACACTCTTGGCGAACTATACGCGGATGGTATACTAATACCTTTTAACACACTAACCAGGGAACATGACCTACCGGTGGGTCAATTCCTCCTATATAATTCGATAATCAGAATATTAACGATGGCCTTGGGGGACATGAACGGGGATCCAAGCATGCACCTGCTGATCCAATACCTGCATGTGATGGGGAACGGTGGCCACATCATCGACTGGCTAACCGAGGCCTTGCTAATACATACACTCCGACCCCTGACATCCCTACGTGAGCGCTGGGAAGTCAGGGTCAGACAGGGAGTGGGATTTGACCCTAGCCAGCCCAATCCAGATTCCACGAAATGCCAGGTTCAGGGTTATACAAGCCTACATCATACACAGGACCTAGCTATCTCCTGATAAACTGCACAAATACTTTCAGCTCAGTAACGCGGCGTGCCACCGCTGTAATTAGATGAGGGCAGACTTTCTACACATGATGTGGTCATGCCCCGCTCTGCAACCGTACTGGCGGGAGGTGCTGATGGTACTGGCATCTTAAACTGACCGCCCCCAACTGCACACAAGGGAAGAGCGTCTACTGGGATTATTCCCCAGACCCAAGAAACCTAAAGCCACTACAAGGTTTATAGATTTAGGTCTCGTGGTAGCAAAAAGGCTAATCACTAAAAGATGGAAGAGCAAGCAGCCTCCCGCTGCGGACAATTGGAAGCGCTCTCTAGGGGCTTGGGCACAGACAGAAAGCACTGCTTTACACAAGGAGGAAATAGCCGGGCTGCGCAAATATCCCATTGCACAATGCTGGTATGTAATACTGATGGGGTTACTGTACACCGATCAAGAGCCTGGGGGAACTAGTTCGCAAAATGGGGATGGGGACAGACAAAATACAGCCTCTTGAGCATGATGCATCAGCAGGGCTCGAATGTAACATTACTGACCAGACATTCCATGAAAGAATAGACGAATCGCATCCAGAGAAACGGATGCGATAGAATTTTCAACTTAGTAGGTGCTGAAGGCCGGGGGAGGGCCTGGGCGAGGTTGGGGGCCAGACAGCTCCACGTAACACACGTCGGTTATGGGCTGGAAAAAGCTCGGTGTGTTGTTTTCTTAGCAATAAGTTTAATGTTACTGTTAGATTTGCATTGAGACAATGTGTATAACATGGGCCACGAAAGGCAAGAGTGGGCGGCAGTGGGCTGGACAAAATATTATGAGCACCGGGCCTTGCAGTCACGACGCTTGGTGTGACTGCTGCTGACAGGTGCAAAGAAACGCACTACTAGCTGGAGGCATGATAGACGTCCAGACAAAAGTGTCAGATGAACATTGTAACTGAAATGAGGTGAATGTATACGGATATGTGCAAAGCAATAACTGCCAGGTGCAAGACTCCAAGAGTTCAGAAATGCATGCTAAGTGGACATTGCAAAGAAATTTAAATAAAAAAAAGTGAAGGCTCTAGGAACACCAGCGGAGGAATAGTAAGCAGAGATGAAGCTTCAGCCTTAAGGATTCAAATCTCACCTTGTATAACCTGGAGTGAACTCTGAGAAAATCATCAACTGGTCCTACCCTACAGAGGCTAATGTGGGTCTCATGCTTTTCTAATATTCTGCCTTGGAGCTGCCTTTGAAGGTGATTTGTAAGCGCACTGTTTATATACCCAACACATACATACATTACATAGCTGTACATAAATGCTATTCTGATGCATAACATGAAATAATCGGTCTCTTACCCCTCTTTCGAACTGCATGTGTTCGGGCAGTTCTTTGTTTGTCATCAGCAGTTCAGAGAATTTGCTCCTCAGTGAACTTAGCTCTCGTCTCTTGCTTGCCTTTTTCTCCTCTGCTTCTTTCATCATCTGATCATATTCCAGTTTCAGCTTGGCATTCTCAATGCTTTCCAGCACAAAAGTAAAAACAATAAAATGTTAGTTGGGAAGGAGTAAAATGCTAAATATTTTACAGCTGACATTTTCACAAAAATAGAAAGGTACTTTGTAGACCTTACGGGTGACACCTGGATAGCACGGGCGCCCACACGTCACAGGGATGGCATGAGAAGGACCGGAAGTAGAAGCATACATTACAGGACATGCATCACACTTCGTGTTACTGGAAGCATTTGCATGAAATGAGACTCAGAATTACTCTCATCCATAAAAAATAGTGAGGTAGTAATAAGCTACATTTCAGCATTGCCTTCATCTTTCTTAGTGTCATGTTTTTGTTTGATATTAGAAACGATGCCTGGAGCATCAATGTGTTTCCTGTGAAGGTTACACCATTACGTCCTTCTTGTGTGCAAATCCCAGTACCTAACAATACTTAATCTGTGCTTGGGGTGACACTGGTGTTTTTCAGGTTCAATGTCAAACTTTGGTTTGAGAGTACTGACATTGTCTTCTTGGTCATACCTCGGGCGTTTCGACGTATCTTTGCCCTTATAAGCAGCCGTCTAAGTGTTGGTAAAGTACGCAGGCTTTCCTCCTTAGAAAGGCAAGCACTGGAGCCATGGATTTCATAAATGTGAGAGAGGTTGATTTTAAGCCAAACGGAAATGTCTTGTTACTTACCGGTAATCTTCATTACCCTAATTAGGGTCCTCCTCGTCCCAGTCCTAACATAGTGAGGCAATCCTGCCTCCCGACAGCCAATCAGAACGCTTAGAATAATTTTAAAGGCCACATAAGCCCCTCCCACCCACCGCCATGCCTGTTATCAACAAGTCCAGACACAAACACAGCGGGAGGGAGGGAGAGAACAGGACTGGGACGAGGAGGACTCTAATCGGGGTAATGAAGATTACCGGTAAGTAACAAGACATTGCCCCCTCATGGGTCCTCCTCGTCCCAGTCCTAACATAGTGAGGAACTCACAAGCAGTGACCCAAAAAGAAAAAACGCAGGACACCAGGGATCCCTGCAACCGTACAAAACTTAATCAAACAAATGATTAACGGCAAAACGGCACTGGCAAAACTGTCCACAGAGGCATGTAAAACAGCAAATCGACAATGCCGAACAAATGTGTGATGGGACTGCCAAGTGGCGCTCCACACAACTCCTGGACAGAGACCCCCGCCGCCTCAGCCCAGGAAGCGGAAACAGAACGTGTTGAACGACCCCGCACCAGAGACGGAGGAGGCAGACCCACAGACCCACAAGATAGGCAGACCGCCAAACCACAGAGCGAGAGAAGGTGGAAGGAGAAACCAACCATCCCTGAGCCACACCCCCACAGGAGACAAACAGGGCAGGCGAAAGACGAAACCCCAAGGAACGGAGGATGAAAAACCGAAGGATGCGAACATCCAAGGAACAAAGGAATCCCCATCCCCAGGCAAAATAGGAAGGAATCACCTTCAGCTGCAAACGGAACACGGAGAAAACTCAGGGAGAAAAGCCTGGCCCGCCGCAAAACAACCCCATCCAGCAGAAACTGCAAATAAGGGAAGGAGAGAAGCAAAGCACCCAACTCACCAAACCGTCACGCGGAGGTGACGGTCAACAAAAAAGCCATGTTGCGGACAACCGCAACAAACAGCCTCCAACAAAGGCACAAAAGGGGGCAACTGCAGACCCCGCAAAACAGTAGGCAAACCCAAGAAGGCACAATCACAGGAGACACCGGACGTAGAAGCCAAAAACTATGCAGAATCTGACTCACCAAAGGAGCAACAACCTCCAAAGAGGCCCCGGGACTCCGACAAGCCTGAACCACAGCCCAAAGAGCAGACTAGGCGGAAGGGGAAAGGTCCTTCAAAAACCCATCTCGGAGAAAGACAAGAACAGAAGCCGGATCTCCAACCACAGATCCAGACAAAGAGAAGAGCACCAGGAGACAAAAGAGCTCCAAAGCGCACCACAGATCTTAAGCGTTGAAGGCCGACGCGACAACTGAATGCCACAGGCCACCACAGAAGAACAGCCCAAAGACGCCAACAACAGCCGCTCAAGAGCCAGGCCGTCAGATGCAAGCGACAAAGACAGGTCAAAGACAGGTGCGGACCCAGAAGCGGAGCCGGAGTCAAGGGAAGCCGGCCAAACCTGTCCCCTGCCAGCAGCAGCAGGAGCGGAAACCAAAGGCAGCGAGGACAAAAACAAGCAACCAATAGCACAGACACCATCACCCCCCCAAATCCTCCGCAGCACCCTCGGGAGGAGGGAAATAGGAGGGAAGGCATACAGAAAACCCGAAGGCCAAGGAAACGAGAGAGCAACCCCCAAGCCCGAGGACAGACCATCTCGGAACAAAACCGGGGGAGAAGAGCGTCGTGAGGGGAAGCAAAAAAGACCAATCCAGAGAGTCCCAATCCGAAGACAAAGGTCCCGGAACAGAGGAACAGACAGACGGCACAAAACAGAGGACGGGAGGAAGTGGCCCAAGCCGCCCGTATGAAAATTCAGACGCCCCTGAACGGAAACAGTCCTCAATGCCAACAGATGAGATTTCGGCCAGACACAAATCATGGAAGCCAGCAGGACCCCCCATGAAGGCGCAAGTAACAACAAGCCACCAGATTTTCGGTACGAACCAACAGACTCGTCGGACAACAAGGACCCCAACGTGGCCCCCCAACGCCAAGGACAGGCATCTGAGGTCAACAAGAGGAGAGAAGGAAGCAGAAAATGCACCCCCCACCCCAGGTTGGGAGAGCAAAGCCACCAGTCCAAATTAGGAACCAGAACAGGGGAGAGAGGAACCAGAGCCATGCAACCTGTATGGGAAGGGTCCCAACGAGTCAACAGAAGAAACACCAAGGACCTGAGGCACAGGCGAGCCCAAGGATCCACAGCCGTGGTGGCAGCCACCAACCCCCAGACCAGCTACCAACCCCGAGCCGGGGCAGAAGGGCGACCCAGCAGGACCCGCAGAAGAGTCAACAGGGTAGAAAAACGAGCCGGAGGGAGAAAACAGCCCCCTGCAAAGTGTCAAACAGGCCTCCGATAAACTGAAGTCCCTGAACAGGAACCAGGTGAGAAATGGCCAGATCCAACATGAACCCCAGATCCTGGAACAAGGCCATCAACGCCACCACCGTCAGAAGAGCCTCAAGGAGGGTGGAAGCAGAAACCAGACAAAAGCAACATAGGAAAACACAGGGAAACCCAGACTCAGCAAAACCCCCACAGTAGGAGCCAACACTGTGGAAAAACCCGGGAGCACTAGAGAGGCCGAAAGGCAACACCCGAAACACCCGAAACTAGCAATGGAACCCGTCCATCGCAAACCACAGGAACCGCTGACCTTCCGGATGGACGGGAACGTGAAAACAGGCGACTTCCAAATCCAGGGATGCCAAAAAAACGCCCACCAGGATGAGGGGAACGACGGACTGCAATGGGATCATCCGAAAATGACCCAGCCGCCCCAACCTGTTCAAAGCCCGGGGATTCAGAATCGAGCGGGAGAAACCATCGGGCGCTGGGACCAGGAACAGAGAGGAATAGAACCCCAGGCCCCGCTCTGCCACCGGAACCAGCACAACAGTGCCCTGTGACAAAAACAGGCCGACGCCAGAGAAGATGGCAGAATGCATCACGGTGCCTATGGACAACGGGGTAACCTCGAAAACAGTCCAAAAGGGGGATGGCCCCGGAACAGAATCCGGTAACCAAGATTGATGACCGACAGGACCCACCAGTCGGAAATCAGACCAGACCAACGATCCAGGAACAACTGAGCCGAGCCCCCAAAATTGCAACATTGTCAACAATGTATATAGGGAAATCACAACCAGTGAAACACTAGGAGTTGAACACATAACCTTTTGAGGAAGAGACCGCAACCACCAGGCCACGGTGACTCCTCCTGGGCACAACAATATGTTACCAACACCCAGGGGCAGCTACAGGTACTGCAGAGGCCGGGAACCAAACGGAACGCAGCCCCCCGACCACGGGCCCGACCACGAAAGGGCCAAGAAGAAGACAGAGTTCCTGGAAACTCCAGAACACAGAAAAAAGACAAGTCCCTCCGCACAAGCTGCCTTTGGAGTAAGCCAAAAAGCCACGGATCCACAAAAGGCAGGCAACGGACCAAGGCGCCTGAGCAGCATCAAGGCACCAAAGCGCGGTCCAGAGAGAACTCCTACCAGCCACCGCTGCCCCAGCAGCCGAGGAGAGGGCCCTCAGGGCAACAAAAGTACATCAGACAGAAACCGAGCCAAGACCTCTATCCGCACCAAGACAGGAGTGAGATCCCCCTTGACCCGGAAGACAGTCAAACAGGTACCCAAACCCTTAGAAAGGACCTGCGAAGCATAGGCTGAGGAAGTGCAAGCACAAACCCCAAAATGAGAAGCAGCAGAAGAATGCAGGAGAGCAGACTCAGCCAAAGACAAAGATGAGGAAGAAGTGATGGAGGACAAAATAGATAGACCCCAGGAACCAGAGGAAAATGAGTAACAAACACCGTCAGGTGATACCGCTTCCCCAGAAAATGAGGAATCACCCGCTTGTCGACCTTAAGCCATTCGACAGCCAGAACCCCCTAGATGTCATAATGGAAAGGCAGACCATGCACTAACGAGGAACGACACAGGGAGTCACCCCTCCACAGACAACGAAGTAGGCTCAAACTCCAGAACCTCACGAAATGGACCAACCTGTCCGAAAAAACCCTTCCCTGGACAAACCCCCAGCAGGGAAATGACCATGTACTCACCATCCTCCGCAGAGGAGGAGGCAGAAGGCTCAAGCAGCGCAGCCTGCATGGGAAGTCAGCACAGCAGAATGAACCAAATCCCACAAGCTCAGACCTGGAAATCTGCAACAGGTCAACCACCTGCAGCTTCTGAACTTGATGAAGCATAGACAAAGAATATGCAGGCACTGGAGCGGACTCCTCAACACCCATGTCCACATGCAGCATGTATCAGGAAGCCACAGCACACACCAGGAAGTGCCCAGCAAGTCCCCTAAAAAGTGTCCCCAAACAACCAAGTCACAGCAACACGAGACCTGGGAAACAAAAAGGGACAGCCCTGCAGTCTCCCCCACAACCACAGAACAAACATTATGGCCGCGGGAGCCAGATGCCGCTAGAAGACCCCAGCACCGGAACGACCCGAGGCCAGAACGCAAGAGAAAGCTCCCCGCCCCAGCCCAGCACATGCACGGGGAGCGCGTTCTGGCCAAGGAGCAGGAACGCGGCCCTCCGGAACACCGGTGCGGCCGCGCACAACAAAAGCAGTAAAAGAAACACTTTAACATCAAAGAAAAGAAAAAACTCACGGCACCGCAAACCCAGCCCATCCAACTCGGGAACCGGCAAGCAGGAAACACGGAGCACACCAGCGTTCCGACCGGCGTCGGACAGCAAAAAAAAAACAGGCATGGCGATGGGTGGGAGGGGCTTATGTGACCTTTGAAATTATTCTAAGCTTTCTGATTGGCTGTCGGGAGGCAGGATTGCCTCACTATGTTAGGACTGGGACGAGGAGGACCCATGAGGGGGTAATGACATGAACTAATAATGGTGACCTGAAATCTCCTGTGCCCTGCATGAATTGGGATGCGGAAATATGCACCCTCCAGATCCAGACATGTTAGAAATCCTCCTTTTCTGAGAAAAGTAGAGACTTATTTGAGCATGATGATGCAAAAGCTTTGCTTCTTCATGTACTTGTTGACGTTTCTTAGACCCAAAAGTGTTCGCTGTTTTCCTGATGTTTGGAATATGAGGACGAATCTGGAGTAAAACCCTAGGTTTCTCTCTGATGCTGACAACTCTTCCACGGCTCCTTTCTTCATTAGTTTGCCCACCTCTATAGGCAGTTCCTTCAAGTGTTTGTGCTTCTATTTTCTTGGAGGAAGAGATGGAGGATGATCCAGAATATCCAGGATATGCGGACAGTGGAGGGGTTTCGTATGTGGATCAGCCACATACATGCTCCTGTTACCACAGGTTTTACAAGCCTTGAAAGGAGATTTTCTCTCCACTAACTCTGCCTAGTGAATTCTTATGTCTTGAATCCAGTATTCTTCTGGGAAATGCTAAGAAACTCTTCAAAAGGAGAGCGCTCTGCCCAGGGTTCCTCACACTGAACGAGTAGTAGAAAATCAGCCAGTTGGAAGCCTCTGACAGAGGAATGCCTGAAGGTGCTAGACTGTGATTGGCTGGAGTTTGGGTCAATTATAATGATGTGAGCAGGATATAGATAGTCTATACAAAGTTCAATATTATTGAGAGTAAATCTACACTGCTATGTTAACATTGATTTCCGTTGGAGGACGGGGTTCCCAGCCTGATGACTGGAAATAATTCAAGCATGCAAATCTACGATAGATCCAGTGGTCAAGAAGCCAGGATCCTGCAAATCCTGACTGATCATAAAGGCTAATGACAGTTAAAAGAGGAATATGTCCAAATTATTCGATTTGTATATGATATATGGCCAATGCTGAGAATGCACCTCATTAACCGATTTCAGTAAGGTGACAGCAACTAAAATGCATTTATTACATGGTAAGCAGTTTCATGCTGCTGATTGGCCAGGGTAGTGGCTTTGAAAAAGATCTAGAGGCAGTCCTCTAAAGTGCCCCTATGCTGGAGAGCATCACCTATGAATCCATATATCTATATAAGAGCAAAAACACATAATGGAACTGATCTACGGCAGCAAAATATTTTGCAGAATTTGTCCTGAAAAACATGTTCATCATGTTCAATTGGTTAAAACTGCTGTTGTCCATCTGGTGCAGATGTACCAGACGTGACTGTTTCTCACCAATGCTTATGTCCCTTCATTACTGCACTTAGCTGCAGGGTCCCCTTCTCAATTCTAACCATTGTTCACATAGCAATGCATCAGATTTCTTCTAGCTTTTTGACCTTAAAGTTTACATTATATCAGCCTGGATTCGTCAAATCAAGTCCTTGAGCTACCGAAAACTACAGAGATCAATGAAGATGGAACTTTGTCCACTGTGGCCGTTAGGCTCTGGAAGCCTGTGTTTTTTAATAGGCTCTCTCTTTTGCTTGTATTCTATTTCTCTCTGTCCACTTGCTCTCTCACTGCTGTTGTTTTTACTCTGCTGTATTTAACAATTCTCTCTGTCCAACTGATTTTCCTACATCTTTTGTTGTTTTCATTTTGCTGTGTTCTGTAACTCAAGGCCAAGAAACTGTTCGATTGTGTGCTTTTAAAAATAAGCATAATATAACAGAGTAATACAACACAGCCCATATGCAACACATCTGTCTAGATAGGGCAATTGTCACGCTCACATAGTCTTAAGACACAGACGTGTTCCAGACAACCCAAAAACCCTAGAGTGCACATGTGATGGCCAAGATAATGCTGAGGCAATCAAGATTTGGCCAGGTGTACTCAAACCTCCAAAGAGTCAAACTCCTCGAGGACCGGGGACAGAGTATAGAGGGGTCGTGTGGGAGAAGAATCCATGATCAACTCATAAGACCATGAGGAAAGAAATGCCACTTCTTGAAGGGCTGATGTTATGGTGCTTCCATCAGGACTGTTGGAGACACCTGGGACACCGCACTCTCACCGTCGTATATGCCCATTACTGATCCCCTTTCATCTCTCCTCCCTGCCATCTCTCCCTGCTTACTGCACAACCCTCATTGTTAGACTGCTCCTTTATTTTGTAGTTAGGTGGGTCTATACTATGTACACACATATATACACACGACCAGCATACACCGTGGTACAGGTGAGCAGCACCCCACTTCCTACCAATGAGAGGAGTTTGACACTTTGGAGCTTTGGGTACACCTGGCCAAATCTTGATTGCCTCAGCATTATCTTGGCCATCATCGATGCACTCTAGGATTTTTGGGTTGTCTGGAACACGTCTGCGTCTTAAGACTGTGCTGGGCGTGACAATTGTCATACCTCTTGTCCTGCCCATTCTAGACAGATGTGTTGCATATGGGCTGTGTGCACCAAATGGTGTAACTAAGCAGATCTCTCTTTCTCCCATGGAGGAAAAGCCAGTGAACACCAATTATGAAGCAGCAATCACCCACCCCATCTTTCTAATAGGAGGAGGGCTGTGATTAATACATTAGCTACCTGTACTTAGCATTGGTATGAGTTCTTGTTAGCAAAGGAAGAGGGCATCCCAATGAGTAAGGTACTAGGCATACTTACAATGAGCAAGAAGCACTGTGTAAGCTCTGGCCTTCTCGTCATCATCACACAACACATGATGTAGCTGTTTTTGTTCGCTCTCTTTCTCTCTCTCTCTCACTTACTTGTGCAGTAACTCACTTGCTATCTCTGACACTCTTACTTTCTCATCTGACTCCCAAAGACACAAAGGGGAACACACACAAATGTACACCCATGTGAAAAAGATGTTCAATTTTTTAGGTTCTAATAGCAGCAGTTGACACTTGTGTGCGCCACCTCTAGTACTGGTGAAATCAGTTTGACTCTACCCCTTCCCTCTAAAGAGGGGAATGATGCAACCTGCCCCTCCCCCCCACCCCATAGGTAAATGGATTGTTCCTCACAACCTTGCAGCCAACGCCATTGCCTAAACAAAACATGTTCCTCTCTCAGATTCTGCCATAGAGCAATGAACAGTACCTGTAGGCATTGGGGTCTTCAATATCCTCAGGAACCTTCTCCTTTTCAAGGTGCAGCTGTTTAAAAAAAAAAAGGGAGGGTCATCAGTGTTTGAGTCTTTCAATGTATTTGACAGATTTAAGGCAAACTAGTCAGAATGTTACCCAAGCGCACCACCAAAAGACCCTGAAGTCTTTACATGGACACGAGTACTGTCAGCAAAAAAAAAAAACACTGGAGAACATCCCTGTACCATAAGCGATTACCCGATTAAAACTCAAGCTGGCAATCAGGTTCTGTGTGGGCAACACCACTGAGAAGATCAGACGGTTCTTAGACCAGTTCACAAACAAGTGAAATTCAATTAATCATTAAATAAGCCTCTTAAATGTTCCTTTTCGTATTACATGTGGTGCTGACTCAAAACTCACAATTTCTGAAATTTCTTGTATCCACTAAATTGTGTTATGCAACTCAATTTCCTCATGACAGCCTTGATACTCAGCATACTGTGGAAAGATTGTGCTTAAGCTGGTTGGAAGCTTCTAGAACCTTTGCATTGATGCTATAAGGTAAGTTCAACGTACATACATGAGGAATGTTTCCTTTAAGACATGCTTCCTTGACTACAGCTACTCTCAAGCATGTAAGAATTACACCATGTTGGAGTGGCTCAGTAGTCTGGCTAAGTGAACGTCGTGTGGGTAACTTGTAAATTGGTGTCTGCTTAGATTTTGTGCTAAAGCCACTATTTGAGAACTCTCAAATTATACACCTCTTCAGCTTAGTTCTTTTTAAGGAAATGTAATTGTTTTTTCTGGATGTATGGATCTTCTAATGTTTCAGACGAGCCTGATTTACTTTACTCCTGGTACTACAAACAGGGTGCCGGGCAGGTGGCAGGGGTCTTGTCTCTCCTTCACCCTCATTTTTAGACGGTGAAAGATGCCTGGAAAACTCAGCAGCTCCTGTGGTGCCTGAGGGTCCTAGTCAACTCCACCTTATCTAAATGAAGGAGTTTGGGTGATTATTAATAGACCCCAACCAAACTCAATGACATGCAGTGTATTGGGGTCCTTAATGAATGAATGAATGAAGTGATTTTATAAAGCGCGCATTACCCGGAGGTGTCTTAGCGCTAGGCGGATCAAGGACTAAGGACATGGCAACAAGCTGAGTTAGGTCTGAGTGACTTTATTGTTACCAGAAGGAAAGAGCCAGGTCTTTAGCTGCTTTCTGAATAGCTGCAAGCTAGATTGAGACCGGAGGGCAAGAGGAAGGGAGTTTCATAACTTTGCCCCCCGGAAGGTCAGCATTCTGCCGCCCCAGTTTGCTCGTTTGAATCTGGGGATCAGGACCATGTGCGCCAAGCTAGATCTTAATGTCCTACTTGGTGCATACCATGTGAATCGTTCCTGAAAATAGAGCGGACCGGTACAGTGAAGAGCCTTATGTATTAGACACTCAGAGGTCGATTCCGATTCGGGCCGGAAAAAGCACCGACCGACTCGGAGCCGGAAAAATTACCGACCGACACGTACCAGTGGCGCCCGACACGCCAAGTACGATGCAAGCCGCGATAAATCCGACCGACACGTCAGGAAACCAAGCCGACCGACCGAGCCGCTCGGAAAATAGCAATCCGGCCGGAAAAACACGCGAATCCAACCGACCGACACGCACCCGGAACAAATCCGACCGAATCGTACCCGCCAACTCCAACCCGCAAAGTACGATGCAAGGCGCGAAAAACACGACCGAGTCGGACGGAGGACAAGCCGTACGACCGACACGCATACAAAACCGAGCCGAAGCAACACAATACACCGCGACCGACGCGTGCGCAGCATACAAAACTGCACAAACACAGCGTGAACGAAACGGAAAACACCGTACGAGACCAATGCAGGGTCCGACTCGGTCACAAGAACGTTTCCAACATACACAAACAGCACAAAGGAAAAATCAACCAAAAAAGGCCAAACAAGCAATTACCAAGCCAATAAATACTGGGGGGGTGGGGACAGAGAACAAAGACACACCCACAACTCCACCTATATAAAAGACACAAATCACTACCATGAGCCTTTGCAAATGCCATTCCACTGCCAGCACCCAAGAGAAAGCAACCACACACCCACAGCTCATCCCTCACACAAGCCACACACCAGCAGCACACCAACAAATACCTACCTCACATACACCCAGCACAACACACACCCACACACCCTCACCTGCACACCAACACACACATCACCCACCATCACCACCCATCACCATGCCCCCCAAGAAGAATCCCAAGTTCCTAGATAGTGAATTGGAAGTCATGGTAGACGAGATCCTCAGGGTGGAGCCACAGCTGTTTGGCACTCTGGTCCAACAGACCCCCATGTCGCAGAAAACCAAGATGTGGGAGAGGATCATCAACAGGGTGAACGCCCAATCACCATGTCGGCGCACAAAGACGGACATCCAGAACAGGTGGTATGACGTGCGCAGGAGGGTACGGGACCTGCTGAAGATAGACTACATCAACAGCCAACACACCGGCAGTGGCCCTCCTGCCAAGCCAATATACCTCAGGCCCTGGGAGGAGAAGGTGCGGGCCATCCTTCCGCCAGTGAGCGTATATGGACTAGAGAACATCCCAGAGCCTGGTGAGTACACAACAAATGAACACAATAAACTGCCACAAAACACACACATCACTGTCAAGGGAGAGTCAAACCATGCACTCATAGCAATTACACAGCAACTAGAACAGAATCATCCCAAAATGTGTATGTCAGTCAGATAAACACAACACATGCCATCAAAAAAGTCACATCCAACTGTGCCAACACATGTACAAACACAACCACAACTACAGCTAGGCAGTGGCACAAATAGAACTAACACACACATCCACACATGTAGCCACCACAACAACACCAACACACAGTGAAGACCACTCAAAGGAAGGAATTCTGTGTATGCTGGCCAAGTCAGTGTAGCCAATAGCATCATGGGAGTCGCAGTCACACATATTGCCCCCCCCACAACTGTCCCATCAACACCACCATGAACCATGCGCACATCACAGGGAGTGGAGAAGGACTCACAAGATGGCTGACACTGGCTACTGCTGTGAGGAGCACAAGGCCCTGCTGCCAACTGTGCACCAACAAACAGCAGGACACCACTGACTGACATCCTGAGAGACAACTTACACTCCCTGCAATGCAAGCACGTTCCATGGTGGGATATCTGGCTGGCTGGGTGGGAAGGGGGACTTGCAGCACTGACCATAGTCACCAGCACCTCCCCTCACACCCCCCAACACAAACTCCACAGTACCCACCTGGTAGAATGCAATGCCCTCCATCCTAACACAAGATCCCACAAAGCACCACCACCCTGGGTTATGTTGTGTGAAGCACAGGGACACTCTTGGGACTCTTAGCCAAACAACTGCCAGGACAACACTCCCAGCCATCCTGTCAGCACAGCCAGCCCACCCCACAGGGAAGCAGAGTCAAAAGGAAGGAAGCATGGGCATGCTGGGAAGGGGGTGGGGGCAATAGCATGATGGGAGTCGTAGTCACAGACATTGCTCAGCCTCACAACTGGCCCATCAACACCACCCTGAACCATGCTCACATCACAGGGAGTGGAGAAGGACTCACAAGATGGCTGACACTGGCTACTGCTGTGGGGAGCACAAGGCCCTGCTGCCAACTGTGCACCAACAAACAGCAGGACACCACTGACTGACATCCTGAGAGACAACTTCCACTCCCTGCAATGCAAGCACGTTCCATGGTGGGATATCTGGCTGGCTGGGTGGGAAGGGGGACTTGCAGCACTGACCATAGTCACCAGCACCTCCCCTCACACCCCCCCAACACAAACTCCACAGTACCCACCTGGTAGAATGCAATGCCCTCCATCCTAACACAAGATCCCACAAAGCACCACCACCCTGGGTTATGTTGTGTGAAGCACAGGGACACTCTTGGGACTCTTAGCCAAACAACTGCCAGGACAACACTCCCAGCCATCCTGTCAGCACAGCCAGCCCACCCCACAGGGAAGCAGAGTCAAAAGGAAGGAAGCATGGGCATGCTGGGAAGGGGGGTGGAGGCAATAGCATGATGGGAGTCGTAGTCACAGACATTGCTCAGCCTCACAACTGGCCCATCAACACCACCCTGAACCATGCTCACATCACAGGGAGTGGAGAAGGACTCACAAGATGGCTGACACTGGCTACTGCTGTGGGGAGCACAAGGCCCTGCTGCCAACTGTGCACCAACAAACAGCAGGACACCACTGACTGACATCCTGAGAGACAACTTCCACTCCCTGCAATGCAAGCACGTTCCATGGTGGGATAACTGACTGGGTGGGTGGGTGGGTGGGAAGGAGGTCTGGCTGTCAACCAAACACAATCAATGCAGACCATGTTCACACCCCAGAGAATACATAGAAATGCCCAAATAATGCAGGACAATGTGCCACACCAATATCAACCCCTGACTGTGACGACTTAGGACAATACAATGTACAGGCCCGCACCCCGAGGCACAGTCACAACTGTCAGGTGTGTCAACCACTGATGCCTGCAGAAACATGACATACATTGTTTGTGTCTCCCAAAAACAGGTGATGATAGGGACACAGCAGCAGACGCTGAGGAGTCCCAGTCCCAGGCTCAAGAGGATGCCGAGCTCACTGGCGTCGTACAGCCTCTGTCCTCCTCGGACGATGAAGAACAACCTGGCACATCCGGTGCAAGTCAACATGCTGCACCAGCAGGACCACCAGCTGCAGCACCAGCAGGTCCACCAGCTGCACCCCCTGCACCCACCCCTCCAACGACTGTCACCACGAATACCATCCCTGCCGACATGGACAGAATAAGGAACAACACCAGCGCAGTGACCCTGGACCAACCTGGGGCCATGGACACCACCACCACCACCAACCCCCAAGGTGGACCAGGGTTATCTGTGCGTGCAACTGCACACACTGCACATGTCAGCAGGGGTGGTGGGAGGGGTGGGAGACAGAGGTCGCTGCTTGCAGACGTTGCTGGTGTGCATGAAGACCCACAACTGGTACGCATAGCTGATGCGTACCAGTCCAGCACCGGAGAGCTCAGCCAGGTAGTGGGGCTCCTCAGAGACATCAAACAGCAGCAGGCTGCCCATCATGCCCGCTTGGACTCCCACATGTCCCACGTGGAGTCACACATGTCACGTGTGGACTCCCACATGACCCGCGTGGAGTCCAAGTGGGATGTACTACATGAGATGACGGCGGTGCACAGGGACATTTTACAATGCCTCCGCCAGATGAACAGCAACCAGTCCACACCTCCCTGTGTGCCAACAACATCTGGTACCGAACAAACTGCAACTGCCACAGGGAGGGAGGAGGACTCTGGCGGAGAGTCCCCTGCACCGCAGCAGCCTGCACTTGAGGGCCCCCCCAAGAAGAGGGGTCGTCCGAGGAGGGGAAAGTGAGAGGCTGATGGCCAAGCGCAACTCCCAGGAAGCCTGAACCTGTTCTGGATTTTCGCCTTTGTGCACAGACTGTTCACCCTGTTGATGGCAACACTACTCCCACACATTGCATGGGGAGTACAAGTTGGAACAATGTGTCAGACAACTGTGGCCCCGATACTGGGGATCCTGTCTACCTGGACTTTCTATTCATCTAGGAACTTGGGATTGCAAGATTCATGTACAGCACAATCCATCCTATGCACTATTATCACAGATGTATCACAATAAACACAATAATACACCATACTTGCCTCTGTCGTGATTCCAACGTGGGTGCTGTTATGGGGATGATGAACAACAAAATTACACTGTGTATGCGAACTGCAACAGCAAGGACAACACAGGCATGTGAGTACAGGCAACGTGACACATATGAGGGAGACACACCACCAGGGCTACACAACACATACACACCTAGGCCATCTGACTCATTGCCTACACTGATGTTGCCAGGGAAGACGGTGCAATGCACAGACACCACACCCATTCCCAGTTGTAGTCAAGTAGCCCACAGGTGCAGTAAGCAAATGGCAGTCAAATGTGTGACCACAGACAACGCACATCACTAAGTGAAGCACAGGTTTATTACACAGTAGCAACATGCCGTAACCACTACAGATGCAAGGTAACCCCACCTGGTAGCGGGCACACAGTCAACAACTGTAGACAGAAGGAAGTCCATGGGTGTGGCGCACATCACCTGTAGGGACACAACAGCTACCAGCCTGGATGTGCAATCACGTCGTCGGTGGACACAGTTGACCAAACGAATCTGAAAGTACCCTGTGAAGGACAGAAATGACACACAGTCAAAAGCAATGCAGTACAGGACAGAACAGCAAAACTCATGCACAATACATGTTACAAGATACCCACCCAGAACCAAGTTAGCATGTCAACACTGTTGGGGAGTACAGCCCACCTGTCACCACACATCGCAACACACATCCTGTCAAGTAGCCCATGGACACACTCCAACAGCACCAGAGCACCACCCACACATCATGCCAACTCACATCATTCACATGACACCTCAGGATACTCACATTCAGCTAAAGAAGTTGGTGATGAGCTGTGTGCGGACATCACCATCACCATCATCATCATCATCGTCACTGGCATCGTGGTCCAGGCCAGGATCCTCCACAGGTGGCGGATGTTGGTCATCGTCATCCTGGATGAGAGGCAACTCCTTCCGCACTGCCAGGTTGTGGAGCATGCAGCAGACGATGATAATCTTGCACACTTTCGCAGGGGCATATGGGAGGGACCCTCCGGTCTTGTCCAGGCAGCGGAAGCGGCTCTTCAGGAGACCAAAGGTCCGCTCAATCACTCTCCTGGACCGACCATGTGCCTCATTGTAGCGCATCTGGGCAGGTGTCACAGGGTTCCTGAGGGGTGTCAGCAACCACGGCATGTTGGGGTATCCCGAGTCACCTACGGACAGACAAGTGCACATCAGCTGACTTGGAAAAGTGGGCGGAATACTACAGATCAGATCACACACAATGGCACAAAGTCAGTACACACCGACAAGCCAGGCACGCTGGTTCTGCATCTGTGCCATCAACCTGGGGATGCGACTACTCCTCATCACAAAGGCATCGTGTGCTGAACCAGGGAAACGGGCACACACGTGTGTGATGGTCATGTCTGCAAGACACACCACCAGTGCATTGACCGAGTGGTAGTGCTTGCGGTTCCTGTAGGCCTGCTCCTGGGCCTGTGGTGGTACCAAAGCCACATGTGTCCCATCAATGGAGCCAATGACATGCGGCATCCTCCCCAGGGCATAAAAGTCACTCTTCACGTCAGTGAGTCGTCGCAGTCTAGGGAAATAGATGTACCGGTTCAGGAAGAGCAACATTGCCGCCAAGAAATCGCGGAGCACACGGCTGAACATGGTCTGTGACATCCCACCAGCAGACGCCACAGTATGTTGGAAGGTACCGGTGGCAAAGAAGTGTAGGGCTGCCATCACCTTCACCTTGGGGGTCAGCGCTGTAGGATACGGCCGGCCAGGCTGCAAATGTGGGGACAACTGCACTGCCAAATCCTCAATCAGCTGCCTGGTGAAGCGGTACCGTCGGATGCTGTCCCGTTCCACCATCGTTGCCAGGTCTGGGAATGGCCGATGGACAGCAGGAGCCCTGCAGTGCAGAGGAGAAGTAAGCAAGATCGTCAGTCACCCCACATATGCGGCATTGAACACACTCAAGATCCCAACATACATCATCATGAGGCACAACTACATGAAGTGTGCAGTACCGGAACGACATGTATGGTACATACATGGCCAACATCTGTCAACACGGTCCTACAGGTGGCATCAATTTGTCCCAGGTTGGCCCATTGGATATCATGATGCTGTGTCACAGTCACCCCCAGTGACATGTGAGGACAGATGTGCCCCAGGCACCACAGCTCAACGACAGGCACATTCCCAGGGACCCTGTAATGCCACATGGACACTGGCATCACCTGGAGTATCATGTGTACACCACAACAAAACAAACATGACCCCCACAGGTAGTGGCCACACTTGCCATGGCAGGAGAGCCATGGACGTCTGTGACACACACGCACAACATCAGAGTCCATGCACACACAACGTGGATGTGGAGACTGTCTCCCATTGTGCACATGAAATCAGAGACATTGTAAACACTACATGCACAAAGACTGTGGAGGGCCATCACTATTGTGCCACTGGGACACCCTGGCTCAAACATACCGTCCCACATGGGACTCACGGGGTATGTGACATGACATACACAAACACCACTGTGAAATGTGACCATGGCACATGCACAGATATGAACAGTTGCACATCACAGTGGTCACGTACACGTAACACCCAGGATCCTGTCCCCATTAACACGTGCACAGCCTGGGGGTGGCTGCCCACAGGTGACACCCACAGGACAACATGTACACCAACATACACACAATAGGAAATGCAGCCTTACATGCCTTATGATAAGGTTTGGACAGGCTGTCGTGATGTAGGTGTGCCCCTCACTCCCTGGGAGCTATCTGTGGCTGGCATATGTCCATCTGAGACAGGCATGCTGACATATGCCAGTCACATGTACAGTGATGCGTTGAACAGCAATGGACCGATCGGTGTCTCCGGCCGGCCCATTGCTTTCAATGTGTGCGGGTACGCGTTGTACCCCTGTGCGCGTTGTACTGCAATGGACCGATCGGTGCCTCCGGCCGGCCCATTGCATTCAATGTGTGCGGGTACGCGTTGTACCCCTGTGCGCGTTGAACAGCAATGGACCGATCGGTGCCTCCGGCCGGCCCATTGCATTCAATGTGTCGCGAGTGCAGCGTTGTACCCCTGTGCGCGTTGAACAGCAATGGACCGATCGGTGCCTCCGGCCGGCCCATTGCTTTCAATGTGTGCGGGTACGCGTTGTACCCCTGTGCGCGTTGTACTGCAATGGACCGATCGGTGCCTCCGGCCGGCCCATTGCATTCAATGTGTGCGGGTGCAGCGTTGTACCCCTGTGCGCGTTGAACAGCAATGGACCGATCGGTGCCTCCGGCCGGCCCATTGCTTTCAATGTGTGCGGATGCAGCGTTGTACCCCTGTGCGCGTTGTACTGCAATGGACCGATCGGTGCCTCCGGCCGGCCCATTGCATTCAATGTGTGCGGAGTGCGCGTTGTACCCCTGTGCGGCGTTGTACTGCAATGGACCGATCGGTGCCTCCGGCCGGCCCATTGCATTCAATGTGTGCGTGGTACGCGTTGTACCCCTGTGCGCGTTGAACAGCAATGGACCGATCGGTGCCTCCGGCCGGCCCATTGCATTCAATGTGTCGCGAGTGCAGCGTTGTACCCCTGTGCGCGTTGAACAGCAATGGACCGATCGGTGCCTCCGGCCGGCCCATTGCTTTCAATGTGTCGCGAGTACGCGTTGTACCCCTGTGCGCGTTGTACTGCAATGGACCGATCGGTGCCTCCGGCCGGCCCATTGCATTCAATGTGTGCGGGTACGCGTTGTACCCCTGTGCGCGTTGAACAGCAATGGACCGATCGGTGCCTCCGGCCGGCCCATTGCTTTCAATGTGTGCGGGTACGCGTTGTACCCCTGTGCGCGTTGTACTGCAATGGACCGATCGGTGCCTCCGGCCGGCCCATTGCATTCAATGTGTGCGGGTACGCGTTGTACCCCTGTGCGCGTTGAACAGCAATGGACCGATCGGTGCCTCCGGCCGGCCCATTGCATTCAATGTGTGCGGGTACTCGTTGTACCCCTGTGCGCGTTGAACAGCAATGGACCGATCGGTGCCTCCGGCCGGCCCATTGCTTTCAATGTGTGCGGGTACGCGTTGTACCCCTGTGCGCGTTGAACAGCAATGGACCGATCGGTGCCTCCGGCCGGCCCATTGCTTTCAATGTGTGCGGGTACAGCGTTGTACCCCTGTGCGCGTTGTACCTCAATGGACCGATCGGTGCGCACCCATTGACAATGGGCTTGCCTGGCAACGGACGCGTTTTCGAATATTCGAGCGAGTCGGTTGCTGGAAAATCAGTTGGTCACCCACAACAATGTTGCAAAATCATGTATGTCATGAAGTTGAAATTTTGAAGGATGCTGTGGGCGTGTTTTGGTGCTGCTATTCCATGGATTGGCCAGATTCAGAAGATGCAAACGACTTGGACCTATCACTTTGGACACAAGGGACAGTATCTGCCTCTCCAGCACATATATATTGCTGCATGTTCCCCTGAGAGCCCACTTGCCTGCACTACATGCTCCAGGACGACATCTGCCACTGCACTGCTGCTGTCTCTGCCCCTCTGGACCCTGCAATGGCACGTACTGTGGAGAGAGCCCCAGCCTTCAGCCTTGAAGAGAACCAGGCCCTGCTGGACAGCCTACTTCCACAGTACAGCAAGCTGTATGGGACACCAGGGGAGCAGGTGAGTGTTCTGTGCACTGCCTTTCTGAATGTGCATTTTGTCTGACTAGCAAGGCTGAGAGTCAGCACACCACTGGCTAGCAGGCTCACTGAGTAGTTGTCACCCCCCATAGTGTGTAGTGACTTGCACTGGACAGGTATGGTGCAGTGACAGTGCTTCTGAACAGGGTTTTACTCCCCATGCAATGATACCATGTAGTGACTTCTGGAAAACTGTCCATGGGCAGCCGTGCACTGCCTGGGTACACCATGTGCCCCTGTGATTGCGACATGTATATGCAACTGTGTCATGCACGGATATGTTGCATGTGTAGTAATGGCCTTATCACTTTGTCATCCTGACAGGCTTCTGCCCATCGGAAGCATGAGATCTGGAAGGACATCGTCCGGGCTGTCCGGTCCGTGGGGGTCTACAAGCGCCGGATCCGCAACTGCCAAAAGAGGTGGCAGGACCTTCGGGGCTGGACCCGGAGGATTGCACGGGTCCAGCTGAAGCTGTCGCCTCCTCGCAGGAGGGGCGGAACACGGACCCTGACCCCCCACATGCTCAGGATCCTGGCGGTGGTCTTTCCAGACCTGGATGGGCAGCTGAAGGCCAGAGAGCAGCAAGGAGGGGTGAGTCAAAGACTGCACTGTGTACTCTGTCTAACATGCTATGTGCCCTCCTCGGGCCAGGTTGAACTGCCACAGTACAGCAGTCATGTTGTCCAGGAGCCATGTCCCTCTATTGTGCACTGCCCACTCCTCATCTGATACCCAGGTGTGGCCCTTACATGCAGGGAATTCTGTCACTTAGGACTGTGTCCTTGCAGTTTGCTTGACTCAAGGTGGGAGACAGCATCTGTTTCCCTGACTCTGTGGTGGGCATCATGGGTGGGTCCATTGCTTACACAATGCCTGTATTCTGACATGTATTCAGCGTGTTACTTTGATCTGTGGTCCAATTGCTGAGCTGATCCACCACATGTGGCTGGGGTACCTGGCACACACCCATGCTGCGGGTGGGAACAATGTTTGGGCCCCAGGAGTATGTATATGACGTGTGTCACACATACTTAGCCAGCTGCCTACAGTCCAGGGCTCATCCCTCATTCATGTGGGGCTGGACAGTCATGCCTACTCCAGGCCATACAATACACTCTGTACTCCCACTCCCGTGTATCAGAGGACACATTGTGCACAGTGATTTGACCCCTCAGGTGTCTGCCTCTGTGTCAGTGTGCTGTGGATTAGTCGCCAGGACTGCTGTGGAGTTTCTTGGTAGGGGCTCAGCATGCCACTGGAGATGTGACCATAGGAGACGATACTTGTGTGACACATAGGTGTCTGATCAGCTGCCCATGCAGACTGGGGCATGTAAATGTGAAGTTCAGGCAGCTGTTCCCCATGCACAGCAGAGTGTGAGGGGCTCAGGTTCAGAGGGTAGTGTCACAGGTCTCCCATATGTCCAATAGGTATGACCTGGACAGATGAGGGTTAAGAGGATGTGTTGTGGGGGGGATGTACATGTGCACTTGTGCAGCTCCAGGACTTGCATTCCCCATGACCTACTATTGTGACACAGTGCAGAGTGTTGTTGTCTGGCTGCAAAGTCATACATCACTGAGACAGTGATGTATGACTTTGCAGTCATGCCTCCGCCATGGCATGTGTCTACTGATTGGTGATCCTGCAGGGGAGTGACATGTGCTACATGCACACCATAGTGGCGCTGGCTATCAGGACATGGGTGCATCATGGTGTCTGTCGCTGGTATGCATCACATGCATTTCCTATTTGACTCTGGGCATCCCTTACATCCGTAAACCTGTACTGACTCAGTGGCAAGAGCTGTGATGTGTCCACACCGTGTCCTCTGCACTGTCCAACTACTGTGTACTTGGTGCATGTGTCAACACTGGGGTGTTGCAATCCAACAGACACCAGACAGATGGGTGCAAGGCCATGTGGGATGTGAGTGCCATGCTTGGCATCAGACTGACAACTGACTTCTCCTGTTCAATTAGTGCACTTTTAGCAATGTACAACTAATGATGCCAGGGCTTGCTCTGTGATGTGCTGTGCTCACAGTGGTGTGTGCGTTATGTGCAGGTGACTGATGTATGTCTGTTTCCCCATTGTTTGCAGATACATCCACGGCCACGGAAGGGGACAGCTCCACGGACCAGGAGGAGCCGGAGAGCCAGACTGGGTCAGCAGCCGAGGAGTGGTCGGAGGGACCCAGTGGCACGGAGGGCGAGGGGAGCCACACCGAGGAGTCCTCAGCAGCATCCACCTCAGCTGAGGACCAGAGCAACTCGGAGGATGACTCCCTTGTGGAGGCGGGTGTCAGCAGCCACCACACCCCAGCTAGTGTTGCTGTCCCCGCCACCACCAGCACCACCACCGCCCTCCCATCGGCTCCCATTCCCCAGGTCCGTGGAGGCTCCCATGTCCGGGAGCGTGTCTCCTTTGGGCCAGGCACCGCACCCCCTGCCCCTGTGTCCCCTGCTGCCCTGAGTGAGGAGTCTGTGTACCTCCTTCGCCAGCTCCATGTAGGGCAGACAGCCATGCTGAGTGTCCTCCATGCGCACACCGCGCTGTTGACTCAGCTGGTGTCGTTCATGGAGGGCATCTCATCGGGCATGTCTGACCTACAGAGGGGCAATAGGTCCATGGACTCCTCCCTGACGGCAGCAGTGTCCCTCCTCAAACGGTCCCTCACCCCTCCTGCCTCTGCTCCATCCACACTCCCCAGCACCTTACCCATCCCAGGCACACACACACTGGCACAGGCACACACCAGCACACACACATCCAGCACACTGACACACACGCCAATGACAAAACGCACACGCACGCACATTCAGGGGACTGAAGCCAGACTCACAGGGGATGGGGCCCTGGAACACACACACGCATCCACATGCACTGCGCAGTCCTCAGTTCCCTCTCCCTCCAAAGCACCCTCCCTTGCCTCACCTGCAACCCCAAAGTCACAGCAGCTCTTCCTCTGTGACCTCGGCCTCTTCCCCACCGATGAAGCTGCTCCTGCATCCCGGGGGAAGAGGAAGCCCACCCACACGGAGCAGAGTGCCCCTCGCCCCCGGACACCCTCCCCCAGGCACAGACGGACTGAGGCCCCCACCCGCAAGTCCCCCGGAGTGCTAAGAGCAAGACCCCGCCACCGCCCTGCAGCTCAGGCACAAGGTCTCCGTCCTCCATCCCTCAGGCCCCCACTGCACAGGTGCCCCCACCACACCCTGCCCCAGGTTCCCCCACCCACAGATATACCATCCCCAAGATGCTCCGGCCTTCTCCCCCTGCCACTTGCTCTCCCAGCACCACACCCCCCGCTGCGCTTGTCTGTGCCACTGATGTGGTGAGGGTGTCCTCCCCCTCTGTCCAACCCACCTTGCCTGTTCCCCATTCTCCTCCCCTGGAGGTAGGCACTGCAGTGGAGTCCACTACCGCCCTGTCTGACTTGGGCACTGCAGTGGCGGACCTGTCCACCCCATCTGCAGGGTCCACTGCAGTTGTGCCGGCACCCACGACATCTGTGTCATGCCCCCAGTTGTGCCGGCACACACCATGTCAGACACCTCCACTGCAGTTGTCAGTGGCTCTCCAGCACCCACCACCCCTTCCCTGACTCCCCCTGGTGAGCCCTGATCCTGTCCCTGCGGTGCCTGGCCTGCCCCCCGGTTGCCCCTCCTAGTGGATTGTCCCTGGTATTGTGCAGGCATGCGTAGGGTGACATCTGCCAGTGTCACCCTGTTTGAACTTTGACAATGGACTGGCCATTGGCCTTTGCTCTAATTTCTTCTGGACGTCGTTATCAAACAACACATATGCTGAATAAAGCAACTTTCTTTTCTCTAGTGCTCATGCTTCAGATGTACATGTTGTTGGTGCAGCTAACCATGCCCTTGCTGCAGTGATGGTGATATCTGGTCTCATGATTATGAAGTGTTACTGTGCAGGAACCCATGTGGTCCAGGGGGAATGTGTCCTATCATGTGGTGTATCCATGTCATCAATAGCAGCATCTGAGGGTGTCATGTGTTCAGTATTTGGCAATGGGTTTCCTACTTACATTGGCAATTTCATATCTGTGGCTTCCACCCCTGCACATCTGTTGTGCCTGCCATCGTTGCATTTGTCTACTTCCCTGACCGTGTTGCCATCTCCAGTGGACATGCAGGTTTGGGCATCAATGGGGAGGGACTCATCCGTGTAGTCAGTGCAACATTGCTATACAAGTGTGTTGGATCTGTGCTGATGATTCCGTTGGCACATCCATGACCAGGCTGATGTGATGGGAGCCCTCATTTGGTGCTAATTGTTGATTGTGTGACCAAGTGCTCAGCTGACATGATGGGGCCCTACTGAGGCAACATATGGCACAGCTTTCCTCACACAGGAGTGGAGTCCCCTCATGGCAGTGTGTACACGTGTGACATTGCCTGCGCCCAAGGTGTGTGTTGTATGTGCATGTCTGTGTGTTCACTTTCATTAATCTGCGCATGCTGTGATCCCTAGTGTTGTACCTGTTTGTGATGCTTGCTGACTTGAGCTATGTTCCCCAAAGTCTTCTCCCTGTGTTCTCTGTGATGTGGGTGCATGGCACATTACTGGTCATCAGGGTGTCACCCATAGGTGTGTTTGCTGTCAGGGCAGAGTTTGTGTGCTGACGCAGATGGGTCACAGTCAGGTTTCCCTTTGGCACTTGTTGTTTGCCCCTGTCATGTGATTTCCAGTTTGTGTTATCTTTCAGTGATTGTGACACGTTGTGTGTGTGACTGCTGGCACTCCTTAGGGTCCGGGCTGCAATGTTGGTTGTTGTCTATGTGTGTTCTTTGTGGGTGACCTTGGCTTCTTCATTGGTGTGTGACTGTGGCTGGGATCCCATTGGTCGGTGTGGTATTGCCGTCATGTCCATGTACAGCGTAGTGTGCAGTGTGTCAGACATTCAGGAGTCTTGTTGAGTGTCCATGTGTGATGTGTTTCTACACCTTGGTTCCCACCCACCACCCTGGAATAGTCATGGGTGCATGTGCAATGTCACCAGTGCATGTGTACTTCACTGCTGCACATTGTTGGAGGTCGAGGGGTGTGGTCTTGAGTGTGTGCAGATGAGAGTTGTTACCCGGCTAGTCCCCTGCCTCCATGTTGGCCTTGGCTTACTGGCCATGCTGATTGATTTGTGCTTGTGTAGGTGTGATGGTAGTTAGTTGCTCAGGACACCTGACTGTGGTTCACAGTGTGAACGACATTTAGCTTTGTCATCACAGTGGTATTTTTATTCAGCCCAGGGTCACCACATTGTGGGGGCCCTGGGGGTGGTGCTGTGGTGTGTCTGTGACTTGCTGTGTCAGTTGTTGTTCCTACGTGCCTGTGTGACATGTGTGTTTTGTGCTCCCTCTCACCTGTCAATGCCTGCTTGCCCACATAGGGGATTTGGATCCATGAGTTACCTTAGTGTGGCAGTGTATGCACATTTGTATGATTGGTATTCAGCTCTCCTCATGTGTTGTGTTGTTGCCTGGGGACACTGGCACCCCCACCCCTCACCTGCTGTGTATGATGACAGTGTTGGTCTGCCTGTTTGTGTTTGTGCATCTGCACGACTGCATTGGCATATCTTGGGTGTGCCATTGGCTGTATGTTGTTTGGTGTGTTTCCCCTGCTGTCCCTGGGACTCCTAGGTCATCGGTCAGCACAGTGATCATGGTTTGTGTGTCCCATTGCTGCCATGGTATGGTATCTGTTCACCTCACATCTGCTGTCTCCACAGGGTATCTGCATTTGTGTGCCCATTGGTGCAAATATGTGGTTCTGCATTCTGATGGTCACTTCTGTCATTGTGTCATTGATGACTGTTGACGGTCTCAGCCCCCATGGGTGTTGTTTGTCTGCACATGGCCAAAGGAATGTTTCATTTGCACTGCAGTATTTGGCTCCCCCAATTTATGTTGCAATGGGACACATACACTACTTTGCCACAGATGAGTTTTTGGTTCTGTGACCAGGAATGATCCATGCAGTTTGGCAGTTGCAGCTCTTTCTTTGTCAACAATTACCTTTTGGTCACTGTGATGATGAGGGTGTAGACCCCATTGCCACAATAGTCAAAATGTGCTTCAGCTATGGACCCCACACTTACCTTTTGGTCACTGTGATGATGGGGGTTTAGACCCCATTGCCACAATGGTCAAAATGTGCTTCAGCTATGGACCCCACACTTGCCTTTTGGTCACTGTGATGATGGGGGTTTAGACCCCATTGCCACAATGGTCAAAATGTGCTTCAGCTATGGACCCCACACTTGCCTTTTGGTCACTGTGATGATGGGGGTTTAGACCCCATTGCCACAATGGTCAAAATGTGCTTCAGCTATGGACCCCACACTTGCCTTTTGGTCACTGTGATGATGGGGGTTTAGACCCCATTGCCACAATGGTCAAAATGTGCTTCAGCTATGGACCCCACACTTGCCTTTTGGTCACTGTGATGATGGGGGTTTAGGCCCCATTGCCACAATGGTCATGGGCTGCTTGCATTGTGGGTGCCACACACATATATGTGTGGCACATGTGCTAGGGGGTCACATTGTATGTTCAAAGTCATGTTCGGTGTTGTAGGCATTTGACACAGCCTGCTCACACGCTTGTCATGGTGGTGGGGGGATGTCTTAATCTTGCATTCCCTAGGTTGTGGTGTGCTTGTTGTGTCATGCATTGTCCATCCTATGAGTGGGGGTGGTAGTAGTGGTAGGCATCCAGCCCCCTGGCTAAGGGTGGTAGTAGTGGTAGGCTTCCTGCCCCCTGGCTAAGGGTGGTAGTAGTGGTGGGCATCCTGCCCCCCTGGGTGAGGGTGGTAGTAGTGGTAGGCATCCTGCCCCCTGGCTAAGGGTGGTAGTAGTGGTAGGCATCCAGCCCCCTGGCTAAGGGTGGTAGTAGTGGTGGGCATCCTGCCCCCCTGGGTGAGGGTGGTAGTAGTGGTGGGCATCCTGCCCCCTGGCTAAGGGTGGTAGTAGTGGTGGGCATCCTGCCCCCCTGGGTGAGGGTGGTAGTAGTGGTAGGCATCCTGCCCCCCTTGGGTGAGGGTGGTAGTAGTGGTGGGCATCCTGCCCCCTGGCTAAGGGTGGTAGTAGTGGTGGGCATCCTGCCCCCCTGGGTGAGGGTGGTAGTAGTGGTAGGCATCCTGCCCCCCGTGGGTGAGGGTGGTAGTAGTGGTAGGCATCCTGCCCCCTGGCTAAGGGTGGTAGTAGTGGTAGGCATCCTGCCCCCTGGCTAAGGGTGGTAGTAGTGGTGGGCATCCTGCCCCCCTGGGTGAGGGTGGTAGTAGTGGTAGGCATTCTGCCCCCGTGGGTGAGGGTGGTAGTAGTGGTAGGCATCCTGCCCCCTGGCTAAGGGTGGTAGTAGTGGTGGGCATCCTGCCCCCCTGGCTAAGGGTGGTAGTAGTGGTAGGCATCCTGCCCCCTGGCTAAGGGTGGTAGTAGTGGTGGGCATCCTGCCCCCCTGGGTGAGGGTGGTAGTAGTGGTGGGCATCCTGCCCCCTGGCTAAGGGTGGTAGTAGTGGTAGGCATCCTGCCCCCTGGCTAAGGGTGGTAGTAGTGGTAGGCATCCTGCCACCCTGGCTAAGGGTGGTAGTAGTGGTGGGCATCCTGCCCCCCGTGGGTGAGGGTGGTAGTAGTGGTAGGCATCCTGCCCCCTGGCTAAGGGTGGTAGTAGTGGTAGGCATCCTGCCCCCCGTGGGTGAGGGTGGTAGTAGTGGTAGGCATCCTGCCCCCTGGCTAAGGGTGGTAGTAGTGGTAGGCATCCAGCCCCCCTGGCTAAGGGTGGTAGTAGTGGTGGGCATCCTGCCCCCCTGGGTGAGGGTGGTAGTAGTGGTGGGCATCCTGCCCCCTGGCTAAGGGTGGTGGTAGTGGTGGGCATCCTGCCCCCCTGGGTGAGGGTGGTAGTAGTGGTAGGCATCCTGCCCCCGTGGGTGAGGGTGGTAGTAGTGGTAGGCATCCTGCCCCCTGGCTAAGGGTGGTAGTAGTGGTGGGCATCCTGCCCCCCTGGGTGAGGGTGGTAGTAGTGGTAGGCATCCTGCCCCCCGTGGGTGAGGGTGGTAGTAGTGGTAGGCATCCTGCCCCCTGGCTAAGGGTGGTAGTAGTGGTGGGCATCCTGCCCCCCTGGGTGAGGGTGGTAGTAGTGGTAGGCATCCTGCCCCCCTGGCTAAGGGTGGTAGTAGTGGTGGGCATCCTGCCCCCTGGCTAAGGGTGGTAGTAGTGGTAGGCATCCTGCCCCCCTGGCTAAGGGTGGTAGTAGTGGTAGGCATCCTGCCACCCTGGCTAAGGGTGGTAGTAGTGGTAGGCATCCTGCCCCCCTGGCTAAGGGTGGTAGTAGTGGTAGGCTTCCTGCCCCCCTGGCTAAGGGTGGTAGTAGTGGTGGGCATCCTGCCCCCCTGGGTGAGGGTGGTAGTAGTGGTGGGCATCCTGCCCCCTGGCTAAGGGTGGTAGTAGTGGTAGGCATCCTGCCCCCGTGGGTGAGGGTGGTAGTAATGGTAGGCATCCTGCCCCCTGGCTAAGGGTGGTAGTAGTGGTAGGCATCCAGCCCCCCTGGGTTGGGGTGGTGGCGCGCATTCAGGCCCCTGTGTGCATATGTGGCATTGGTGATGGGCATCCCGCCCCTATGGTGCTGCTGTTGCTGGTGTAAGCATATTCAGATTCCCAGTGTATGTGTGTGATGTGTCGTGTACGTGTTGTATGTGTTTTGTGGTTGGTGTCTGACTTACCTTCTGCGCCGTACGCGTCCGTGCCTGTTCCGGTAGTAGATGTAGAATATTGGTATGATCGGGACGAAGGGATTCATGGTTGGTTCGTGTCGTTCGTCCTTCTCGTTGCTTCGCGTCGTCCTCGTCGCTTGGCTTCGTCCTCGTCGCTTCGCTTCGTCCTCGTCGCTTCGCGTCGTCCTCGTCGGTGCTGTGTTCGTCTCGTAGCCGTGGATCGTGTTGTGGCGCGATTCGGAGCTTATGTGCGCCTCTCCCGGATGCTTTGACGTGCCGTGCGTAGCGACGGGTTCGGCGCGTACGGAAAGCGCATCGTACTTGTCCGGCCGGACGGGGCTGCATTTTCCCTTCCGTGCGACTCGATTCGGCGTTTCCGGATTCGCCTCGGTCGGAGAACAGGACCTGGTTTGGGTGAGTACGGCTCGGCCGGAATTTTTGCTGTTGTGCGCATCGTACTTGCTCGTTCGGTGTGCTGTACGGATCGGTCGGGAAACTGGCTTTCGCATGGCTTTTTTCCCGACCGAATAGTATTGGGTGCGCCTCCGACCGAGATCGGAATCGGCCCCAGAGCCTTAAATGAGATTCTCTTCTCCACCGGTAGCCAATGAAGGCCGTGTAGCAGGTGAGATACTGGCTTAAATTTAGGGATGTTCAAAGGGTTCTGGCCACCGCGTTCTGTAGGGACTGCAATTTTTTGAGCAGATATTTCGAGGTGCCCAGATATAGGGCATTGCAGTAAACCAATCTGGATCCTATAAGGGCCAACATTACAGTCTTCTGTAAATCCGTTGGGATGAACAGGAGAATTGTTTGGAGAACCCGTAGCATAAAGTATCCCCCCGAGGTCACTGCATTGATCTGAGCATCGAAACATAATTTGGTGTCAAAAATGACTCCCAAGTTTTTTGCCTTCTGCACAGGCTTGGGCAGGTCTCCCAGCTCTTGAGGCCACCAGGATCCATTCCAGAAGGAGGTCTCTTTCCCAAAGAGACAAACACCTCTGTTTTTTCCGAATTCAACTTGAGACAATTCTCCTTCATCCAGCTCGCAACTGCAGCCATACAGCTACAGAAATTGTTGGCATCTTTTTCAAACTGAGATGAAACGGACACCCCTATCTGAGTGTCATCTGCATAGGACAGTATGGTCAGGCCGAAGCTCAGAATAAGCTTCACCAGGGGGGTGATGTATTCATTGAAACGTGTGGGGCTAAGCGCCGATCCCTGCGGCACCCCACAAGGGAGGGAGAAGGAGCTGGATTTTGCATCTTGCACCTAGACCCACTGTTGCCTGTTTTTGAGGAATGAGCATAACAGAGTTAGTGCAGTGCTCCTGAAGCCTAGGCAATGCAGACGTTTCATAAGAAGTACGTGGTGGACCGTATCAAAGGCGGCCGAGAGATCAAGTAAAATTAATGCAGCTCTGTCGCCCTTGTCCACCCTAACTCTGATTTCCTCCGATGCGGCCACCAGTGCCGACTCCGTACAATGGTTCGCTCTAAACCCATTTTGAGCGGGGTCCAGCAATTGATGGGTGTCCAGAAATGTCAGGATTTCCACATTCATAGCCTTCTCTAGCACCTTAGCCGGTAACGGGGGCCGGGAGATTGGTCTGTAACTGTCCACCAGCTTGGGGTCCAAGGAGGGTTTCTTCACCAAAGGAAGAATGGAGGCCCTCTTCCAAATGTCAGGGTAGTACCCTGAACTCAGTACTTGGTTCAGTAGATCTTTAAGTGGCCCAGCCACCTGGCTAGCCAGCTTATTAATGGTCCCTGGAGGGCAGGGGTCAGAGGGGGCCCCAGACTTGATGGAGCTCATAAGGCTCATTGTTTTATCCCAAGTGAGAAGAGAAAACTTCTCAAAAGTGGGAGGTGCCTCGCGATTCGTTAAAAGACCCTTGCCTTGTATAAAGGTGTGGAGGTGTTAGGAAAATATATGCAAACTGTAAACAATTATTTAAAAAAATGAACAGACATTTCTTGCCGTTGGCAACTGATGGATGGATGTATAAACAAGACATACCTGTGAGTTGTTCCCACTCGTGGGAGAAGGCAGTAAATTTGCACTTGTGTTGAAAACTTCAGTATGACAGAGTGAGCTTGGATTATCCATTCAACTGGCTTACGGGGAGCACAAACCTTGAATTTTATTTTTAACTTGTTTAATTTATAGCGGACAATTTCATAACGGCATTCAGGCAGCAATCAATGTATCACATTGAATCAAGTCAGTGAAATCAGGACATGAGCCTGGTCCTGATGGGGTGCCAAGGTGAATAAAAGATCCCTGTGGGGTGGAGCTATCCTACCCTTCCAGTTGGTAAAGTTTGTAGTGAATTCCATAACAAGGACATCTTCTTCTGGGTTAGAGTACCAATAAACCTCTTCACAAGATGGGTAATACCAAAAGAACAAGCTGGTTTTTACTAGGAATTATAAGGACCTTTCAGCAGTTCTAGAGATCCCAACACTTAAACGCACACACATGTTAATGTTTTGCTTTACACCGACTAACTGTTTTTTATTGCACAAAGTAATACCGGTAAAAACTCAAGGAGGGGTTTCTGGTAAGATGGTAATGAACTCCACTTTGACACTGGACAATGAGTCACTTGATGATATCTGTAAATATAGTCATTTTGAAATTGCGGTATAAAATAATCTTTCATGAATTGTCCATCACGATTAGGTAAAAAGAAGGGTATCAAGTGATGTGAGTGCTTTGGATAAATGTAATTCTATTTATGCTGATTCTTTATTGGTGCCATTAGTAAAGGCCTTTAGAGGCAAGGGGACACCAACAGGTTTACACAGATATCCATTTAGAGGGGAGACAACCTGATCATAGGACAGTTGGAGAGCAAATGTTGGAAGTGAGCGCTCTCCCTTCCGTCATGTGCCACGGTAGACACGCTCACTCTTGAGACTCGCTTAAAGTGGAAGATCGCTTAAAGTGGAGGATCAGAGATTGACCCTAAAGGTTGTCTCAAGATTAATCAGGAGGTGCTGGATCAACTGCAGGGCTCTGTATGGGTGAGATTGTAGAATGCACTGTAAACTGGACAAAAGAAATACAGTTTGACAGAAAATGGTGTAGTAATGAATCTATCTGTTGTCATGAATATGACGCTCACTAAAGACCTCTGAACAATTCACTTATTTGAAGACGACTCCGGTAACATTCAGAAGAAGGCTTCCACAAGTCTGTTGAGCCACATGAAAGTGGCGCTGTGGATCTTTAATTATTGTAGCAGGACCAGATTTATTGGACCACATTATGGGACAGTATCAAAAAGTGCTGTTGCAGCCTTAATGCGATGGACCGCCTCCCGCCTCTTTTATTGACAAGCCTTATCTACGTAAAAGAAGAAGGACCTACTTGAAACATCTTCTGTTAATAAGTGGTATTAGGAATACAAGTGACAGTACAGTCTGTTTAGTTGCATTGGGATGCATTATTTTTGTACTGGCTGCGGGAAAGGTTTTATGTGCCACGTCAAAACTCAGTTTTTTAAGTAACTGTTTGACAAATGTTTTAAATAACAGCTTAGCACGTTCTACTTTGAACCTTTTACTCATATAATATTGAATGTTTTATGAAATGTATGTTTCAATTTTGTATTTAATGTTTACACGGATCAGTGATCTAATAAAATAAAATAGTGAGTGATTAATTGATATGGGTGTCTTTGTATTAATCAATGTTCTCCATTTTGCCAAAGGGCAGGGACAGCAGTAGCCAATAAGCCCTCCCACGCTCATACACAAGGAAAGGGGATGTTCAGTGTTCTCCATCTTACCAAAGGGCATGCGATGTATCTGCCCACCACCTTGCCATAGGTGGTGTCTTTGTTTGCCCAATTGTAAATGGATGGAGGTTATTTATTACCCTTACCCCAAGGGCTGGCGTTTGTTTGCTCCACACTTTTCCCAAGTGCAGTGAGAGAGGATGTTTGCTTGTCTCCTGCCTTGGCCAATGGCAAAGGGCTTGGTTTGCCCACCAACCTTTGCATAAGGACAGGGGCTCTTGCCTATGGGCCTAAGGTGCTTTGTTTTTCTTGTCTTCAAGAATGGCAAGGGATGTACTTCTCCCCCACGCCTTGAGAAAGGGAAAGTGGTATGTTATGCCCTTTAACCTTTTGACTAAGCCAAGGAAGCAGAATTTTTAAACTTTTCTTCGGATATTACGCCCTTATCACCCACCTTGCCCAAAAGAAGAGGCATTTGTGCACCATGCCTATTTGCCCAAGGGAAGGGAAGATATTTGTTCCCCCCCCCGCGCCCCTGTCTTCCTCAAGGGCAACAAAGTGAATTTGTTTCTGATTGCCATCTTTCCCAAGGACAGATAGTGTTACAAAGTACCCCTGCTTTATAAAATGGTATGAGGCATAAGGAGGCTTGAGGGCACCGGCTTGCCCAAGGATAAGAGGCATCTTCAACACTCCTCATATCTTCTGGTTTTCCCAAGGAAGATGGGAATGTTGACTACTTTATTTGAAGTAACTTCTGATCTTTGCAAACATCTAGTATTTTAGAAAACAAAATAGCTGCAGGTTGATTTGGATGTTTTGGTAAAATTCCAATTTTGTCAGAGAAAATGGGTGTGTTAAACTAATTTGAAGTTTGTTTGAGAAGGCTTCTTCATTCGCCTTGTAGGGGCTTTTACTGGCTACCCCCAAGGCCTTCACCAATGGCACGTGGCATAAGGGTCCGAAGTCTCCCCACCTACCTTAAAGGTGGGCGCTTATTATTAAATCCTATTCCACCAAGTGGTGAGTAGTGGGTTTACATTGGGGAGAGAAGCGTGTGCCGATTGTACATTTACATTTTGGCTTCTATAATCAAAACTGCTGGCCGAAATATCCCCGCACCAAGAAAAGGCACTGAATGATGGAAAGGCCAGAGTGTCATTAAAATCTGGTGACCTTTCACTGAACAATTTCATGTAGGAAATCACCTTAGTGGAAACTTGTGTTAAATGAAAAGGTGTCAAATTTTAGGTCCACTCACCCCCCCACACATCACCCCCAATAACATTTAAACCGCTTGATCAATTTGCACCAAATTTGGCAGAGATCCCTGAAATAACCCAGGTTATGACACAAAAACTGAAATATGTATGATCATAAGGGAAATCCTAAAAAAAACAATAACTGTCACTTCTTATGGTGAGCAACACTAGAAGGTTACTGCATTTCAAACATAACACAACTTCTCATCATGGGCCAGACTATCACTGCAAAATAATGCGATCATGGTCCAACTCCAGAGCAAAGGTATGTATATTGAGAGTGCTTTAATGTGGTGGTGACCATAAGAACAAATTAACAATTTGTATTCTTCTAATTCTTACCCTCTAAGTGAACATTGTCTTGTATAAAACAAAGTTATGGTTGGTTAAAGCTTACATAGGAAATGTCCTTTGTTGTGTTGTGAATAACCTTTGAGCTGTGCGACAATTCCACACAAGATTTGGTAGACTTTTGATGTGTCAAACTCTGGCCCTTTGTTCCAAACGTGGCTCTAATTAGCTTAGGAGTTCAATGTGTATAGAGGAAAACACGTTTGTGGGACCGCAAAAGAATCCCTATATTCAATAATTCTCTTACACATAGCCCAAAACACTTGGGAGATTAGCAGCACACTTGGCATGTACACAGAATATTTGCCAGAGTGGACCCTTTTGGGGTTTGGGATATATTCAGTATTTTTTGAAAATGATAAGGTTAAAACAGTTCCAACTATTGTATACCCATACCATTAGTATCCAAAGATAAGTCTATGGTTCTGAGATTTTAAATAAAATACACCATTTTGACATCATAAGGTATCCACAGATCCCCAAAAAGATAAATCAAAAGTCCTGATGAGTCTGAAAAATGCTCTCATTCTGTGAAAAAAATGCAGAGACTTCGGGTAGTAAATAACATATTTACCTTACTATGTGTGTTCAACACCCATGTGGTGATTGCAGTCACACTTTAATCGCAGATGTAACGCTGCCTTCACAGAGGTGGCATGAGGTCTGTAGTAAAGGTTCATTTCTACAGTGATCATGGTCTAAAATGCTCTGCAGCATATCCACAGAAGGAAATATTAAATATTTGTAATCATAGTTCTTCATCATAGATATTGACTCTGCTTTTATAAAAGGTAGACTATCTCTGTGGATGTGTAAGGTCCTGGTACACAACTTTTCAAGAATTTTTTTAATGTTTTCTAGTTGACCAAATGAACATAAAACATGGCCAAATAAGGTATGGCTTGACTATGAATGCTTTGACATTGAATAATGTTCCAATTGGTTTCATGAAGTTGACCACCTTCATGTCAACCAGGAGCACAAGCGCCAGCGACATCGAGATGCTGTCCACTCATCTCCTCAAGTGTTAGATTAGTGTAATGGGAGGTTGAACATCAGATACTGGAAGTCCGTCTTACTATTTGCTAAAAGACTTGGGCTATCCACAAAGACTGATGTGAAAGCTGAAGTGGCAATCTTCTGTCAACCTCACACTTTTAACCCTAAAACAGATACCTTCCCTGCCCTTCAGACTTCTGTTGGACACCTTCTTGGCAATGTAACAGTCTTTGCTAGAGTGAAAGTCAGGAAGACAAACCTCCCAAACATAATGGTTGTCATTTCTTTACATCTTCGTGCTGCCAGCTGGACATTAACAAAACGAGCTGACATGATGGGTTCAGATAACAGAGAGATGAAAGAGCTCAAGGAACAAAGGGGGAACAGCACTTTTTTCTTCAGAAATAAAAGTCTAAAAACAGCCACAACAACTTATGACATCGAGTGAAGCCTGAAAATGTGTACTTCCAGCCTAAAACAGCTTTGTGAAAACCAGAGTTCTGCCCAGGATCTTCCTCACTGAGTGGAAAAAACAGACTGCCTCTCATCCTGCTCGGAATGATGGTATAGTGTAGGTTCCAAGGTTCTTAGAGGGGCAGACATAGCTTAGCAAAATCTGCAGTGCTCTTACTAGGGGGTACCATTTCTGCTAGAATTATTATATCCTTTAATTCACACTTTTTAGAGGTGTTTCGGCCAAATGTATCAAGCACGTAGTAAATTGGTAAAATACAAAAAAGCAAGAATGTTGTCATGTCATTTGGTCAATTAGAAAACATTTAAACATTCTTTAAAAGTTGTGTTGGATTACACACAAACAGAGATATTCTACCTTTTATGAATATCAGAGAAAATCTGATAGTGTAGAAATTTAAAGATTCTTTAAAAGAAGTTGTGTTAAGGGACCTTATGGGCAAATTCATAATAAGTCTAAAAAACAATAAAATTGGCAAAACATGGTTACCATACACTTGGAACCATAATGCACCCATGATCAAACTGGATTGCAGAGAACAATACTTATAACAAACTTTATGCAATTAATAAAATCAATTTCAAGCAACCCACACTGCTTTGCCACATTAAAGAAGTATGATATATTGCACACAAATCTGAAGATGATGTTAGGAAAACAGAAGATCACACACAAAGTCAAACAGTGTCAGGATAGAACTAATAGTGAATGAAATTATTCAAGAGTATCGTTCATGCCTGGCTTACAGACACTGCCTTACAGAAGCAGAATGTGCAGCAGTGAGGTAACCCAGAAGAATCCAATTGAGTGAGTGGGCAAGCTGTGCCAGCATATTATGCTATTTTATGTTATGCTATTTTATAATAACCTATTAAAACTTTTATAGTGTGCAACAGCTACCATAGTTCCTAAGTGCTAATTGACAAATAATGGGTTAAAAGCAGACAGCTGAAAATCCTACAGAATTATTAGGTGAAAAGTCTAGTGTTTAGGTCCTTTCGCAATTTTAGCAAACACGTCTCCAATCAAAGATGGAGGGAAAGCAAGCTCCAAGGTTTGGTAGTAGTGACAAGAATGCATTGCCCCCTACTCTAACAGATCTAAAAAAAGGGAATGACCAAAAGGGCAAGCTTAATGCACCTAGGTGTCTGCTATTATATCACTTACATTTAGTTGCAAGGAAACTATGAGAGTTTTCATAGAAGGCCCTATAAACAATTACTGTTAGCCAACGGAGGACTCACAAGGTGGATGAGATGATCTCTTTTGCATAGGCCTACAACAGTCTGGCTGCAGCAATTTGAATTAGCTGCATTTGTTCAATGATCTTCACAGGAGCTGCAGAGAGATGACGTTTCCATGGAACAGAAATGATTGAGTTAAAGCAATAACCACTTTAACATGGAGAAGGGGCTCAAGAAATGTTATCTGGTTTGACGTTCTGTTTGGGAGCACATTCAAAAACTCTTTTTAAGAGCCCTGTGCCCTCTCATGGCTGATATTGTGGCTAAGAGCGATGTCATGGAAGATAAATGCAGAAGAAATTAGGGTTATTGTTCCATCAGGTTTCACCTACTCAGTGGAAGCAAGTTTTAGAGCCCATAGTGCAGGAGATTACATGTCTCATGCTTGCTTTGCGGACAGGATTGGCCTTGTCTTTGAAGATGTCTGAATGGGCTTTGATCTAAACAGACCTGTAAATCCCAACTGCACAAATCTGTACATCAGAGTTCCAATAATTAGGTCAAGAGGAACATATTCTAAATAGAGGTAATTTATGATTCAAATTGATTTGTTATCTTCTACTCGTGAATTCCAACCATGAATTACAACCATTATGGTGGTCTGTGCCCATTTTTTGTGGACATTTGGCAATGCCAGGCATGCCTGCAGAAGAAGGGAACATTCTATTCAAGTGTTGTTCACAAACTCATTTGCCACTTAGATCACTTTTTCAGCAAACATTACAAATATTCACAGAACACAATAGTATTTGGCCATTATTGATTATCTGAGGGGAGAGTTTTTGAAGGTGGCACTCTATATGCTGGGAAGAAAAGAGGAGGAACAGGAATGTGTGTAAACAGTTTCATCTCCTTCATCAGCGTTCCCAGTGAAATTGCAAGCAACTTCTTTGCGATGAATGGGAAGGCGATGGCTTCTGTGAAGATGCTTGACTATCAGGCATAGTGTAATCACAGGTCATCACATGTTCAACTGAAAATTGACAATACTGCTTTGGGTCGAGCACCTATACCATTAGATCATGCTAGCTACAGGTCTCTTTTACTGCACAGATTAATCATCTTAAAAAGGTCATATTGCTGCTTAGTACACGTAAAGTACTCTGACAATGCCTGCACCTCTGCTCTTTGTCCTTAGTTTCTACTCTGTCTGCACTTTCTGAAGGGGGCTTCAGCCAGTATCAAGCACTTCCTAGTTAACGCCTACTCATCCTCAATGCAGGCCTCCAGCTCCATTGTAGTGCAGTAATGAAAAAACAGCTTAGCTGTGGGAAGAAGCTCAGCCCTGATGAGCAGTACCTCTCTTTTTTCCAGTCTCTATGTACTCTATGTACTACCTGGCATTTTAGATTACAAGTGGATATCTCTAAATCTATAGGGCCCATCTAATCACTTGGCTTAACATGAGCAGGGATGAGAAGATGCTCGAATTGTAGGACGGTTTTGTAACCAGAGCCTTTCATGTGGAGCTTGCTTATTTGTTACTGACTTTGATGTGAAGGGATGAGCCTCCCATGTGCAAACTCATCCTTCGTGTTCACCAATATTGTCTCATTGCTGTTCTTCTGTTCATTCCCTGGATCATAATTTAATCCATCTACTAATATCTAAAGCTGAAAATGCTTCAGGAATTAAACCTAATAAAACAACAACTTTTAACAGGCTATCACTATCACCTAGACTGATGGATTGTAATCTAGAGAATGTGTGTCCATCTCACAAAGATCAAAGTAATTTATTATTGACAGAATTTTTGTCAAAACATGAGAAGTCAAGGTTTCAACCTTACCCGTGGAGAAGGGACCTTTGCCCGCTTTCCTCTCATATCCTTCTCAATGTCTTCCTGGGACATGATGCTGAAGCTGAAGATGTTGCCATCAGCTCCGCAGGTCACCAAAAACTGGTTATCATAAGTGGAGCAGATGGCTTGGATGTTCCCATACTGGTTGTCATGCACGCCCAGGGACCAGTAGCCATGCATCGAGTTCAGCTGGGGGTCATTGGCCTCAAGTGGATACACCCGCACCGCTCCATTCTCCATTCCACAGATGAGCAACTGTTGGTTGTTACTGAAAATATAAAAAAAGTTTGGTGAATCTGGGTTTTTATTTTTTTTTTTTTTTTTTTTAAATCAATGTGCCACATTATACAGTAATGCAACACTGCCATATATCACAGTGTTTTCAATTCATAATCAGTCATTACTCTAAAAGATCATAGCGAAATTACACATGCTTAACTTTTGCCAACATGACATCAGAGACTCTGAATCCAACTACCACCTGCAGAATACATTTGTCAGGGGGGACGTAACAAGCCTAATACACCAAATTTAGAGTTGCCACCACTCTCGTGGAACTTTTCACCTAAAGATAGTGTTAGTCAGCCCGCCCTGTCATGCAGGCCACTATCCACTGTTTTTGTTTCGCATAAACTCCCATAGGAGAAGGTTGTAACAATGGCCCTGACATACTGGGAGCTTTCCTCATGAAACTTATGGGTCATTGCCAACTCTTCCTGCCTTGGAAGCTCATGAGGGTGGGCCTTCCAATATTCTGAAGTCAGCAGCCCTGTGGGGATGGGCCTCCGACTAAGTGTTTCCCATGGTGGACCAGGCTGAGGCTCAGGCATCGGAACCTAGCAGTTCTCTTGATGCTAAATAAGGCCGGGAACCAGGAGTCTGGTGGAATGGAACATCGCCAATTTATAGCAAATTCCCCATTCTACTGCACTTTAAATGAGGCAACATTTTCCGACTTCCTTGAATGACAGCAGAGGAGCACTTTTGATTAAAGTCTTTCTCCATCCAAGCCTCATCTCCTCCTTTTGCTGTCACACAGATTTGTAGCTCCCACTTGTTGTGTGTCACCTCTTAGAGCCCTCCCTGGATTCCACTTTGAGACAACTACTGCTGGACCAGACTAGGCTCCATAAAACCAGCTTGTTTTCATGCACAAGCTTATGGACAACCAATTTAATTAATGGTGTTGAGGTAAACATTGTACAACCACTGGGGACTGGAGGAAGTAATTCTTGGACACGGGCATCCATTGACTGGCCACAACCTCGTGTGCCTGGAAAATAAATGTTTAAAAGGCTACGTGTGCAGGGACCTGGGTTGACATTTCTTTTGCAAAGAAGATGTGCATCCTTTTACACTGAAACTGGAGGTTCTTTTTGAAGATTACTCCACTTGTTTCCATTGAAGAACGTCCAGTTCAGACTGTACAGTTGACAAGGTACCCAACTGATTCAATACTGCATCCTCTGAGGAGGAGATTCTTGTTAAGTCTCGCTACGGGCACCTCTAGGTGTCTGGGCAACCTTGTGTCATGAATACTTTTAAAAGTACAATAAGTAGACATGTATAGAGTGAGAGTGGGGTTTGGGTCCGCCCTCTTCAGCCGTAGGTTCATGGTTTGCATTGCTTGGATGACCTGTTCATTAAGTATGGCTGTCCTAATGTCACCAATCTGTCAGTCACAATCTGCTAGTCTGCTCTCAGTTACTATCCCTACACCACACACTGGCGCATACTTTACTTGTGCACGTTGCACACAAGCACCTTCTAGAAAACAGCTAAAGAACTGTTTTAGATATTGTAAAAAAAAAAAGCATCTAACATACCACACCTATCAGTATTAGAGAGTCTTCTTTCAGAAGATATAGGATCTGTACTCGGAGCTTTGATAATGACTGTCATCATCATTTGCCCTGTTCATATATCTCTGGTATCATGAGCCTGAGGAGGCAGCCGAACCTCTAGTACCAAAAGTACTCCAGCCTGCTTACAGCAAGGGCTTGTTTTGGACTTGAGAGACATTAGTAACCGCCTAAGGCGCTGCAGTTTGCTACAGAAAGGACTGGAATCTGGCTGGAGGGACCTTTAGGAGTCAACTAAGGTACTGCAGCTTGCTACAGCAAGGACTTGCGTCTGACTGGGGTCGCCTTTGGAAGTGACCTAAGGTTCTGCAAGATGCTACAGCAAGGACTTGTGTCTGCCTCATGTGACCCCCCTGATAATGGCATCTGGTACTGCAGCCTGCTACAGCAAGGACTTGTGTCTGAGTCAAGTGATCTCAGTAATGGCCTCTGGTACTGCAGCCCTCTACAGCTAAGACATGTCTCTGCCTCATGTGACCTCTGGTAAGGCCTCTGGTACAAGGACTTGTGTCTGAGTCACGTGACCTCTGGTAATGGTCTCTGGCACTGCAGCCCTCAACGGCAAGGACTTGTGTCTGAGTCAAGTGATCTCAGTAATGGCCTCTGGTACTGCAGCCCTCTACAGCAAGGACTTGTGTCTGAGTCATGTGACCTCTGGTAAGGCCTCCGATACGGCAGCCTTCTACAGCAAGGACTTGTGTCTGCCTCATGTGACCCCCCCTGGTAATGGCATCTGGTACTGGAGCCTGCTACAGCAAGGACTTGTTTCTGAGTCAAGTGACCTCCAGTAATGGCCTCTGGTACTGCAGCCTTCTACAGCAAGGACTTGTGATTGAGGCACGTGATCTCTGGTAATGGCCTCTGGTACTGCAGCCCTCTATAGCTAAGACTTGTGTCTGCCTCATGTGACCTCTGGTAAGGCCTCTGGTACTGCAGCCTCTTACAGCAAGGACTTCTGTCTGAGTCAAGTGATCTCAGTAATGGTCTCTGGCACTGCAGCCCGCTACAGCAAGGACTTGTTTTTGAGTCAAGTGACCTCCAGTAATGGCATTTGGTACTGCAGCCTTCTACAGCAAGGACTTGTGATTGAGGCACGTGATCTCTGGTAATGGCTGTTATATTCCATATAGGTACCATAATATAGGCCCCGGTAATCTCATTTCCCTTCACCTATATTCTCGCCCTACATTACACTTGTCACGGTTTACAGGGACTGACCTTTTACCTAGATATTCCACTGCATTCAGAACGCGGGTTTTCCCTAGTTCGAAATCTCATACATTATGCATGAGGATTCTTGGAAGCACAGCAGGACTACCATCTCCTGTATAAAATCTATGTACAAAGTTCATGCCCAACGTCATCCTTAGGCCGACACAGTAATACAGCAAGGTAGGAACCCTGGGGAGACCTATGGGTATATATACATCACATCTCGCTAAGATAAGACAGAGGAGACGGAGACTTCCCTGCCGACACACTGACCAGAGACACTGAGGTTCCTGCAGGCAGACACTCCAGCTTGCAGTGGTCTAAGATCCCTCACGGGGTGTCCAACTCGAGACCAGGACGGGGTCCCACAGTCTCTCACTTCAGGTAATGGGGTTGACTAAATCCTAGAGGGATTCTTGGCTTAACACCTACATATATGCTAGGTACACATAGGTACATCTAGATAGGGAGGCATCGTAGGAGTGCACATCTTTAATCATGTGTTTTATATATTCATATGTATTCATGACTATAGTAAGATGGTAGAGCTATACCATCCATTTACCTTTATCGTACTGCTAATTATTTATATCTTATACTGCCTAGCGGTTGTTGCAGCTCATCTATTCTGCACCAGAATAACAACTGTTCAATAAATTCTTATTGAAAACGCCCAGCCTGTTTATTCTGTGTATTTCTCTGAGACAGACTAAGTAAGCATGAGTGACTGAGCGAAAAGTAGTATATTGTTTCCACAGTCCTGAGGGATGCGGGTTGTCATGTTCGATGGTTGCTAAGAACTATTCTCTCCTTGGTAAGAGGAGATTCTAGTGGCACTGTGAGCTAGTTGGTACAAAAGAGCCAGCATACCCGGTGGGGGTGATCAGAGTTTGTCTGACACCAATCCTACAGTGTCTGTTGTCTAAACGCGCAGATCCAGTATACTTTTTATAGGAACTACACGACATGGCGCCGCCAACGTTGGTTGGCTACTTATTTAACAGTAGAATCTGAGTAGTTCAGTCGTGCTATTCTCAGAAATCCCTATTCACAAAACACCAGAGATGTCTGGAGTGGGTAGGCTAAACTCCGCCACAGCTGAGTAGGCGAAAATACTATTTATTAGCGGTTGGTTAATCAAGCTTGAAGGACACAGTGTTCCTAAAAATTGTGCAAAACACCTTATCTTAGTTCCCTTGAAAAGTTATTTTGGGTTCTAAACACAATGACTAACCAAGTCTTAGACCCACGATAACAGCCACTACCACTCTTGGAAGACGAGGAACATGCAAACGCAATACATATTGCAGCAAACATTAGATATGCAGTCACCCTGAAACTGCTTGCAAATGGATTAACACCTAGGGGTGGCGTAGTAGCTTTCGTGATTGAGGCACACGAATCATATAGAACAGAGGTATTTTATTCACGGGTTACATTCCCAGTAGCAAATGCAAGAACAAAAACTTTTCATTTTTACACAGAAGATGAACCACCAGCAGAATATTGTCCGTATGAGGACATTGAAGTTCCGCTCACGTACCAGGAACATTTATACTGGTTTAAAGGCATCCTACCCCATACAAGAAGAAGAGTGAGACTCAGCCCGCTCGGAAGAGAAGGGGCAACATGGCCAATATTAGCAGCCTACACACCACATCCTGACATCGACCAGACTTACTCACACTTCACAAAGAATTAATAAAACTTTATAGAAACATGACGCAATACGCCATGAGGACACTTACAGTCCAGCCAGCGATGGTAACAACAAATACAGCTCACGTTCAAAACACAGCAACTAAAATTACACCGCAAACATTACATGCAGTAATGGGTAAAATGCCCACAAAACCTGAACAAATGCCCTTCTGGATAGCTCAGAAGATAACATAGCTAGAAGCAGTATACCCGAATACTAGCCCTTATGAAAAACACAGAATGCAGACAATCTGCTTACCCATGGGGATAACACCACAGATAGAGGATTGTACCTCTTGGGGTACAGTTATCGCTGCCATATATACCAGAACTCATGGTAAACCGTCCTTAGCAGTAATACCAAATGTATTAAGACAAATACAAAATGAGTACGGAGCAGAGCCTGCTCTGAACTTAGGGATGAAGTTACTAGGTAACTATGCCCAGGTATCAGCCATAATATTAGCAAATATTAAAGGGGAGGCAGCATCAGTGGCTGTCCGCCAACGCCTAAGGGAGTTCAGTCCTTTACAACAGGAGCACGAACTACCAAAAATAATAGAAACTGCGTATGCAGAATTAGGCAGGGACAGTTTGGGTGGAAAAGCACTAAAACCACAACTGACGGGTAGTCCTGAGAAGGAGACCTTCAAGCAGACACCTGCTTCTTCTAAAAAGAAGTGGGACAATAACAAAAAACAAAAAGTTAAAGAAAACAGATCTCAATCCAGAGGTAGATCTCCTCCACAGGAGTCCTCCGAAAGGAGGTACAACCTTAGGAATAGGGATAATATTAAGAAACCTGACAAGTATCAGGATAGTGATACACGTTCCTCTAGTTCCTTTCAGGGTTCAACGAAAAACTCAGAGAGAGAAGGACGGTCAGACAGACAAGAAGAGCGTACAAAGTCCAGAGACAAGCAGAACGCTCAAGAATATACTTCCAAAAAAGAAGATAAACCAAAACAAAAGTCACAGTTCAAAAAGAAGAAGGTTGCAGGCCTAAAGATCAGAAATGCCCAGAATTCTGAGGACTCGACTGCTGAACGGGGAATGGGCTCTGACGATGCTAGACAGTGTGGCAGAAGTAACAATAGCTCGCCAGAACCTGATGGAATTTCTGGTGACAGCAGACTTGAATGATTATATCATGGTGGAAACACCTGATACTAGGGTAAGTGTCCCACACAAATTATATGAAATTACACTCCAAATGGAAGGGGACAAATGCAGGACAGTTAGAGGTCTCTTTTGGGAGAACCTAACATTTGGCTATGACATTTTGTTAGCTGAACAGGATTGGCCGCCAGCATTCGTCATAGATTGCCCTAGGGGAGAAACGGTCATTTTACCAGCATTCTCCGACCATGTTCCCAAATATTTAAAATATACATATGCGCGGGAGTGGGCGGTAGCCCAAGCCCCAGCATTATACAAAAACCATGTTGGATGGGATGAGAATTCAACCCACCACATAATTCCATTAAAATATACTCCAACTGCACAAAGGCAGTATCCAATAAAGCAAGAAGCTAAAAAACAGGTCAGGGAGATCATAGATCAACTTGAATACCAAAGAGTGATTGAAACATGCACCTCTCAAATGAATAACACTTTGTTTCCCGTATCGAAACCAGACAACACATATCGTCTAGTTTTAGATTACAGACATTTAAACACTTGCACCAAGACATTTTCAGTTCAAAATGCACACAGTGCCGCATTAATGAATAACATTGTGCGGAAAAAATTCAAAACAACGCTAGATATCTCAAAGGGATTTTTTTGCCAGAATATAGCGCCTGAGAGCAGATATTTGACAGCATTCTCAGCGCTAGGGTCCCAGCGGCAATTTTGCAGACTCCCTCAGGGGTATCGGAACAGCCCAGGGTTGTTTTCAGCCAGAGTAACTGAGTTACTTCAAAATCTGGATGAGGAGGCATTGTCCTATGTGGATGATATTTATCTAACGGACGATGACCTGGAGGAACACTTGAACAGAGTGAATACCATAATCTTGGGATTTGCCTCTGAGGGGTACAAATTCAACTTAAAAAAAATCGAACATTGCCCACCTTAATGTCCTTTTTCTAGGATATGAACTTTCAAGTGAAGGAAAAAGTCTAGCAGCTAACTTTTTAGAAACATGCGCGCTGCTCCAACCTCCAAAATCATTAAAAAATTTACAATCAATCCTGGGATTCCTGAACTTTGGCAGAACATACATTTTGGATTACGCAGAAAGAGTAGAACCTTTCTACGATTTAATAAAACCTGACTTTTCGGTCAGACAGTGGACACAGGAACACACAGATACTCTTCGTTCCTTTCAAGCTGATATGATAGCTTCAAAACACTTACAGACACGCGTAAATGTACGCAACCTGGTGATCCGTATAGTTGCGGGTCAATCTGGGTACACCAATCTAACATATAATGAAGGTGAGACAGTACCAATAGCATACAAATCACATTTGTACACATATGCTGAGATGCGTTTTGTATCAACTGAAAAAATTCTAACAGCTGTACAGACTGCTGTAGTCAGATAAAGAGCCCTTGCTCAAGAGAAACGTATGATAGTCGTTACCCAGGTTCCAGCCTTAGAGGCTGCGACAAAGGCAAGCGTTCCCATCGCTAAAGCCTTACATCCAAGATGGATACAATGGGCTAATTCTCTCACTGCAACAGATGTAGAATACAGGTACAACCCAAATCTAAAAACACAAGCATTTCTGCAATACGAACAAGAATATCCTCTACCACACGAAATAATGCCTCTAGATCAGTATAAATATATTATTTATACTGACGGTTCTGCACAACCGGCCATAGGGAGCAAACAGCAATACAGCGCTGCGTGTGCTATCGTTAAAGGATGCATGCAGGATGGAAAGTTTCATCCGAAATGCACAAAAACACAGTCTCTAGGAGTCAGCACGGCGCAGCTGGCAGAACTAAAAGCACTAATACTGGCACTGGTAAATACGGATCGAGAATTCCCCCACACTAATCGTGTGTGATTCCTTTTACTGTGTACAGTCATATAATGAATATTTACATCACTGTGGACAAAACGGGTTTAAAGATGCAAAAGGTGGCACAATTAAGCACAAAACGCTATGGGAACAGGTAGTGGAGTTGAAAAACGAACTACCAAGGGCTCACGTGATACACACATTGAGTCATCAACGTGATGACGTTCACGTTGAAGGGAATTCATTGGCTGACGAAGCCGCAAAGGGGGCTGTACGAACGGCTTCCATAGCTGCCTTCACTTGTTCAAAAACGAGGATAGACGGTGAGATAATGGTTGCGATTATTGCCACACGCAATAACACAGCAGTACCGAAAAGATTTCCACTTAAGTACTCCTACAAGTTAGATGCAAACAATGTTCCATTGAACAAATTCCAGGAGTGGGGGATAGAGTAATACCAAATATGGATCGCAGGTTAGGGTTAATTCTAGCGGCACACGAGGGTATAGGTTCTGCACACGCAGGAGTTTCTGCTATGGTTTCTCTATTGAAACAACACAACTGGTGGCCAGGACTAAGAAGGCAGACTAAGGACTATGTCTTGAAATGCGACATCTGTCAGCAGATGAAAGGCTCCACTGTAACACACCATTACTAATATCAGACAAACCACTCGTGTGTGTTTATTTGGACCACTGCGGCCCCTTACAATCGGATGGGGCTTACAAGTATATCATGTTTGCAGTGGATTCCTGCTCTAGGTTCCTATGGGTGTGGCCCCAGCGCTCGGCTGACGCTCGAACTGTTATAAAAGATTTGCGAGTCTTTATAGGCACAAACGCAATTGGCACTTTATATTCTGACCATGGGCCCGCGTTTAGCTCTAGGGCTTACAAGGGAGCCATGGGAAGTTTGGGTGTAGCATTGCGGTACTCCTCCCCGTACCATCCCGAGGGAAATTCGGTTGTGGAGAGGAAAAACCGGGACTTAAAGCAATCTTTGACAGCTAGAGTATTAGGCTCGGGTGGGAATTGTGTAAAACATCTGTATGGAGTCCAGAGGGCATTAAACAATCAGCCAAGAAGCTCTCTAGGGGGGGTCACTCCTTATGAGGTCCTATTTGGGACGAGAATGTGGGTACCTGATCTTGATTGTGAAGGCCCAGTGGCGGATGAAAAACCTTTTGACATCCATAAACGTTTGGCTGTTTTACAGGACCTGAACGAAAGCAGGGCACTACAGAGTAATGTCCAGACGAAAAGGACCGCCACTGGGGAAGTAAAAAGTGCCATGGCAAGACCTGTCTGGATCCCTAAAGTCGGGGAACTGGTCAGAGAGAAAATAGCGGACAAAAAAGAATTTGGGCCATCATACAGAAAGCCTGTACCTGTCCTGGCAGTTGAAGGTACAAGAACAGTACTTCTGCCACCTTTTGCCGGAAAAAAGGAGAAAAGATTTGTCTCAATTGACCTAATCAAGCCACACTATGTGGCCGATACTGAATAGTAGGTCGCGTGGACTACGAAGTAACAGACACCCTCCTCTCACAACTAAACAAGAAGTTAAAACAGAAAGACTCATCACGTTTGAAGGGTCGCCTGCACGGAATGAAGGACTAAGCAATAATGCAATGGAACTCGTTCCTCTTGAAACTGAAGTTCAAAATGAGAACTCAACAGAAAGACAAATTTCTATTCGACCAAACACAGATATCTACGTCAACATGCCCCAACAAGAGCAAGCTACAGTTTCCACAAAACCTGCAAAACTACTGAAAATTGATCGAACTGCATCTGGCTATTTCATTGACTTTGACACCTTCTCGTTAGATCCAAGCGAACATGAAACAGCACCAGCCAAAATAACTCGTCTACAGCAATTTAAAGATTTCCTGAACTTTCTTAAAAAGACTTACCTGGTATCACCTTGGGTGGAACTCTGGGTATCTACAGGAATACTTTTCTTTCTTTTCTGGATAGGCCTAGTAATAGTTTTTAGCATGCTTATTAATGGAACTTATCTTCGAGAAAGCTCTGCAGCACAAAAAGTGAATGTGATTCTGAAACCACATCTATCATCACATCGTGAAAAAAGAGACCTATCATCAGTGAACATTACAGCAGTTCCTATAACTGACGGTATAGTGTGGGACAAGGTTGATTTTGATATATTTGGCCCGACTGAACTTTTAAAAATACCACATTTACTTAAAATATCGTTGAGTAATATCATTACCTCCAGTACATTTTCCGATGATTGGGATTATGAAACTGTAAATAATATGTTGTCTGATTTAGAGAAATCTGCTGCTTTATCTAATACTGAAATGTTAGAGGACACATCAGACTTTGAGAAAATGTATTGCTATCAATATTATGGTCATCACTTTCTGCATAAATCTGCTAACCCTAGGAATGTTTTCACATATCACCAATGGGAACATTGCCCGACACCGCCGAAAAGCAGTTCAAAAACATTTGCACAAAAACGTCCATATTTTTCAGGGTTTAACACGACAGACCCAGCCTCATATTACTATAAGGTTGCACCTACACCGGCACAGAAAAATATGTTGACAAACACCAAACAGATTTACTCTGCTTCCTTTATTGCCCAGTTGTCTGAACAAGGGTTCGACCTATGGAAAGACACCACAGGCTTAAAATCTGTCTGGGGTACTAGAGACTGGCAGGTCCAGGGAACAGAGGCACTATTTAGAGCATGTCTTATTCCTCGACAAATAATGTTCTTGAATGAAACAGTGCAACAACTTGTCTTGGGTTAGCCAGGAATAAAGATTTGAATACACCTCGGGTGCCAGCACCATCACACACCGAGGATATCATAACATCACAAAAACAGGTTACAATAGATAACATTTTGCAAAGCAATAGAACAGACCTCGATTGGAGGGAATGGTTGGTCTGGCCCGTAGACACCAATAACTGTCAGGAAAGATTCTTGGGTAAAACTAAAGCATTTAGTATCAATAGGCCAGATCCACGTTATGTACAGACACAACATCCAGGGGTAGTGACATCGTACAGTGTTGGGAAGTTATGCCTCGATTGGCTAAAGACCTCAACACTCACACAGGTGAAACAACACTTATCCTTACTTTCAGAGGATGTGGACCTACGGGATTTTTTATTAGGTCATAGGAAGCCACGTCATAAACGTTTCTATAATGAGATTTGGAAAATATCACAACAAGAAGCCGCTGAAAGATTAAGAGAAATAGATCGTATAAACCTAGAGAAAGCTCTGGCAGTGGTCGATAATGGGTTAACGACACTAACCTCCAGAATATATTCACAGGGCAACATTGTATCATCTGCTATCGATGTACTAGAACAAGATTTGTCCATATTACAACACGGGCAATCACAATTGCGTTCTATTATGTTGTTAAGCTGGACGCTGCAATCTTTGCGCGCAGGCTATGTGCCTTGGCGTTTCATAAACAGCACGTCTCTGTTTTCCTCGTACAATCTGATGGAAAAACAGATAGAAATGGCACAAAGGGGAGCGAAGTATACAATGCTGCGCATTGAAAAACTGGACAGATTATCCTTTACAGTGGCAGAGTCACCGTCCACAGAATGGTTAATCCATGGCCACATAACTCTTCCGGTCACTACTTTTCAATTTCAATATTGCCTTGAACAAATGCAGGCAGGCAGATATGAAGAAATGGGTAGGGAATTCATCAAGGAATCATGGGAATTACCATACAGATTTCGATGCCGGAGTGGGGAAAAAGAAGTGCTTCTAAGCGGTACAAACTGGAAGGATACTTTAAGTGGATCACTTATATGCCAGGATATAATGCTTCATAGGGCCTGTAATGGTTCGGTAGCAAACGTATCCTGCCACTTGAAGGGTGCCCCAGCTGCCGTGATCACTCCAGTGTTCAGGCTACTTTCAAATGGGAGTTACTTGATGCTGAGCTGTGGGATGCTTCCGGGCATCGCATATCTGGTAACTGTGAGTTCCAGGGTTACTTGCTGTATGCAAGTATTGTTTCCACCAACACATACAGTCAGGGAGGCGCTGTTATGGCCTTCACTAAATGTTTCATTAATACGGTTTGATACTTTGAGCAGAACGAAAGCCATGCTTATACAGAAACCCGTGCCCTTAACCTCCGCTCGAGAGACTTTTGATCTTCAAGTAGCAAGGTATTTGGCAGAGATACAGGCACTTATACGTACAAATTGCCCTTTTCATTTAGCAGAAATGGTAAATCGTATCTTTAACATGTCTGATACGACAGGCATTGTCCACCTATTTAAGACCATAGGTGCGGGACCATTAAGCACCTTTCAGACGGTCCTCGGAGTTATACCAAACTTTATACACTCCGTATTTGGAAGCATCTTTGGAGGGCTGCCGCTGATCCTGTTTCTAATAGCAGGTATCCCGATTGTCATTTTTATGCTACGCGATGGACGTCTCAGTCACCAAGGAGATGGAAACAGTACTCCTGGAGAGAAAATACAGTGATCGCATGGTACAACTTCTAGGCACAACGCGCCTAAGGGAACTAAGTGCTTCTTGGTTCTTGGCATTTAGACCAGTCTGGATGGACTGCATCTTACCTGTCCTCCAATGCCTGTTTTGGGGAGAAGAATGCGTGTTAGATCTCTGTCTGACCCTCCCATCTTGTGCGCAACCGGACGTTGATGCTTTACAGGACCCGATAACGGCCCATGTTCTGCAGTGTCTCCAGCGTATTCCCATGTTGATGGCGGCTTTCCTAGGGCCACCACAGGTAGTGCCTGCTCCTGTTGGTATGGACATCGGCTCCTCCTATGACACCCAGGCCTTGGATGGCGCACAGGCTGCCCCAGCACTGGCTGTGGATAGTACGGAAGATCATCTGTGCTCAATTGACATAATATGCAAGGTGTTACAGGGACCGCCAACTGCGGAAGCAAGCAACGAGAATGTTGCGTCTACCAGTCAGGACACAAACATTTGACTCATTTGGCCCGTCGTGTGCTGGGAAAAAATTCGAGCTTTTGAAAAACAAACAGAAAATTGGAACTCCATATCAAAATTGACAATCTTTTTGAGCATGCATGGCTTTCAAATGCTTGTAGTAATTCGAACTATACCAACGGACATATTAGAGCTATAGCTTGAGTGCTAATTTCCATTATTTTTTTTCTCTCCCTCTCTTACCCTTTTTAGATTTTTTTTTTTAGAACAATCTTTTAACATTTTAAAACATTGTTTTTAAGAATAGAAAGATACTAATGTTTTTTTTACTATTTGCGTACCAGTAGTATGTTTAGAATTTTACTATGTTGTCCATTCGGAAGAGGAGTGGGTGTTATATTCCATATAGGTACCATAATATAGGCCCCAGTAATCTCATTACCCTTCACCTATATTCTCTCCCTACATTACACTTATCACGGTTTACAGGGACTGACCTTTTACCTAGATATTCCACTGCATTCAGAACGTGGGTTTTCCCTAGTTTGAAATCTCATACATTATGCATGAGGATTCTTGGAAGCACAGCAGGACTACCATCTCCTGTATAAAATCTATGTACAAAGTTCATGCCCAATGTCATCCTTAGGCCGACACAGTAATACAGCAAGGTAGGACCCCTGGGAGACCTATGGGTATATACACATCACATCTTGCTAAGATAAGACAGAGGAGACCGAGACTTCCCTGCCGACACACTGACCAGAGACGCTGAGGTTCCTGCAGGCAGACACTCCAGCTCGCAGTGGTCTAACATCCCTCACGGGGTGTCCAACTCGAGACCAGAACGGGGTCCCACAGTCTCTCACTTCAGGTAATGGGGTTGACTAAATCCTAGAGGGATTCTTGGCTTAACACCTACATACATGCTAGGTACACTTAGGTACATCTAGATAGGGAGGCATCGTAGGAGTGCGCATCTTTTATCATGTGTTTTATATATTCATGACTATAGTAAGATGGTAGAGCTATACCATCCATTTACCTTTATCGTACTGCTAATCATTTATATTGTATACTGCCTAGCGGTTGTTGCAGCTCATCTATTCTACACCAGAATAACAACTGTTCAATAAATTCTTATTGAAAACGCCCAGCCTGTTTATTCTGTGTATTTCTCTGAGACAGTAAGCACTAGTGACTGAGCAAAAATTAGTATATTGTTTCCACGGTCCTGAGGGATCAGGGTTGTCATGTTCGATGGTTGCCAAGAACTATTCTCTCCTTGGTAAGAGGAGATTCTAGTGGCACTGTGAGCTAGTTGGTACAAAAGAGCCAGCATACCCGGTGGGGGTGATCAGAGTTTGTCTGACACCAATCCTACAGTGTACGTTGTCTAAACGAGCAGATCCTGTATACTTTTTATAGGAACTACACGACATGGCCTCTGGTACTCAGCCCTCTACAGCTAAGACTTGTGTCCACCTCATGTGAACTCTGGTAATGGCCTCTGGTACTGCAGCCTGCTACAGCAAGGCCTTGCATCTGAGTCAAGTGACTGCTGGTACTGCAGCCTGCTACAGCAATGACTTGCATCTGAGTCAAGTGACTGCTGGTACTGCAGCCTGCTACAGCAATGACTTGTGTTTGAGTGAAGTGACCTCCAGTAATGGCCTCTGGTACTGCAGCCTGCTACAGCAAGGCCTTGCATCTGAGTCAAGTGACTGCTGGTACTGCAGCCTGCTACAGCAATGACTTGCATCTGAGTCAAGTGACTGCTGGTACTGCAGTCTTCTACAGCAAGGACTTGTGTTTGAGTGAAGTAATGGCCTCTGGTACTGCAGCCCGCTACAGCAAGGACTTGAGTCTGAGTCAAGAGATCTCAGTAATGGCCTCTGGTACTGCAGCCTGCTACAGCAAGGACTTCAGTCTGAGTCAAGAGATCTCAGTAATGGCCTCTGGTACTGCAGCCTGATACAGCAAGGACTTGTGTCTGAGTCAAGTGACCTCTAGTAACGGCCTCTGGTACTGCAGCGTTCTACAGCAAGGACTTGTGTCTGAGTCAAGTAACCTCTGGTAATGGCCTCTGGTACTGCAGCCTGCTACAGCAAGGACTTGTGTCTGAGTGAAGTGACCTGTGGTAATGGCCTCTGGCACTGCAGCCCGCTACAGCAAGGACTTGAGTCGGAGTCAAGAGATCTCAGTAATGGCCTCTGGTACTGCAGCCCGCTACAGCAAGGACTTGTATCTGAGTCTAGTGACCTCTGGTAATGGCCTCTGGTACTGCAGCCTGCTACAGCAAGGACTTGTATCTGAGTCTAGTGACCTCTGGTAATGGCCTCTGGTACTGCAGCCCGCTACAGCAAGGTCTTGAGTCTGAGTCAAGAGATCTCAGTAATGGCCTCTGGTACTGCAGCCCGCTACAGCAAGGACTTGAGTCTGAGTCAAGAGATCTCAGTAATGGCCTCTGGTACTGCAGCCTGCTACAGCAAGGACTTGTATCTGAGTCTAGTGACCTCTGGTAATGGCCTCTGGTACTGCAGCCTGCTACAGCAAGGACTTGTGTCTGAGTTAAGTGACCTCTAGTAACGGCCTCTGGTACTGCAGCCTGCTACAGCAAGGACTTGTGTCTGAGTCATGTGACCTCGGTTACGGCCTCTGATATGGCAGCCTTCTACAGCAAGGACTTGTATCTGAGTCTAGTGGCCTCTGGTAATGGCCTCTGGTACTGCAGCCAGCTACAACAAGGACTTGTGTCCACCTCATGTGACCTCTCAAAGTGGACTATGGTAGTGAGGGCTGCAACAGGAAGGTGGCAATTGCAGCTTTTCAAAACTCTGAGGGCAGGCGAATGCCGCATTTGGCTGAGAGATTTTTGAAGGGGCAAATGCCACATTTGGCTGAGGGGTTGTCTGTTTATTTAAATCTCATGTTTTTGGCAGGCGCAGACAATAGTAATTAGTAGGAATGAGTGTTCAGTAGGAACAAGCCCTTGAAAAGCCCAATGGTCTACCTTTAATTTTCAGTTACAAGCCAGACCTATTGTATTTGACAGTGACTGTTTAAAAAATTAGACTTATTGGCTTTGCCATTGCATGTTGCATAAGGCTTTTGTTTAAAGGTTTTGAAAAGGAACACTCAAAAACATCCGAATGGAATAATGATTTTCATTTTGAAAACGTTCACTGTTCAGGGATCCCTCTTCTAAAAAGCAGAAATATTAACTGCCTCAGAACTATTAATTAAAACGGTGCTCTCTTTGCTAGAAGGGTCCGAGTGGAGATTTAAAGGCACAGTGTTACTTTTCTCTGTGCATAGGGACGAGTGCCTATGAGTACATTCACCTTTACGTTTTTATTTGGAAAACAAAAAAAGAAACAGTAAAACTGAAGTCTAAAGCATTCATGTGTTTTTTCAAATGTTAGTTAAAATTGGCTAACCATTCTAAAGAGAGACGGCAAAGATAATATGACTTTATATAGATGTTAAAAAACATATTAGTAAACTGGCATTTGCATGAAGAGGAAAGAATGCTGTCCCGGGCAAAGGGTATAAAACAAAATACGTCAAAAAGTCACAGAAATGTACTTAAAAACTAGTTAAATTATTGAGAAGACAGTGAAACATAGCAACTTTGCACTATGTAAAGGATGCAAAAGATTGTAAGATATCTCAAACCTTCACCTGTGCACACTCTTTCAAGAATGTTCCCTCAGAAATCCCTGTTTTGTGATAGGATGCTGTCGGAAAAAATGTTTTTTCCGAGATTTTTTCCACAAAATTTACTTCCACATAATTTTAATTTTTTTGCAATTTGAACTTTGCAACCTTTGCGAACAGTGCAGATTTTGCAAAGGGTTGAAAACGTTCCACAACTTAGCAAGGGTCATATGTATGCATGATATTGACGTTCCAAAAATTTAAGGTGGCCCATGTTAGATCTGGTAAAATGTCAAATGCATTAACCGTTTCTGGTGATGATAAAGGATAGTCCCAAAAGTCGGCAAAAAAACATTGATAAGGCATTGATTAAGGCATGAATACTGGATAATGCTCTCCCGCCTGATAGGAGAGTCGTCATCAACACAAGCCTATGCTATAAGTGTCCCCCTCACCTGTAAAATACTTTATAGTGAATACCTTTTCGCAGGTATGGCATGCCACTTTATCAGTTGGCGCTTTGTACGCTGATCCTGCGTTTGCTCAGAATTTAAAATTCCGGTATGCAGTCAGTGCAAGAGTCAAAGAGATTATGGGTTTAGTCTGTGGAGCCTGAATCTGAACAGATTTGGGCAAACGATTTAAAATAAAAGTGCAATAGGAAGAGAAACTAGCCACAAAATGAATAGATCATACATGGACACAAATGAAATAGATATTTTCCTTATTTTGGCGCAAAAGGCGTGAATTTGGTGACGAAGGACATAAACAAAATATTTCCATACAACAGCACTCATACAACAATCTTTTCCACTTACCCATGATGCCAGGTGAAGTTTTGGATCTTTGCACCAAAGAGGCTGGGTGAAGTATTCAAACTTGGCCCTGCTTCACCAAGGCAATCTTTCATCAACATCAGCCCCGCACAGGTAGGTCACTTTCTACTGACAGGATGTCCTGCTCCTGAAGGGCGGGACATCGTTTGTCTGGAAAACAACCCCTTCTTTAAGGTATAGTGAGGATAGTGGGGTCTTGGGCACAGAGGCCTGAAGGCCCAAGCTGTCAATGAGGGGGTTGGAGATCTAGAGCTGGCACACTGGGGCTTCTTCATGGGAGACAATGTGGCGGGTGAAGAAGTGAGGATGACGATGGGTTAGAGGGCGTGTTGGTATGGGAGCTCTGACGGTGGGACACAGCGACTGCACAAGTGTCCCATTCCGGCCGTGGGCCGGTAAAACTCTTCTTTTTTTCTATTTTGTTAATTTCACAGAGTTGTGAGTCTATTGACATTGCACTATTGCACACCCCTAACAAGAGCCTCAGACCCTGAGTTCATACAGATCCTATAAACCACTGAGCCTTAGAGCATCATGATACTTCAAGGCATCTCACCTTCTTGATGAAGAAGACATCAGGTCATTGTTTTACTTTTTCATTAGGTATCTGATATAGGGTGGACCTAGGAGCAGTGTCGGGATTTACATAGAACATTTGGAATATCTCAAAGATAAGGTGGCGTTTATGGGACAATATGGTGTGTGTCGCGTCCACTTGATGCTGATTACAGAAAATTAGATGTGCTAAAAAATAGGTAGGAACTTTCCACTGGGACAGGACTGGACAGGACACCGTACAGCTCTTTTCATATTTTCATTGCAAATATTTATCAGTTAACGCTTAGCTTAAATAAAAAAATAAAAAAGATCAACCATGAATCACACGATGTCTTGATCATCACAAAGCCAGGTATAGTTTCTATACAGCTCTGCACTGTGTCTCTGGATGGCCATTCAGGCCCTTGCATGTGATTTCTGTCTGTGGTCTTTGAGCTGAGCCAAATATCCTGCAAGCAGTGGGGAAATGTGGTCTGGACCACACTCCGGTTCTCTGCATCTGTTCTGTAGTCTATTGTGGACCATGGCCAGGTTATTTATGTCTGTTCTCTGGCCTGATATGGACTATTATCAGGTTCTGGCCCCATGTACTGTTGCCTGTTATGGACCATGGTTAGCTTATCTGTAACTGTTCTGTGGTAAGTTGTGGTCTGTTGTGGACCACGTTCATCTTCTCTGTATCTGTGATCCGCTGTGGTCATGGTGACTTGTTTTTAATCTACTGTTACCAAGGCAAGGTTCTAGGGCCCTATTATGCATTTTGTTTTTGACTATGACCAGTTTTTTTTTACCCTTTTCTGCAGCCTGCTATGGGCTTGAGTCAGGTTCTCCACTCCTGTTCTCATGTCTACTGTGGGCTATGGTCAGGGTATTCACCCCTCATCTGTCCTCTGTTGTGGGTAATGGTCAGGTTATTCTGCCCTCTCTGTTGTGGACAAAAGGCAGGTTATGTGTTCCTGTTGTGTGGTTTGTTGTGGATGGAAGTCAGGTTCTGCACTCCTGTTCTGTGAACTGTTGTAGACCATGGTCAGTTTATTTTCCCCTGTTTTGTGGTGTAGTGTGGATCACAGTCAGGTTATGTCTTGTGGTGTAGTGTGGATCACAGTCCTGTTATTCACCCCTGTTTTGTGGTGTAGTGTGGATCACTACCAGGTTATTCACCTCTGTTTTGTGGTGCAGTGTGGATCACTGTCAGGTTATTCACCCTTGTTTTGTGCTGTAGTGTGAATCACAGTCAGGTTATTCACCCCTGTTTTGTGGTGTAGTGTGGATCACAGTCCGGTTATGTTTTTTGGTGTAGTGTGGATCACAGTCAGGTTATGTTTTGTGGAATAGTGTGGATCACTGTCAGGTTATTCACCCATGCATTGTGGTGTAGTGTGGCTCACAGTCAGGTTATTCACCCCTGTTCTATGATCTGTTGTGGATCATGTTCAGGTTATTGATCCCTGTTCGGTGGACAGTGGTCAGAATATGCACCCCTGTTCTGTGATTTGTTGTGGATCATGTTCAGGTTATTGATCCCTGTTCGGTGGACAGTGGTCAGAATATGCACCCCTGTTCTGTGATTTGTTGTGGATCATGTTCAGGTTATTGATCCCTGTTCGGTGGACAGTGGTCAGAATATGCACCCCTGTTCTGTGATTTGTTGTGGATCATGTTCAGGTTATTGATCCCTGTTCGGTGGACAGTGGTCAGAATATGCACCCCTGTTCTGTGATCTGTTGTGGACAACTATCAGAGTCTCTGCCCATGCTTATTGATGTGCTACGTACTGACTTACCTAAAATACATCTTCCTGATGGGGTTCTTCTCTGTATTCTCAATGGGCAGAAGATCAAAGGGTTCATCCTGTCTCAAAGAAGGGTCCTTGTTGACATCCTCATTCAGTTCCTCATTCACTTCAAACTGGCAGTGGTAGAGATATCCCGCATCATAGCCACCCTGAGGAAATCAAGTCGTATTTGGGACAAAGAACATACGCAACATTTTAATATCAGATTGCTTCTATCTTGTATGGCTTGCAAAACAAAACAGATCTGTTAGTCCTTATGATATTACAGATTGATTTTAAACAGTACAGCAAAGCCTGAAAGACCTTCTGGACCTGTGTGAGTTGACAACAAAGCAAGCACTTAACTGGAGGTAAAGTACAAGTTAATTCTGGGGAAAGGCTAAACCTGATGTCTTCCAAAAAACACCATCTTCTGTTAACAACTCTAAAAGATAAAGGTTGACCAAAACTGTTTGACCCACCTGTGAGCAGATCACGTATGAACGGGGCGGCCACACAGCCAAATATGTTACTTCAGCTTATAAAACATTTTGGTCTACATTACATAAAATTACCATGCTGATGTTTATTTACAGCCTTGCCTAGATTAATGCTCCACAGATTTTACAGCCCAGGTGTTTTATAAACATGCATTAGAGTCAGCAGCACAAAACTAGGACCAGTGTAATTAGCACAGGATGCAAACGAAATTACAGCCATTGGAACAGTTAAAACAATTAGACATATAACACTTTTGGTAAAATTAACCACCTTGAAAAAGAGGCTACAAAGCAAGTCCCCAACGTAAAGTGGATTATAACTTTCATTCCGTAACGCTTGATAATAAGTGTTGTACTAACAGGGGAGAGTCGCTTCGACCCCATCACTCTCAAGAGACTCAATTGGCTACCAATCGAAGCTATAGCTATACTCAAAACGGCTTGCATTACCCACAAAGCCATATACATGGAAAAACAGTCTAACTCACAAATAAGCTAGCAAAAGGTGATCAAAAGAGACCTCTTCGAAGCTCTCACAGCCTACTCTTGAATCCACCAAAATTTAAGAATGAGAAATCTCGCAACAGCTCCTTCTCCGAGAATGCTTCCAGAATCTGGAAGGCACTGCCTCAGGATTGATTGAACAATGAATTATTCCCACACTTCAAGAAGAAACTGAAACTTCTTCTCTACAACAAATATCTTAACCCTCCGCCTTAAACCATCTGGATGGTCTGTCTATGTTCACCCTACATCCTACAAATTATTCTGAGCATCACTAGCTGGGGAAAGGCTGCACCTCTACTCTGCCCACCCTGCACAACACTCTACTTTTCCTGCCTCCGAGGGTGTATCATCCCCTATTTCACAATGCAGTGTGAACTATAACTTGCGCCCCCACCATGCACTGCTTATGACCTCACACATGACATTACTCATGACCTGTTCTATGACATCATTTAGGACATCACTCGACCCCGGGGACCTCAACCCCCATGGCTGAGTAATAAAATAAAGGGAGGAGGTGCCCAGCCCCCCTCCCTGAGCCCTAAAAAGGCCCGGGGAGCCTATCCTCCAGGGCTGTTACCTTAATTAAAAGGAAGGGGCTGCCCGGCCCCTCTCCCTGAGCCTTTAAAGGCCCGGGGTCCCCATCCCCTGGATCTGGTTCACTTACTGTGTCCTGGGGAGCCCACCTTCGAGACACAGTTTCCTTGCCCACACTAGCATAGGCAGGGAAACATGTCTTTGCTCCTGTCTGGGGTGAGCATTTTGATACCTCCTGCCAAATGGGAGCAAACACTAATTTCTACTCCCAGCCGCCGGGAGATTTTAAAAATGCTCCCGCCGGCTGATAGCAGACTTGTGTTCCGTTTCATTGCCGAACCGATATTGCTCCTGCCCGGAGGGAGCAAGCAAAATATAGCTGCTCCATATGGGCCGGAGCAATGCCAGCACCCGCACTATTCCTACACTTTTAAACAAAAAACTGCCCCATGGATTAGGGTCCCCGGGGCCTACGATAGACGGGGATGGGATGGGATCCGCTTGGCCTCCTCCCCTCTATTGTCTTTGGCCCAGGAGGATGGGGCTCCTGGGGCCTACCAAGACCAAAGGAGGGGGCAACATGCTCCTTTTCCCTTATATTTAGGCCCCAGGATATGAGGACATGGAGTCTAATAAGGGCAATGGGATGGGGCCAAAAGGCCTTCCTCCCCTTTTTTTGCTGTATTTGTCTCCGTGGGATATGGTCCCCAGGGCTTATTAATGCTCAGGTAGGTGGGGGGGATTCACTCTCTCCTACGCTGTCTAATTGTATTAGGCACTGGGGGTGGGGTCCTAGGGTCTTTTTTACTGGAACTGGACCCAGGGAATGGGTCCCCAGGGCCAATTACGGGTTGTGGAGGGGGCCTGCAAGCCCCTCCTCTTAATATACATGTTCTGACCCCAGGGCATGGGGTCCCCGATACCCAAAGGCCAACCCAACGTTGTGCACATCAAAGGGCGTGCGCAGTGTGGGGTTGCCTGCCAGCGAGGGAGTTGGATGCAAGGCTTGGCTGCAAGCCTGGCCCTGCGGCCAACACCACGTTGTACACATCGAAAGGCCTTGCACGATGTGGGGTTGACTGCCCATGGGGCTGTAGCCAACCCCCACTGCACATGGACAAAGGCCATGGGCAGGTGGGTGGGAGTCGCTTTACATATAGTAATAAAATATTACTTTACATCAAAAAAGCATTGAATGCATATATACACCATATCTACCTCACGTTTAATCCACCTATACTACTGCTCATCATAAATATTTCTACCTAGATTGGCATTATGTTATGTAATCTGTGCACCCGCTGCTGTAATAATTCTGTATAGCACTGTATCCGTTTTTTGCTGTATCTACCTCATACCTGTTTTGTCAACAGTTTTATGATGTCTTTCGTATATATTGTTTCACTTACTGTCATTATTTTGTTATATTTACTACTAACGTAACCCATGTAATTGCTGCTATGCCAACTCTGTAAAGCACTCTGATACCCTCGGGTCAAGTTCGCGCTCCATAAAACTTAATAAATAAATAAAATAAATAAGTATAAAATACTGCAGATGTGGTTAGATTCATTTTACCTAAAGTGGTCCAGCCATTGTGGTATTCTAAGACAGAGAAAGCGCGGAGGCAGCATCCCCTCACAGTGATCACCTGCAAAATTTAATCACACATTTTGGAGTGTACAGGAGCTCTCAATTTTCAAATCTGCCTGTGATCGCCTCCAGCAGCAACATCCCCCTTCCTATCATGGGGCAGGTCAGAAACTCAGAGCACTGTAGCCAGACACAGTAGCAGGCCAGGGACCAATGGACACTTGGATACTAGGCTTTCTTCATGCTTGTTGGGAGTAACTGAACTGGCCAAAGGTGGAGTTAGGAAGCAGAGAGAGCTGTTCCATAAAGGACAAGGGTTCCACTGTAATGGTTTCTGTGACGAAATGTGACTGTGGGACAGCTTCTTCCCTCAAAGTCTACCACTAGAACAACAAGCATTGGCAGAGCCAATAGGTCTCACCTATGCGAGAGCTATTGGTTTTAGCAATGAATCTTAGCCATGTTGTACAAATGTGTGGCTGCTGTTCAGCATGGCTAAATGTTAGTGGCATGGTGTGGGGTGGAGTGGGGTAGATTAGGGTAGAGTAGAATGGGGTAGATTGGAGTAGTGTGGAGTGGGGTAGACTGGGGAAGAGTAGAGGGGTAGGTTGGTTTAGGGTAGCATGGAGTGGGGTAAATTGGATCACATTGAGCAGGGTAGATTGGTTTAGATTAGAGTGGGGTAGATTGAGGTGGCGTGAATGGGGGTAGATTGTTTTAGAGTGGGGTGGGGTATATTGGGGTGGAGTAAATTGGGCTAGACTGGAGTGGAGTAGATTGGGCTAGACTGGAGTAGAGTAGATTGGGCTCAACTGGAGTGGAGTAGATTGGGCTAGACTGGAGTGGAGTAGATTAGGGTGGAGTGGGCTATATTGGAGCATATGGACAGATGCATCTATAAAGTTGTAACTTGCAAACGCAACAATAACACAGGCAGATGCTGAAAAGACCTGCAAGATCAATGTGAGTAAAGAGGAATTATGTAAATCAGACTCGGAGGGCGGGCTGAGCCTATTACCAAGTGCCCTGCACGTACACGTAAAGATGGCATGTCCATGGAGCAAAAATACTATGTTGGTGGCAGGTTTAAATTGGCAGTGCAGTAGGCAGGGGGTGCTGCTACTTTAAAGGTGCTGGTGTCGCCATGTGTGTGAATTGCTACATGCCATAGCTTCTGCTAGGCATGGATGATACCAGAACTGATTTGAGGGTCCTTGGGGGACAACTAGCCCTCCTGTTACCTCCAGTGAGACCCACACAGCTAAGGCGGAGGAGCGTCACTTCACTGCTCTTTGAGCAGGAAAAATAAAATGATAAAAATGTAATTATTATCATTTTATTTTTCACAGGTTCGAGACTGGGTTAGGGCAGGGCTGGAGGGAGGGACAGGGGGGGAGTGGTTTGGACACTCCAAGTGTGCATGACTACTTGGCCAGCCGTCTCGGGCCGGGCAAACAGTCATACGCACTTTGCAGGTTCCCCACCAGGCTGCATTACACACGCTGGTGGGGAACATGCCCAGGCCCCCAGTCCCCATCTGAGTGCCAATCCACTTCACTCAGATAAATCACAATGCTTCATTGCAGCATTCTGATTGGCTTAGGGGAGCCTGGGTGCTTCCTTGTTCTGGACTTGCCGGAGAAGAGGAGGAGAATCGCAGCCGGCGAAGAGGTAACTGCTTTTTTTAAAAATTTATTCTGTCCACCCTCTCTCTCCCTGCCCCTCCACCCTCATTTCCTGCTAGCCGCTACTGGCAACAGCCATACTGTTACTTTCTCCATATAAATATCAACACATGGCCAGTCAGTGAGTAATGAGCCTAGGATCTTTCTGGACGACCCTCGGTTTCGAATAGAATGGTCCCTAATCGCATGGCGATGCTTCAGAGATTGGCTTATACTAATTATAAACACCGCCAAATGTCTAGCTGAAACACTACCTATTAAAATAAAAGCGAGTGAGGACTTCCTAAACACACAAATAAAGATTACAGTTTACAAAAAGAAACTGGAGGAGGTCAACAAAGAAATTACTTAACACAAGAACTTCATAATACAGAACTAAATTGACAAACTACAAAAAGATGTCAAGAGATTTTCTCATGAAAGAGTCTATCCCTCTAAAAAAAAGGCTACAAGAAGAGATTTGACTTCGATCAAGAGTCCTCATTGAAGAACACATCGGAATCCTTGTATTCGGACTCCGACGAGTGGTCCAGTGATAGCTCTGCGGAAAATTGAAGAGGCAATGCGCGAGAGGTTGTGTGATACGGCGTCTCAGGTGGCCGAGGATTGCAAGATGGCGCCCACCAAATCACCATCAGAAGAGAAAGGCAGCGCACTAGATGCGACAACGGATCCTACAAAGGGGGGCTTGGCTGCAATCGGTGGTGTGTGGAGTGCGAAAGGAGCAGAACGAGAGAGAGAAAACTCCGGAGGAGAAGGGAGCCTTACCGCTAACAACGGAGGACACAGCTGACGAAGGTGAACCAAAAGGAAGCGGGGTCAAGGAGAACCCGGATACACCGCCCAGTGGCAACACTCAAGTATCCTGCTGTCCCCGGGAGAGGGAGGATGCGGCGATACCCCTCGCTACAATCCAGGAGGGCTGTAGCTCCAGGCAAGTGCCTATTTTTTCTTTCATAGAAAACTGGCGGGGACCTGGGAAGAAGTGGGACTGGGACTGGACAGCCCCAGTACATTGGAATATGCAATTAGCAAAACTAGTCCTTATTGGAAAATTTCTTCAAGTTCGAAGAGCTGACATACTTATAGTGCCACAGTACATCTATGGGCAGCACCATTGCCCCCAGTTTAGCATGTTTATACGTCGGCTGGTTCGAAGATAATAACATCTGGAACAATAACCCCTATAGGAATGAAATTCGCATATGGCGACAATATATTGATGACATCTTCGTGATATGGGATGGCACGGACACGAATATCACCAGCTTCCGCACCTGGATCAATGGGAGAAATCCTTTCCTTACATGCACTATAACTGCAGATAGGAACAGTATATCCGTTCTGGATGTTACCATTATCACCAATGAGGGGACACTAATCACAAGTCTGTACAAGAAACCGGTGAACCGGAACAGCCTCCTAAATTCAACAGTGCCCACCCGAGAGCACTACGAGAATAACTACCTGTGGGCCAATTCCTTAGAATCCGAAGGAACTGTACTAATTTACAAGACTACAAACGAGAGGCAAAGTCCCTTTCAAACAAGCTGAGAGAAAAAGCCTACTTAGAGTGAGTGATCAAAAAAGCCCAAAAAAGAGCCCGAAACATCCCGAGAGAATCACTCCTCAGAAACAACACGAAAAGTGAGACAAAATCATTGATTTTTGTAAGCACCTACAACTCTATGTCAAACAAAATCAAAGAAATCAAAACATACCAAAGCGTATGTTCTCAAACAGGAGCATATGTGACAGTCTTGTCCACAGCAAATTACAACATGAAAAAAACCAATCACAGAGCACACGGAGTTTACCCCAAGTGACAGACCACTATCCATGTGGCAACTACACTTCCTGTGCCCTTACCACTCATACTTATGTAAGAAAACACAGGTCAGGGGGAGGGCAACTGGTTCCTCGTGTAGCCTAGGCTACTGAAGTATTTTAGACAGCATTAGTCAGGTAGAGCAAAGTAATGTAGTCCAGGCGGGACTGGTTATGCAATATATGCTGGGACACAAGGTTTGGTATGACATCACATTTATTAACAGCATAAACGGAGTATCATAGTGTAATTTTTGGTAATAGTTCTGGTGATCACACAGAAAGTGAAAATGCGTGAAGTGAGGGGTGTTCGTGACATTAAAATTTACATTGCATTGACAATAACAATATGCAAAACTCCAAATTAATTAGTTGCAGTAATTGAGTTTTGGTTGTAAAGGTCGACGGTGTTTCGATCTCATGAATGTGAGATCATCATCAGGACGAGACAAGTGTGAGCAGGTAGAATCTATTAAGAGGAAAACCAGAAATCAAACAATGGTCCCGAGAAGAACAATTAAAACCAACAATTTACCGCAACAAAACTAGGAATCAATACCTACACGAATTAGGTCTGTGAGCCAGTTACTGTCTGCTACTGGTGAATTAAATCATGAAAAAGTAAACAGTGCTTGCTACTGAGTGGACAGGTAGACATATAGAAAAGTTAGAGGAGGATGGAGTTAATCCATGTCTGCACACGGAAGATGAGCGCAGGGGGGGGGGGGGAGTGAAGGTAACTCCTTAGCGAAGGTATGAGCGTGAAGTAAAAGCAAATCCGCTGAAATCGGGGCTGGCATGCGAGTGGTCCGCAAAATGTAAGGAGTGATGGTACTTCCTATGTTTTGTGAAGGTAAGCGCGTAAAATACGAGCCATAGTGCCAAAATTGGGGCTGTTATGAGAGTGGTGCGCAGTAGAGAATGTGTTTTTCGCGGTGCAAGCACAGGAAGGGAGTGATGGTACTTCCTCGTTAAAGGTTCCCCCAGTGTGAGAAGCCCTGGAGCTTAATTATGGCTGGCATGCGGCTGTTGCGAAAACCGCGTGGCTGAAGAGCAAGTCTGGCATGAATAATGCCAAGGAAGGCGGGGGAGTCGCCAGAGGAGTTCTAATAGACCAGGAGCATGAGACTTACTTAGGTGGAAGGATGCGTGCTGACCACCAGGAATTCGGAGCTACGCGCAGGGTGCGAAGCCCTGGGGCATGAATTAAGGCTGGCATGCGGCTCTTGCGAAAATTGAAGCATGCAAGAATACGCGTGGCCGAAGAGCAAGGCTGGCGTGAATAATGCCAAGGAAGGCTAATGGACCAGGAGCGTGAGACTTACTAAAGTGGAAGGATGCGTGCTGAACAGCGGGAATTCGGAGTTACAAGCGGTACAATTAAATTGCGAGCGGGAGAGTTCTGTCCGTCAAAAAAGGAAAGGAAGTTAGTGTGAGTCTAAGGACCGTGCAGAATTAAGCACGGGCGGAGTGTGGGGAAGCTGAACTTACTTCAAGGCCACGGAGGCCACAGCTGATGTAAAGGCCCGTGAATGCTCGGGCGTGTGGTCGGACTGCAACAAGCAGGAGAATAAATCTAAAAAAAAAAGGGAAACGACAGAATCAGTGAGCCGAGTTAACGGGGAGGGTGGTGGAAAGGAGGGCATCCGGTCAGGGACTTACTTGTGAGTAACCTGCTGGCGAGGCGCGACGGGTCTACGTAGTTCGTGATCAATTCACCGAGTGCTACACCGGGGCAGAGGAGCGAGTTAAACAGCACGCGATGGGTTACGCGCATGGGCAGTATTAGCAAGGCTAAACGCTAGACTGCACGTCGCTTTGTGGCTCAGTAGTAGCCGTCATCTAGGGAAGGTGGATGGACAACGCGCGATGAGTTACGCGCATGGGCAGTGTTAGCAAGGCTAAACGCTAGACTGCACGTCGCTTTGTGGCTCAGCAGTAGCCGCCATCTTGGGAAGGTGGATGGAAGGTGTTTCCAAGGCATGGAGAATACCGAGGTTGGATAAAAAGGAGAAAGAGCCGAATCTATATGGCAGTAGGTTCGCCTAGTTGTATAGGAGAAAATAGGTGCTAGAATAGAGATATTTACATAAAAGTGGAGACGTGATTACATGATATTTACAGAGTGCATGATGATATATGCACACTAAGGGGGTACAGACAGAATTAAAAAATTAAAATTACTATACAATAGGCCCGAGGGCTATTACAAAATCATGTTCCATTCTTCAAGGGTATTCAGTCCATTTTCGACGACTATTTCACAAACCCCCAATACATGCAGAGACAACAGGCAGGTATCTGGGGACAATTTAAAAACATACAACCAGTGTCATTTTCTGACTCATCTGCAGACTCTGACTCCTCTGACCCAGGGGCTGGATCCAGTTCCTACTCTAATAATGCCAATTTTTTAGGCCGAGGACAACCGTTCCAAACAGAGAGAGGGAGGGGCAAACCACGGTACAACTTTCCGCCAGGGGAGCGTCAGACACGGCGGAAGTTCTATCAATGGGGCTACCAGTATTGAGCACCATTGGGACAGATGACCACACATTGAACATGGAACAGATCCCCATCTTCAATTTGTCTAACCACTAACTAGCATCTACAGAAATCTGGCTCCTTAGCAAGGGACTCTCTTATGTACTCACAGAGAAACCTGACTGGTTCACCATACAAACCGAGATTTTCCAATTTTTTTGAAAAATAAGATTAAAATCCTTTTTTCTCGACAAAGAGTCTCAACCTAACAATGACATGACAGGTCTGCATCACAAATCGACATTTAATACAACATCCGGCTCCCTACACCCAGAGGTCATCACCTCTGAAAATTTAGTCCGGAAGGACTTAGAAAAATTGAAAAATCAGCATGACTTTATTCCCTACAATATCAGTCTAGAAGAAAAGAAGAGTCTCCTCAAATTGAAAAACATGGACAACATCATCATTAAGCCATGTGATAAGGGCGGAGGTATCGTCATCCAAGATAAAACATCATATGACAATGAGATTATACGCCAACTCAACAACACGACCCTCTATGAACTACTGAGACACAACCCCCTAGCTGAAATAAAAAGCCTCATCCAGAACATAACTAAAGAAGCCGAAGACCTAGGCTATATTAGTCATAACGAGTTTCTGTATATCAACAATAAAAATCCCAGGACACCAGTGATATATACTCTCCCCAAGGTTCACAAAAATCAAGACAATCCTCCAGGGAGACCAATCCTATCAGGATGTGGTTCTATTCTCGAGCCACTAGGCAGATACATCGACTTCTTCATTCATGACCTAGTACTTGACAACATAGACTATGTGAAAGACACCACACATTTCATCAACCTGGTTGAACGTGAACATTTTGACCCCATACAAGAACTTCTAGTCACATTGGATATAGAATCCCTCTATACCAACATTCCACAAGATAAGGGGACTACAGTCATCGAGACCCATTTGAACAACAGACCAAGACCACATAAGGTACCGACTGAATTTATCATCTCTCTTTTGGAGATAGCACTGACAAAGAACTACTTTATGTTCAATGACAAGTACTACAAACAATGCAAGGGTACGAGTATGGGAGCAGTTTTTGCCCCAAATTTCGCTATCCTCTTTGTAGATGACATTGAAAAATCCTTTGTCCTTAACCAAGTCAACCCACATCGCAACCACATCAGAAGCTGGGATCGATACATCGATGATGTGTTTATGATCTGGCAAGGCACCACGACTGAATTAGACAACTTCTGCGCATGGCTCAACAGCTGCCAGCCTGATCTCAGATTCACTTACAGCTCAAGCAATACACAAGTTGACTATCTTGATGTCACTGTTAAACCCAATGAGGGAGGGCTTTATACGACCTTGTACAGGAAGCCCACAGAACGCAACAGTCGTCTCCAATACAAAAGTGCCCACCCTAGAGCACTCAGGGACGGCCTCCCCTATGGCCAATTCTTAAGAATACGCAGAAATTGCAAACTAAAAGAAGACTACTTCAGGGAAGCAGACATCCTATGGGACAAACTTATGAACAGGGGCTACCCAAGACGATTGGTGAAAAGATCCATGAAACGTGGTTGGTTTTCACACAGGGAATTCTTATTGGAGACCAGACCCAAGAAAACCATATCACGTATTGCCTGCGTGACCACATTCTGCCCTGCTAGCAATAAAATAACCAAACTGATAAAAAAACACTGGCCCCTACTCACCTCAATTAACATCACCAATGAAGAGCCCCTGTTCTCATTCAAACGTGGGCGCAACATTAAGGACCATCTAGTTCGGGCATATAAACCATCCCGTGATGAGACCACCTTGCAACCATGTTTAGGTCTCCCACCTGTAGTAGGCCATTTCAAGTGTGGAAACTGTGCTGCATGCCCACTCACAAGAAACACAAAAGTTTTTGAATATGGCACTATTACACACAAATTGAGTTTCTTTTCGAAATGTAACTCTGTCAATGTAATTTACTGTGTCTAATGTCCTTGCGATCTCATCTATGTGGGACAAACCACCCAAAAAGTAAAAGCGAGGATAAGTCAACACAAAAGCCGGATACGCTGCGTAATCACAACTGCACCATTGGTGGAGCACTTCATGGAAAAAGGACATTCTGAACAAGACCTACGCTGGCAAGTGATTGACATTGTTCGCTCACACAAGAGAGGCGGTGACCCTCAAGCTATTCTCAACAGGCTGGAATGTAAATGGATGTTTAACTGTCGTTACATTGAAAATGGACTGAATACCCTTGAAGAATGGAACATGATTTTGTAATAGCCCTCGGTCCTATTGTATAGTAATTTTAATTTTTTATTCTGTCTGTAACCCCTTAGTGTGCATATATCATCATGCACTCTGTAAATATCATGTAATCACGTCTAAACTTTTATGTAAATATCTCTATTCTAGCACCTATTTTCTCCTATACAACTAGGCGAACCTACTGCCATATAGATTTGGCTCTTACTCCTTCCTTAATACTGGAATTCTGGCATTTGTATCCAACCTCGGTATTCTCCATGCCTTGGAAACACCTTCCATCCACCTTCCCAAGATGGCGGCTACTGCTGAGCCACAAAGCGACGTGCAGTCTAGCGATTAACTTTGCTAACACTGCCCATGCGCGTAACTCATTGCACGTTTTCCATCCACCTTCCCTAGATGACGGCTACTACTGAGCCACAAAACGACGTGCAGTCTAGCGTTTAGCCTTGCTAATACTGCCCATGTGCGTAACCCATCGCGCGCTGTTTAACTCGCTCCTCTGCCCCGGTGTAGCACTCGGTGAATTGATCACGAACCACGTAGACCCGTCGCGCCTCGCCAGCAGGTTACTCACAAGTAAGTCCCTGACCGGATGCCCTCCTTTCCACCACCCTCCCCGTTAACTCGGCTCACTGATTCTGTCGTTTCCCTTTTTTCAGAGATTTATTCTCCTGCTTGTTGCAGTCCGACCACACGCCCGAGCATTCACGGGCCTTTACATCAGCCGTGGCCCCTGTGGCCTTGAAGTAAGTTCAGCTTCCCCACACTCCGCCCGTGCTTAATTCTCCACGGTCCTTAGACTCAAACTAACTTCCTTTGCCTTTTTGACGCACAGAATTCTCCCGCTCGCAATTTAATTGCACCGCTTGTACCTCCGAATTCCCGGTGTTCAGCACGCATCCTTCCACTTTAGTAAGTCTCATGCTCCTGGTCCATTAGCCTTCCTTGGCATTATTCACGCCAGCCTTGCTCTTCGGCCACGCGTATTCTTGCACGCTTCAATTTTCGCAAGAGCCGCATGCCAGCCTTAATTCATGCCCCAGGGCTTCCCACCCTGCGCGTACCTCCGAATTCCCGGTGGTCAGCACGCATCCTTCCACTTAAGTCTCATGCTCCTGGTCTATTAGAACTCCTCTGGCGACTCCCCCGCCTTCCTTGGCATTATTCACGCCAGCCTTGCTCTTCAGCCGCGCGGTTTTCGCAACAGCCGCATGCCAGCCATAATTAAGCTCCAGGGCTTCTCACCCTGCGCGTACCTTTACCGAGGAAGTACCATCACTCCCTTCCTGCGCTTGCACTGCGAAAAACACATTATCTACTGCGCACCACTCTCATAACAGCCCCAATTTTGGCACTATGGCTCGTATTTTACGCGCTTACCTTCACAAAACATAGGAAGTACCATCACTTGTTACATTTTGCGGACCACTCGCATGCCAGCCCCGATTTCAGCGCATTGGCTTTTACTTCACGCTCATACCTTCGCTAAGGAGTTACCTTCACTCCCCCCCCTGCGCTCATCTTCCGTGTGCAGACATGTATTGACTCCATCCTCCTCTAACTTTCCTATATGTCTACCTGTCCACTCACTAGCAAGCACTCTTTAATTTTTCATGATTTAATTCACCAGTAGCAGACAGTAACTGGCTCACAGACCTAATTCGTATAGGTATTGATTCCTAGTTTTGTTACGGTAAATTGTTGGTTTTAATTGTTCTTCTCGGGACCATTGTTTGATTTCTGGTTTTCCTCTTAATAGATTCTACCTGTTCACACCTGTCTCGTCCTGATGATGATCTCACATTCATGAGATCGAAACGCCGTCGACCTTTACAACCAAAACTCCATTACTGCAACCAATTAATTTGGAGTTTTGCATATTGTTGTTGTCAATGCGATGTAAATTTTAATGTCACGAACACCCCTCACTTCACGCACTTTCACTTTCTGTGTGAGCACCAGAACTATTACCAAAAATTACACTATGATACTCCGTTTATGCTGTTAATAGATGTGATGTCATACCAAACCTTGTGTCCCAGCATATATTGCATAACCAGTCCCGCCTGGACTACATTACTTTGCTCTACCTGACTAACGCTGTCTAAAATACTTCAGTAGCCTAGGCTACATGAGGACCCAAGTGGCCTCCCCCTGACCTGTGTTTTCCTAGATACGTAACCACCCCTGGTCAAACTACTGGGGTTACCTTGTTCTTCAAAACACTTACCACTTATACTGGCACTCTCAACCTGGGCTTGAGAAAAGCCTGGGAGCAAAGAAACCATACTAACTGCAACAGCAGTAATGTTGTGTATACAATCACATGGCCCTGTGGCTTACGCTACATAGGCATGACAACCAGGAAAATCAAAATACGAATCAGTGAACACAGAAGTACAATACGCTGTAAGAAACAATCGACTAAACTCACTGCGCACTTTATTGAAAATAATCACTCAGACAAAGACCTCCATTGGTCCATTATTGAGAAATTGACACCAAGCCACAACACCGGTAAAAGACTATTAGAAAAAGAACAGAGGTGGGTATACAAGCTACAGACAAATATACTGGGATTGAATGATGATATCCCATGGCACCAACTTGATCTTTAAACACTACATGCACAAATTTGCAAACAAGTTGTACCCAATAGAAAATATGGACAACCCAGAGAAGGCAAAACATAACCAAATCCAGGAGAAATCTAGGGGAGTGACATCTAGCATTAGACCTCCAGCCCAAGCAATAAGCATGCCTAAACATAATAAGACACAATAGGCGGCGGCTGACATCCCCCCAAAAAATCCGTAAAAAACAAATGTCATTTTATGCCTCATCTAAATATAGACTATATATCGACATGCGGCTACCTTTCATTACAAAAAATGATAAAAAGTTTTAACAAACTAATGATACAAAAAAATCGCCACATAATAAATGTGTATAATGTGAAAACAGCGTTCTTCTGCAGACGATTACACTGAGAACTACAGTTCCCATAAGGCAACATAATAATCGTTTAAGTAACACATCATTCTACTCTTCGCAAGGATTGTTACTTTGAAATACACCATCAAGCGTACTACGCCCACCATCTGTGTCCACTCACCCCCTACATTTTATTAGTCTCTGTGAGAATTTCACCTTGAAAATATAAATTAACGCCTCCATAGTCATATTTCTATGCAAGGAAGCCGTCACTGACTGAAACACGCAATGATGACGCGGCGACGGGATCATGCTTATGCGATTGAGTCACAAACATCACGTGACTGGAAACCCTGCCTTAGAACATCATTGCCGGGCTGTTAAAATGAGCCCTGCTCCCACTACACATCACCAGCCTAGGGAGCAGACTAGTCGTACAGGTTAACCGGTGGGTTGGGACCCTTGAAATAGTGAGCATGCCCCCCTCTCCCCCTGCACTTCCTTTCAATGCGAGAGGAGCCGACATGAACGATACGTCTCTTTAGGAATCGACTAGGCATCGGTATTGCTCTATGGCTCACTCTACCATTTTATCTCCATTCCAAAACTAGAGTGTGACTACAGGGCCTGGCCCCACCGCCTCCGAGACAAGTAATTCTTGGTCGTAGCTTGGGTAAGTAAACAGAGTGTATGCACCTGAATACACCGGATGACACTAAAATGTTGAAATTTAAACTACAACATCTAAACGCATATGCCACGATACAACAAGTCCTAATGAACATAGTCTCACTATATTTCTGCACTAATCCTTTCTTTATGTACAATTCCCCTTGGTACCACATTTTTATTAGTCTATGACACTGTAAAAATTTGACATTGTCTAGGCACTGACCCTAAGAAAATCCCAAAATAGGGACATGAAAGTATGTTTATAAACACCTAATAATCACAAAAACATTTTGACAATATGATATAACGGAAAAAGAAAAAAATATGTCAAAATGTATAGACTTATAATGTGTGTTACAAGTGTGATCAAGAATGACAGTGAAATGAGAAATTAATCTTGTTATTGTCCCTGTTGTGCTTTCCTTCTACAGGGAAAGTCCACAAACACAGCAAGTACTTTTACATTTTGTGTTGATTTTTATGCCACAGAAATTCTTTGGCACCATACGTTCGCTTTGATAACAATTACAAGGTGACGTTACTGGGGGATCTCTTCTCTAATACCACACTCGCGAATGCACCGGACCCTTATGGGCCAGTAGAGTAGGGCAGAAACATGTTGGCGTTCTTATAATAGGGTCATAGGACCACAACATCCTTATTGCCCCTTCCCATAGTTTTTAACTTCCCCACTTACCCCGCTAATAAAGGGATACCTGGAGAGAAGTGAGGGCTTTTTATCTTTAATGTAAAAAAACACAGACAACAAAACCAAGTTGTCTCCTAAGCGCTACCTGGAACACGGTTGAGCCCACCCTGACCTTTAGGAGTCAGGGTGAACCCAATGATGAAGCATGCCACTACTAGAATGGGTGAGGGTTATAATAAAAAGAGGTTTTTCTCTCCCCATCTCGGAGTGGAAATATATGGTTTATTTCTCTTCCCCTTGATCGTCTATTCATAGCCGAGAGGATAGTAATTTTGGATTAGTTCAGTCAGTGATACACCATGCCACACTGGCTCATCCCACATACACATTGTCTGAGACTACAGAGGTGCTTCGATGCAGACATTTAATTTTGCATACAAAGTAAAGTGGAAACAAAAACAGCGATGAAGGACAAGCTACGAAAGTACAAGAGCCTTTGACATGGAACAAGCAGGGCTTAACCCTTGCATCTCTGCAGCCTGAGATGGGTGGCAGTAAGGGATCACAGTAAGGGATGTAGTGGTCTTTTTTGGGGGTTCAGTTGCACAGATGCCAGAGATGCATCGGCATACTAAGCTCCATTGCATCCCTGTGGGTGAGTGTGTCTCCTGCACGACAGCAAGCTTTCAGTGGACATCTTTACTCTGTGCCTTCACCTTTAATGCTGGAGCACCAGTCCAGTGCACAGCTACACTGGGAGACCAGAGCTTCACATGCAGATGACTAGTGCATGTGAAGCCGACGCACACAGTAAAGGTCTTTCATCTGCAAAAACATATATGCCAATTCGCTAAAAATACAAAAGTAAACAAAAGAATCACCACTCTCCCTACCCCCAACAGCATCCTCTCAAGGAACGCAAACCCGGCAGCACAGGAGGGAGATGGCAGGGATATATCCCATAGACGGGACAATTAAACGGGTCGAATCTCATTAACCATCTAAAAAGGGGTGGAAGGGGACAAATATGTTGGCGGTTGAAAAAATTAACCCATGAGGTGCAAGAGCTGCTACGGCTGCTTTCTAAAAGTGGCCCGGCCTGCTCTTCAGCTAGGCCGACGACTGAGGAGGGAATAGGACAAAGCATGAAATGTTTCACAAGAAACCAACCCAATCGATGTTTAACAAAAAAGCAAAAACCGAAAACATTACATACATTTAAAAAATGTAACTAGAGAGTATAGTTCTCTTTTAAATAAGTCCCCCAGGCCGCCTCTATTGCAGCCTCTTACCAGCTCTCCCTGTATCACCTCCAGAGAACTTGACTACCAGCTTCCCAGCATACACTGCGAGCGGAGCTCCCTTGGAGCCACCTCACTGAGGCACAGAACGCAGGCCTGCCTGACAGGGAATTTTTTTTCTCTCTACCCTGCTGTAGTTCAAATCATACTTGGAAACTAGGAAAGGTTTTTATAGTCTTAATTTAAACAAGTAGAAGAGGGGGCTCGGAATAGGAGTGTGAAAAGGGAGATCATTGGGAGGCTATGAGATGAATAACAAGCACGGAAGAAGGGAATCATTGTATTGCAACACAGTGCCCCGAGCTCAGCATTGCATTGCGCACATTGACTCACATTTGTGACAAGATAAGTACAAGACTTACAGCCCTGTTTACAGTGGAGCTCAGAGCGAGTGAAAGCACGAGCGCTTGTGTCAAGTGCTCCAAATTAAAGAAACAAGTAGTTGTGAAAACAGATACTAAAAGGGTAGCAGTGAATGGATAGTAATAATTGGTGCATACTCTCAGGGAGCTCTAAACACAGCAAGAGGCACAACGAATTTATGCCATGGACAAATGGGGAGAAAGAATATGAAAGCGAAGGTGGAGCTAGCAAATGGGAAGCCTACGGGCAGGCTGAAGCCTACAAAGTATATACAGCATGTCTCGAAGAAACAGATCAAGCGCTGCCTGGCCAAGACCTAAAAATGGAGTCATGCTGCTGTGGGGAAAAATAAGATTTTAGTCCGACTCCCTGAAGGTCATCCGCAAGAGCTCAAAGAATCAGACTATAGAGGAGGCCCACACTCTGGACATCAATTAGGTGGTTCTCGTGCTTACCCCAGTGGCTGTGGCCCTAAAATAATTATACTGGTAATAATAAAAACAACAATCTTTTCATAATTACTGGGAGTCCGGGGCAGATAGTCAGGCCATGGTATTGCAGCACTCCTGTGGTCCTTGATTGATCTAGGAAGGATTTAAGATACGCCTGCTGGTGGGTACGGTGAAGGTCATTAAAGTCTTTCAAGAGCCCTGATGGGTAGCACCCACTGAGAAGCTGGGGTTCTAGGATATGTTATTTTTGTCTTTTTAGGCCATTCTTTAATCAATGGCACACACATCTTCATGTTGTTTTGTCATCACTGAAGGAGCTAGCATTCAAAGGGCTATGGAGGTTTCAGCCCTCTGAAGGTTGTATTTTTGGTGACTGTGATGTCCACCACGGTGCCATGCCATTCAATTCCACCTATCTGAGAGTTTTCCCTCAGAAGTCAGTCCTCTGCCTCAGTCCAGGCTTTGGCTGCCGTGTTGTGGAGATGTACCATGACGTACAATCACTGTGACAAGGTTTATTAAGTTTGATGCTGTCCAGGATACACTAATGCCCCCACATTCATCTGGGTACTAAATTGTTAATTTTCCTAACCTAACATAAAGCTAAGATAAGATTAATTAAATCTGTACTAGGTAGTTCTTACAGAGATATGGTTGTTTATTGGGAAGAGACCAGAGGAGCGTGACTGCAGAGCATGTTTAGAGAAGACACAAGAGTTGCTCCCTTTATGTTCATCACCGTTTATCTACTGGGCCTTAGCAGTTCAGTAGCAAAGTTCAGTATGACAGTTCTGACTGAAGCATATAAAGACTGATGTATCTGTTTTGCAGTTTGTTTAGTTATTTTATATTTTTTGGAGGGAATAAAACAAGGAAAGGGGTGAGGGGTAATGCTTAATTTACTCTGATTCTCCCTTTCACATCCCCAGTTCTCACAAGCCGTCATTCTAAATGAGGTGGATGTAGCATCAACCAATGAGAAGGAGCATTTACACAGACGGGGCTGTGGTAGGCGTGTCCCTGTGTAGCCACTCCCAGAGGAAGGGCATAGAGGGGCTAACCTTGGAACTTATTTGTTTAGGTTTTCAAATAAGCAACAGGGCAATTCTCTAATGAAGTGGACAAACCTGTTTTACATACCGATTGATATGATGAAGGAAGAGTCAGAAGCAATCAGAGCATCAATAGGACACCGATTTGTGTTCACAAAGACTATGAGGCATTTTGTTTGGGTCTTGGGGAAGTGAATACTTACTGGGCAGTAAACTTAGGGAATAGGGTTATTCACCAGTGCTGTCCGAGGGCCTCAAAAGCTAATGCGAGCACATCGCACACCCAAGTTACTTTGTTTTTTGGCATGCCTTTCCAAGGGTAGGGGCGATCAGTTAAGGGTTACTCAGGAGATGATTGAAGCTGTGCTACTCAGAGATAACATGGGTTCACAGAATACATTAAATGACACTGCAAGTTATTTTAAAAAATAGATTGTTTATTTTAAAAACCCACAGGGAAGTGCAGCAGCTAAAAATAAAATATCACAAAAATATTGGAAGTTCCTTCAATATCTGGGTCAGGAAGTCAACATCAAATAGGATTCTATCCCTGATAATAATAAGTGCTCTATATTGGCTGATTGTACCCAAGGAGGTGGACTCCGGTAGCGTCAAAACATCTTCAAGTCTTTTTGGTAACTGGTATTCTACCTGGTGTTTTATTTTGAGTGCTATGTCAATGGACAGACTGTGCTGGACAGTTAAAATAATACAAAGTATCCCTGGTGCTAAGATCTGTCTGTCTTTTCACTAGTTTCTCAGGTTCAAGTCAAACATTTCTACAGCTATGAGCCCAGATGGCTAAATATCTGCCCAAACAATCTGGACACCAAGATCCCCCAGTGGTGAAGTGGGATTCTTACACAACTGGAAAACGAGTTATTGAATTTGACACAGCATGGATTCAGAAAGGGTCAATGCTCTTGAACTGACCTTGTAACTTGACTACACAGGGTTCAGTATATTGAGTTCAAGAGACACCAGCCACAATTCAGGAAAGACATATTGTGGATCCTAACTGTCCTTGATGGAGACAAACTAAAATTGTAACTGGACTGTGTGACGTCCAAGGAGTATCAAACTTTAATGGTCAATATCTTAAAAACAGTTGGTATGAGTTCAGATATTTGGTTGGTTACCCATGGCACCATGGGCTTCCTCTCTCAAGTTAGAAATGGGATCTTTAGAAAAAGTCAAGCTTAGACTTAGAACAACCGTATCTCTGAATCCAGGCAAGAGTGATGGAGCCAACAGTTCCACAATCAGAGTTGACAATCGGAACCATCGGCAAACCGCTCTACGACTTAGGATGAAAGGGTGTCTTTGGGCATGAGGGATCCACAAAGCCAGGAATGATATGAGTTAGGGACCTGCAAGTTCACAAGACTAGCTGTCCTGGAATGTGTCTTGTAAGTTTTTGCCTCTCATACAATGTATTTTGTTCAGTTCTGGCAGCAGATGCTCATGGCTCCGAGGAGGCTCCTTTCCTCCCAAAAGGAAAACATTGTTGAAAAATCAAACTCCTCGCGTAGTCAAGAAAACTTCTATCTTCACAGGCTTTCTACCTAGTCTTTTTCAGTGGGGTAAATGGGTAGGCAAGAATTGGTGATAATTTAAAGATTCCTAGAAAAGCCCTGCCGTAGACACAATGTACAGTCTCCCTATTGGCAGGCAAAGCCAAAAACAACACACAGGGCACTGGGAAATCAGGCGATGATGCTAGGTATATGTCTTTGGTCCGGTAGAATATAGATAAATGTTCTGGAGACCACCCAGATAGCTATGAGCTCTCCCAGGTGCAAGGTGTAACAACCAGAATGGGAGCAATCAATTTCCACAATAATAACGGTGCCCTCCATAGCACATTATTGACACCCACACATAGACACTACACAACACACCCAGCAGCACTCTCCCCATGGTCTGTTTTGAAGAGGCAGCAGCCACCAGTGACTAAGGGTGGAGTACACAATGAGCGCAAAATTCAGCAAAACCGGAATCACCTCCACTGAGGTTACTGTGCAACTACATTTACTAAGTCAGAATGATTGCGACATTTACCATACTAGGTCACAGGGTGACAATAATGTGCGAAAATGAGTGAGTGACGTGGGAACGACAGCCAGAGCCCAACAGATAAAAGTAAGGATTCACTGTCCAGACTCATGATTGGTTTTAGGGGGTCTTTATGCCCTTGCTGGGCTCTTACCCAAACAAACTCACAGGCAGCCGCCTCTTTTAGAAGTGGGGAAAGCCAAGGACATCCACCAGTTCAAATCCTTGTCCTGGAAGCTCATCCACCACTGAGCCACCAGGTCACAGTGAAAGTTGCCTTGCCCTAATGTTTTCTCCAGAATAAAATCCCCAATTGATTTATTATGCAGAACAAAAAAGAATGCTGAGTGGGCCACTCAACTGTGCCTAAAGTACATTTGTTGCATCCACAGATGGCACTGTCTAATTGACCTCTTAGGTCCTCATTATGAGTGGTGGAATTTTACACGGAGTGATAACCCCATGCACAAGTCCACAAGCTCCGGACGGATTCGTTCTGGGCACAAAGACAGTGGGCCGGCGTTTACTACTGCAGCGGCAGGGGTCGCGAATAGCATCACGGCCCAGCCCCCATCTGACCCCTGCCTCAGGCTGCCCCCTGGAGAGACGCAAGCCTGTCCTGACCCCCTCCCCCCCGCCCCCACACCCCAAAGTACCTACTGGTCCCTTTCCAGATAGTTTCCACATGCACAGAACAAATGGAAAATGTCTGAATTTTTCTCACTTGAATAAGGGAAAACCACAGGGTATAGGACCAAGTATCTCCGCTCCGTGTCCGTGTAGTTACTTCTCATTTAGGGAAGAAAGCTGAAAATCAATGGATTTCACTGTATAAATTCCCACCATAATTTGGAATTCCGGCCCTCTGATATTAATACACAAAAATGCACAGAAATCATAATGAGGGCCTTAGTCTCTTGGTGTCCAGCAATGCAAGCTATCTTGGAGCTGCCAAAATTAAAAATGCCTGAGTAAGCGGAGGCTTCCTCTAAAAGCCAGACCAGTACCAACCTGTGTACCTGTAGTCTACCCTTTGAAAGATGACAGCAGTGGAAAGCTTATACATGTCTACTATATACACGTTTTTCAAGCCGCATGCACATTTATTTAGCCTTGCTTTACATTAAAACAAGCTGCAGGGCAAGATTACACTAAGGAACGCGGATTCTTGTTTCTTAAATACTCACACTATTGATCAACATCTATGTTGACCAATGTATTTGCATAACATTACTGGGTTGTAAGCAAGGCTCAATAGTATTAAACATGAAGATGACAAAACATATTACCAGAGACAGCCAGAACCTGTTGGGCGTGGAGTAGAATCCGGTGAGAATGGGGCTGAGCTCCTCCGGGATGTAAATTGGTGGAAGTTCAGGCTCTTCCTCTGGTTTTTCAGCCAGATCCTCTTCAGTCAACTCAATGCCCTGTTCCTTCTGCTCGGCTATCCAGGCTAGCCTCTCCTTCCGCTTCTCCTCCTTTCTTTTTGCTCTAGCGGCTATCTCCAGTTCCCTCTGTAAGGAAATAACAATAGAAAAGATACCGTGTGAGCGCGGTGTTTGAGCTAGATGGTCATAGCGCTGCATTTCAAGGCAGAGTTAAGTCGCGAGTTTAACAGCACAATACTCAAAGGAAGACTTTGGATGCTGCCTACGATAGAGCAGCTACCTTTGAGGTCGGGGTCCAGTAAGCTGACAATGGTTGTGGCACACAGGGCCGTCTAAGGCTGAGGATAGCGCTGCCGCCTGTGGAAAGGGAAATCCTATGCCGCTGTCCAAGCCTGGGCTTGTTCTACTTACATTCTGTGAAAATAGTCCAGCTGCTTGGTGCAGGCTTTCCTTTTGTACACATGGTGGTGAAAGCTCTCCTGGTCATTGTGAATAGAAAACTACCATTCAAAGATGAGAGAGCCAATGCCACCTTTGAGCACACCTGATCCAATCTCAGCTTTTTCTCATACACCATCCTTGAATTATTACAGCTAACTGAATAATATCTGAACCCCTCACTCCCCCACCTCCACACAACTCTGATCCCCATCTTCCCTTGTAAATCCAGTAGTACTTGCTCTTCACGTGCACACACACTATCTCGCTTTCTCCATCAAATTCATTTAATTATATTTGATTCAAGAAACTACCACTAACGTTACGCAGGTGAGGAAGATAATGTTGTTTTTACACCACTCTCAACCCATTTATCTACTCACATGTAATTATGTTTTATCAAATTGTGCATTTACTCTTGCTTATAACTTTTATCAACCCAAGAACTAGATCGATTTGCTCCCATATTACACAATTGCACAGTATTTAACCCAGTAACACTTTAAAAAGCCTTCTTGGTTCATATGATTCAGCCATGCGAGATTATTGGTAGTTCCGTTTCGTCTTGAATAATGCAATAAAATCTCATTTATTAAAAGAAAAATGTAATTTGTATTGTAAATCGGACCCTTAACACTTTTCTCATGATAATGTCCAGGAGAGAGACTACATGATATGCAACTGCCACACACTGTTTTTTAATAGGGCATTATGAATGTTTAATTAAATCCACAGGTGATAATAGCTATTTTTCAAGGTCATTAGAGTGGGCCTGTTAAACAGGTATTAATAATTTTCATTTAAATTTAATCTATTAAAGTATTAATGGTGTCTCAACACTGATTTCAGAAAGTGTAGTGAAGCGTAAAGAAATTGCAGCATGTAAAAATGAAAAATGTTGATCCCAGTGAGTGGTGCATAGTGTGTGAGAGGAAACAATTTTATCTCAAGCTTTTTACTTGGTTTTTAAACAAAGTTGGTCTTCATGTTTCCTAAGGACGGTCCACTCAAACGCTTGCAGCCTTGCGTTATGGGGTGCAAATTAACAATACAGCCAAACAATCACCGTCATTCTTAATCATAACTTATGAATGGCAGTCCATAAAACTAAAGCAAGGGTACACTTTCTTTAATTGTACAGGCTCATTTCAGAAATTAAAGAATTCTCATAAAGAACTAGAATGCTAACATTCGGTAGTAATAACAGAAGCACAGGTACCACAGGCAGCCATGCTGCTGGTATAGGAACGGTAGGATTTGCACCATCTGCTATGAAGCCGGTTAGCAAAATAGGGGAGTTTATAGTTGGTCTAATTACACATATTTGTATTCATGTAGGTTTGAGCCCTCGAACTTCAAAAATAAGAGGGAAGATTTTAGTCGTTTATGGCACCATGTAGTTTCCAATCAATGTCAGTTGCTGCTTCTCTGTGTTTTAGATTGACAGTATTGCATTTCTGGAGAGTACCTAGAGGGGATACTTGCATCCTAGGTCTTTACATCTGGGCTGCCTTTACTTCTAGCCCTATACAGAAGATCGACCTAGCCTGCTGCAGAGTAATTATAATAAAAATCCCATAAGGTAGTGGATACATGGATTTCTGAAAGCTGTCAGGAGCTCTATAAGCTGAGCTGCGTACCAATGGGAAAAACCAAATATCTACTACTAGATTGAATCGACTTCCGATCACACATGCACGAAGAGCATCACTGGGAAAAATGAACATACCACCTCTATGTCTATTTCTCTTGTCTACTTTGACGTGCATTTTATACAAAAACCTTTTTTTCAAAAATTATAGAGTCTACTTCTCTATTTTCAATGGAAAAAAGTAACTTAAGAAGCAAATATAAAAGCTATACATATATTTAGTCACTGAAAAAAAAACAACGGTTAAACTTGCGTTATAGTTAAGTGTCGCACCCCTTTCATGCACTGTTTATGGCTACTCATATTCCATCACACATGACATTTTAAATGACACTATTGCTGACATGACTCATTAGATTTAGAGAACAATCTTATTCAAATTACTAATGAGAACCACGGTCCTCAAGGCAGTATGTGAGGTTATAAGCAGTGCGCGATGGGGGTGCAAGTTATAGATAATTGACACAACTATGTCTTGTATACTGACATTCTCAACTGGAGCCCGTTCCTGCTGTTCAGAGTTATGTAAAGTGGAGAACTCATTGTAGTGGAAAAAGGATTCCCTGTGCGTGTTCTTTTTTGTTTTTCTTTTCCACAGGAAAATTATTTTCTCTGTGGAGAAACCCCTTTCCTACACACCCGGCAAATCCTTATAAGGTTCCATTCCCCTTCCCACCACTAGCTTGAGTAGATTCTATGCAGGGGAGGGGAATGAGAGAAGTCTGTGAAAGCCAACAAACGTCCATGTTTACAATTTTCTGATGGCAAGGCCATTTTCCCACTCCTTGAGTGACATTTACAGATGCAAAGAACTCCACACTTGTGACAGAGATCTCTATGCACCTAAATGGGTTTACCCTTGACAGGAATTCGTTGATGAGTTAATAAATGGTTCCAGGAAGGCAGCAAAAAGTCTGATGAGATTGGAAGCTTGGCTGCAATTCGTCACAAAATAAATCTTTTTCTTTTATTGGCTTTCAAAAAGAAACAAGCATTTACAATGCAATCGGTCTCTCCTTTGGGACCTTATATGTATTTAGCTATGCAGCACATTAGCCTGGGTGCTGAAACATCTACTGTTCTTTAACATGGAGGGAAAGTAACCACCAAACTGCGTGACACGCCAGGTATAGGAACACATGGAGAGAAATATTGCCTTTCAGCGGGAAATGGTATATTCCAAATCTCTGTTTTTAACATAAAATCAGGGCCTTCTGTGGTCATATCACTGACAATACAAGATTTGAAAAATATATTGTCTACGGGTGCTCATGGAAGACAATTTCTATGGACTGGAATCTAGAGAATGCTAAAGTGATTCTGGTATTTTACTGACCTCTGCTGTTCGTTTTCTATCAAGAAAGTTAAATAGAGGCAGTTGCCAGAAAAATTTAAAAAGAAAGTCCCTCAGCAGAAAGCAATTCTGGTATTTTACTGACCTCTACTGGTCGTTTTCTATCAAGAAAGTTACATAGAGGCAGTTGAACGAGCAGAAAGCAATTCTGGTATTTTACTGACCTCTGCTGGTTGTTTTCTATCAAGACAGTTAAATAGAGGCAGTTGAACAGAAAAAAAGTCCCTAAGCGGAAGCACACAAGTCCTAGGGCTGATCCTCCAGAGCCCACAAAGTACATACACATATAAGTATATACTAAAGTATATACAAGAGGTCTCGAATGCTCGACCTAACTAGGGAGGAGATAATGGAGGACAAGGGGGGCATCAACACATCCTTCCAAACAAAGAAACTCACATTATCAGTTTAAGCATTCTAATTCTCAACTCTTATTGTTCCTCTAGACACCAATACACAGTGACATGTAACTGAGCATAACTCTCATTATAAATACCACCAAAACACTGCCACATACGTCATATAACAAACCCACCCATTGCCAAACCCGCACACACTATGAATTTGCAAGCTACGCTACTCGCCTGAAAGGCTCTTCAGTGCTTCCTCAGAGGTAGAAAGGGAGATATATTTATGTATGTATTTAACTACAATACAAACCATGTAAATTATAGGGGCAAAGTGTCAATTATTTCATGTATTTTACTCCTGGCTCAACCAACAAGTCTTTGTTTCGTGTACACACAATATGCACCGAGTATTGTATTATGGTCAGGTCCACTGGAATTATGCGGCATGGGAGGGCCAAATTATGCACCAGGGTTGAGTAAATTATGCTGTAAGAGAAGGAAAATTATGCAGTGTGATGCAGTACATTCTTCTATAGTACTACTTCATAATTTCATACTGTTTGGGCATTGGTTACACCTCTTCAGTACCAGTTTAACACCCCACTATAGCAATAAGGAATAGAAAGGTGGCCAGTCAACGTTTGCATAGGGCCTTCCACTGCGCTTTAACACCTGTCGCTGCATTTGTAACTTTTGAACCATATGGCATAGAAACATTTTTTTAAAACAAACATCTGCAGATTATGCAGCAGATGATGGGTTATGTGGCAAATGTATAATTGTGCGGAAAAAAAAGCCATAGCCGCACAATTGCATATTTCCTTTGGCCCCGATTATGGTATTTCTTTAGTGCTCATAACACGTATGTGGGGTTCTGAAGAACTCCACGCGAGTAGCATGCTTCATCGTGTGGTTGTGCCGCAATTCAGGAAGGACCTCAAGATCTGGCTCTTCGACTGAACCGCAGATCCACCCCTCCCCCTCTCAGGTCCATGAGACCCTTACGGGTGCCTAGTCGCACTTTATAAGGAATCTGATTGATTGTGTCTGATCGAAAGAGTGTCATCTTTGAGCCTATATGGGGAGTGTTTCCATTTTGTGCATGATGACCACAAAGTTGCAGTTATCGTGTTATAAGACGCAGGGCTTAATGGTGTGATGTATGAGGAAGTGTGAGAGATAGAGCAGTATTATGATAAAATGTATAAAGTTGGCAGTTCTGATTAGTTCTACAGCTCCCATTATTGTGTTGGTAGTTTATCATTTGTTCTCAATCTGGTTTCCTACAGTGGCTGTGGTATAATGTCATCCACTCTGGTGTTATGGATCAGCTACATCTGTAAACCAAAGTAGACTGCCATTACAAAATGATTATGGAATAGATTTGCCACTATTGACTGTGTTATCATCATGCCTTTATCATTAAAGGATAGGTGTTCAGATTATGTAACTATTTGGATTTTGCAGGGTGGACTAGGTTAGAGTCCTCTGGTGAACAGCAGTTTGTGAGATCTGTCTAGTTAAGACTCTGTGGTTACTTAAGCGGGCTTGTATCTGTGCTATCCAGTTTCCAGCAAGGTTCCACAGGCCCTTTCATACATTATATGCTTGCCTGCTGATGACCGAGGACCAGGAAATTAATTTGTAAATCATATAACATGATGATATGGATTATAACAAACTGTTACTGGAGAGGACAGTCATGAGGACTAGGTGGTCAAGGTAGTATGGAAGGGTATAATGAATTTTTAATTCCGAAGGTTAATTTAGAGCAATAGTATACATTTTGATCGTAAGTGTTGACACATGAGAATGTATTTTATCTTACGGAATGCTAAGAGCGCTTGACAAGTAGGGACGACACTATATACTGCAGATATTTTATTTGATACACCATGCTCTCTTAGCATATGGTGCAACTTTGAAGTACTACTACAACAATGACCAAGGCCTTCTATTTAAAGAAGAGCTAAGCCCAACCAATTCTTTCAACATGCACAGCACAGTGATCTTATGAATACACGCCCCCAATCCTGCTTTGGTACGACTTTCCTTGTCTTAACAACAGAATAATTCACTCTCACAAACGACAAAACACAGAATTAATTTACACACACAATGGAAAAGGCAACGAACCATCGATTTTCATAACACAGGGCATGAGCTACAAACGCAAGGACATGCCACTAAAACTGCTGATTCTCCAACGAAGGTAAGATTGGTAGTCTTAAGTGTTGGCATTGTTGAAATCAATGGAGATTAACAACTGTATAAAGTGAGAGGATGGTTTGCATGGTGGGCTATTGACTTATTGTATATAGGAGACATCTTGTGGTGGGGATGTGGCCACCACCAAACAGTAGTTGGGACTCGAGAGATATGCAAGCGCACAATCCATCTCTCACACACACTGACCACTGTCAGCAGCTGGCCCCAAAGAGCGATACCTGGAGATCGGGGAAGGTGTTGTGGATAGTGTAGTACATCAGCCGGTTGGACAGCACGTCGCCGTCTGTGATCTTGTGGTCGGCTCCTTCGCGGGTCTTGCCCTTGCTTTTCTCACCCAGGACACCCACCTCCCGCACTTCTCGCACTTTGTCTCCTCCGCGCTTCGCCTCTAGCAGAGACACAGCTAGCAGCTTATGCAGGTCAACGTGTTGAGTCTCATCTACAGCCACAGGCGCCGGTCCATCCTCTTCTCCCGCGGGCAAGAGGAGAGCGGACAAGCGGCCACCCAGGAAACCGGCATATAGGTAGTAGAGCACGCCCAGAGCTAGCAGTGCTAACACGCCCATACCCAGCGGCGACAGGCGGATGCCCTTGGGGGCCATGGCGGAGTCTAGGAAAACCCGTGGCGGGCCGACATCACTTTGGAGGGCAAAGAGCTGCCAGCACTGCCAACAGACCCGGCGCCGCGCCATTCACCAGAGAAGCTTGGCGGTGACGTTGCGAGAAGCAGTACAAGGGGTAGAAACTTGTCACAAACTAGACTGAGCATGCTGAATGCTTAATAGAAGTTAAACAAGCATTTGCAATGCAATAGGACTCGCATTTACGCGAGACCTATTGCATATTGCATCACAGACAATGGGCGGGAGGGTGGGGGCACGGACAACGGGAGTGCCGGCGGGGGGAGAAGGGGGCACAAAGGAGTGCTCACAGTCCACATACGGTGTAACACTCGAAGTAAAGGGGCCAGTAGCCATGGGAGGTGACAAATGACGACATAGCCGTCATAAGGAGGGACTAACAAGCCTCAAAATGAATCAGAAGACAGCATTTACAGAGGACAAAGACACAAGCCAATGGGCGGAGAGTGGACGGAGCTTCCACGAAGCTTCCACTCCGTACTGAATACTGCATGCCTCGCAAAGCGAGCAGCGCATGCGCGCTGCCGCTATAGGCTCGACCTAAAAATGGGTATACTGTAGAAACAATGTATCATTATAATAATTCATACGTCATGAATTCGGTAGATAAGCTACAAATTGTCCTCAAATGTTGTCATATTTATGCAGCAAATTCATTCTTTTAAAATAATTTCTTTCCTTAGCTTTTATCTTAGCTTCTCAATGCTTATTAAGTTGCTTTTTTTCCATTGAAAGGAGAGAATTCGGTTCTATAATTTTGGAAAAAAAAGTTTTTGCATAAAATGCATGTCAAAGTAGAGAAGAGAAACAGACATAGAGGTGGTTTGTTAACTGCGATCGGAAGGAGCTTCAATCTACTAGTAGATATATCTTTTTTAACCATTGGTGCATTGTTCAGCTTGTAGAGCTCCTGATAGCTTTCGGAAATCCATGTATCCAACTATCTTTTGGAATTTTTCTTATAATTACTTAGTAGCTGGCTAGGTAGATCTTCCTTCCTCGATCTGTAAATCGAGTACAAACAGATGTTAACATTTGCAGTTTTAAGGCAATGTGCAGGCATCATAGGGGAAGCACAGGTATCTACCCTTAGAAGGTGAATACCAGCATCAACAGTGTATATTTAAGACCAACATCAATCCAAGACCAGCGTCAACAGTGTATATTCAAGATCAGCATCAAAGACCAGTGTCAACAGTGCATATTCAAGAGCAGCATGAAAGACCAGCGTCAACAGTGTATAGTCAAGACCAGCATCAGAAACCAGCGTCAGCAGTGTATATTCAAGATCAGCATCAACAGTTTATATTCAAGACCAGCATCAATCCAAGACAAGCGTCAACAGTGTATATTCAAGACCAGCATCAATCCAAGACCAGCGTCAACAGTTTATATTCAAGATCAGCATCAAAGATCAGCTTCAAAAATGTATATCCAAGACCATCATCAATCCAGGGCGAGTATCAACAGTTTATATACAAGACCAGCATCAATCCAGGACCAGCATCAACAGTGTATATTCAAGTCCAGCATCAATTCAGGACTAGTATCAACAGTGTATATTCAAGACCAGCATCAATCCAAGACCAGCTTCAACAGTGTATATTCAAGACCAGCATCAAAGACCAGCATCAACGATGTATATTCAAGACCAGCATCAATCCAAGACCAGCGTCAACAGTGTATATTCAAGACCAGCATCAAAGACCAGCATCAACGATGTATATTCAAGACCAGCATCAATCCAAGACCAGGGTCAACAGTGTATATTCAAGACCAGCATCAAAGAGTAGCGTCAACAGTATATATATAAGACCAGCATCAAAGACCAGGGTCAACATTGTATATTCAAGACCAGCATCAATCCAAGACCAGCGTCAACAGTGTATTTCCAAGATCAGCATCAAAGACCAGCGTCAACAATGTATATTCAAGATAAGCATCAAAGACCAGCATCAACAGTGTATATTCAAGACCAGCGTCAGCAGTGTATATCAAGACTAGCATCAAAGACCAGCGTCAACGGTGTATATTCAAGACCAACCTCAATCCACGACCAGCGTCAACAGTGTATATTAAAGACTAGCATCAAAGACTAGCATCAACGGTGTATAGTCAAGAGCAGCATCAAAGACCAGCGCCAACAGTGTATATTCAAGACCAGCATCAATCTAAGGCTGGCGTCAATAGTGTATATTCAAGACTAGCATCAAAGACCAGCGTCAACAGTGTATTTCCAAGATCAGCATCAAAGACCAGCGTCAACAATGTATATCCAAGACCAGCATCAATCCAGAACCAGCATCAACAGTTTATATTCAAGTCCAGTCTCCATACAAGTCCAGCATCAACAGTGTATGTTGCAGGTGTGACTTCAGAGATGTCAAACATCTTGAGAGCATCAAAGTGCACCCAGCTGGTATGTCTCTGCATCACTATGCAGGCTACCATTCTTGAGAAAACTGGATAGGATCCATGATAGTTTACTAGAAATATGGCACAGGCAGTGGATTTAGTGCCTTTCAGCGTATGCATGCATATGATGAACTTATACTATGTCTGAAAGAGAATTACATTTAAAATCTGTAAGTATGCATTGCACCACAATTTTTTTAATGAGTTTCAAAACCATGCATAAGCTGTTCTTCAAAATAAAGGTAAAGTATGCAATTAACATTCCTTTCTTTCCATTTAGATATAACTTCAAAACCAAGGGTGGTTGGAGTCTCTCATTTCTGTCATAATGAAGGATGGTCTGGCCATTTGGGAAAAGTCTGAAGTTTGGGTGTTGTTTCTCTCTCAGCCGCATGCAGCAGTAATCCTTCTCTACCGACTTGAAACCCAGCTTTTTGCAATTATTGATTCTGTCCACATAAATACATCCCTCTTCTAAGACCTAAACCCAGACTATGCTACCACTCTAACAAAGTAGTACACACGTTTTCACAGGTGTTTGCATTCAGTAAGGCTCCATAGCCAGTGCTTAACTTGCAAGTGCTGGGGCCCAAAGATTTGTTCAAAAGCCCACAGCCAGCACGGCGGACTGTCAGGTGTGCCAAATACAAAGACTGCATAATCTTGATTCCACTTCATGCCGCTTTAACCCACCACCAGACACTTCCTGACTCTTTATCTCACTCTTGCAGGTTCCTGCTTTCTCTACTTGTTTTCCGTGTTTCTGATTCCTTTTCCCTTTTTAGGTCGAGCCTATAGCGGCAGCGCGCATGCGCTGCTCACTCTGCGAGGCATGGAGTAATGTAGTATGCAGTGGAAGCTCCGCCCACTCTCCGCCCATGTTTTTAATTGGCTTGTGTCATTGTCTTTCATAAATGCTGCCTTCTGATTGACTATGAGGCTTGTTAGTCCCTCCTTATTATAACCATGTCGTCATTTGTACCCTCCCATGGCTACTGGCCCCTTTACTTCGAGTGTTACACGGTACGGTACGTGTTATTTAGACTGTGAGCACTACTTTGTCCGTGCCTTCTCACCCCCTTCTCCCCCCGCCCGCACTCCCGTTGTCTGTGCTTCCCCCCACCCTCCCGCAGTCTGTGATGCAATGCAATGCAAGAGGTCTTGCGTAAATGCGAGTCCTACTGCATTGCAATGCTTGTTTTCTTAGGGCAGGGGGAATGAATAGGCCCCGGTTTGCAGGATCGCACACAGATCCAAGCTGAGGAAAGTGCCACCTTCCTCCCCAGCGGCCCTCCCCAGACACATTGTTCCCCACATCGGAGTCTGAGAGGAGCAGCAAAGCACACGACAAAGCAAACGGAAACGCCAGGGGAGGGGTGTGAAGAGCATCCAGGGGTAGCGATGCACTAGTGCCTTCATGGTGGCAGCACGAGACATAGCGCTCGCGCAACAGACAAGGCATGTGTGCGTAGGGCTGGATGCGGAGTTGCAGCAGATATGGAGATAGTGGCAGTGTGTCATGTGCTTGGAGGCAGTACAGGCTTTGTCCTTTATAAGTGGTGCATCTCCTGCTGGCTCAGAAACGGACGCCCCTTTCCCGTGGGGGCCATAGTCCCCCTCCCTTCGGTGGCTGACCGGGGGGGAGGGGGGGTGCCTTTGGTGCTCAGCGGGTAACACTTGCTTGTGTGGGCGGGTCTTGCAGTAGGCAGAGGGCATATTACTGCAGGGACCATGCCGGGACGCCACTAGTCTGGAAGAAAGTGCACAGCTTAAGGGTGCTCGTGTCCAAGGCGGGCGGGGCAGCCAGCGTTTTATCCATGCTGTGCTAGGTCCACAATCACCTTGAGGTCACAAGCATTAATGTTTGCTTCCCTTTACAATGGGATAGTTAATTAGGGCTAAGATGCAAGACAGTTCAAGGCGAGTGGGGGCCCGCTATATACCATAGACGGTTGCTACAAAAGGCAGTAAAGAAAAAATTTAAATAAATAAAATTAAAAACGCTTAAATGGTTGGGATGTTCGGTCTGCGTGGCGTTGCACATGGGTTGGATGCAACCATGGTTTTTTATGGTGCTTTGCTTGGAGGATGCAGGGAGGGACTGGAGGGGCCCACACACAGACACTTGGCTTGTAGAGGGGAGGGCGGTCACGGAGGTGTGTGGACTGTGCATGCAGTGCGGGCGGCACATTGTTGTGGCCCTGGGAATGTCTGCTGTGGACAGCACTGCATGTGACCTCCAAAGCTGCCCGGGGTGCATTGTGCAGTCGAGTTCAGGGAAGGACTGTGCGCCGCATGCGAGGAGACCACAGCATATGCAGTGTTGGGGACACGGTTGCCCCAGGGTTTTGTGCAAGGGGTGTCAGTTTGCTGTCATGGAGCTAACTAGTGTGGGTTCCTCTGTAGTGTGTCTGTGGGGTATTTGTGCGAAACTGTGAGCTCTTGTCACTGGAGAACCCTAAATTGGCGCTGTGCTGTGGGTGAGACTGTGCTCCTCAGGGCTTTAAGTGGGATGAAAAAACTGGGGGTGGTGGGTCTCTCAAAAGGGGCGGGCCGATGCATTTAAGGGCATGGCTTAAAAACACCTAAGCTAAAAATCTGTGCTTAGCACACTGTGCCGCCCGACTGGTATTTTGCTGCTTCTGTCATTGCATCCAGATATATGACGCAACAAGTAACATTACACCTACAACAAGCCAGGACTATTAGCTTTACCAATGGTTTTTAGTTGCATAAGATAAATTAGCAACAACTATGGCTTTGTTGTATACAGTATTGGAAATGCTTCCATTCTGAAATGTTGAGACTGTGAAAGAACTATACCAAGTGTCTTTAAAGTTCCATCAAAGGCAGTGAAGGGTGCAGATTCAAGACTATTTTTTTTCACCCTGAGGGTGAGGGCAACAATAGAGAGAGCCCGATAGAGACCCATCTCGGCACCTGCTTTTTAGGGTCGAGCTTGCGAGTGCTTGCGTTTGCGCATGCGTCTCGCTGCGAGACGCTGCTGTGTTCATTTAAGGGCTTAGAGCCTGCCTGTGACTTACCATTTGTTATCTTCACGTCACTCTTCTTTACTGGCTCTGTAATTGGCCAGTGAGGCGAAACGTTACTTCCGACGCTGGCTGTGCAGCAGGGACTAAGCACAGATTAATTCAAGTTTAATCCGTGCTCGTCCGCTGCTCTCGACGTAATTGAGGTACTATCTGATGCACCCTCCCACTTCTGCTCCCTGCTGCACCGTCCATAGCATTTGCATGCGTTTTAGATCGCGTTCCCCACATTCCTTTTAACCAGTTCTCTTGCATCTCCTCGACGTTATCATGAAACGGAGGATTAAGCCTGAGGATTCCTCAAAGAAAGCAGCAGATTTCGCTATATTCTTCGATGAAAAGGTCAAAGCACTGGTGGATCAGGTCGCCCCCCCCCCCCATGGAGGAGCGGAAATCCTTAGTTACCTGGCAGAACTTCGACGTCATCTCGGAAGATGACCTCCTCAAATGCATCCTCGAAACTAAACCCTCCAACCATTCCTCCGACCCCATCCCTAGCGACTTCGCCATCGATTTCTACACCTATACTCTCTCTTACTGGACCAGGCTAGTCAATCTCTTCCTCAGTCAAGGCTCCCTCCCGGTTGCCCTCAAATCAGGTCAGGTCACCCCTCTTCTAAAAAAACCCGCCGCCGATGCGAACGACCTCAACAACTTCCGCCCTATCACCAACCTCCCTTTTCTTTCGAAAATCACCGAAAAATGTGTTGCGAAACAACTTTCCTCACATATTATGGACAATAACCTCCTCGACGTCTTCCAGTCGGGCTTCATCCAAAATTGCAGCACTGAAACAGCCCTGCTGCAAGTGATTGACGATGCGCTGCATATACTCGACTCTGGAGAATCATGTCTTCTGATTCTTCTAGACCTCTCTGCAGCCTTTGACACGGTTAATCATAGCACCCTCCTCAACACTCTTCAACAGAGAATGGGACTGGATGGCACAGTGCTCAAATGGTTTGCCTCTTTCCTCTCGGACAGATCCCAAATGATCAAGATAGGGAACAGTCTTTCATCTCCTGTGGCCGTAGGTCAAGGCGTCCCTCAAGGTTCTATCCTGGCACCCACCTTGTTTAATCTCTACCTGGAACCTTTAGGGAACCTCCTAAGCAAATCTGGGATCCTTTACCATCTGTATGCGGACGACACGCAAATCTACCTTAAGGTGTCCTCCGCACACGATCTCTCCCTACTTAATTCTACCCTCAACTCTATTCACAACTGGATGTCAGCTCACCAACTCATTCTGAATCCCGCCAAAACTGAATTCCTCCTCCTCTCTACCTCTCTCTCACCTCCTCCTGTTCAATCTTGGATGGATCAGCTGAACCTACTCAACAACAAACCCATCATTGTCGACAGCGCTAAATCCCTAGGTGTCATTCTTGACAAAAGACTCAACCTAATCTCCCACATCAACTCTATTGCTAAGAACGCACGGTACCAGCTGCGCCTTCTTTGGGGGATCCGTCGGTTCTTCCCGGAGAAAGACTTAAAAACCTTGGTACAATCTCTGGTTCTCTCAAGACTGGATTATTGCAATTCTCTTCTGACTGGCCTACCCAAATCCCACCTCTCCCCTCTCAAATCCATCCTCCATTCAGCAGCTCGCTTCATCTCGGGGTCTAAACGAAGCGACCACGTCACTCCTATCCTGTCCTCTCTTCGATGGCTTCCGATAGAGGCAAAACTGCCTGCATCACACACAAAGCCTTACACACGTCCTCCCCTCGTTACCTGGCGAATAAATTGAAATTGTCCGGTGGCTCTCGCCCTTCTCGCAATGCGGAAAAGCTTCTGCTTGAGCCCCCCGTCTTCAGAAGGGAAAGATCGATGGCTCAATCCTTCTCGGGCAACGCGGTGAGAATCTGGAACTCGCTTCCCCCACTGCTCCGTGCCACCTCCTCTACCCGGATCTTCAAAGCTGACCTCAAGTCTCTTCTCTTCCAAAGACACTTCCAGAACTAATACTTTCGTTCTCAGGCCCCTCTAGGAAGTTCGCTCGTCAGTGTAAAGTTGTACTTTTGTCTGTTCATTCCTTACCTTGCGTGTTGTGTTGGTTTTTATGTGCGTGTTCCCCTCATCACTAGTCCCCTTTGAAGTCACGCCCTCTCTACTACCTCAAGGAAGCTCTTCCACTATAGGAAATTCTGTATTCCAAGCCTATAGACGTGCCTTCCCAGTGTGTTTTGAGTTACTGCCACTTAATACAGTATTATTCCTTTAGTTGTATTTTGTACCCCATGTATCATGTATTTTGTACCCCATGTACCCCCTGCTGAATTCACGCCCTCTCTACTACCTCAAGGAAGTTCTTCCACTATAGGAAATTCTGTATTCCAAGCCTATAGAAGGGCCTTCCCAGTGTGTTATGAGTGACTGCCACTTATTACAGTATTATACCTCTATTTGTATTTTGTACCCCATGTTTCATGCACACCTGTCACTTTTTCCTCTTGGTACTTATCCCTCTTGTATTTGGTTTGTTTGTTTTTTTTGCACAATTGTCACTTTTTCCTCATGCAATGTAACGCTTGCCTTTGTATTATGCTCATTTGTATCCTCCTCCTTATGTAATGTTGCTGTTCCTGTTGTGAAGCGCTCTGACACCCTCGGGTAAAGTCCGCGCTATATAAAAACGCATAAATAAATAAATAAATACCTTCCGTGCAACAAAAAAAAAACGAACACAAAGCCCCGATGAAAATAAAATTATAATGAGATGTTTAAAAAGTAAAGTCTTCCCCGTTGTGAACAGCATTTATGCACCGCAGGTGCGAGCTTTGTTCTTTTCATAGATGTGCATTTTGTAATCTATCGTCCTGCGCACTCATCACGTCCCCAGTCTCCTTTACACCCCTCGAGGCTGCAAGTGATGTTCTCCTGTGCACGCGGAGACTGAAGCAGCGCCGCACCGATGGAGTTCTGCAGTTCCCGAACTGAAGAGATGAGCATTTTCTTCCAAAACAGGCCATCTGGAAGGTGTAAAAACTTGGCAATTCTCACATGTGGGGTAAGAATTGTCTCGGTAACGGACGCAGAACAAACAAGGTAAAGAACGCACAAGAAAAACAACATTACCATTTCGTTTCCCTTGGAAGTCGCAATTTCGAAAAAGAATGTAACTGTTTCAGAATTTAAATGCGCAAGACAATTGCTGGTTGGGATGGTTTGTGTCTAGATTTGCATCCATGCTTTTATTTGTGATTTTTAGCTGCACGTGATGAGGGTTTTCATTCTCAGTGTAGCAGGTGGGTGAGGTGTTTCCAAGCACCTAAAAGGAACCTGTGAGCAGATGCAGAATATACCGGGGACAGCTGGTTCATATATCCCACAAGAAATGGCAGTCTAAAGTGCCCCAAAGGAAGACCGACATCCGGTAGAAGTAGTGTTAATTGGCCAAAAAATTCCAAAATGGTAAAAAAAAAATCAATATTTTCAGCTCACTTGAGACTGGCTACAGTAAAATGCTTCGGCCTTGTGTTTTACAATTCAAGAGGTGGACACAAGTACATCAGAGGTATCATATCAGATTTGGCGCACAAAAAATATGCCATTAAATGTGCAGCGTTTGCTCACTTGGGCCCCAGTTCCAGAGATCTTCAGCACAGTCGTGGCCTCGAATGAAAGACAAACACTGGGCTGATTGAATGAACGGATTACCCCTCATTAGCCACACAGTTCATTATCGAGCTCGGTGCCTTCGTGTTTGGTTACTATGAACACAAGCATTTGAAATGCAATAGGTCTCGCATTTGCGAAATTTTAAGCTATTGGCATTGGAAATGACAGTGCCCTTTATTTATCTGTTTTAAAAACCAACAAAAATAAAAGGCATTGTAATTTAGAATGCCAGTAGCTCAAACTCTTGCAAATGCGAGAACTATTGCATTGCAAATGCTTGTTAGAACTGCCGGTGCTGGGCACCGCCAGGTCCCGGCCCAATTAACGCCCTGGTGCTCCTGTTGTAGGGGGTAATGCACGTTGGTGCCCAGTTCCTCTGGTAGGGTGATTTACAGGTGTCCTGTGCCGCCTGCTGCGCGTGAGAGGGTATAGCGCTGCTACGGTGGGCTGTACAACCTTCTCAGGGATTTAAGGATGTGTGGGGCCGGGATGGTGGTGGTGGTGCGCGGTACAGGTTGGATTGCGCAGTGCGCATTCGGAACTCACAGATCTCAAACTGCCCTCATTTGGGATTACAAACAAAAGGGGGCTTGGGTAACTAAGGTGGGGGCATGCGGTGACACTATAGGCCCAGCAGGGACGACAGGATTGATTGTAGGATAATATATGTTGTTCATAGTTATAATAAACATGCTTTACTTAATCTTGTATCTCCTCCACTGCTTGCAGAATCCCTGGTTATATTTTGTAATTTTCATGTCTACAGCACTGGTGTAATCAGTAGCCTCAAATGTCACTCATTTGCCACTGTTAAGAGCTTTGGGGCTAATGCAGATGGCAGGAAGGATTTCGTACTGAGCTATCAATGGGCCCAAAGGTGTTTGGGGTGCAGGGTCATCCAATACTTTCTCTACGGGGAGCAATGCTAATGTATTCTAGTTGCAATGGGGTTTTCGTGCAAATGTAGTGGACGGGAGGAGTTAGTGGGTGTGTAGCATATTTCAGGGAGTGAAGGAAATAGGAAAGGAAAAATAAAAATAAATAAATAACATTCAGGTGAAAGTGAAAAGAAGGATAAGCTGAAGGGGGAGACATAGAAAGAAAAAGGTGTATATGTTGCACATAGAGTGAACATAATGGAGTGATTGTGACACCATAAAGGCACTACCCCTTTCACGGCCCTCAGGGAGGTTGAGTCACATTGACAAGTGCACAAGTACGCATTTCCCAAGTTCATAATTTACAAAAAAATTATTGTTTCAGTGATGATAGTAAATCGCTGATAACCATTGGCAAAGGCAGTGGTTCTGGCGGCACTTTAAGCATACAGCCCCTATATGGAGTGCAGATCAGCAGGTTATACATGCGGTCCAGGGAGCACATTAAAGTTCGAACACAAAACATTAACCTGCTGTAGAGATGAGACTGCACAGATTCATGGATCGCCTCAGCAGTTGCATTGCCCATTACTGGTAGTTGGTCACCTTATAAGTCTGGGCAAATGGCGATCTCTACAGCAGGTACCTTAGCCTCTGGGGCGATGCGGTACACACAGCCAGGTTCGGACCAAGTGGGTAAATAAAGCAGAATGGTTACCACAGGCTTGTGTTGCCAACATAACTTGGCTGTGGTCAGGAGCATCCCTTGGCCCTCTTCGGACTGGGGTGGGTGTGCAAGGCACCTTGTCGGCAGATGGGGTTGGAGGGAGTTGGGAGATTCTGAGCGCTCCCTGCTCCTTCTGTCCCCCTTCCCCAGCGCGCCCACACCGGTGCAAGGTGGGTTGAGGGGACTAGGTGCGACATATGCTATAGAAGGTCTCTTTCAATGGCAGAAAAGCTTGGGGAAAGTTAAAGGCATATAGCCAGGACACAATTAGGTACTACCCAGTGGCAACAGCGAACAGGTGAAACAGGGATGTGTTGGTAGTCGAGCACTTTGAGTGCATACAGCAGTGTCAAACTTAACTCTGCTCAATAAAGTAATTTGAGGGAATATTAAAAGGGACCTAGGAGCTGAATTCCAGAGTTGTTAAATGTTAACGCTGCTTATCCTCTATTCCTTAGCCACACCTCTTTTTCCAACCACCCTACATTTCCTGTCTCTTAAACTAACTGTTGCAGATTCTTGTTCATACCTACCTTCTCCCATTCGCTTGAGTCTTACAATAAAAATAAGTTGCAGCAACCAAATGAAGCACTGCTTGCCACAACTGCTAAAAATGAGCGTTTTTTGTCTGTGTTAGAACTGTGGGTCTTTAGTTGGCAATGGTATACACCTTTGACCAAATAGGGACCCTTGCTTCTAGTCAGGGTAGGGGGGATACACTACTAAAATAACCCCTGCTCACCCCCTTGGTAGCTTGGCACGAGCAGACAGGCTTATCTCAGAGGCAGTGTGTTAAAGCATTTGTGAACACATACAGTAATACAGTGAAAGCACTACAGATGGACACCACACAGGTTTTATAAAAATAAGGATGCTTTATGTAGACTTATCACAAGACAACAAACGACAAAAATCCACAATACTGTAATCAATAATAATTCTTCAAGATGGTAGAAATAGTTTAAAAATAGGTTCTTCACTTAAAAGCAGTCTTTAGCAACAGATAACCCCAACTGGAGTTATCACGACGTCGAGGTCAAAGAAACCCCCAAAGTACGGCGCCGACCGCGAGGTGCGCGGCGTCGGGCCGGGAGTCAAGACAGACCCACAAAGAACAGTACCTTGGAAAAGCGAAAACAAAGACAGCTCACGGCGTCGGGGAGGTGCGGCGTCGTTGGCGCTGCGGCATCGGTTCCTTGCTTCGGGGGAGATGATGCGTCGGGACCTGGATGCTTGCGCAGGCAGGGGAGGCGTCGGTTCCTGACCGGAGAGGAGGTGACGTCACGATGGCGCCAAAACCACGGTTCCGTACGATGTCACGATGTCGATGGATTCTTGACCACCCACGTCGACGATCGGCTCCGCGATGATGTCGGCTTCGGAGTCGATGCGGCACAGCAGCAGGCGTGGGGCCGGCGTCGCAAGTCGGAGCAGCGCTCACGGCTATGGCAGGCTTACGATGTTGTTCGCTGGCGTCGATGTGGCACGGCGGCCGGTGTCGGGTCTACGTTGCAAGTCGGAGCAGCGCTCACGGCTTCGAGGCAGAAGACGGTGTCGCTCGCCGGCGTCGGTGTTGCAAATTCCTTCTGTAGCACCAGAACAGCAAGTTCCAGATGCAGGCAAACAGAAAGAGTGAAGTCTGGTATCCCTGAGAGTTCGGTCAGGAGGCAAGCTCAAATCAAGCCCTTGGAGTAATATTCTGCAAGATGATGAAAGTTCTTTAAAAGTTCCTTCTCCTCTCCTTGGCACTGAAGACACCACTGTAGGCCAACCCAGCAACACAGCACACTGGCAGGGGGGCAGTCCAACTCCTACAGCTTCCTTTGGTTCTTCTCCTTGGCAGAGGTTCGTCTTGTTGTTCCAGAAGTGATCTAAAGTTCTGGGGTCAGGGCCCCAATATTTATACCCCTAAATCCTTTGTCCTCTGAAGGCAGAGGGGCCTGTACCTAGTCCAAACCAGTTCTGGTCAGTCCTGGAGCACTTTGTTGACAAGACTCCTTCTTTCCTTTCACAGTGTAGGCCAGGGACATCAGACGCACCACAGGAGGTGGAGCCAGCATTGTGGAGGGAAGGCACAGCCCTATTCAGGTCCCAGGTGCAACTCCTCCCACCCATCTACATGCAGATCTCTCTATTCAGCCCTGTGCTGACCCACCCTGTCTCCTGGAATCCCCCAGCCCCTGTCACTCACAAAACCAGACACACAATACACAACCTAGCAGAGGCAGGCTTGGACAGTTAGGCCAGAAAATACCTACTTTCTAAAAGTGGTATTTTCAAACACAGAATGTTAAAACCAACTTTACTAAAAGATGTATTTTATCATCCTGAATTCAGGCATACTAAACTCGAATTTCTACCATGTTCCCTGGGTCAGTTAGGATTATAAGATGTTATAATCAAACTGCCCATTCTGGCCTATGGGGACAGGTAGCCTTGCAATAGTGAAAAACGAAAATGGCTGTAATTCACTATTAGGTCATGCCACACACACCAGGGCATGTCCTACCTTATACTTACAATGCACCCTGCCCTTGGGCCTACCTTAGGGGTGTCTGATATGAAGATAAGGGAAGGTTTAGGGACTGGCAAGTGGGTGCACTTGCCAAGTCGACATGGCAGTCACAGACTGCACACAGGCTCTGCAATGGCAGGCCTGAGACACTTTACAAGCTGCTTCTGTGGGTGGCACAACCAGTGCTGCAAGCCCACCAGCAGCATTTGATTTACAGGCCCTGGGCACACCGGGTACACTATACTAGGGTCTGACAAGTAAATCAAATGATCCAATCATGGAGTCACTAATCAATACATCAATTTAACATAGGGAGCACTTGCACTGTGGCACTGAATAGCAGTGGCACAGTGCCCAAAGCATCTAAAACCAGCAAACAGATCAATAACAGAGGAGGCAATCAGAAAAAAGTGGAAGGGAGACTCACGCCAATGGTACCAGTTCTAACACGTGTCCCCTCCAGCTGAAATGTGGGGAGAACTACCCTTCCCCTTGGGAGTTCTCATCACTAAGGCGGAAAAATCTGGACAGACCATCAGCATTGGCGTGTTCTGTACCAGGGCAGTGTTCCACCGTAAAGTCCATCCCCTGTAGGGAAATGGACCACCTCAACAACTTTGGGTTCTCACCCCTCATCTGCATCAGCCATCTGAGGGGCCTGTGGTCGGTCTGAACCCGGAAGTGAGTCCCAAACAGGTATGGTCTCAACTTCTTCAGTGCCCAGACCACAGCAAATGCCTCACGCTCAATTGCACTCCACCTCTGTTCCCGTGGAAGTAACCTCCTACTGATGAAGGCTACAGGTTGGTCTAGGCCCTCCTCATTAATCTGTGATAGAACAGCCCCCACACCATGCTCTGAAGCGTCTGTTTGAACAATGAATTCCTGTGAGAAGTTGGGCGCCTGAAGCACGGGTGCTGTACACATGGCAGTCTTCAGGGCGTCAAAAGCTTTCTGACAGGTGTCAGTCCAGTTCACTTTCTTGGGCTGCTTCCTGGAAGTCAGCTCAGTCAAGGGTGCAACAATGTTGCCATACCCCTTGACAAACCTCCTGTAGTACCCTGTGAGTCCTAAAAAGGCTCTCACCTGTGTCTGAGTCTTTGGGGGTTCCCATGCCAGGATGGTATCAATCTTGGGTTGTAGGGGCGCCACCTTGCCGCTCCCTACCTGGTGCCCCAAGTACACCACGGAACCCTGCCCGATCTGGCACTTACTCGCCTTGATCGTGAGGCCTGCCTTTCGCAGTGCCATCAACACTTCCCAGAGGTGGCGCAAATGTTCTTCCCAACTGGCGCTGAACACTGCAATGTCATCCAGGTAGGCGGCACTGAAATCCTCCAGTCCAGCGAACACCTGGTTGACCAACCTCTGAAAGGTGGCAGGGGCATTCTTCATCCCAAAGGGCATAACCCGGAATTGGTAGTGCCCATCTGGTGTGGAGAATGCTGACCTCTCTTTGGCCCCATCGGTTAAGGCGATCTGCCAGTACCCAGACGTCAAATCAAACGTGCTGAGGTACCGTGCAGCCCCTAACCGATCAATGAGCTCATCAGCTCTGGGGATGGGGTGCGTGTCAGTCCTGGTGACTGAATTGAGTCCTCGGTAGTCCACACAGAACCGGAGTTCGGGTGTGGCACCAGGCGCGGCAGCCTTTGGGACCAAGACCACTGGGCTGGCCCAAGGACTGTGAGAGGACTCAATCACCCCTAAGGCAAACATCTTGGAGACTTCCTCCTTGATGTAAGCTCTGACCTTGTCAGTCACTCTGTAAGCCTTGTGCTTCACAGGAGGACTGTCCCCAGTGTCCACATCATGGACGCACCACTCAGTGACACCAGGAATCAGGGAAAACAAATCAGAGAATTGTCCCAACAGTTGGTGACAATCTTGCTGCTGATCAGGGGTCAGTGTGGCAGAGAGGCTGACACCATCCACTGACCCATCTTGCTCTGTTGCAGACAGGAGGTCAGGAAGAAGCTCAGTCTCCTCCTCCATTCCATCATCTGTCGCTAGGAGCATGCCCACTTCGGACCTTTCTAAGTGGGGCTTCAGGCGGTTAACATGCAGGACCCACAAAGGGTTCCTTGGAGACCGCAAGTTCACCAGGTAGGTGACATCACTCTTGCGCTCCACCACCTCAAATGGTCCGGTTCACCTGTCCTGGAGCGCACAAGGCTCTACAGGGGCCATGACCCAAACTTTCTGTCCAGGTTGAAGCTCAATCAGAGTGGCATTCTGATCGTACCACCGCTTCATCTCTTCCTGGCTGGCTTCCAGATTCGCCTCAGCGAGTTGCCTGAATAGCCTGGTCTGGTTCCTGAAGGCCAGCATGTAACTGTATACATCCTGGGGAGGTTTCCTGGGAGATTGCTCCCAGCCTTCCTTGACCAGACTCAAAGGTCCTCTTACCGGGTGACCATAGAGCAGTTCAAAGGGACTGAACCCTAAGGACTTCTGTGGCACCTCACGGTAAGCAAACAGAAGGCATGGTAAGAGGATGTCCCACTTACGCCTCATAGGTTCCTCAAGACCCATTATCATGCCTTTGAGGGTCCGGTTGAATCTCTCAACCAGCCCATTACCTTGGGGGTGGTAAGGAGTGGTGAACTTATAAGTAACACCGCACTCCTGCCACAGGGACTTCATATAGTTGGATATGAAGTTTGTACCACGGTCTGACACCACCTCTCTGGGGAACCCCACACGGGAGAAAATCCCCATCAGTGCACGTCCCACCACGGGGGCCTTCACTGTCCTGAGCAGGATGGCTTCCGGGTACCGGGCAGCATGGTCCACCAAGACAAGGATAAACCTGTTGCCCATGGCTGTCTTGGGGTCCAGTGGCCCCACAATGTCAATGCCCACCCGTTCAAAGGGGGTACTGACTACAGGGAAAAGTTGGAGAGGAGCCTTGTGCTTCCTTCCACTTTTCCCACTTGCCTGGCAAGTTTGACAAGTCTTACAATGAGTGTCTGAACTCTTCCGCATCTGGGGCCAATGAAAGTGGGAGACAAGCCTTTCAAAGGTCTTGTTCTGCCCCAGATGTCCAGCTAAAGGTACATCATGAGCCAAACCCAGTAGGAAGGCTCTGAAGCGCTGGGGTACCACCAGCACACGGGCTGACCCAGGCTCAGCAACCTTAGGCTCGCTATACAGGAGGTCGTTCTCCCAGTAAATCCAATGTGATCCAGACTGATCACCTGCTGCCTGGGCTGTGGCCTGTCGCCGCAGACCCTCAAGAGAAGGGCACTTCCTCTGCTCCTCACAAAATTCCTCCCTGGAGGGGCCTCCTTCCTGCTGCCAATGGGTCAGCTCAGGCAGGTCCCCCAGTTCGGCCACTTGTTCCCCTGTAGGTTCCAGGTCATCCCCCTCAAGGTCTGCCTCATCCTGGACCGTGGGAACTAGGGGGGCCGGTTTCCCGCGCCCCCCACTTCTTCTCTTTAAGGCAGGGGTCTGGGCCATATTTTCAGGCTCCAGAGCCGCTTCAACACCCTTACTGGCTGCCATAGACCAAGTGGTCACACACGCCCACTCAGGCAGACCCAACATCTCCAAATGAGACTTCTTCTCCACCTTAGCCCAAGGGGAGCTCTCTAAATCATTGCCTAACAGACAATTCACAGGCATGGCTGGCCTCACAGCAACTTGGAGAGTACCTGAGACCCCTCCCACTCAAAGGGAACTTGAGCCACCTTACACTGGCTCTGTGAGTTGTCCGCTGCAACTACAGGAAAGAATGCATGAGGGATAACCTGCTCCTTGGTCACCAACCGGCAATTGACAGCTGTCACACTAGCCCCGGTGTCCCTCCGAGCCTCCACCCTTTGGCCATTGATGGTCACCCACTGCCTGTACTTCTTAGTGTTATCAGACAGCTGGGTCTCAGGGACCATCTCAAAGTCTCCTAGCGAGACAAGGGACATTTCTGCGGGACCCCACCCACCTTGGGCACACATCTCCTCCCCTCCCAGGGCTACACTTGCCAACTGACGGGGTGGTGCACGGGGTGGTGCTTTGGAATCCTTCATGGGACACTGTGCATCATACCAACGGTGGCCCACTTGACCACACGTAAAGCACTTGTAGGGGTCCCTCTGAACAGGTTTACCTGTCGGGGCCTCTCGCTTCTTCTCAGGGGGAGGCTGGGAACCCTTCCCTTGGGAATTACTTTGGGGCCCTTTCTGGAACTCCCTCTGTTTACCCTTGTCCCCCCCACTCTTCTGCTGGGGACCCTGCCCACCTTTGGCGGAGTCTCCCACATGACCCTTGTACTGACCCAGCGGTCCGCCTCCTCAGCAAGCTTCCTAGGGTTAGTTAACTTGCTATCAATAAGGTGCTGGCGTAGCTCTGGAAAACAATTAGCAGACAAGTGTTCCCATGCAAACAAATCATAGAGCGCTTCAAAAGTATCCACTTTGCTACCCTTCACCCAACCATCCATAGCTCTGCAAAAGAAAGATACATATTCTACCCAAGTGGTTCCCTCCAGCTTCTTGCAACTCCTGAACCTCTGTCTATAGAGTTCTGGGGTCAAACCATACCTTGTCATCAGAGCTTCCTTCATGTGGGCATAAGACATCCTATTCTCACTGGGCAGGTCTAACAAAGTATCCCTCCCCTCACTCACAAAGCGGCCCCACAACCCAGCTCCCCAATCCTTCTCAGGGACCCGGTGGGCCAACATTGCTATCTCATAGGCTGCAAACCACTGCCCAATATCTTCATGCTTATGGAAATCTTTGATGACATCCTTGGGGATATATACCCTGCCTTCTGAAGGCACAGATGGTGTGCTGCCTCCAGAGGGATTGATCTCTAGACCCTTTGCCTTGATCTCTAACTCCCTCAACATTCTCTCATGCTCTAATCTCATTCTCTCTCTCTCCAAGGATAACTTGTTAATTTCAAACTCCAGCTTCTTATTCTCTAGGTCCTTTTGACCCTCCATTTTGAGCTTGGCCAGCTCCATTTTATGCCTTCTATTTCTCTCCCTATCCTCCAGCTCTCCTGGGGACAGGTCTTTGGAAGAAACACTGCTGCCTGGCGGGGTAGGTACTTTCTCCCCCCTGGACCCAGGAGCCCATCTAGCTGCCCTTCTGCCTCCTCCACAGGGTGCCCCACATTTTCAGATGCATTTCTTGCTTCCTCCCAGGCCCTCAGCGCCTTGTGGAACTCATCCTTTTTAGTGAGGCCTGGAATAGCAACTTTAAATTTTCTACAGAAGGCTTTCAGCTGTTTAGCATTATAGGTATCCAACCTCTCTTCCTCAAACTCTGGATCCATAGAGGCAATAGATGCTGGTGGACTCATGGCAATAAGAATTGGCAGTTCTCAGAAAAATAACAGTCCAAGGAGAAAGAAATTCTACCAAAAAGGTATGTGGTTGCGTTTGGTCTGCACTCACTAGTAGTGTACACCAATCACTGTATATGAGTCACAAATGCAAGTCCAGGATCCTCACCGCTGACCACCAATGTTAGAACTGGGGGTCTCTAGTTGGCAATGGTATACACCTTTGACCAAATAGGGACCCTTGCTTCTAGTCAGGGTAGGGGGGATACACTACTAAAATAACCCCTGCTCACCCCCTTGGTAGCTTGGCATGAGCAGACAGGCTTATCTCAGAGGCAGTGTGTTAAGCATTTATAAACACATACAGTAATACAGTGAAAGCACTACAGATGAACACCACACAGGTTTTATAAAAATAAGGATGTTTTATATACTTATCACAAGACCACAAACAACAGAAATCCACAATACTGTAATCAATAATAATTCTTCAAGATGGTAGAAATAGTTTAAAAATAGGTTCTTCACTTAAAAGCAGTCTTTAGCAACAGATAACCCCAACTGGAGTTATCACGACATCGAGGTCAAAGAAACCCCCAAAGTACGGCACCGACTGCGAGGTGCGCGGCGTCGGGCCGGGAGTCAAAACAGACCCACAAAGAACAGTACCTTGGAAAAGCGAAAACAAAGGCAGCTCAGGGCGTCGGGGAGGTGCGGTGTCGTTGGCGCTGCGGCGTCGGTTCCTTGCTTCGGGGGAGATGATGCGTCAAGAGCTGGATGCTTGCGCAGGCAGGGGAGGCGTCAGTTCCTGACTGGAGAGGAGGTGACGTCACGATGGCGCCAAAACCACGGTTCCGTACGATGTCACGATGTTGACGGATTCTTGACCACCCACGTCGACGATCGGCTCAGCGATGATGTCGGCTTCGGAGTCGATGCGGCACAGCAGCAGGCGTCAGGCCGGCGTCGCAAGTCGGAGCAGCGCTCACGGCTATGGCAGGCTTACGATGTCGCTCGCTGGCGTCGATGTGGCACAGCGGCTGGCGTCGGGTCTACGTTGCAAGTCGGAGCAGCGCTCACTGCTTCGATGCAGAAGACGGCATCGCTCGCCTGTGTTGCAAATTCCTTCTGTAGCACCAGAACAGCAAGTTCCAGATGCAGGCAAACAGAAAGAGTGAAGTCTGGTATCCCTGAGATTTCGGTCAGGAGGCAAGCTCAAATCAAGCCCTTGGAGTAATATTCTGCAAGATGATGAAAGTTCTTTAAAAGTTCCTTCTCCTCTCCTTGGCACTGAAGACACCACTGTAGGCCAACCCAGCAACACAGCACACTGGCAGGGGGGCAGTCCAACTCCTACAGCTTCCTTTGGTTCTTCTCCTTGGCAGAGGTTTGTCTTGTTGTTCCAGAAGTGATCTAAAGTTCTGGGGTCAGGGCCCCAATATTTATACCCCTAAATCCTTTGTCCTCTGAAGGCAGAAGGGCCTGTACCTAGTCCAAACCAGTTCTGGTCAGTCCTGGAGCACTTTGTTGACAAGACTCCTTCTTTCCTTTTACAGTGTAGGCCAGGGACATCAGACGCACCACAGGAGGTGGACCCAGCATTGTGGAGGGAAGGCACAGCCCTATTCAGGTCCCAGGTGCAACTCCTCCCACCCATCTACATGCAGATCTCTCTATTCAGCCCTGTGCTGACTCACCCTGTCTCCTGGAATCCCACAGCCCCTGTCACTCACAAAACCAGACACACAATACACAACCTAGCAGAGGCAGGCTTGGACAGTTAGGCCAGAAAATACCTACTTTCTAAAAGTGGTATTTTCAAATACAGAATGTTAAAACCAACTTTACTAAAAGATGTATTTTATCATCCTGAATTCAGGCATACTAAACTCGAATTTCTACCATGTTCCCTGGGTCAGTTAGGATTATAAGATGTTATAATCAAACTGCCCATTCTGGCCTATGGGGACAGGTAGCCTTGCAATAGTGAAAAACGAAAATGGCTGTAATTCACTATTAGGTCCTGCCACACACACCAGGGCATGTCCTACCTTATACTTACAATGCACCCTGCCCTTGGGCCTACCTTAGGGGTGTCTGATATGAAGATTAGGGAAAGTTTAGGGACTGGCAAGTGGGTGCACTTGCCAAGTCGACTTGGCAGTCACAGACTGCACACAGGCTCTGCAATGGCAGGCCTGAGACACACTTTACAAGCTGCTTCTGTGGGTGGCACAACCAGTGCTGCAAGCCCACCAGCAGCATTTGATTTACAGGCCCTGGGCACACCGGGTGTACTATACTAGGGTCTGACAAGTAAATCAAATGATCCAATCATGAAGTCACTAATCAATACATCAATTTAACATAGGGAGCACTTGCACTGTGGCACTGAATAGCAGTGGCACAGTGCCCAAAGCATCTAAAACCAGCAAACAGATCAAAAACAGATGAGGCAATCAGAAAAAAGTGGAAGGGAGACTCACGCCAATGGTACCAGGTCTAACAGTCTGGCTTGTCTGGGTTTGAGCTATGTTCTATTTAAAACAACAATAATAGATGATCTGAGTTCCTGAATGCAGTTGCCATATAATATGTTCTCCAAGATTCAACTGCAGAATTTTGCTTTGCTTTAAGATCCTCTTCTACACCTTCTTTAGAGATCACACGTAAAAGCAGGCACTCATCCCATCCTAGACTCCAGGGAACAAACTGAAAACCTTTCAAAAGCTGGTTCTGCCCTGGTTAAATCCGGCAACGAAAAACAGAAATTTCTATGCCGCTGCTATGGCAAGTCGCACTGTGACCTCACATTGCCCAAACATTAACAATCATTTGCAATGCAATAGGTCTTGCATAGTAAAATTTGGAGCTATTGGCATTGCAAATGGTCTTTATTATTTTGTAAATGTAAAAAAACGTAGTTCACCTTAAAGAATTCTTCTCACTGTGAATGCTTTTTCCTATTGTGGGTTCTCCGAGGGGGCTCAGAAAGCAGGGGGCGCCCTCTTACCCCCACACCCAGGATGCCTCATCTGGAGAAGCCGTTCCTGCAAGGTGTTGGCAGCTCGTGTCTGCCTGCGTAGAGGGGCTGGAGGTCCGGGGTACTCAGGGCTCGCAGCTGTAATTAATCTCCGAGGCCTGCCCATGGCTCACCCGCTCTCCTCCGTGCTCTATAAACAGAAGCTGAGAAGCTCCCCATTCGTTTCCGAGCTCTCTACACTCTCCTAACAGCCAAGCCCCTAGTGCTAAGCAGTGATCTGTGGCTTCTCGAGGGGCGGGCTGATGCCTTGCCGGAACCCTATGAGTAATCTGTAGCGCACACAGTAACAGAATCGCCGCTGGGCGCTATGAAGGATTAGGGGTATACCTAATACCTCCACGAGTGCCTTATTTAGAACCATGGACATGTACGCTTCAAGCCTGCCCCCCTGTACCAAGTAATTTGTCAGCTAGTGCCAATTCCTCACACTTTTTACATTTCACACTGCTCACTAATGCCATTTTCTTGCACTGTCCACTAGTGTAGCTCTTAGTGCTGGTCACTAGTAGTTGCTTCTTACACTGTCCACCAGTGCAGCTTCAAGCACTGACCACTACTACATGCTTCCAGTGGTTAATTTGAGCCAGTGGGGGGGAACTGGCCCTTAATTCTCCTCATCAGACGTTTTCTGAGAGCAGCAGAAGGAAAGAGGGAGGAAGAAAAAGACGGAAAAGCACCACTTCAGCATTAGCGCATCACCACTGCACCAACTCAGCACCACCTAAGCACCAGCGCAGCACCACAACAGCATCACTCAGCACCACCTTGGCATCAGCACAGTACCATCTCAGCATCAGCACAGCACAGTACCATCTCAGCATCAGCACAGTACCACCTCTTCATCAATGCACCACCAACAGCGCAGCACCAACACAGTCCCAATTCAGCATTAGTGCAGCACAACCTCAGCACCAGCGCAGCACCAATTCGACATCACCCAGCTCCACCTGAGCCCCAGCACAACACCACCTCAGCATATCTCAGCACCACCTCAGCATCGCTCAGCTCCGCCTTCAACATCAGCACAGCACCACCACAGCATCATCTCAGCATCAGCACAGCACCACCTCATCAGTGCACCACCTCAGCACCAGTGCAGCACCACCTCAGCACCAGTGCAGCACTAATGCAGTACCAGCATAGCACCAGCACAGTACCACCTCACCAGTGCACCACCACTAGTGCAGCACCACCTCAGCACCAGCACAGCACTATCTCAACATCAGCACAGCACCATCTGAGCATCAGCACAGCACCACCTCTGCATTAGTGCATCACCACCACAGCCCTACCTCAGCAGAAGCTCAGCACCACTTCAGCATCAGCGCAGCACAACCTCATCATCACTCAGCACCTCCTGAGCACCAGCTCAGCACCACGAGCACCATCTCAGCTTGACTCAGCACCACAGCATAACTCAGCACCACCTCAGTATCACCTCAGTATCACTCAGCATCACCTCTGCACCAGCACACCACCACCTCAGCATCACACAGCACCACCTCAGTCTCCCTTCAGAATCTGACATCTGTTGATTCTCCCCTAGTCTCCATCCGCTGCTAGTGTTGTAATTCAGGTACCTTTTCACAACCTCCACCCTCTCGTTGTTTATGTCCCCACCACCTAAAAAAAAAAACTATAACAAACCAGCATTAGAACAGGCAGGAGGAAGTTGCCAGCATTGCAAGGACAAGAAAACTAGAAGATATTTTTATGTTAATTATTTTTTTAATAGGGTCTTTCAGTTGTACATGTGTTCTTGGTTATATATAAGGTAACAAAAATGCTTATAACACGTTTTTATTATAACTTTTCGACTGCTCTACAACCTAGTTTAAAGACATTGGCAAAACCAATCGCTCTGGTTATAAGGTCCCAAAGGCGAGACCTATTGGCTATGCCAATGCTTGTTTACTTTTCTACCTCTTACTCTGGGTCAATGTCTGATGAGGAAAAATAAGTACTGGTCCCCAAAAATGAGTCCGGGTGGGCCTCACCTGCAAGCGCTGGCTCAAATTAAGCACTGCCCATACCATTGTGGTAGGTGTAGACCTTACCCATGTTCATTTGATTTTTCAGTACAGATTTAGCAGTAAACTATTGATCGATTTTCAATGGGGTAATCTTACATGTAAATAGAAGAGTTGACTTTTTACTGAGGTCATCTGAGAAAGGAAAATGCTACTTACCCAGTATGCATCTGTTCTTGGCATATAGAGCTGTAGAGTCATATGCTGTGCATAGATCGCCATCTAGTGTTGGGTCCGGATGTTTGCACTTTGTTTTTCTTCGAAGAAGTCTTTCCAGTCACGAGGTAGGTGACTCCTCCTTTCGGTGACAGTGCGCATGGGCATCGACTCCATTGTTAGATTGTTTTCCCGCAGAGGGTGATAATGGAGTTAGTAAGAGTAGTAAAAGGAGATGTCCATGAATGCATGTATCTAAGTAAGATGTTACTGCAACAGGTATAGGTACCTGGGGAGGCGGGTGGGCTTTTGACTCTACAGCTCTATATGCCAAGAACAAATGCATACTGGATAAGTAGCATTTTCCGTTCGAGGCATATGAGCTGTAGATCATATGCTGTGCATGGACTACAGAGCAGTTATCTCCCAAAGCGGTGGCTAACCTGTAGCTGTTGCAGTTGTCTGGAATAGTGTACGTAAAACTGCTTGGTCCACACTAGCTTGCTGTCTTGCTAACACATCTACACAATAGTGTTTTGTGAATGTGTGAGGTGTAGACCATGTTGCAGCTTTGCATATGTCATCTATGGGTATATTTCCTAAGAATGCCATAGAAGCCCCCAGTTTGCGTGTAGAGTGTGCTCTAGGTGGAACTGTTAATGTTTGCTTTGCTTTTGCATAGCATATTTGAATGCACTTGACTATCCACCTTGCAATACCTGATTTTGATATGGGATTGCCTTTATGTGGTGGAGCAAAATCGACAAAAAGTTGGTTTGTCTTACGGAAAGGTTTTGTCCTTTCTATGTAATAAAGTAATGCTCTCTTCACATCTAAAGTGTGTAGGGCATGTTCTGCCACAGAATCTGGTTGAGGGAAGAACACAGGTAACTCAACAGATTGACTGATATGAAAGGCAGAAATAACTTTAGGAAGGAATTTAGGATTGATCCGAAGAACTACTTTATTTTGGTGCATCTGTAAAAAGGGTTCTTCTATAGTTAGTGCCTGAAGCTCACCGACTCTCCTCAGTGATGTAATAGTTATGAGGAAAGCTACTTTCCACGTGAGAAATTGCAGTTCACATCTGTGCAATGGTTCGAAGGGTGGACCCATTAGCCTGGTGAGAACAATGTTGAGATTCCACACTGGAGCAGGTGGATGTCTTGGGGGAATGACTCTTTTGAGTCCCTCCATAAACCCTCCATAAAAGCTTTGATGACAGGCACTCTAAAGAGAGATAGATGTTGTCTATTCTGGAGGTATGCAGCTATTGCAGCCAAATGTAAGCGTATGGATGTGTACGCTAAATTGGAACGCTGTAGATGTAACAAATAACATATAATGTTTTGAACAGAAGCATCAAGCGGGTTGATGTGGTTGTTAGTATAGTATATTACAAACCGCTTCAACTTTGCTGCATAGCAGGCTCTTGTGGCAGGATGTCTAGCCTCTTTGATAATATTCATGCAGTCTGGCGGTAGATTAAGGTAGCCAAACACTAGGACTTCAGGTGCCAGATCGCCAGGTTGAGTTGACTGGGGTCTGGATGTCTTATGTCTCCATGGCTCTGTGTGAGGAGATTGGGTGTAAGACAGTTTTTGATGAGGACCTCTGACAGTTCCAACAAGACTGTGAACCAGGGTTGACATGCCCACGTGGGAGCAACTAGGATTAGTGTCAGGGACGCTTGTTTGAGTTTCCGAACCACTAATGGAATGAGTGGGAGAGGCGGAAAAGCGTAAGCAAATATACCTGACCAATTCATCCATAGTGCATTGTCCTTAGACAATGGGTGTGGATACCTGGACGCGAAGTTTGGGCATTTTGCGTTTAGGTGTGTGGCGAACAGATCTATGTCTGGGAAGCCCCACATTTGAAAGTATGGGAGGAGAACTTGAGGGTGTAGTTCCCATTCGTTGATTTGTTGTGTCTGACGACTGACCAGATCTGCCATCTCATTGTTTACTCCTGGAAGGTGTTCCGCTAGGAGATACATTTTGTGATGTATGGCCCATTTCCAGATGGTCTGTGCTAGCTGTGACAGCTGGAGAGAGTGTGTCCCCCCCTGTTTTTGTATGTAATACATCGCTGTCATGTTGTCTGTACGAATAAAGACAGTCTTGCGTACTAGATGAACTTGAAACGCTTTCAGCGCCAGAAAAATTGCTAGCAGCTCTAGGTGATTTATATGAAGTTGTTTCTGCTGCAAGCTCCACATGCCCCGAATTGTGTGGGTTTGGAGATGTGCTCCCCAACCTGTCAGTGATGCCTCTGCTGTTAGTACTATCTGTGGAACCAGGTCGCTGAAGGGCCGCCCTTTTAAAAGGTTTTGTGTGTTCCACCACTGCAGCGAGCGATGGGTGCGGCCGTCTACCAACACTAGATCTGATAACAGACCCCGAGCCTGGTTCCACTGACGTGCTAAGCACTCCTGTAGGGGACGCATTTGAAGTCTTGCGTAAGGGACTATTAGAATGCAAGACGCCATCATTCCCAGTAACTGCATGAACACACGAGCTGGTAAAGAATGTTGAGGCTGAAACTGAGACAGCAGGACTTGTATATTCCGGACCCTGGCCGGAGTTGGGTATGCTAGAGCTTTTTGTGTGTCTATAGTAGCTCCTAGATATGCTTGAGTGTTGGACAGTTGGAGATGGGATTTGGACAGATTAACTGTGAATCCCAGCTCGTGTAGCAATTGCACAGTTTTTTGTGTGTGGCGTAGACAGCTGTTGTGCGAGCTGGCCTTTATGAGCCAGTCGTCTAAGTATGGGAAGACGTGAACATGTTGTCTTCGTAGATGGGCTGCGACCACTGCTAAGCATTTTGTGAAAACCCTGGGTGCGGTTGTTACTCAGAATAGGACCACCTTGAATTGATAGTGCTGGCCTGCTACCACAAACCTGAGGTATTTGCGGTGCGCAGGATGTATTGGGATATGAAAACAAGCGTCCTTTAAATCCAGAGTGGAGAGAAAGTCGCCTTGCTGAAGGGGCGGAAGCACATGTTGGAGTGTTACCATATTAAAGTTGTCCCACTAAATGTACAGATTTAGTTCTCTGAGGTCTAATATAGGCCTGAGAGAGCCGTCCTTTTTGGGAATTAGAAAGTAGAGGGAGCACACACCTGCCCCTTGGTATTGTAAAGGGACCGGTTCTATTGCACATTTCTGCAACAAAGAGAGAACCTCTTGCTTTAGAAGGGTAAGATGTTCTTGTGACATGAGGTGTGACCTTGGAGGAATGTTTGGTGGAGTGTTTGTAAGCTCCAGCAGTAACCAGATTGGATAATTTGTAGAAACCATTTGTCTAATGTAATCGTATTCCAAATGGGTAGAAACTGGGAAAGACGTCCCCCGACAGGAGTGGAATGATCGGGGGTATGGAAATGAAGTCACTGTTTGGTGTTTGCAGGGGAAGTGCATGTTGAATTACCTCTGCCTCTTCCCTTTCCATTGTTTCCTCTATATCCCCCTCTAAAGTAACCTCTTGAAGAGGGCGACTGATTGTTGCCTTTGTAAGACGATGAGGGATTTTCCGTAGATATATTTTTGGAGCCACCCTTGTAAAATGAGCGACGAAAGGATCCTCTGTTGGAAGGTGATTGTAAGGCCCCAAGGGCTTTGCAACCTCAGTATCCTTTTTCATTTTTTCCAGTGATGTATCAACAGCTGGACCAAAGAGGTGTTCTTTGTCAAATGGTTGGTTAAGAATGGAGTTTAAATCCTGAAATTCTTAACCAAGCATGCCTACGAAGCAGTACGCTAGTATTTACTGCCCGGGCTGCTGTGTCTGCTGCATCAAGTGCACATCTGATAGAGGTATTAGTTAACCCTCTTGAATAAGGTCACGAGCTCTAGACTTATGCTCATCAGGAAGAAATTCCAAGAGCTTCTCGAGCTTATCATAATGAGCTCTGTCATATCTCGCTAATAGTGCTTGAGCATTGGCAATGCGCCAATGATTAGCTGCTTGTGACGCTACCCTTTTGCCCGAAGCATCAATTAATTTGGACTCTTTATCAGGAGGAGGGGCTTCACCTGTGGTTTGTGAATTAGCTCTCTTACGAGCGTTAGAAACTACAAGAGAGTCCAAGGGCAACTGGTCTTTAATATATACAGGGTCAGTAGGCACAGATTTGTACTTTGTCTCTACCCTGGGAGTGATGATTCTTGCTCTTACAGGGTCTTTAAAAATGTAATCGGCATGTTTAAGCATACCTTTTAGCATTGGTAATGTTTGGGTAGCCCTATGAGATGAACTTAGGGTTTCAAACAAAAAATCTTTATGTAGCTCTACCCCATGATACTGTGCAGCTCTGTTAAGGAGCTCAATATATCCAATATTATCATCTGGAGGAGAAGGGCTGGATGGATATAAGTCTGGATCATTATCTAGTTGAGGGTCAGTGTCATAATGATCCCATGGGTCAGTGTCTTGTGGTGCATAGTCATCTGCATCCCCATCCCCTGTATCCTGTGGGTCAGGTGATGGTGGTGGTGGTGGTGAATGTGTGGGTGTGATGAGTAAATTTAGATCAATGGGCGAAGAAGGTGGAATATAAGGTGGAGAAGGGTTAGTACCCACATTTTTCCTTTTAAGGGGAATGTGGTAATCTTCTGGTAAGCCCATTTTTCTTTTCTTAGGTAGGTTGGCAAGAATATGTCCAGTTTGTGGATTAATCACAATTTCCTTTTGTTTTGGATCCGAATGTGGAACATCGGTCCAAGGCTCTTTTGTTGAACTGCTTTCTTTAGATGCCTGTTTCGGCGTCGAAAGTTTCGGCTCTGAAGTTTTCGGCTCCGAAGATTTAGCCTTAGTTAATGCTGGCACTGACACCAGAACGTGTTTCGACTTCGACGCCGAAGGTTTCGGGTCGGCACCGGCGTGGGGATGGGTAGATCCCGAGCCAGAAAGCAGTTGTTTGTGTCTCGGCACCGAGCCCGAAGGCGAGGCTCTCGAAACTTTATCTCAGTGCCGACTTTGGCACGAAGGCAGAGGAGGGACCGGAGCCTTTTTATGGAGGAGATGGTAGGGGAAGGAAGCCTCTGTACTCACGACCCATTGGCCCAGTGTAAGGTCTTCGGCATCGGAGTCGGCTTCAGACATGGAGATGTGCTCCTCCTCGCATTCGGCTTCCTGCGCGTGGGATTCTTCATGTTCGGAGTCGTCTCCGACGAGATCCGGTGCGGAGCCGCTTTGTTGCGGCATTTCGTGATGTCGAGCCCGACGGTCACGGAGTATCTTCTTTGATCAAAACGACAGACACGCGTCGCAGTCTTTCTCGTCGTGTTCCGGAGGTAGGCAAAGGTTGCACACTTCGTGCAAGTCGGTGCGCGGAAACTTAGCGCGACACCCAGGACAGAACTTGAATGGAGTCCGTTCCATCGACTGCTATCGACCCCGGTGCGGGTAGGCCCAACGGCCTTCCACGAATCTTCCGATCGAAGGCTTTCAAGTGTAGAGTATACGGGGAGAATGGGAAACGCGATCGATAAACAATACTGTCGAGGGTAGTGGATTGCGCGTCGAAGGGGGCCCAAAGAACGGTGCCGAACCGGAGCGCAACAATTCACATCCAAACCCGATGGCGGACAAAAACAATCTAACAATGGAGTTGATGCCCATGCGCACTATCACCGAAAGGAGGAGTCACCTACCTTGTGACTGGAAAGACTTCTTCGAAGAAAAACAAAGTGCAAACATCCAGACCCAACACTAGATGGCGATCTATGCACAGCATATGATCTACAGCTCATAAGCCTCGAACATGGTGTTTAATTTCCATTAAAGGTCTTCAGAGGAAATAATCATTGTCAGGTTTTATGCGCTACTTCTCCTTCAACTATCTAGTATTACCCAATCATCTTTACCTCATCACCCTCTTGATCAGAAGTGTCAGAGGAGAGACAGATGCATGCTGAGTTAGTTCAGTTAACATTGACTGTACATATGTATAGGTGACATGGCAATCCTGAACGTCTGGTATGAATCTTGCTCTCCTTGATCCAAGCTGGATACCCCAGCAGTGTTGAGCCTCCATACGTACCTGGATCTTGGATTTAACGCTGCAGAATCTGAAGTAATGTAGCTGCAGGTTAAGGATCTCATAGGTCGATACCGGAACTTTTGCCTCAACACTGGGAGCTGCCACCTGGACGACATATCCATTGCCACAGAGCACCAGCATTGTGTTGGCCTCCTAAGGAAGGGCGAGTTATACACACATTAGGAGTAGTGGTTATCCTGCTAGATGAAGACAACAGCTAGAGTAACATCATGAGCAGGGACTAAGTCAAAGTAAACAGAAGACAACATTGAATATTCAGCTTTTGCTCTTGCCATGCAAATGTTAAAGGTAAATAACAAGTGGCCAGGTGCTCCCCTGAACACTGTGTAAACCCCTTCATTACTACCCAAGTGTGTTCACAGATGTTTTAAACAAACACTGACAAATGCCTTGCTCTCGGGTGGCACTGGTATTGAATCTGCTCGAAGGAGCCTTCAGCGGGGACTTGCAATGTACCTGATACTCCTATTAGAACCATACGGTTTTGAAATCAAAGCACGCTCTGGTTTTAATCCAAACATTGATCAAGCAGAAGGGATTCCGGTGTGAATAAATTAAGGCACCTACTTACTTAACAATAAATGAATGCACTTTAAAACTACTGTAGCACTGTACACTGCATATACAGCAATCAAAAGTTACAATTCACAAATAGACACATGAAAGTTAAACAAGCAGGCAAAAGATAATATGTCTCAGCTTTTGGACTTATTGGCTTTGCCAGTGCTGTTTGCCGATGCTGTGCAACATCGGCAAAACGTGAACTGCTTTTTTACCACTGTTACACAGCACCAGCAAAAAAAAAACAGAAAGAAAAAAGTGTGATGACAAGGGTACTGTAGTCAGTCAGGTCACTCAATAGGCATGTGCGTGTCACCATGCATGTGTGCGCCTAGAGAACACAGGTGCCATTTTCCTTTTTTATTGGATAATGTAAGATGGCAGATAAAACTTAGATTGCATGGGGAAAAAAAAAAAAAATTGCTAACTGCATGAAGGAATTTTTATGCAGCAGAGTGCCATATTTATATATATATATATATATATATATATATATATATATATATATATATATATATATATATATATATATATATATATATATATATATAGCAAGGGCAAGTTTTCACCTTTGCCAGGAAATTTGATGCTATGAAGGCTTCTAAAAAACAGATTTCAACAGCAACTCCAGAAGCCAGTACTAGTGCTGCCCTCCAGTCAGTTTCATCTGTATCTGATCTTAGCTCGGTGCCTGATAGCGAGTCTGACAACGAATTAACTCGCCAGTCCACTGGGTTGGGGTTTACCAAGTTCTCCCTGGCGCAAGAGGTGGATTGTTTGCGCCAGGATCGAAGATACACCCTGCGGCCCCGGGGAGCAAGCGCAAACAATGCCAAAGAAACAACAAAAAGCGCCATGAAAGACGGCAATGTAACATCAAGCGGCAAACCGAACAAAAAACCCAATGCCAACAGAAGATGGAACAGGAAATGAGAACACTATCAGGAACAATGGGGCCAGCAGTGGGGTCATTAACAGTCATGAACCTTACCAGCATTAATTTGAGCCAAGCAGAATCACAAGTCTTGTCTCTAGGCTAATCCTACAGTCCAGCCAGCAACTTCAATTATGCGCAGACGCGCATTGATTTATATAAATACATAAGGAAGTTGAAATTACGCAAATATCATCTGTTAAGGAAAACTGAGAATAAAATCCCAAAGTTAAGGGCTGTACAACCACTCAGCAGTCCTTTTAGTCTGACTGTTAAAGACTTGGCGCTGCTGCAAGATCTACAACAATTGCAAAATGAGGATGTAAGCAGCGTCCCTTGTGACGAGCAGGTAAATTTGAATATGCCTTGCAATACCAGCTTCAAACCAAAATCTACATTTACACCGATAATGTTGCATGACAACATAGATGTTTTCCATGAACTCGCAACTGTGGAACTAAAAAAAACTGCATACTTCCACAATGCGTGCCCACCACAAATACACGCCACAAAACAATTGTTATGTTCAATTAATGCGCAAACTACAGGCGAACGACAATATCATAGTGCGCCAATCTGACAAAGGTGGTAATGTGGTGCTATGGCCATGGGAACTGTACTTGGAGGAAGCTCTTAATCAGCTTAATGATCGGCAGTGCTACAAGAGGAGTGACATCAGCACTGTCAAACAAGCAAGATATGATTTTTATGCAAAACTAGTATCTTGGAAGAGTGCAGGATTACTGAGCCATGATGAATTTAAATTCTTAAAAAATGACTATCCTGTTATTCCTGCAATATATTTTATCCCCAAGATACATAAAAATGCCGAAAAGCCCCCTGGCAGACCCATCATTTCGGCGCGCAAGAGTTTGATGGAAAATACATCTCGATACGTGGATGCTTTTCTTCAAGATCATGTGAGGGCACTGCCCTCTTTTATCCAGGACACTGGTGACTTCTTGAGAAAGGTTAATAATGTTACATGGAATTCTGATTACTGGCTAATTACTTTGGACGTTTCGTCCCTTTATACTAGTATACATCATCAGGACGGTATGAAGGCAATTGACCACTATTTATGCACAAGGCCTATTCAAATGCATAATCATAACAAAATGTTGTTGTCTATGATCTCTACATGCCTTAACAACAATTTTTTCCTGTTCTCAAATCAGGTGTTCCATCAGGTCAGAGGTGTTGCTATGGGGGCCTGCTTCTCCCCCAGTTATGCTTGTTTGCATATGGGTCTGTGGGAGGAGCGGGTCCTCCATGAACAACACTCTGCTGTTTTTGTCAATCATGTGGTTCATTGGTATAGATATATTGACGACATATTCCTGATTTGGAGGGGCACTGAACAGCAGGCTCTTAACTTCATTACTCTGATCAATGTCAATACTCTCAACTTACACTTTACAGGTAATCTCAGTAAAGAAAAAATATGCTTTCTAGATGTTGAAGTATTTATCAGTGACAACAAACTCGAGACCAGGCTATTCAGGAAGCCTACGGCGGGCAATACTGTGCTGCATGCTGCTAGCCACCATCCAGGGCACCTGATACGTAGCATTCCCTTCGGGGAAATGTTACGTATCAGACGTGTTTGTAGCTCAGATGTTGAGTATAAGATAGCCCAGTGTGCTAGCAGAGATAGATTCCTGGCCAGGGGCTACACTGCTAAGATGGTTGACAAAGCTATCAGTAAAGTCAATCGCATCTCTAGATTGGATGCCTTGGTTGATAAGAACAAGAAGGCCGACAGCACTCTCGCTCAGGGCAATGAGCCACCTAGACTGATCCTGACCTACAACCGCCAGCACCAGGCTCTACATAAGATCTTTAAGAAGAATTGGAGCCTGGTATGCAATGATCCTGTCATTGGGGAGCTGATGGCAGCCTCTCCCGACATTACATTCAGAAAAGCTTGGTCGATGTGTGATACGCTAGTCAAGAGCAGCCCTGAATTAGTTATGCCCAAAACTTGGCAGAACTCTAGAAAGGGTTTCGTTAGGTGCACCTCCTGCAAAGCTTGCAGGTATGGTGTTAGTAAAACTACCTATAGAACTCCCTTTCATGAAGCCCCGGTGCTTATCTCCAAGGCGCTCACATGTAAGACCGAATTTGCGATCTATGTGCTGGAGTGTCCTTGTGGCCTGAAATATGTTGGTAGTACCAAGTTGCAGGTTCACAAGAGGATACTCCAGCACATTAGAGCAATCAGTGGTAGTGACGCATCGTACCCGGTGGCACGTCACTTTAAGGAGTTTCATGACAACAACACAGAGCTACTTAGATATTTTGTAATTGACTCATTTGAGATGTCATCAGTGATGTCATCAGTGATGTCACTGACCATGTCATGAGTGATGTAATATGTGACGTCATCAGCAGTGCATTGATGGGCGCGAGTTATAGTTAGCTGAACTAACTATAACGGGGGAATTTCACGGGTTTTGTACGAGTGCAATGTCCAACTAAGTATAACTGTCCCTAAAACTTATGGTTTTTTCAGTGAATTTCAAAGGTTTTTTAAATGCTAATTTCTAACTATAACGTGTCTGAAACCTATGGTTTTTCAGTGAATTTCAAAGGTTTTTAAAATGCTAATTTGTAACTATAACGTGCCTGAAACCTACGGTTTTTTCAGTGAATATATATATATATATATATATATATATATATATATATATATATATATATATATGAGATATGCCTGCAGCAAGGGGTGGAGGAACAATTGGGGGGGGCAGATAAAATACAAATAAAGCAGGGTGGGGTGAGCAGGGGAAAAGCAGCTCACGCGGAAAAGAGCACCATGAAGTGCGGGAGAGAGCGTGGAGACGTAGACGAGAGAGACAGTAGCAAAGGAGGTTGACAGCAACACAGAGAGCGGGGGTGAGCTAATGAAAGAGAGCAGCAAATAAGGGAGAGAGTAACATGAAGCACATGCGGGGATTCAGAATTTTGTGGAAGGGAAGCAGCACACGAGGGAGAGAGCTAGACAATATATGCATTCTCATGGACTGCTGAAGGAAAAAGAAAACACTAGGTCCCTACATGTGAGCAGTGGAAGGATACAAGCCATCCATTCCAAAGAATGGTAAAGAGGCTGTGCTCCAGGGGAGAGACAATGAGAACAGAAAAGCAAGCCATCATATAAGACTCAAGCAAATAGAGTGACAATAAAGGCAACCAATGGAAAGGAATGGGCAGACACTAATGGTTAAATAAAGAAAAGCGAGAGAAACCCACATTGTTTTCTTTGTTATCCAAGTAACTAAAGGAGTCTAGCCCCCTTGAATATAGCCAGAGGTCCCAGGTATGATGTACAGTTCTACTTCTTAACCAAACCTGAAAGCACTGAAGACGTTCATCTGCAGTAACCATGCATTCACCAACTAGTGCGGGAGAATGTCTTGTACAACGTGTTGGAAGAATACTACTACAATGACAGAAGCCTCTACTACTCACATGAGAAGCCGGTGACCACTGGATCTGCCTTACAGGTCCTGGAACGCGGATAAAGCCAATTGGCTCATATCTTTCCCCTGTGGCAAAGAAGAAGACTGTTTTGTCTTCGCTCTGAAAATTAAACAAAGATTGTTGTCAGAAAAGTTATGTTTTGTTCAGTGAGTGGCTACACTGTCACTAAGTATGTACAAAAACATAGTGGGCCACATGTATCAAATAAGCATTTTGCAATTACCAAATAGCAATTTTTACCGAATTGCTATTTGGTAATCCCAAAATGCTATTTATGTAAGAAATCGCCAAAGATTTCACGATTTCTTAATATTACCTAATAGCGATTCGGTACATAGCAAATCGCTATTAGGTGATACTACTCCATTTGTTCCTATGGGCCGAAAGGCCCATATGTGCGAATGGTTTTGCATTAGCTAATTTATGATTACCTAATTGCTAATTGCAAATTAGGTAATGCAAAGCCAAGGATGCCCGGGGGCCTAAGGCCCCCTGAAGCATCCCCCAAAAAAATGTGCACATGTAAAGCGACACATGCTCTAGGGGCCTGTGTGCGCAACATGGCACTTTAAAAAATGCAGTTTTGTGCACTTTTCAATGTTTGCACATGGTTACCATCGATTTGAAGTTGATGGTAATTTCATTTTCCTTTCCTAAATGCACAATTTGCATTTGGAAAATGCTTCATACATGTGCTAAGGGAATCGCAATTTGCAATTCCCTATCTGTAGTCGCAATTTTATGTAATCTCAATTTTTGCGATTACCTACAATTGAAACTACAAAACCTTTCATACATCACGAAAGGCTATTTTGCATTCGTAAACGGCTGATTTTTCCTAATCGCACCACTTGCGAATGCAAACAACTTTCATACATGAGGCCCAGTGTCTTTCCTCCACTCCTAAAATGCCATGACAATACATGGCATTTTAGGTGTGGAGGAAAGACACTAGGCCACATGTATGAAAGTTTTTTGCATGTATGAGACTTTTTGGGGGGTTACTGGCACAGTCTGCGGTTATCCTTTTGATACCCAAATTACTATCTGTGGGTACTTGAATTTAGTGAAGCCAGTTAGGTAGAATTTCGGTAGTGGTAGCGACTAGATAGCATAAGAAGTAAATAACACAATAAATTCAATGTCCAATTAATGCTAGATATTCAATAAACAGTGCTTTGTTTACAGAAAGTTACATAAAGAGAGCACTTAAATCTTCAATACAGCCAAAAAACAGAAGTGGCCACGATCTGATCCCAAATGTTTTATGATTTTTTCATACGAGGCACTAGGTTTTTACATAACATTAATCCCAAAGGCAAATGTTAAATTATGGGTAGAGTTCCTAAGCGCTTGACTATAACTAGGCCATGTCAGGTCCAGTGTTTGTTTGCAATCACAGGTTATAGAACAGACATGCTGGATAATAGATTAAAACGTACAAGATTTCCATTACACCTCTTCAGTCGCAGCTGATGGATTTACAGAAAAGTGATCAAGAAATCCTCTCCCCAAAGAATCTGCAGAATTTGGGGTCCATCCTCTGCAACTGAAATCTTATGTTACTGGAGGGAAGTTGGAATACACTCTTTGGTTTGCTAAATGGTTGAATTCTCCCCGACCATTGCAGTCTTCCTTCTTAAGCCCATTGCACGTTTCATCTGGAGTAGGTATGGGGCTTTGAACTTTCAGTTTATTAGTGTGATTCTATTATGGGGTGGAGGAGAATACCAGGGTCAAACATAGGTCAGGGTCAGGCTCTGAAGCGGTGGGGTGAAAAGATACAAATTGTTTCAAAAACATTTGCACTTGAACAACCTGGCAAAGTCCTTGTGTGCCTTCTACTAATCAAAGAGAGAGAGAGGTTTCTTAATTTTTTTTAAATGTTAGATATACTAGCAGGTACAGGCCAGCAAATAATTATGCTTAGGCAGACATCAACATCAGGGATGTTTTCCACCAAGGGACATTTTTGATAATAAGGGCAACATTCAAAATGCCTGTGACATAACCTGGAGCCCTAAGATTGAAACCTCACCATTAAGAGGAAAATCGTGTGGGATCTGTCGACAAAGAGGACGCAAAGAGGCAAAAAATACAAAGGAAATACCGGACTTCCCGGATCCTGCCAATCCCTGCATCCATCAAGTCACTCATGAATTATGAAAAACAAAACACCCTGTTCTCTACTACTTCTTACAGAGCTCCTGGTCCCCTTTAAATATATACTAAAAATGCCTTTTGATATTTCATCATTCCTTACTTCCCCAAACTTCTCTTCCTTTCTGTTTTAATATAATTAAATTAAGGCTATCATTAACCCTGCCCCACCCTTCAACAGTTCTACATACACATAGCTGTGAAGCCACAATGCTGTCCTAGAATTCTCTATCCGAACAGTAGCTATTGACACTGGAATGCTATACACTTTACCCTGGTTTTTGATGCAGCTAAGATGCCATGTGAAAGAACAGGTTTTTGGGGAGACAAAATGGTTCCCAGAGGCACCTCAGCATTGCTTACTAACACATAGTATTAATTGAGTCCAAGACTAGCTCAGTAAACGTCAAAGAAACATTAATGAATACAGTACTCCTGTTGCAAGCAGCTCTCCATTCCAATCATATGCCAGGGCAGTAACTGGGGCAACATGGGGCTTGAAAGCTTGCTTCAGACGCATCTCTGCTTGCCCTGTATTGGTGCGGCCTGCGACGATGGTGAGACCCGTGGGGTTGTACACTTCCAAGAGACGCACAACGCCATCCTCGAAGCCCACAGTAAATATTCCTCCTTTTGGGTTGACCTAGAGGAGAAGAGGGTTTTAACAGATAAATAGCAATGCACAAGAAGCGATCATCATTCATGGGAGACAGTACGATCCAGCTCCGTAGGCACACGAGGAAGGGCATACTGGCAAACAGAGGGCAATTACATGGCTTCACACACACATCACACCACTTGGCTACAGATTTGAGGTACGGCGGATCCTTGCAAGCCGATGTTCTAAAGGGTTGTATCCCTTTGCTAAGAACCAAGATTTGAATTAACCAGGGTTATGGGCTTCAATGGCGTCAGCACGAAGGTCAAGTAGACAATGGCATGGATGAGGCACAGAACCTGAAACGTATTGAGAGTAAGCAGTGTTCATGACGACAAAACAGACGAAATTGAAGATTAAGTCCTGGGTTGGATTTTTAAGCCACTATAATAACAGGGGGGTAGTTAGGAGTTGAATCACTAATTCTGTACTACGATTAACCACTCATAGACCGAGCAAGTTAAGATCTGTATCTGTATCCCCAGTTTGGACCAAGCCAAATGCAAATCAGTCTTGACCGTGTAGAACAGTCCAGCCCGAACTGGACTGTTCCCATGAGGTGCAGGGTCAAGACTGATTTGCATATGGCTGGGTCCAAACTGGGATGGCATGGTGAGCAAAAGAATGATGGATTAAACCCAGATCTCTAGACCGAGGGTGAGTAGTTGAAAGGTTTCAGCACTCCGTCCATCATCTTGTTGTGTTTGCAATGAAGTATATTACAAGAAAATAAATAACATAATATAACATAAAATAACATTCATGCTCTGGGGAAATTATGTTGGATTTTAGAGCTTTTTTTATGAAGGCTAGATGTCATTGTAGCCACTAGATTCAGGCACCGAATTCAGAGAAGTGGAATGAAAAGAGCACGTTGGATATGAAAAAACTCGTACAGGGTTTCCGAAACTGTGGGTTGCGACCCATTGGTGGGTCACGAGCCGATTTTCGGTCGGGAAAGTCCAAGCAATAAATAAAGATGCCTTTAAATTCTGTGTTTATCTTGTCACATTTGCATGCTTCAACGACAGGGCTCAAAGGTCAGGCTTCTGACATTTGCTGCTTATTATTTTAACATGGGATTAGTGCTTACTTTTATTTCTGCGAGGTGGGGGATATTTAAACTAAATTATGTGACAATCTTAGGATGTCGTACTTTGTAACACGCAACAAAATGTAAATACCAGTAAATGAACTGTATACATTCAGCAGTTAGTAAAGTAAAAATTAAGTACTTTTTTTTGTAATTCTGAAGTGTGATGAAAACAGAGATTTTAAAAGGAACAAAACAAATAAAGGCACTTTACATAAATGATAAGTATTTACAGAAACCCTATTTCTGCACATTATCATTTGAGTGCTGTATGCTACATAGTTCTATCAGTAAAACTGCATGTCTGTGCATAGTGTGAGGCCAGTTCAATGGAAAATGTGTGGTCTGTAAATGACAATGGGTTACCACACGAAGCATAAGTTACATTAAAAAACTCACTCCATCTCATGTCAATTAAATGTAGGTACTTCGTAAAGGTGTGTCATTCTAAAAAGTGGGTCATGGTTCTAAAAAGCGTGGGAAGCACTGGACTAGTATTTCTCTAAAACCTATTGCTATGGGTGTGGAGATGCTGACATGCTAACCTTTCCTTTTTATTTGTTTTAGAACTGCCCCTTTAGGCTGTTACCTCTAAGTCTTAGGGCCTCATTATGAGTTTGGCGGTGCGGGACCGCCACGCCCTGCACTGCCAAACCCATGTACAAACCGCCCGTCAGATTAGGAGTTTTCTTCTGTCTGCCGGGCACCACAATGGGAACGGCAAAAGCAGTAGCTGCGTGGCATGGACTGCTGCAGTTCATGCCATGCAGGTACTGGTGTGCATGCACACAGGGGGGCACATTTTGTCCCCCCCCCGTGTGCATTCACATAGCGTGAGGCACAAGGGGGCCCTGGAGAGGCCCCCTTTGTTTCCTCACCGCCACACTTTTCATGGTGGTCGCACTGCCATGAAACATGTGGCGTGAGGAAACTCGTATTATGCTTGGCGGGGCCGCATACCTCCTACCAATGGTTGTGTTATCAGCTCCCACACTGACCCTCCTACAAAGGTATGGGAGATTTATTAAAGGAGGCCGGCTGACGCCTGTACAGCAGAACAAAGAAAGAATGGAATATTGTGATTTCTGTGGTGGGCGGGTGCCAAGTGTTTATGCCTTTGGGAAAAGGTAGGGTATAAAAAAAATCATATAGCTCTGCCGCGACCAAAAAAGCTGATCGACTTGCTGCAGTCCTGTGGGCGATCCATCATTTCTTGTTGTGCTGGTATCTCTGTCCAGTCACATTAATCATCAGCAAGTTTGGTCAATTCTGAAACAATATCTACAACCACACTTCTACTGCAAAAGCCAACTGATTTACAATTACATTCTTTTGAATATCTACTAAATAAAAAATTCCCAAGTGCAGCAATATATTGTGCTTTACAATTTCAGCTATTAAAATTTAGGAATGATTATCACAAGTCTCCTCAACATGAGAATTGATCATAGTCTAAACATTTAAGGCTAAAGGACACCACTGGCTAGGCTTAATAAAGAAGAACTAGTGTGGTGCGCTTCCGTGCAACAAATCGGTGTAAATGAAACCTTTCTAGTCTTGTCTAAATATATGACAGACCCGCCAGGAATGAGGAGGGATGACAGAGTAGTGTGGGGTAATCTCCAATGCACCTATCCATTCTGAAGGGTTATCTACCATACAAAGCTGCTGAAGCACATTAGCGCAGTTATTCAATGAATGTCAATATTTTACTGTGAGTGAGAGGTGGTCACTTCGCGGTGCAAACACCTATGTTATGGAAAACTGATAATTGTAGGAAGTGAGCCAAGCTTGTCCTGGTTGGGCTCATTGATATATAAATGTTCTCTAACACAATAAAAGCTTCAAGGTAACGTGCACACAATGGCATTAAATAAATGCTCTCACAGACTGAAGTGAAAGACCATGCCTACCATGCGAGGGGCCCAGATGAGAGACGTTCCACCTTGCTTGAACTTCATATCCACCAGTGGGCATTTCCCAAGGATGTCATGGATCCGCACTGAGCCTGCAGGTCAATCCACCAGGAAAAAGAAGAGGATTTGGATCGGTCCGCTACTTGTGTCTAACTCCTTTCATATGACAACCAATTTTCATAATCTCAGAGTTACAATTGTCTTGAAATTCAGAGATACTAAAAACCACAATATTTCTTAAGGTTTATAAATGGTATGGATCAGCTCAGTTATAGTCAACCCTTTTTCATGATCCTGTTTTTTAACTCACCACTTTCTATATTGGTGTTAACAGATTACTATAATGAACCCTCTAACGTAGGCCTTCAGAGCATCCCACAGAACAAACAAGCCTGACACACAATCTTTATTAATTGTCAAAAACGAATAAATATCTTAACTGATCTAGTTATGAAATCCTTCTCTTATTATAGAGATTTTTTGATGTCTGGAAATTGTCTCATGAGCCTTTGGTTGACAACCAGCATACAGTAATACAGTGTTAAATATGCAAAACTTCAGCATTAAAACAGTTGAACTTAGTATCCGGTCAGTAAAAATAATTAACTATCATTACATTTGCTATTTTTCCAAAACGCAATATTTTCAATTAAACAGCCTTCAACAGTGCTTCAATGGAATATTATTCATGATTAAGGATTACTGCATGTTAACTAATTTAGTACAACATTTTGGAGGTCAAAGACTCTCAAACCAGGTGCCACATGGCAACAAATCCACCTGTTCCCCTTAGATGCACAATGCAAAAGACTGACAGTTTTTCAGTGCACTCAGTTTTCGACAGTATCCATTCGTTGCTTACGATCAAGAGCAGTGGTGGCCACCAGGTGAGTAGTCGTAGATGCATCCAAGCCTTCAATCTTTCCGGAATGGTAAGAAAAGAGGCACTCTGGATCCTGGGTCTGAAGGAAAAGAAACAAAGAATGCATTATGACAAGGTATGGGGTGCAGTTACAAGCAGTCAACTTATAATTGGTGAACTGATCACTCATATGCACAGGCCTAAGGGGTCAGGGCACTCAAACATCTTTTCTAGAGGGCAAGTCTGCACCTACAATATTTTGTAAAATAAATGACTCTTCTGGCAGGTGTTCAGCATGGTAAGGGTGCTGGATGTGTATACGGACAGGAAGGAATTCTAATAATAAGGCACACTAATGGATGGTAAAATGGGGACAAGAAATGTAAGGAGACTGATAGTGAGGTGCAGGACGTAGTGTGGCGAGTGATGGGTGAATGTTTTGCAGAGAGACTATAGAAATGAAGAAGAGAAGACTGTTCTACATAATTCTTGTAACTCGTGCTGGCGTTTAAACATTTAAAGCGGTCAAGGCAGTCATAACTTACTATGTTTGAAAAGGACAGGTCCAACTTCCAGATGGCTCCATAGGCATCCTAAGGAAGCAAATAAGAGTCATTAACTGGTACTCCCCACACCTTCAATTCAAAGTTTCTAACTAGATAGTCAAAGGCATTTAAAAATGGCTATTATCTGATGGACGAACATGGATAAAATACATTTTGCCTTTGAGGTACGTGCGTTTGCTGAGCAAAGCACAGCATTAAAAAAACTGAGGGCCAGATGTACAAAGCCCTTTTGCATTTCTTAATGGGCCGAATCGCAATTTCAGTCCATTAAGAAATGCAAAACAGCCTTTTCCTATGTACAAAGGCCTTTAGGGAAGTGAAATCGCATTTTGCGATTCCCTAAATAGGAAATCGCAAATAGGTATTTCCTATTATCGATTTCTGAGCACATGTACAAAGCATTTTCTAAATGCAAAATGAGCATTCAGGAAATGCAATTACCATCGACTCAAAGTCAATGGTAACCAAGAGCAATTTTGAGAAAAACCCAACGATGCTTTTTTTTAAAGTGCAATAGAGTGCACACATGCCCCTAGGGCATATGTGTGCTCTACATGTGCATCACTAACTTTGGGGTGCATTACGGGGGACCTCATGCCCATAGCCATCCTTGGTTTATCATGTCCAAAATAGCAATTTTCTAATAGGAAATCACTATTTTGGAAATGCAATACCATCCCATTGGCATGATTGGCATGGGATTTCTTAATTGCGATTTCCTAATAGCAATTCCTACTCTGTAAGAATCGTTATTAGGAAATCAGTAATTTCATACATATTTTGCATTTCACAAACAGCGATTCCTAAGGAGTCACTCTTTAGGAAATACAAAATTGTATTTTCGTACATCTGGCCCTAAGTGAGTAGTACAATTCCTAGGCTGAAACAAATGCAGTGTATATAATTGTGCATAATTATAATACATGAAATCACTAATATACCAGAAAGGAGAAGGCATGTGTCTTCTTCTTGTCGTGTACCAGTTCCAAAAGATAACACCCAATCAGATGGTGCAGAGGACTCCATGAAAACTAGGGCTGGTCAGGAAGGCAAAAAGAAACAAGGTGGAAAGCTGACATAAAAGACCCCATTGATCTGTTATACCAAAGAACTCATGCGCCATCCAGAAGTAATCGGATTTGATTTGGAGTTCAGACGTATACAAACATTTCTTATTGGTAGGCATCAAAAGGTTGGGTAGAGGACTTCCTGGAAAATCTCTTGCTTGTGAGACAAGGGGAAACCCCTGATCCGGCTTTGTCAATTTCTGCAATATGGGGCATTATCAGGAGTATAGATTGTCACAAGACGCACTGCAAAAAAAGCCATTGTCAGCTATGACAGATATGGGGAGTAGGACATCCACTTGCTTCAGGATATAGAAGAAGTCTGTGGCATTGTCTGTGTGCCTCATGGCAGTCCTGAATCTCAACATTGTGAGAAAGGCCTTCAATGCCAAGAATTCCTTTATCTCTGACACGTCTATGTGGAGAGCAGATGATTGGTCTTATAATGCACTAATGAAGAGTTGTATACTATGTGACCCCCATCTGTACTCGTAAGCTGCAAACAGGTGAGCTGGAAGGGGCTTACCACCAAGAGGCTGAGAGCAGGAACCCACCATTTCAAGGCTGACACTGGGGATGAAGGAACTTGGATAAGTGCCAACTGATTGTCCCACTGATGGCCCTAACATTTTCCTAAACTGATTTAAAGGAATCTCTGGAGCGGATGCCGTAAATATCGTGACTTTTCTTTCCTTCCCAGGACTTTCCCATGGTGCTTACTGTGAATACCATGTACTCATCAAATTAAGAAGAAAGTGAATGCGTATGAGTATATCAAGTGCCCATTCCTTCCATGATTCCTGTGTTCTGTACGTATGATAATTAAGCTTACATGAATATATTTGTGGTAACTAATCACTGTATCTGATCATTTCATTTTTAGATTGTTGTTATGAGATAGCAGAGCCTCTAGAAGGTTGATAACTGCGTACTTCATTTCATTTTCTTCTTCAAAGAACATCGTCTAAGAGTACATGTCTCCATTCTCCGTTGGTTGTTTCCTCTGACAATTTCCAAGAAACTACTTGATTATCTTATAAATACTGCACACAGAGAGCTGAAGGGTCAGAAAGGGCCTTACAGTCCGCAATATCTGGACAGGACAGGCACAATTTCAGCTCCCACCGTAACCGAAGGCTGCAGTGAGGCGAGCGGCCTTCAATGGCAGCTTCGTTGGCTGTGGCTACAGTTCAACAAACAGAGCTGTTCTGGTGACAGGAATGGCAGGCTTGTAATTCGGGTGGAACAGCAAGCCTTATTGTTCTGAATCAAGTACATGCCCTTCTTCTCACAGAGTTGGTCTGCCAGTTACCTGGCCTCTTAGTGTTCGTTGCAGTTTGTCAGTCCGCAGTTGAAGTGTCTCCACCGGAGGGTTTTCATGAGGGCTGAGAGGGTCTGATGATCAGCCCTCGCCCAAGTGAGTCTAATGTGACACAGAATGTTAAGGTTTTGTCTATGGTTGTACCACATGGTGAAGGTAGTCGGTCTTGAGACCTGCCAGGCCAAAAAGTGTGGATATAATATAGATTTAGGTTGTCTCTGCGGGATGTATCACAGTGGAGATTCAGGTCCTATCACTCTCCTTCTAACCAAGTCAGCAATGGTGGCGCTGGCAAATGTTTTCAGATCTTACAAGACCTTACAATGAATAGCATGGCTTCTGCCCTGTTCTGTATATTGGTGAGTGTGTGTTACAGTGTTTATTGGTGCATAGTTTGGACTCGGCTGCTGTAGTGAGGATTTGCACAAATGGCCTAACACTGGACTGTCAGCAGGTTTGGAGAGCAGTATGTTAGTACAATGCAGTACTGATCTAACTTCAATGTGTGCTCAGTGGCTTTTGTTTGTTGTTAATGTTCTGTGGTGATCACTCACACTACTTAACCTTTTTCACTGTCCCCTGTACAGTTTGCACCCTGGGTTGTTTTTAGCACTTGTAATTCCCCAACCATGTTCCTGTTGCTTTTTACTCCCACTTCTAGGGCTCATTATTACTTGATATATGATTCGGGTCATGTGCAAATTTGTGGGGCATAGGGGTTGTGAACTTTAATACTAAGGTTTGTGCTGCATTTTATCAGTCAATCACTCCAATCTTATTCCTTCTCTACCCATGACTAGAAGTACCAACGGCTTCTCTATTTCTGACCATGGGCTCTCTATGGTGCTGGGGTGGACAGGATGTCTCCCCAGCATCTGTTCTGTTAATGATGTCCTTCGACCTATTAGACTTATCACTCTGCTGTTGAAAACGCCAAGGATGTTCAGGAGGCAACACCGGGGTAGGTGCTGCTTTTTAAATGGAGTTACTTACAGTTCTTATGAGCAGATAAACCAGATTGTTCTCATGAACAGAGGTTTGATTAAACAAATGTATGAATCTTGCAAAAAGTTAGGATGAGCGAGGTGGAAGTGAGCATGTGGTTGGTGTGTGCATTGGGGAGAGGAGTTGGCCTAACCGCTAGGGAGGTCGACCTCGAATCTGGGGAACTGGGTTCGAGTCTCGGCAATGACGCTGAACATCCTCTTGCCTAACAAAAATGAATGTGTCCTCATGTAATGCAACTGGTGCTATGTAAAGCGCTATATAAAACTCTGTCAAATAAAAAAAATTAGTTCTGGTGCGGGAAGTTGGGGTCACGTGGCTAGGAATTCTTGATGTGTATTCTTCAGCATTGTGTGGTGCAGAAAGTACTATTAGAAGTGTGAAAGTGTAAGCCATATTTACTCACACTTGTGTATCTGTAACTTGCTTCAGCCATGTTTTATTGCTCAGGCTAGCATTGCCTACAGAAATACAGGAAGAGCACGTCTCTGACATAGAGCCGTATTTTTACTGTTATGTGATTTGTAAAGCGCATGGCTGCCACAGCAAGGGGTGTCCCAGCGCTAGTTTCGTCAGAAAGCCACAACTATGAAAGAGAGACCCGGGCAAAAAGAAGATGGCCAGCAGCACATTTAGATGGTAAACAACCAGGTCTTTAGTGATTTCCTAAAGGACAAGTGATTCTGAGTGCGGCTTAAAGGAAGAGGGAGGGTATTCCAGAGGGCGGGGGCTTTGGCACGAAAAGACCGACCACCCGCCCTTGCTCGTCTAACACGTGGCACACAGGCTAAATTATGATTAGCAGAGCGCAAGGATCATGAGGGGAGGTATGGAATCAACAAATTAAATGAAATGGGGGCCCCCTGAGGAAAGAAGATCTTATGAGCCATGCACAGTGGCTTAAACTGAATACACTTATCCACCTGGAGCCAGTGTAATTTGTGAATGGCATCCGTAGCTGAGCGTTATTTAGGAAGGAAAAACAGCAACCTTGCAGCTGCATTTTGAGCCAACTGAAGCCTTCTAATCTCAGGCTTATTTGCTCCCAGGAAAAGAATGTTGCAGTAGTTCAACTGGGAGAGAATAAAAGCCTAAACGATGACTTGACAAGTGTGGGGATCGAAAAACCCCAGAATGGGTTTGAGCCCATGTAGCAGCCCATAACAGGTGCCTGTCAGCGCTTTCGCCTGTGCTTCAAATGTTGGGGCATTATCGACCCAAACACCTAACTTCTTAACCACCGACTTGTGACAGAAGGGAGTCCCAAGGGGAGAGGGCCACCAGTGGTCTCCCCAGGCGTGAATGTCCCTGCCTACGAAAACAATTTCTGACTTTCTGGTATTCAGCTGCAAACAATTAGCCGCCATCCATTCTGCAACAGCCTTCATACCTTTTTGGAAATTGACCAGATCTGATGAAGGAGTGCCGGAAAAAGAGAACACAAGCTAGGTGTTGTCAGCATAAGACACCAACGCATACCCTAGAGTTTTCACCTTCTGAGCCAATGGCTGAATGTAGGTTTTAAACAACGTGGGGCTCAGGGAAGAGCCCTGGGGGACACCGTGGTGTAAAGTGTGCCAGTTGGAGATAAAAGGCGGAGACAACACCTGAAAGGAGCGGCCGGTAAGGAAAGAGGAAAAAGCAGGTAAAAGCAGAGCCACCAATCCCAATCTCTCGCAGGCGCTGGAGCAGGATGTTGTGACAAACAGTGTCAAAAGCGGTACTTAGGTCAAGTAGAATCAGTACAGAGGAACTGCCTTCATCCAAGAAGCCGCGGAGTTGCTCGGTGGCTGCGAGAAGAGCTGACTCAGTACTGTGCTGTGACCTAAAACCATTCTGGTAAATGTCCAGAACGTGATTTCCATCTAAGAAGTTGGTTAGAAAGGCATTACCATGAGTCTCTGTTACTTTTGCAAGGAATGGCAAAAGAGAAATAGGACAGACATTTTCCAGTTTTGAAGCATCCAAAGTGGGTTTTTTCAGAAGAGGAATAACTTTGGCATGCTTGCAGGAACTAGGTACAGATGCTGATGTCAATGAAACATTAAGCAATTCAAGACAGGATGTAGCAAGACTGTCCTGTAGTTTCAGAAACAGGTCTGGCCTGAGAGGGTCGGCAGGTGAACCCGATTTGACCTTCTTCCATAGGATGTGCAACTCTGACAGGGACATCAGGGTTAGGGGGTGTAACTGTGGCAATAGGATTGTTGCTAATCTTTATTTCGTTGGCAAAGTATTCAGCATTGGATCTCCTAATCAATTTATGATATGATTTAATGGCATCTCTATATATTTTTCAACAATTGTCATATGATTGCCTCCAAGCATGTTCCAGAACCTTACAGTTCTTTTTTTGCCATTATGAGAGATTCCGTGTACCAGGGTGCAGTCTGCTTTTTACTGTTTCTAACCAGTCTAACGGGTACAAAAATGTCTAGTGCAGAGGAGAGCCAGTCCTGGACCTTTTTGTTAGCATCTTCCACATTCGGTTCCAGCAGTGGGCATAGCTTTTGGAGAAAATCTTCAAATTTTTGGAGGTCAAGCTTATGCCAAGGACGTCTGAGACTAAGGACTGAGCAAGAGAACTGGTTCTGACCTACTAGACATATGGTCATAGGGATTAAAAAATTATCTATCCACGTCATAGGAAGAGGGGTAGGAACCTTCAAAAAATTAAGATTCAAAAAGACTGGATCCAGGAGGTGCCCAGTCTCATGAGTGGCACCAACCACACGTTGCGTGGGCTGACAAGCAGCAAGGTCATCTAAAAAGCGTGGCTTCAGAGGTGTGAAACATCAAGAAAAGCTTGCTCAACCAAATCTGTTTACATATTTGTTTCTATATGAAGAACAGTTACTCTTGTTCTAATGAGCTCAACCTTGGCTCCTGCTTGTGTTCACAGTGAGAATTAATCAGGTGACCGCTACTAGAAACTAGTGTACATATGGTATAAGTTTGAGTCCTGTCTTCTCTCACGTGAGTTTGCTCCTCTAACCTTTGCTGGGGAAACCCCTGGCCAATTTATTCTGATATACAGACTATTAATTTTTCTTTTCTTAATAAACTTTTCCGACTCCGATTGCCATGTGATATGAGATACTTTAACAGAGATTTTGAGGTGAATGTGATGCTTGGAGTCTCATACTAAGTGGACACTGATGTATTGTTCTTTGTGGCAGATTATTGTGTGCATAATTTGTGTGACTAATGTGGTGTTTATTGGTGGTCCAGCTCATTTATTGCTAGATCTCCCCATGCTAGTCCCAAGACCTAGTAAGGTGCTGTTCAAGCGCTGCAAGAGAGGTGTAGAAACTGCTGTGTAGAAGTGTGTAGTTTGCTTTGGGAGCTTATGTGGACTGCCGGGGGGGCAAAATGATTTGTTGTCATGACTTCAGAACAGTGGTACAGACGCTTATGTTATCACACCTAGAGGTTGTTAGCTGCCCTCTCCAAAGCCTCCACAGCATATCAAAAATCCCTTCTTCAAGCAGCTACTTCCCTTAAAAAGCATCAAGTGTTATGGCTCCCCAAACTGGAACCTCAAATCTTTGCGTACCCTGTCGAATGAGGACTGGAACCACAAGTCTTCACAGATCCTGCTCATTTGCCTTGAGCAGGGAATCTGGATCCCACAAACCTCCTAGAAATCCTGGTAACAAACACTAGACTTCAGGGGAAAAGAGTTACACTTTCTTGCAGGACACACTCCTACCCCCTAAGGTCACACTTCTTTGAACAATGGAAAAAGATAAAGAGGTTTAAAACTGTTGTATTTGTAAGGTCTGGGACATCTGTTCAGTGAAAGACAAAACAGCATGCTCTCAGTAACAGGAACTATAAAGTTATTCTGTTTGTCTTGCACATACAGGATGGTGGTAATCTTTTTCCTGGGTCACTGGAAGAGGATTCAGCAATCAGCACTAGTTTCCTATACATGGGTTCGAAGTCTGCTCCACCACGCATCTCAACATTTGAGGATCCCTCTTCACCAGGTTCTTCACCCACTGCACCTCATTCCCTTGTTTCTGCTATCCCTGTTCTGGTTGGAATCCTTCTGTAAGGATTTTTGCTAATCTTTTCTTCTGAATTCTCGTTAGAATTATGATGTTAGGATTTGGCTTTTTTTTTCTTCATTTTTCCTTGTCAATCTTATTAGGTTTTTTCTACAACTGTACATTGCCTCTGCCATCTTGTGCCTTTTACTTTTATGCCTTGCTTGGTGTCTCTTCACATTCCTCTCAGTGCACCTGGAGCACAGTGGTGAGAGGTCACCCTTCTCATACCTCTTACAAGAAGAAGGTGGCAGGGGGAAGTGCAACCTGCCATTAACACCAAGAAATCAAACACATCACCCCTATTCTTGGAGACAGATAAAAGTTACATGGTGTCCTGCACCGCACACAAAGCCCTTCCCCGCTGACTAAACACCTACCTGAAAAATAAACTCCACACCTTCGAAGGAGAAAGCGACACAAGAGGCAAATCCAGGGTTTTGCTTGAGATGCCAAAGAGTAATAAATAAATCAACAACTCTCAACCAGGCCTTCTCATGTCAAGCATTTAGAATCTGAAATTGTCTCCCTTTGAAACTCAGGCTCTCTGTGAACTTGCTGGCTTTGCAGAAAGGGCTGACAACACATCTCATCAAGATACACTTGATTTCAGAACATTGATGCTCCCAGTTCCACTTTCATTGGTTATGTAATTACTCAAATTTAATATATACTGTTGTTTACATGAAAGGTATTGCCCTGGTCATGCGGTGAGGTCCACGCTATACTAAGATCTGTAATAAAAAATGAATAAAATAGTGGTATTTTGTGTCTGTTCAGGTTCAGTAGTGTTGGTACTGGACCCTGGTCAGTTGTTAGATCATGTCTTGCTGTGTATGTATGTTTCCTGTGGCCTGTATTGGAGTGGAGTTTCACATAGCTCTAGTGTGTTGAGTGTTTTGGCGTGTGGCAAGTCTTGCCTTATTGGTGGTATGTATCATGTTGTTTGATCAGTGTAGCTGCTGTATATTTGGGCACTGACTATTTGTCATATATTGTGTGTGTAATTGTCTACTGGCTTGCATTAAAATGAATAGGGAGTTATAGTACAGAAGGCGAGGTGCTAGGGTAAGGTGACGTACCGCTGAGAGCTTCTGTGCTGTGGGTGTACTTCTTGGGTGTATTGTAAGGCAGTATTTGTGCAAAGGAGGTCTGATGTGTCCCTGTGATGTTCTGTGGAGTGTTGTGGTAGGGGGTTGAAGTTTATTGTTTTTCATTTCTCCTGCATGCTGTTATATGATATACTTTTTGTGTGGTCTTCGTGTAGGTTCGAGTGTAATAGAACGTGATGTGAGATATGCCTTTTGCTCAACTAGGTGGTAAAGCATTGAGTATAGAGTTGAGCTGTGGCAGGGGATGCTACAAGGTAGGATAAGTTGAGGTTGTGTGTGATGCTGGAGTGGAAGTATTAATTATATGGTGTTAATATAGCTACATTAAAGAACATTAAGATAGCGAGCTAGATGAAGGGAAATATTTTAAATCACCATCAGCAGTCTGCTGGGTTAATCCATCTGAAGGCTGGCTCTTGGATACATATGTTGAACCCATCTCTTAAGAGCCCCAGTCAGATGGATCTAGGATGTGAGACTATAGCCACGAAGCAAAAGGAAGACATGCCCAGCACAAATAGGAAACTGCATCTTGCCCACCCAAAAAAGGTCACCAACCAAATAAGGGATAGTAACTCGCAGGCTAAAACAGCTGCTAAGCAGAAGTACATGAGCCAGCAATAATCAACAATGTGACAACTAAAGATATCTGACAGGTCACAGGGTGTAAAACTTCTTGGGAGACCAAATACCCTGGTGATAAAAAGGTACTGCTGGCACTGATCTGATCTGCATAAGGGACTTTGGCAACTGTAGGCGCAAAACCCCAAGTCAAAATTTCAGGTTTGTCTGGGCCGAGAGTTATTGATTCTGAAAACCCCATATCTGATAATTCCAGGCCCAGACACACCAGGCCTGACACTGAGCAGGGGTCTGCAGCAGCATCATTGCCAGGCCCCTGCCCCACAGCAGTCTAAGGGGAGCAGATCATGTTCCTCTCGGACAAGCAAAGGCGTGTCCTGCCCCCCAGCCTCCTACCACCACCCCCACATGCCCATCACCTACTGGTACCTCCACTGAAACTTTCTGCAAGCTCAAAGCTGGTGGAAAACAGCATTGTTTCCTAATGATGAAGATGTTAAGATGCCCTGAAAAATGCATAAGCTTTAAGTGGAGTTTGCAGTCTTCGGGTTGGTTGCTTCCATGCCTGAGAGCCATCAGCCATTTTCTTTGTGTTCGTGAGTGGCTCCTTCTCTAGTTCCTTTTTGTAAATTAAAAATAAAATAATGACTACTGAAAAGACAATGAACAGGATACTCTATGGCCCTTATTAAAAGGTGACTGGTGAACCAAATTGTGTGCAAACCTGATTTTTAGCCCCAAGAATTTTCTGCTTGATGATTTCATCTTGCACACACTGTGCAGGGAAAATGAAAGAGAAAGGAGTACATTCTGTGGCCCTCTGCAGTAGAAAATGATGAACTGAGCAATAGCCCACATTGCGACCTCGAAGGAACGCAGAAGCAACAGGGGAAACTCTAGAAGGCACAGTATTGGATTTTCTCTAGTGGAACAATAACTGCACGATAAATCACTGGGACTTGAAATAAAGCCCTGAAAAGATGTAAACCTATTTTTTTTTTTAAACTATGGTCCCAGCTGTAAACTTTTAAAAGAGAAAAGACAGCTACTGAGGCTTAGTGTCATTGGTGAGGCTGAGAGCAAGCATAAGCCTTTCCTATTCATTTTCTAAGCTATTCGTAATGTTTAGCTAGTATTTTCACAAACATTCAGCATTCTTACCAAGATGGACATCCTAAGTAGATGGAGGCAAGAGCAACACCTTCCCCTGCCATAACCTACTTTGTAGTCCTTTGTAACTCCCCCTCCGTGTGTTGTTTCAGAGTAATTAAAGGCCTCGTTTTTCTAGACAGATGTCTGCTAACAGAAGACTCAAGTGTTTGGGGAAGGCCAGGACATGCTGTAGTATGTGGTTGAGATATTTCTACTCTGCTCACACATTTTACTGGTGGTCAACGCCAGTAGTTGGGAACTGCGCAACGGTGCATGAATTTTTAACCAAAAGACATTGACTGTAAGGTAATTGTAATACCATCTTACTTACGTGAACTGTAGTGGACCATTTCCCTGAAAGCAAACAATATCTTCTTACCTGAGCAAACCAAATATGAGACTGTGGGGCCAAGACCTTCACCATGGATTGCAGATGAACGTGCTTGCCAACGAGAAGTTCATTGATGGGCTCCATCTCCACAATGCTGAAGTCATCGGTGGTCTCTGCCGTGTCTACCGTCTCAAAGTCCCACACCTAAAATACAGAGTGACAGCCTTATCTATAGGTCCTTGTGGTATTTAGCTAGCCCTATGACAAAATCAATCAACTCACTGCAAAACCTACATAACTGTGTAATCTGTTGCAAACATGCATTGCCATAAAAACATCTATATAAAACTACATTCGGCCACTTACTGACATTAAATAAAGTACGCAAAGTAGCTTCAACATCATCTGTCCATTTATCGAGCCAGGGATCCCAACCGTGCAAGCATGTTTTCAATTCCTTTGTGGAGCGATGGCTTGTCACCCTTGGTCACTATACGGAGCTTAGCTGGTGTACAACCCTCTTGATGCCGCCAGTAAGTGAGCGGTGGATGCTGGGGAGAACTCATTCCTGCACTGCGTTTAATTTACTAAAAGGATGTCAAATACTTTTACTCAGCGCCAAAGTTATTAGAACATACCAGGCTCCACAGCCAACAAATACTATGCACGGCTGAAGGGATTGGCAACCTGTTGGAGGTTAGTTGAGACAAATCCTACTGTACATGTCCTTCAGCCCCACAGGCGTCCCACAGAGTCTGAACAACACCTGCTGAACAAGGCCTTCTTCCCCACAGACACCCCAAAGGCCACGGTCAGTCCCGGCTACGAACAGCCCGTTGACCTTTGTCTATTCCTTTATCTTTGTTACTCTTATCTGATCTTGTTGAAATAAGAACTTGCTTACACCCTTTCAAATACCGTGCAAACGAACACTTCCTGTCACTCCCCTGTATCTGTGCCCCCTCTTCATGGATTTGCATGCAACCCAATACACTAAGAGTAAGCCAAGTATGCTAAAGGTCTGATCAGTTTCTTACAGGGCCATCACACTACACCAAAGATGTTAGTAAATCAAAGATTGTTGACCTGTTGTAACTTTGCCCCATTGTCAGATGTGCCTTAACCCTGAGATTCTAAAACTGGGCTCAACTTTGAAAAAGAAGAACAAAATTAAAGCAGACTTCAAATGTAAGTAGAATTTTACTCAATGAAGTTATTTTTGTTTGGTTTGGTGCTAATCCCTTCAGTAGTTTTTGAGAGATAAGCATTTAAAAATTGGTTCAGTCAGGGCATGATGGGCTTAAATTATCAAGATACTTACACAGTTAATCCACGAAGGTCATGGAGCCTGGATTTGTGTACCTCCTGTGAGGCCAAATTTAAAAAATATATATTTAAACCTAGTTGGGCAAGGGAGCCTGTGCAGCTGACAGCCACTTTAAATCTGTAAAACATAAAGCGACTAAGCGAAGTTTACTGGTCCGAAGGACTCTCATTGGCTGGCCGCACAGAGAAATATCAGTTGCTATGGCCATTGTAGTCTCGGCGCTTTGGTCGCTGCGTCCTGACTAATATACTGGAAAGAGCCAAAGGGTAGCAGGAGCAGCATCTACTGCCCCTAGTTCAGGTGGGAGGTTTCGAAAGAGACTCACCAAACATTTTTTTTTTAAAAGAGGGCTGGGCCAATGTCAGAGGATTGGGTGTAGGGTCTGGCCTAGCCTCATTGTGGCTAACTGCCTAGTCCTCCCCCTACCCCCCCAGCCTCCTCCCCTCCCCGCCAAGCATGGCCTAAGACCATGTGCAGTGCAGTGCAGTGCAGTGCAGTGGGTATTGGCCGTAAATAGGAGGATAGTGCACACAATCAAAATAACTAAAAGGTTCACTGAAAAAGACAAGGATTAAAATTAAGTTGTGGTTATCTTTGGTTATATGACTGTAACATACGTTTAAAAAACGTAGAAATTCACTGGGAAAACCATAGTTAAAGTGAAGTTACTGTTACAAAACAAACCCTAAAAATCAGCTGGAGGGGTGCTGTTTAAATCTGAATGCTTTGGAGACAGAATCTGCAGTTTAGGGAGCTCTAGGTCGATGGAGATGTAGTAGTCCAATCTGGATACTATGGTGGCTTCAACAATGGCTTTCCTATACTCGATAGGCACAAAAGAAAGAACTTTCTTTAAAGTTTTAAGCAGAAGGAAACAAGAGGAGACCTTTTTGGATAAGAATTTTTGGACAGAGAGGCTTTTATTAAAAATGATCCCCAAATTTCTTGAAGAGGAGAATGGGGGGGAGTTGTTGGTTTGAATTTAGTTGCCCACCAGTCAGAGTTCAAAGGACCGGATGCAAACCGACACGTGCATACATACTCATAGCTGATTGGATTAGCAGTCCATGCCATCCACAGTGTTAAAGGAAGTCCTTTCAGAACTCCAGTTGACGTCACCAAAATAGGGAACACCCTAGAGCGCCTGTTGTTGGTGATTGTAAAGACACAGCCCTTGATAAAGAGAACTGTTTTCTCCTTTACGCTTGATGGCCACTTAAGACTGCACACTAAGAGAAAGAAGGGGCCCTGGCAAGTACATTAAACACAGAGCATTACCTAAATTGCAGTTAAAATATTATCACATGTATAGGTTTTGAAAATATACTATAATAGGTACCAATATATCATATAATGGGAAACAGCCTTTACAACGGAAGCGTTACAACGCATGCCATTACAACGCATGTCGTTACAACGCGAAATGCTTGTTGCAGGGGGTAGAAGGTGTTGGAGTTGACTCCAACACCTTCCCTACTGTTGCACACATTGGAGTTGGAATAGTAAATTATACTATTCCAACTTCCAGCGCACCCCGACAGGAAGTCGGGGTAAAGGTATGCGTTGTAACGGCATGCGTTGTAATGGCATGCGTTGTAACATCATACAACCTCATATAATAGACTCAATATCTATAACTCCCTAAATTACAGTCTTGCAGTCCCCACAGACAGCAACAGCGCACTGCTCCAGCGCTGCAACAGGGAGATGCAGCCGAGAGAGATATTCAAGAGACAGTACAAGCCACAGCTGACAGAGACCTGGAGTGCAGAGCACAAGGCACAGTACAAGCCACAGCTCAAAGAGACATGAAACACACATCACAAGCCACAGCTGACAGAGACATGCACACATCACAAGGCTCAGCTGACTGACTCAGAGCTGATACAGACATGCAACACATCGCAAGACACAACTGACAGAAACTTACAAGACACCGAGACACAGTAAAAGCCACAGCTGACAGACACATGCAACACACATCACAAGACACAATTGGCAGAGATGTGCAATATACAGCACGGAACATAACACATGCCAGATCCGACAGAGACATGCAACATACATCACATGCCACAGATGAAAAAGACACGCAATACACCTCACAAGCCACAGCAGCTGACAGAGATATGCAATATACAGCACAAGACACCGCACACACCACAGGTGACAGAGACATGCAACAAACAGCACAAGACAGATGGCAGAGGTATGTAACACATGACAAGGTGCAGCTGACAAAACAGCACAAGGCATAGCAGACAGACATGCAGGCCACATGACACACTGACGCTGACAGACATTCAATACTCAGCATAGGCCACAGCTGACAGAAACATGCAACAAACATGCCAAGACAAAGCGGACAGAGACATGCAACACACATGACTAGCCTTCGCTGACAGAATCATACAGTATATTCACTAAGGGAGAGCAAGGCGTTCAAGCAGAACCTCCTATACTAAACATAGAATCACAACAAGTGATTCAGTCCATAGAGTCACCCAAGATGACTCAATCAGGTTTTATTTATAGAGCCCACTATAAACTTGGGGCATCCAGCATTAAACATATCTAAGGGTAAACTCCCAAATATCTTCTTTTATTAGCGGGTACCCTTGATATGATTGAAAATAAATCTTAAAGGGATTTATGGTGAATATTCACCCATCCTATTTCACTGGATACTTGCTTATGTCCAGAAAAACATTTATATAAGAACTCCCAATTTGGTTGAGTCTGTCAGAGTGGCATTTACCTACTCTGGTGGTGGGAAGATTCCTATGATGAAGCATGCCACGATAAGTTGTGGGTGAGGCATCTTCTCCAATATCGTTTGGATACCCCAAGTTTATAGCGAGCTCTATCAACAAAACCTGATTGAGTCATCTAGAGTTCTGACAGAATCATGCAGTACACAGCACAAGACACAGCTGACAGAAGCATGCAACATACATGACCAGACAAAGCTGACCGAGACCTGCAACACAGATGACAAGTCGTAGCTGACAGAATCATGCAGTCCACAGCAAAAAGACACAGGTGGCAGAAGCATGCAACAAACATGATAAAACAAAGCTGACCGAGACCTGCAACACACGACAAGCCGAAGCTGAGAGAATCATGCAGTACACAGCACAAGACACAATTGACAGAAGCATGTAAAACACAATACAAGCCACTGTTTCCAGAGACTTGCAAAATACAGCACAAGCTACAGCTGACAGAGGCATGCAACACATGAGACCATGCAGCTGACAAAGACATGCAATATACAGCACAAGTCACAGCTGACAGAGACATTCAACACACACCACAAGCTACAGCTGATAGAAGCATGCAAGACACTGCACGACACACAGCTGGCAGTAGCATATAACATACAAAACAAGCCAGAGTCTTGCAACACAGAACAACCATAGCTGACAGAGACATGCAACACAAAAGACAGTTGAGAGAGAAATGCAAAACACATGACAGGCTACAGCTGAAAGAGGCATTCAACACACATCACAAACCACAGCTGACAGACACAACTCACACAGACATGCAATATGTAGTACAGAACACTGTACACAAGCCACATCTGACATAGACATGCAATACACATTTCAAGTCACAACTCAGAGACATGGAATACATACCACAAGACACAGTCCAAGCCATAGCCGACAGACATGCAACATACATCACAAGCCACAGTTCACAGAGACATAAAAGGCACAGCACAAGCAACAGCTCAAAGACATACAACACACGTCACAAGCAACAGCTAACAGATCCATGCAAGGCACAGCACAAGACACAGTTGATAGAGGCATGTAACACACAGCATACACCACAGATGACAGAGCCATGCAACAAACAGCACAAAACTCAGGTGACAGAGGCATTCAACAAACAGCACAAGACACAGCTGAAAGGGACACACAAGACACATCACAAGTCACAACTGTCAGATATGCAACTCACAGTGCAAGGAATATGCAAGAGACAGCACAAGGAACAACAGACAGGGACATGTAACACAGAGCACAAGACACACTTCAAGGGACAGCTGACAGAGACCTTAATCTTGACCAAATATGTAACAGCCCTACACACGACAAAGGCGCAATTCTCGACCTAGTAATCTCTAAAGTGGACTCTACACAGCTCGACTCGATCCTCCCCTGTGACTGGTCTGACCATCACATCATTACATTCCAAGTCTTGGAAACGGTTAGACGACTCCCAACACAACCCCCGAGAACTAAGATCTGGAAGAGAAACCTGAAAAACGTCGGCTCTGACCTTACAGCTTCAGCTAATTCAAACCTTCTATGTCCCCCGGAAGACCTAGCCGATGTCCAGGGGCTGACCAATCACTACTTTCACTCCATGGACAACCTAATAGACAAAATAGCCCCACTTCAACTGAAAAGAACTTCCACAAAAGACTCAAAACCTTGATATGATGGGAGGCTTAATGCAGACAGACGCTCTCTCAGAGTAATTGAATGACGTTGGAGAGCCGCACCCTCAGCTGACCGCCTCAAGCTTCTAAGAATCGCCAGAAACTCCTATTTTAGAAAGATCAGAAAATCTAAAACCGACTTCTTCAGGACTCAACTAGACCAAGCCAAGAACCGCCCCAAAAAGCCATTCGATCTTATCAAAACCCAAACCAAGAGCGTACCCAGTCTCCCTAACGCTATCCCACTTACTCTACCCAACTGTGATGAATTTGCCTCCTACTTCGCTTCTAAAACAGAATCCATAAAATCAGATCTACTCAAGGACCTCTTATCCCTCTCAGACATGAGAAAGAATTCATCACTGCCCCTTGCTGGTGCACAAGCTAACGACCTCCCAAAATTCAAACTCAAAAACAACGCAACTTGGTCCCACTTCAACACTTACAGTGAAGATTCCATATTAAAGACGCTAACCGCTCTGAAACCCTCCAATCATTTCACAGACCCGCTCCCGGCTAATTACTTAAAAGACTTCATTCCTCTGTTACTACCTCTATGGACCAAGATCATAAATACGTCCCTCCTTCAAGGATCCATTCAAGACATCCTGAAAACAGGTCAGGTGTCGCCTATCCTAAAGAAAACAACAACTGACCCCTCGGACCCAAATAACTACCGTCCAATTTCTAACATACCTATGCTAGCCAAACTCCTGGAAAAATGCATTAACATACAGCTGAACAGCCACTTTGATCAATTCAACCTGCTTAACCAATTTCAATCAGGCTTCCGAGCAGGTCACAGTACCGAATCAGCCATGACACATGTAATTGACGACGCTCTAAAAATCCTGGACCAAAACGAAGCGTGTTTACTTATACTACTCGACCTGTCATCAGCATTTGACACCGTCAAACACGGCAACCTGCTTGAACTCTTGAAACACAGAATGGGAATGTCTGGAACTGTATTTAACTGGTTCGCCTCTTTCCTCCAAAATAGATCCCAAAGATTCAAGGTCAACCAATCCCTGTCCAACCCCATGCCAGTCACATTAGGAGTTCCACAAGGCTCCTCCCTCTCACCCACCCTTTTCAACCTCTTTATGGAACCTCTTACCGATCTTCTCAGCCTTGCCAAGATTCACTTCCATATGTATGCAGACAACACCCAAATCTACATCAAGATCCACTCACTTGATGACATCAAATCGCTCAACACCACACTACAAAAACCCAAACATGGCTGGCCGAAAACCATTTGAAACTAAACTCCCTCAAAACGGAATTCCTCTTAATCGCTCCCCTAACAAAACTCCCACGATCCTGGATTGGCTGAAGCACTTAACAGCTCTCAAAGGACAACCTCTCATCGTCGACTCAGCGAAATCGCTAGGTGTAACGCTTGACAGCAACCTAAAGATGCAGAAGCATATCAGCGCCTCCACAAAAGGAGCTAACTTCCACTTGAAGACCCTGCGAAAACTGAAACCCTTTCTGCCAGCCTACGATTTCAAACAAGCAGTTCAAGCCCTAGTAATCCCTAGAGTGGAATATGGGGCGGTAACCTTATGCGGCCTCCCAAGGTCATCGACAGCCCCACTAGGAGCCACTATCAACTCAGCGAGACTCATCACGGGCTCAAAGAGAAACTCTCACATATCCCCTGACCTGAGAGCCCTCAACTGGCTACCGTTTGAAGCTAGAATTCATCTGAAAATCGCTTGTATGACGCACAAGGCCTTACACCACAACTCCCCGCACTACCTAGCTCAGAAATTGGTGCTCTCTGCGGGCATCAGAGCCTCCAGGAGTGCCAAGACTCTTCTTCTAAAACCACAACGATTCGCCAAGAAAAAAACCTATAACCGATTCTTCTCTGGTATGGCTCCTAAGATCTGGAACGCTTTGCCCATTGAAACAAGAATGAACCTGTCCACTGCCTCCTTCAAAAAAGAAGTGAAAGCAATCCTCATGGCTAAATTCACGTGAACTCTTGTCCTTTTACTGTATATTATTACTAGTTCTGTTTTTACGCTCCATAGTTGTTCTTTTGTTTTTACGCCAGCTCATTTGTACGTGTATAAGCTGCTTATAGCTGTTTCACCTATATCTTTGTGTGCTATATCTTGCTTTCTACATATGACTTGTAAAGCGCTCTGATACTCGCAAGGGTCTTGTTCGCGCTATATAAAACCTTCAAAATAAACAGCACAAGACACAGCTGACAGAGACGGGCACAAACATGACCAGGTGCAGCTGATAGAGACGTGCAATACACAACACAAGACACAGCTGAGAGAGACCAGCAACATATATGACATACTACAACTGACAGAGACATGCAGTATAAGACACAGCTGACAGAGACATGCAACATACATGAGGAAATGCAGCTGTGTCTTATACTGCATGTCTCTGTCAGCTGTAGTATGTCATATGTTGCTTGTCTCTCTCAGCTGTGTCTTGTGTTGTGTATTGCACGTCTCTATCAGCTGCACCTGGTCATGTTTGTTGCCCGTCTCTGTCAGCTGTGTCTTGTGCTGTTTGTTGGATGTATCTGTCAGCTGCGCCTTCTACTGTTTGTTGCATGTCCCTGTCAGCTGTGGCTTGTGCTATGTATTGTATGTCTCTGTCAGCTGCGCTTCCTCATGTATGTTGCATGTCTGTCAGCTGACAGACATACAATACATAGCACAAGCCACAGCTGACAGGGACATGCAACAAACAGTAGAAGGCGCAGCTGACCGATACATGCAACACACACGACAACCTATAGCTGACAGAGACATGCTACACACATCAAAAGACACATCTAACAGAGACCTGCAATACACAGCACAAGCCACATTCAACCCAGCGCAAGACACAGTACAAGCCACAGCTGGCAGAAACATGCAACACACATCACAAGACACAGTAGAAGCCACAGTTGACAAGGACATAAAACACACATCATAAGCCACAGTTATAGATACATACTAGAAAACAACTGACAAAGACATGCAATGCACAGCACAAGCCACAGCTTCTAGAGATTTGTGCAGCTGACAGACTTTCAAGACATAGCACAAGGCACAGCTCACAGAGACATTCAATACACAGCATAAAACACAGCTCACAGAGACGTGCACTTCGCTTACACCATTACAGACTGCATCACCCCACTTGTGATCAACGCCAGTTCCTTCATCCTTCTAGGTGATGTCAATGACCACCTTGAGAACCTCGCTGACCTGAATACCGACACCCTCATGGAGGACCTGGATATGATTGAATAAAGGCCCTCACCTCATCGCCAGTCACTCCCTGACCCTGTCTTCACTAACTTTACCAACATCACGGTGGGAAACCCTCCTCCACTCCCTCATCTGCTTCAACCTCCACTTACCCTATCAACATGAAACCGCACCCACCAAAACCGCCCAACGCAATTGGAACAAGATCCCTGATGTCACCTGAGCCTCCGAAGTTCAATCCATCTGCCTGTTGCAGAATGACAACCTCACATTAGCCATCACCAACTTCAACTTATGGATCTCCTCTTGCACAAACACTAGTCTGCTCGAAACCTTCGGCATGACACAAGCCAGTTGGAATCCCACTGACCTATGTCACTCCAAATGCCACTGCTAACAGGTAGAACACTGCACGAGACACACAGAAAACAAATATGTCAGGAACACCTTTAAATCTGCCCCCATGCACTACCACCAATAACTCAGAACCACTAAGCGCACATGCCCCACTGAATGAATCGAAAAAAGCTCTAACAATGCCAAGACAATCTTCTCCATAGTGAAAGAATTCACCTCTCCAACCACCACCCCCACGGTCATTATGCCATCCCAAGAATTCCACACTCAGCTATACGACTTCTTCAGCAACAAAATCAGAAACATATACAACAAATTTGCCCCGGATCTGGATGCCTCCACTTTCATAGACCTCCTACCCATCACCTTACTGTCCATTTAACCCCAGCTGTCTTTGGTGGTTGGTACATGCTTTGGGCTGTTCCAAGCTTTAAAAAATATATATTTTTCTTCTTCCGATGAACTATCGAAAGACTGTAATCCACATGCTTATCACATCAAGAATGGTCTATGGCAACACTCTGTAACTGAGTCTCCCTGATTAGTAGGTTGCAGGCTGTCCAGAATGCGGCAGTGCGTCTGATCATTAAACTTCCTCTTTGAATACCTATGTTCCTTCATCTGAGTTTGCTGCACTAGTTGCCAGTAAAGACGACAATTCTATTCAAAATGTTAGTTCTGACACACAGGGCTTATTTTATCTCTGGCCCTTCGAATTTTTCGACCAGGCTGCAGCACTACTCTCCTCCAAGAGTTTCACGTTCTTCAAAGTCTTGTATTGTAGTTGTGCCTAAGGTTAGGGAGGCCAGGAAGGGAGGTCACTCCTTTTCCTATCTGGCAACGCAAGCATGGAACCAGCTCCCTGTTGAGCTCTACACTGTGAGCTCTGACCCGCTTTTCAGAAACAATCTTAAAACCTGGTTATTTGTTTCGTCCTGATCCCTTCCCAGTTCAGCTTTAGGCCCAATCACAGCACAGAGACTGCCCTCATTGCAGTCACCAATGATGTCTGCCTCTTTGCGTACAAGGGCGGAGCAGCAGCATTCATCTTTCTCAACCTCTTTGCTGTATCAACACCGTGTCCCACCCCATCCTCAGCCAGCGTCTTCAAAAGACAGGAAGCCAAGAATCTGCAGTCCACTGAATGAATTCCTTCCTCACAGGCCACACTCACTTGATCAACAAGGCCCCCTATAATTTCGCACCTCCAACCTGATCTGTGGCGTCCCCCACACTCTTCAATACCTACATGGCTCTCATAGTAAGCACTGTCTGGGCCTACAGCATCAATATCAATATCCAGCTAATATTCTCCCTCTCTGATGACTACAGCAACATGCAGACCAACTTCATCAACTGCATGACTGAAGTCACTAACTGGATGAGGGACAACTGTTTGAAACTCAGCTCAGGCAAGACTGAAGTGCTGCTTTTTGGAAGAGACACCTCCTTCTGGTCACCAGTATTGTGGCCTACTGAACGGGGACCCACCCATACCCTGATTGAAAAAGCCAAAAACCTAAGGATCATCATGGATAACCAAGTATTGATGGCCCGCCCAAGTCAACTCAATCGCCTCCTCCTGCTTCCATGCCCTCAAACTCGCAAGAAAAATCCTCTAATGGCTTCCTCTCAGCAACTGCCGTACCATGACCCCAAGCCCTGATCACCCACAAGCTGAATTCTGAAAACACTCTGTACATCGGAATCTTCAAACAGCTCACCAAGAGGCTCCAGGTTATCCAGAATGCTGGAGCCAGTCTCAAACTCCCAACCTAGACCCACACATCCACCCACTTCAAAGACCTCCACTCGTCCCCATTCACAAACACACCCTTTTCAAGCTCCTCACTGTAGATGCAAAGGCCTGCATGACTTGGGACCCACATACCTTAACAGCTGCATTCGATTCTACATCCCAGCCGGACACCTCCACTGCTTCAACCTCCTTCTCATCCATGTACCTTTTATCCACAGAGCGGATAGTCGTTCCTGCTCGTACTTGACTCCCAAAACCTGAAATTAACTACCCCAGCACGTCAGAGCTGCCAGGTCAGTCCCAGAGATAAAAAAAAAAAAAAAAAGCTGCCTTGTACACTAAGCCATGGTGTTAGACTTGAAATGTTATTATCGCAATGCTCATGCTTCGTTCTGTATTAAGTTAGCATTCATGGCGCCATTTTATTAGTAGACGACATTTTGTTTTATGATCGAAACTAAGCTTCTGTCTCATTTTGCTTGTCTCAGCAGAAAACTGCCTCCTGTACCTTCAGCTTGTACTTCTCAAGGCCAAGCTTCACTGCACTAATGAATGTACTCTCTATTGTGGTATACCTTCGCTGTTAGATAGACCCGTTCCCACATCTTAGAATGGTAGGCACAGGCCGAACGGCCTTGGAGCCGAGATAGTATGTACCCAGTCCCAGGATCATGGCTCATCCTTGATTGCTACCTTTGTTCGCTGTTGCCTGGACCGGAATTTTCCAGTCTGGGTGTGTTCTTGGGGAATTGGAAATGTATAATATCTGACTTTATGTTGGGGGGAGTCAGTCCCTCTGCAGTCATCTTAGGAGACTGGTCAAACTGGGCTCCACTGCAGCGCAATACTAATAAATAACTTGGTTTGCATTCTCTACTGTCTGATCGACTCTTCACTTGTTTGGGAGGCAGAGAGGTGGTCGTGAGTGACCCGGGTGACCCTAATCAGGTCACTTCCTTCATTTGGCGCCCGAACAGGGACCCCATCGGGTGACCCATCCTCGCCCGCGGACGGGTGAGGAGGACGGGCCGCGTCAGGTCAGATTGGGGATCCCCACACGACAGAGGTTAGTTCTCACAGCTGCCCCGCCTGTCTGATTGGGCAGTGCCTCACCCAGTGGTCATCCCGGCTGGGGTCCTGAAAGGCGAAACCCTTGGAATTGACCGTTTGGTCTGAAGAGTCGGCAGTGGAGAATACATTTGTTTGACCCTTGCGCACCAGGTGAGTTTGCTTTGGTTCTTTGTGAATATGGCGCCGTTTTGAGTGACCTTTGGTGTGGTCTGAGGACCGCTTTTGGGTTGTGCTTTATAGGTCTGCGGACCAACTTTGGATACAAGGTGTCTACGGTCATCTTGCCAGGCGAACTAATGGATTTGGTTTACTTTTGAAAATGGCTGGGATTTGACTAGTTTTGGCTCTTGTGCTGTTGGTTCTGATTTGTAATTTTGGTGCAGTCTGAGGACTGCCTTTCGTTTTTTTTTCTTTGCTTCATGCGGTCCGAGGGATGACCTTCAGAAAGATATTGGTAAGTCATTCGTCTGGTATGAATAGCGAATCTGTATCTTCTTTCGAGATGCCATGTTTTAGTAAGCTGTGCTGTTTGAGGTGCCGTTGTTGTTCTGCTGATGCTCGATAGGAGGAGAGGCAACCTGCGCCTCCGGAAGCCACCCCAAACTATGACATGTACGTTAAGCACGGCCTTGGCCCTATTATATTTAGCACATTATGGCACAAATATACGAGGGACAATGCCGAGTTGCAGTGGCCCTTAACAGGTACCTTTGATGGACAGAAATTGAATTTCCTGCAGGATAAATTGTTTGCAAAAAGGAGTAGGCAGTCGATGTTTGATTACCTCCAGGTATGGCAAAAGGAATCTAAACAGAGACGCATGAAAGCAGAAAAGGAGGCTCGAAGAGGGAAGATGCAGGAAATAACACAGAAGGCAGTAGCGTATGATAGAGAGAAAATAGAGAAGGGTATAGAGTGTGCTGACTGAAAGTTTAGGTTGCAATGTGATAAATCTTATGTTGCTCGAGAAGAAGGTGACCCCTTTGTAGAGGATCTGTTAGATATACGACCCCCACCTTCATATGCTCCGCAGAGACTATATTCGGCTGACCCACCGCCCCAGCCTTCTGTTTCTCTTGCTCCTGCCTCTGGTTCTTCTTCTATGGACTTGGCTATTTCGGCTGGAGCGCCTCCTTTTTCTTCTTTGGCTTCACCTGTTGCGCCTGCAGCAACTGCATGTCTTTCTGCTACGCCTATTGCTCTAACATCTTCTCTCTCCCCTTCGCTTATACCTACAACACAGACGTTGATGTCTCTGGTGCCTGCCACTTCAACTAGTGTGCCCTCCCTACATCCCCTCTCCCCGACCTTGAGCATTGGAACGCCGGTGCGTGGACTGGATGACGGGGATTGGGAGGCTGCAAGGGAACGAATGGGGCGAGAGTTGATTCGGTCTGATGTGAGGGATGCAGAGAAGAAGATGGTAGCTGACCAGGCCTCCCAGTGGGCCCGGAATCCTATTTACAGTGTGGAAGATGTGTGGAGCGTACTGAAAGAATATGAGCCGTTTGTACAGCAGCATGCTCTCAAGCATATGTCGGCTACTCTGATTGGCTTGTGGGAACAGTGCTTTAAGGGTGTTGCACCCCAAATTATTTATGATATCCAGGATCACGTGTATGCTGCTGACATGGCCCCTAACGAAGTTTTTAGTAATGTTACAACGTTGGTTGGATACCCAGGCAGGTTGCACCAGAAGAGTACGACTACGGTGTCCCAGTTTCTAATGAGGGAAGTGCATCCGATCTTCCACCCTGAGATACCAGAGCTGCGTGATCAGCATGATGCTGTTGTCAGACAGCAGGTAGAGGCCTGCTTTCAAGAACAATGGGTTTATACTCCTTGGAAAAGGAGTGAGGTTTAGTCTCTTAAGACTCAGTTGCCCGACCCTAGGAAAAACCCAACTGCATATTATAAGGAATTGACCGAGGCTGCGTCGTCGACGGTGATGATGTTGGCAGACTTCAAGATGTTTAGGTCTCGCATAAGGCAGCGCATGCGCTGCCTCTACGAGGCATCAAGTAATTAGTATGTTAGGTGAAACTCAGTGTTATTTCTGTTGCTGCTTGCCATTAGTTAAAGTTCGTCATTGATTTTGTTAGATGTTTTTTTATTGGCTGTTGATGCGATGCTGACTTCCGTTTAGTCCGGAAGCAGCGGCGCCTAACTACTGTTTTCGTCCGCGGGGATGATAATGATATGCAGGCTGCACGTCCAATCACACTCTTTCCGTGCGCATATCCTCTCTCTCTCCCAGCTACGGGTGACGAGGCAGGAAAGTAAACACTGAAGTCCTCATCGTGTGACAGATCGCTCCTTTGTTCGGTGTGTAGCAGTAACGATTTCTGTAAGTCAAGCACCGTATTTCACAAGCAGAGCAGCAGAACATAAAGCACGTATTAGCACAGCGCCCGTGTCACGGCCGCCATGCTTCCAGTTTCATAAAGCTCAACGGGCGCCATGCTGAGGAAAGAAGGCTCAGACTCTTCTATTAAGCACCGGGCACCAGGGGCAGGCTATAAAGGAACCGCCTCGGGCTCTAAGCTGCTTCAAAAACTCGCGGGTGAGCAGGCACATTTTCCAGCCCCACACAGCGCTCGCACGATGCCGGTTTCAACCATGGCGGCCGCATCTTTACATGGCTAGAAGGCTGGGAAGGATGTGCGTCCCTTAATCCTTCTCTGTGTGTGTGGAAGCTGGAGAGGAATCGTACTGCCTCATTCAGTCAGTCCGTGTTGAAAAGGTGTCTTTAAACATTAGAAGCCTCGTCTCACCATGGGCGCCGTCTTCTGCATCGGTCCGGGCTCAGCTGACTGCATTGATTTCTTTACAACTGAGACCCGCTGTGGCTGCCCGAGAGGTGGTACCAATAACCATTTCATATGGCCATCCTGCTCGTACCACTGAGTGTAGAGCCAGCCAAATGAATCCAGGGGTGGTGCCTACCCTGTGTTGCTGTATTTCAGCAACTGGCGCCACACCACCCACCCCCGTTAGTGCCACTGACACCTTTTGGCAGCCACGGGCGGCATTATCTGCAGAGGATCACAGTGGACGCTGACTGTTCTCTCGAATCAGCGCCATCAGGTCTGAGTGTGCATGTGGGCAGACTCTGTCTCACTACGCTGCAGGGTCCGGAGTCTGCGCATGCTGCGGCAGCAGGATGTGTTTTCAGTTTCCTGCCAACAGACTTGAGCCCCCAGGAAATGCTGCCGCCAGCCGAGTTTGGCTGTGCCCCCTAACCTCAACACACGGACATTTCAGGGCAGCCCTGGGCATCAGGCCGCTGCAGCACAGAGTTGTTAAACTTTGCGCTTTCTGGGAAGGTTGCTGCAGGCTTCCCTCGTCTACAAGCGCAGGGACCTCCTTTTCACAATAGTTTTTTGTTGCTTCCACAGCTAAGGCAGGAATCGTTTGGCTTTTCTTTTAATATGAAAAGTATTGTTTGTTTCAGCTGTTGTGGTTCAGGGACCCGGTGCACATTGCAGGGACCCGGTGCACCTTGCGTGCGCCAGGTTTCCCTCTCCTGACTGTATTTCAGGTTACTTTTACTTTACTTCAGGCAGTGGAGAGGCCTGTGTGTTCTGTGCACGGTCAGCGGTTGCAGTGCTGGGCCGCCTTACTTTTGTTTTTCTGGCTCCATCCGCGAGTGAGAAGCACGCTGCCAGGGCTCATGTTCTCCTTTCTCTTTGCTCTCTGCACGGAAACAGCAGATAAGAGTGCCAGGGCCAATTTCTGTCTCTTTTGGCGGTCGGGCCGCTTGGGAATCGGCTCTTCAAACTACAATGGTGTGGGGATCCCTGTCCCCTGAGGTGCTGTGTACTCTGGAATAAAACCACCTTCTGCTAAATTCCTTGTCTATCCAGGAGCCTTCAGGAAGCAATTTAAATGCCAAGATACCGCTCGTGAATAATGTTCCTGCTGGAGCCAGATAAGCGTTTTGTCTAGTGGCAGTTTCACCCATCATGAAGTAGCGCAGATGGTTAATGTGCCTGCTGCATAGCACGTGTGCCAGACAGATCACTACCCTGCATTTTATGTGGAAGCGCAGTGGGTTACTGCTCTTGTCACATAGATCCTTTTGCTACTTGCAGTTCATAAGTTACAATACTAATATAACACATATACATATGAAATGCAATCAAGGAGCTTCATTTAAACTGCCTGGTATAAGTTAGACATTTATTTTTTCCCCAGTTTTTCATTATCACAATGTTGCTAAAAGGGTTAGTTTGGGAAGAAATACATTCTTTTTAGTAAAACCAACCACTGTGGTACGTTTAAAATCCTGAGTTTGTGCTTCTCTGGATCACACACACTTAAAATAAAATGCCTGATAATAAGGATGATGTGCGATTCCTGCAACTTGTAATCCTCACTGTCTTACGTAACATTTCCTATAGACTGATTTACACATGTATGATTTGTCGTCTCTGTATAATGTGTGGGTGATGTAAAGTGCTCTGACACCCTACACTGGTATAAGAAGCCCTATAAAAGAACTGAAACACGTGAAAAAGACAGATTAGTGCCCTTCCATTTCAGGTGCTTTGTAGCAGTTTGAAGATCTTACAGTTTTTCATTGCTCATATAGGTGTTGCTTGTGGTATTTATCTGTTTCCATGGACTTTTTTACTCGCCAGAAAGTGTCACTCTGAAGTGTCACACATTTGGCCGTTGAATGTCACTCATAAGTACACTGAAACTATGAAAATGTCACACATAAGCAATCTCAAACCTTGGCAGCTAAGAGTACCCGGAAGGTAAACATACTGCTGCCACCACTGCTCCCTAAAACACAGTGACAGTCCTGAGGCTTATCTTCCGTATGGGGCACAATCCCCTCAAATAAAACAGGAACGCTTGGAATTCCCTTGCTGATACTGTGTGCATGTGTCTTTATATGCTCCTCTCTTTCAGATGGTCTCCTCACAAGTGTGACCCATTCCTAAGCAGTGTTTATTTGTTATGGTGTTTAGTTTGCACGGTTGCTGTCGTAGGAACATTAACTATCCTTAAAGTATAAATGCAAAGAAAACGTTTTGCCTGATTTTTAGATGGCACTTCGGGAATCAACATGCACACGTGCAGCTACGTGAAACCATAGACATAAAGTACAACTTGTACCTGTACACTTTGCTGCTCACGTATGCACGGCTGTAGACTGCCCTCTGCCCATAGCACGGTTGCTGCTGCAAGGACTGGCAGACGTCGCCACGTCTGCTTCTTCACCAGCCGTCTGGGCAAACTCGCAGTTTCCTCCACCATCATGGATTTTTACTCTTAATGTAGGTAAAATTACTTTGCACTATCGGAGTGCTCCCTTTCAAATTATTTGTGGAGTTGCAGCCATAACAGCAATAACCTTCCACAACCTTAAGGTAATTTCTAAGTTTATTAGGGTATGTGCGATCACTTGTCACCCGCCCTAGGCTCTCACTGCGCCATCACAACACATAGAAGATAATACTCGGTAAGGGAGTGGCACTCTCCCAAAATCTATGGCATTTTTGTTTGTGGTGAGTCCCACAGTGTAACTGCACCATCAAACGCTCTCCCTAAATATATGTTGTTTGCTTTATGTTTGCAGTAATTTTTAAAGCAACATACCTGCAATAAACTTAACATAATAAAATATTTTATTACTAGCTCAGCGGAATGATTTCAAACGTCATGACCTCTAAGCGCTCCGTGACATGCTTGTCCCATTCTCATTTTACAAACCTTTTCCTTCTGTGTTTATGGTGACGTTTAATGCACTCTCATCTTTATCTCTTTCTCTTCACTCTAACACTCACAAAATCATCCGTCTCCCCGCACCAATGTTCTCTCCCTCACAACTTTCAAAATCTTACTATCTCCACATGCCTAGTAACCCCTTTGTGTTTCGGCCGGTCTCACTTCCAGGTGTTCTCTCAACCTCTAAAGTGCCCCAACTTGGTAGATCTATATCCCAATTTCGTCTATGCTCTCTCTTTAGTTTAGCCACTTGTAGTATCTGTGTCTCCCAGTATCTGTTATTCCCATATTACTTTTCCACTAAACGTCCTGCTGCATAATTCCACTGCAAACAAAAACGCATAGGTAAAAGACAGTCATTTACAAGGTCAATACCTCTAACTCAAAAAAATGCCTGACATATTGCATTGAAAATGCTTGTTGTATTTGCAGCGCTGCTGAGCGCGGCACCCGCTATAGGGACACCGCGCTCAGTTTCAAATTTTATTTTTAAACTCATGTTCAGCGCGGCGTCCACTTCAGGGACAACACGCTCTTTTTTTTTTTTTTTACTTTAACACTGAGCGCTGCACCTACTTCAGGGACACTGCGCTATGTCTCTGTTTTTTCTTTACTTTAATAGTGAGCGTGGCGCCCGCTTAACAAACACTGCGCCCTGCAATAGGTATTGCTTTTGCAAAAGTTTAAACTATTGGTTTTGTAAATGACAATGCCTTTTAATATTATAAAAGGCATTGCCATTTACAATGCCAATAGCTCAAAATCAATTATTTGCGAGACCTATTGCATTGCAAATGCTTGTTTGGTTTGTTAGTACCAGTTGATATCTGGCGGCAGGTGCATATGCAGGACCACGTAGTGGAGTTGGGGGGCACTTGGGATGAGATCAGGGCTTTGGGATAAAGAGAGGAAGCCTGGTGAGAAGCCTATGGCTGAGATACTAGCTTTTCCAGGCCGGATTATTACTTGCATGCACTCCCTGATTCCGCCTAGAAGAGTAGATTGGGACAAGTTAACAGCATGTCGCCAGAAGAAAGATGAAAGTGTATTTGATTTCTTTACTAGGTTTGAAGGTGTGTTTCTGGATTTCAGTGGACAGGACTTGTCGATGGAGGGAGGTGTCCGATTGTTTGTTAACAGATTTGTTACGAATCTGCTTCCCGAGACCGCGACTCGGTTGCAGGCTTCGGAAAGCACTTGGACTACCTCCTCCCCATCAGTGATATTAAGTATGGCACAGTACTATGAGCATAGAGAGAATGAAGAGAAGGAAAAGGTAGAGAAGAAAAATAAGGAGTTGAAAAGGAAGGTGTTGATGCAACAGGTGTCTAGGGGGAATGGTAGAGGACGAGGCATTGGTCCGGCCCGACAACTGCCCCACACTAGCAGGAATACCTCGCCTGTGGGGCCGAATCAATGTGTATATTGTAAAGAGGAGGGACACTGGCGCAGTGAGTGTCCGACGTTGTTGCAAAGGGTTGGGGTCCCTAGAGGACGGGGTTCTCGAGGATGGGGTCGTGGGGCAGGCAGCAATTACGGAGGCCAGGGAGGTGAGGAACAGCCAGGTCACTCTGATCAGAACTATTTTGATGACCCTAGGGGGCGACAGTATTACCATGATGACTACGATTTGGATGAAGTGACGGGCTAATTAATGGCTAGGACAGCCAGGGGCAGGGTGAGGGATCAGTTCAGATCCCTGTGGATCAGCGCGGACCTAATGTTACTGCTGATTTGCAGGGCTCAGCTAAAACATTCTTGGTGGATACAGGCGCAATGAATAGCTCTGTTTCTCGTTCACTGGTCCCCGGGGCAGCCCTGTCCGGCCAAAATAATGTTTTGGTAGGCTTTTCAGGTATACCGGTTGTGAGCCCCATTTCCGAGATACTTGCCCTGACTATTGGTCCTTTTACCGTAGATTTGCCTTTCCTACTGACATCTAATTGTGGAGAAAATTTGATGGGTTTGGACTTGTTAAAGAAGTTGCACGCAACTATTTCTTGCTCCCCGGATGGTGTCTATATGACAATAGGACCCAATGTAATAAATTCCAAGCAATGTTTGTCAAAGGATGAGCCCCTTCCCGCTGAGTTCAAGGATGTGCCAACAACGTTATGGGCTACAGGTGATACGGACGTGGGGCTATTGCAGATACCACCGGTCTCTATTAGAGTCAAGGACAACGTTGCTCTCCCCCGTATCCCTCAGTACAAAATACCGCAAGCAGGGGAGCGAGCACTATTGCAGATTATACAGGATTTGATTAAGTCAGGGGTTGTTGAAGAGATGTCTGCGAATGTGTGTAATAGCCCTATTATTCCCATTCTTAAGAGGACACCCTCGGGTTCCTCTGATGATCATCCAGCTGTCTATCAGTTTGTGATTGATTTGCGTGAGGTTAATAAGATTGTGATCCCTCAGTACCCAGTTGTCGACATCACTGCCCTTCTGACTAGGATTCCTTCCTCTGCCAAATACTTTTCTGTCATTGATTTGAAAAATGCATTCTTTAGCATTCCAATCCATCCAGATAGTAGGTATCTGTTTGGATTCGCCCTCGCTGGCAGAAGCTTTAGATTTTGTCGGGCTCCACAGTGCTATACTGAAAGCCCCAGTATCTGTAGTCCAGCTTTAAAAAGCCAATTGGACTCCCTCATGCTTCCCACAGGTAATGTATTATTGCAGTATGTGGACGATCTCTTGATCGCTTCTGACACTGAAGACTGTTGCAAGGATGCGACGGTTTAATTGTTGCTACATTTGGCCCACCACGGACATAAAGTGTCCCTTTCAAAATTTCAATATTGTCGACAGGAGGTCACCTACCTAGGTCACCTACTGTCGAAGGAGGGAAGGAGACTAACACCTGAACGCATTAGTGCTATTGTTGAAAGGCCCATCCCTAAGACTCAAAGGGATGTGCGTGCTTTTATAGGTATTACTTCGTATTGTCGCCACTGGATCCCTAACTATTCCCTACTAACGAAGCCTCTGTTGCAACTAACCACGAAAGATGTGCATGAACCCTTGCCTTGGACGCATGAATGTCAACAAGCTTGTGAGCAACTAAAAGTCGCGCTTTGCTCTGCGCCTGTGCTTGGCACGCCCGACTACCAGAAGCCGTTCTTGTTGTACGTACATGAGATGGCTGGCTGCGCGCTCTCTGTCTTAATACAGGCTTTTGGAGGTAAGCAGAGGCCGTGTGCTTATTTTTCTGTGCTTCTTGATAACGTCGCGAGAGCCCTCCCGAGCTGTCTAAGAGCTGTCGTGGCCGTCTCTATTCGGCAATCGGCAGGGCTCGTCCTTGATACTGATCTCACAGTGATGGTACCACATGCTGTGGACACACTTTTGAACAGAACGAAGACGCAGTACCTTACCAGTGCGCGTCTGACTGGCTACGAGCTGACCCTGTTTGCACCACACGTCACCATCAAAAGATGTGCCACTCTGAACCCAGCCACGTTACTACCCCTCCCTTCTGAGAGTGAGGAAACGGACTGCATGATTGCATTTTCCGTACAGAAGAGGAGACGAAGGGACAGGTAGACCTGACTGATGTTCCCCTATCTGATCCTCAAGGGGAGCTATATGTCGATGGCTCTTGTTTCAAATAACCAGACGGCACCACAACAGCGGCGTATGCCGTAACTACCTTACACACAGTAGTCGAGACATCACGGGTTCCCTACCAATCGGCCCAAGCTGCAGAGTTAGTTGCCCTTCTTCAAGCTTGCGAGTTGAGTGAGGGACGGACTTTAAATTTTTATACTGACAGTCAGTACGCCTTTGGAGTCGCTCATAATTTTGGGTGGCTCTGGGCAGAGAGAGGATTTCTGACTTTGCATGGGTTAAAGATTCAGAATGGCCCATTGATACATAGGCTTTTGTCAGCCCTGACACTTCCCAAGAAGTTGGCAATAGTGAAGTGCAGTGCCCACAAGGCAATTACTGATGATGTGGGAAAGGGGAATGAATTTGCAGACCTAACAGCTAAGGAGACAGCCCGAACACAGATGAAAAGAATGTTTGTGGCAGGCCCTGCTAGATGGGTACCTGAAGTTACTATGTTTGAGGACACTTTAGACAATGTCAAGGAGATACTGAGCGAAGCCACGAGTGAGGAGTTAGCAGTATGGCAGGAAAGTACGGCCTGTTTGGACGAGGATGGGTGTTGGACTGACAAGTCAGGAAAGCAGAGATGGATGCTACCAGACGCATATGTCCTTCCTGTGGTTACTATGGCGCATGGGCCAACCCACGTTAGTGCGAAAGGGATATGTAAATAGTTAGACCCCGTGTGGCAGAACGACAACATCCCTAAAGTTGCTGCCCACTTAGTGAAGTACTGTATGGTATGCATGATGCACAATCCTGGGAAAGGTACCCCTACACCTTCTGGCAGTTTTGCACCGCCTTCCTTCCCTTTCGAGGTTCTCCAGATGGATTTCAACGAAATGGAACGAGTCAACAATCTGAAATATGTGTTAGTGGTTGTATGTGCATTCAGTAAATGGATTGAGAATACAGCCATGACGACGGCGAATGCACTATTGAAAGAGTTCTTCCCGCGCTTCGGCTTGCCCCATTTGATTTGGAGTGACAATGGAAGTCACTTTACCTCGAAGGTTATCCAGCTGGTGTGCGATGGGTTGCACATCAAGCAAAAGTTTCATGCAGCAAACCACCCTCAATCGGCAGGCTTGGTTGAGAAGTACAATGGTACTCTCAAACTAAAGATGGCCAAGATCAAAGAGAGCACAGGATTGCAGTGGCCAGATGCTTTACCCCTAGCGCTGTTGTCCACAAGAGCCACAGCCCACTCTAAAACAGGACTATCACCGTACGAGGTAGTGTTTGGCCGCCCGGCAAATGTTTGGGGCGTCCCGCGACCTCTTCGGTTTTCTGACATAGAATACCCTTTGCTTGTGGACTACCTTTATGATTTGACAAAAATTTGCGTTCTATTCACCAACAGATCTCTGAGGCCTTACCACAAACTCCCGAGGGTCCAGACCATGAAATTCGACCCGGAGACTGGGTCCTAGTACGGAACTTCCAGATGGAAAAGCAGCTTGGAGCAGCGCTGGAGGGGACCCCTCCAAGTCTTCCTCGCCACCAGAACAGCGGTGAAGGTCGACCGCTGGAAGAACTGGATCCACAGTACCCATTGTAAGCGGGTACCCTTGCCGTTGCCTTATGACCAATGGGTGCTCGATGGGATTGGCGACTCTGAGACGGAGCAGGTACAGCGCTTCATTCCCTTTTCGGATGCACGCCTGACGTGGGCACCAACTGAGGAAGAGAGCCACGCTGTGCTGAATGAGGCCGGTGCCACCTGAGATTAAGGCCATCCAGGAGCCCCAGCCTGTTGGTCCACCTGTGCTTGAGTCCCAGCCCATTGAGCCCCAGCCTGTGGGCTCGTATGTGTTTGAGCCTCTGCCCCTTGGTCCCTTTGAGCCTGACCCCCTTTTTCCTGACCCCTCTGTGCCTGGAGCAATAAGGTATAACTTACGCCCCCGCCGGAGGAATAGTACGCCAAAGGAGAAGTCAGATTAGTAGGGACGGACTGCCTTGCTGAAGAATAGGGCGAGCGTACCCTGCCCGTGGTACCAACGATAGCTTAGGGAAAGGGAGATTGGTGCATTGTTCGGACAGTGAACGATCAGGGCAAAAGGACTGTGATAAGAAAGACCTTGCCCTGCAACGTGGGATCTGGATCTGAGCTAGACGAACAGCTCCACCGCCGGTGCTCAACAGCGCCTACGCCTGATGAACAATAGGAGTCCACTAGCGGGACTCAGATGGACGCTGGGAACACTGTCCCATTTCCTTGTTTCATCCCCATTTGGCTCCAACTATAAGTCTTTTCCTCTGGTTTAAGAAAAATGTACCCCTTTGGTCGCCCCATTCGGGAGGAAGAACAGCCCTTTGCAGCTCCGCGTTCCGAACGGAAATGTTTGGTCCACTTGGTCTGTTAAAAGCAAAATAGTTTTTGTAACTATTATCCTGATCTCTCTAATAATAATTCTTGGAATAATATATTTCCTTGAGGAGAAATATCCTGTGCATACTTTGATTGGTACTACGCCTGTTCCCCCTGAACATATATTTGTTACTTTGGCCCCTCACAAAGAGGAGCACCGAAAGTCCTATAAAGATAATGTGTTCATCCAGACTCTGCACCAAACACACAATGCCTATAACACGACAAAATGCTGGGTATGTGGTTTGCTGCCCTCAGTGACTCATAGAAGTGAGAACTTGTTGTCCATGCCATTGTCATATGTTAATAGCTGTGAGGGGTGGTTTGCATTGCTCAGTATGGTACGTTCATTTCTCCGGGCTGAAACATTAGAACGAAAGAGTACTAGTCCCCGCACCATAACACACAATGTACGTTTCCAGCATAGAGCACTCCTACAGGCTGAGAGCCGTCTGGCAGATTTTTCCTAAGCTCTTGCATGCATGCGTTCACAGGAGCGAGAAATGGAACATGGTCCCAGGCGGAAATGGATAATTTCCTGCAGTTCAACACATCAGAATACTTCCAGTCCTTTCAGGCCCGTAATGTTACTGAAGATAACCCGATACCTCTGTCAGTGGTTAATGTTACAGCTGCGTTCTGTGTCCAAGGGGCTGGGAAGAGCAGGTGCAACGCCACTTATAATTTGAGCAATACCAAAGGGGATGATGGACGGAGCGTTAGAGCAAATCAAACACTCACCCCCAGTCAAATGATCTGGGTTTAATCCATCATCATTCTTTAGCTCACTCCACCACCCCAGTTCAGACATGGCCATATGCAAATCAGTCTGACCCTGTGCCTCATGGGAACAGTCCAGCCTGAACCGCCAAGCCATGTCTTCCCTGGACCGGAAACAAGCATCCTGGGACTGGTTTCGGGTTCAAAACCCTCATCAGCCAGGCTATCTTGAATCCAGTGGCAAAGTGAGCAAGGGACCCACGTCTGGGCATACCCTGCCAACTTAGGGCGAACAAAGCAATACCAAAGGGGATGATGGACGGAGCGTTAGAGCAAATCAAACACTCACCCCCAGTCAAATGATCTGGGTTTAATCCATCATCATTCTTTAGCTCACTCCACCACCCCAGTTCAGACATGGCCATATGCAAATCAGTCTGACCCTGTGCCTCATGGGAACAGTCCAGCCCAAACCGCCAAGCCATGTCTTCCCTGGACCGGAAACAAGCATCCTGATCTCTGTACTGGGGTGAATGTATGACATTGTTCTGCATTCTGTCCATCAACTGTTGTTTTTGCATTTGTCACCCCGAGTGGGACGGGTATGCCCAGACGTGGGTCCCGTGCTCTCCATGCCACTGGAATCAAGCTATCCTGGCTGAAGAGGGGTGAAACCCCGAAACCGGTCCTAGGATGCTTGTTTCCAGTCCAGGCAGGACCTGGCTTGGCAGTTCGGTCTGGACTGTTCCCATGTGGCACAGGGTCAAGACTGATTTGCATATGGCTGGGTTCAAACTGGAATGGCATGGTGAGCAAAAAAACGATGGATTTAGGCCCAGATCTCTGTACTGGGGTGAATGTATGACATTGTTCTGCATTCTGTCCATCAACTGTTGTTTTTGCACTTATAATTTAAGAGCACCAGATAGTCCGCCCCTGTTACCGCCACCTAATGTCTACTTTGTTTGTGGATCTCACGGTTATGTTTGGCTTCCTGAGGGATGGTCGGGAAGGTGTTATCTTTTTTACCTCTTACCCCCGGTATATATAGCCCCGCCCAATTACCATAAAGACCATCGATTACAGCGTAGAAATGCCCAGGTGCTCCGGTTTAGAATAATGATTAGCACAGACGACATAGATCAGACGGACACCACCTTGCAGCAGTTTACAGATGCTATGAAAGGTATCATACCTTTCTGGGGCCCTATGGCCAATAACCTTAACATTCGATGGCTCACCAGGGTTGTGGAAGGAGTCATTAACACCACTGCAGGGATTTTGACCAATATCACAGTAGAGGTCCAGGCTACGAGACTTGTTGCCCTTCAGAACAGGATGGTGTTAGACGTCATCCTTGCTGACCGGGGTGGGGCCTGCCGTGTCATCGGCAGTAGCTGCTGTGCATACATACCGGACCACGCTCCGACTGTGTATGCTGCTATACAGAAGCTTCATAGGCTTGCCTCTGACTTACACCAGGAAAATGGCACCTGGTCCTTCACGGGGTGGCTTTGGGGCCTATTTGCCACCTGGGGTTGGAATATTATTATTTTCCTGGTTGCCATAGCTGGTATTATTTTAGCATGTTGTCTGTGCATACACTGCATCCCTGCCTGTTGTGCCTGCTGTGTATCAATGTTGACTCCTCGCCCAAAGCCCCCAGAACATGATTCTCAGAGCAGAGCCATGATGATGCAGGACATCCAAGATTTGATGTGTATTGATGAAGGCCTTTTTGAATATTGATAATGCGTGTCTAGTTTATAGAGTATTTAGTTCCGATTGGTAGTCCATAAGCTAGCAACTGTTGCCTCTGATTGAACGTTCTTCCTATCTTTAGAATTGTAAAGACCCTTACCTGATGGCACCAATAAAATTTAGCATGAATGCTAAAAGGAGGGACTGTTAGACTTGAACTGTTATTATCGCAATATTCATGCTTCATTCTGTATTAAGTTAGCATTCATGGCGCCATTTTATTAGTAGCCGACATTTTGTTTTATGATCGAAACTAAGCATCTGTCTTATATTGCTTGTCTCAGCAGAAAACATCCTCCTGTACCTTCATCATGTACTTTTCAAGTCAGAGCGTCACTGCACTAATGAATGGGGAGAGGAGTTGGCCTAACGGCTAGGGCGGTCGACCTCGAATCTGGGGAACTGGGTTCGAGTCTCGGCAATGACGCTGAACATCCTGTGATTCTGGGCAAATCACTTAATCTCCCCGTGCCTAACAAAAATTAATGTGTCCTCATGTAATGCATCTGGTGCTATGTAAAGCGCTCTGATACCCGATTCGGGTCAAGTTCGCGCTATATAAAACTCTTGTAAAAAAAATGTACTCTCTATTGTGGCATACCTTCGCTGTTAGATAGACCCGTTCCCACACCTTAGAATGGTAGGCACAGGCTGAATGGCCTTGGAGCCGAGATAGTATGTACCCAGTCCCAGGATCATGGCTCATCCTTGATTGCTACCTTTGTTCGCTGTTGCCTGGACCGGAATTTTCCAGTCTGGGTGTGTTCTTGGGGAATTGGAAATGTATAATATCTGACTTTATGTTGGGGGGAGTCAGTCCCTCGGCAGTCATCTTAGGAGACTGGTCAGACTGGGCTCCGCTGCAGCGCAATACTAATAAATAACTTGATTTGCATTCTCTACTGTCTGATCGACTCTTCACTTGTTTGGGAGGCAGAGAGGTGGTTGTGAGTGACCCGGGTGACCCTAATCGGGTCATTTTCTTCAATGGGATGGAAAGCAATCCCTACAACAGGCATCAGGATACTCTCCTGGGTGACATGAGTGCCATACGCACTGACATAACATACAGCACAATTCACAGCTTCCTGAGACTTGCAACACAGCACAAGACAGACTTGATAGAGGTGTGTAACACAGAAGACACAGCTGACAGAAGCATACAAAGTACTACAAGAACAACGACAAAAGTTTAAAGTTTTTTTAGCTTAACATGCTCCTTCCATTTTCAAAGTGCATTAAAGTGTGGATCTTATATTTTGTTACTTTTGATACTCACCCTGACATATCCGTCTGATCCTATGGAAAGCAGTTCACCCTCGTCCAGCACAAACTGGTTAATGGAGCCAGCATGACAGTGTTTACGCCCTTTTCGACAGAACTCCACTTTGATAAGGCCACCTTCCCAAAGCAGCATGTTACCCCATTCTGAACCAGACACCACCTTTTAATGAAAACAGTAAATATACAACTATTAAAAACCATATCAGGAATTCCAAAATTAGTATTTAGCTGTAAGTAAAATTGTCTCCCAAAGGTTAATAACCTGAGCCCATCTCTTAAGCAGATCAGAAACATTTCAGTTCTCTCCCCAACTGGGAATACCCAAACACGCTCATAAGTGGGACACCACCAATCCAAATCCCCCCTTAAAGTTAGTGTTCCAAACCGCACTCTTAAGCAGGGCATCACAATCGGCATGTACTATCAAAAGCAGGAGGGACCTTGGTTGATAAAGATTCTTAGCATTTAGAAATAATTAGAGGTCGGGGGAGGTCCAACATAGGCCTGTGAGGACTGATTCATTCCGAATGTTTGGGATATAAATGTGAGCAAAATATGCATTGAATATTGAATTTAAATAGTCAGTGGTTATCCTGAAAATCTGATCCATGACATAGATCCATCTGTACCCACGTTGGACACCACTGGTCTGTTCAACTCATAACAGTTCCTAATCTGAAACTATAACAGGATAATATCAAACATTTATGAACTTTTAATATCGAATCAACATTTGACACATTATTTTCTGAACAAATATGAATTTGATATTCTCAACGAAACATAAAACAGTGATTTTGTACTGGTATGGGACTTCAACAAATGAGTTTTTGTTCCCGAAAATCTGGCCCAAAGAGCCACCTAAAAAACCTAGACTCACTCGGCCCAGGACACGAGCTCACACAGAGACCCACCAGGCTGACAAGAATTGTCTATCTTACACAGAGCACTTGACGACTCCCTGTGACACTTACATCAAATCTAAATCATAAATCTACCTCCCATAGACTCTGCCCACTCAGTTAGAGTCTTGGAAATTAATTTGTCTAGAGATCCGAGTTTGACAGGTATGGCACTTAGGTTATCACTCAATTCAGAATGATCTTTAGGGTAGCTCTACAAATATGGGATTGAGCTTTGTCCTGCTCGTTCAGGCACAGGCGAAGGAATGCAACAAGGGCAATGCAATCACTTAACAAGTTGACTGAACCTGTACACCAAGGAAAAGGGGCAGATGTGGACTCTTTCCTTGCACAGAGCACATTTGGAAACTGTAAAGAAGTTTATGTGCCATGTAGCAGCAATGATTGATTCAAATCCACCAAGACATGGCCTGCATCCTGAAAGCTTTCCCTGCTTAGTGGCCATTGAAAGCTCAGGATCTATTGTCATTCACAGGAAATTATGGGGATCTATGTATGTAGGGCCTGATTTTCGAATGTATGTTACACTTTTGAGTAAGTTTACAGTGTTGCAAGTTTACTGGTTTCAGTATTCTCTAACTCTGAATAACTAGAAACGTTTGAGTTGCATGTCTCCACGACCAGCATAAAGCAATTGGCTTACTCTTGCATAGGTGGGTGATGTCCCTCTTAAATCACTCCCTGAACTTCCATAAACCCCTCTTTCTCCTGGATTTTTCTTGTGTTTTTTTTCCAATTTATTACTGTTTGAGTGCTGCATTAATGCTTTACACATTGCCTCTACGTTAAGCCTGACTGCTTTTGTGCGAAACTACAAGAGGGTTAAGCACAGGTTAATTTAGTGACTATTTGTGGTTCACCTGGACAAGGATTATGGCTTTTGCTTGAGCAGGGCTCTCACCCTCCTCAACCAACAACCCAATTTCACACACCTGGTGTGAGAAAATGTGCCTTTATGATGGTCACCCCATTTTTTGCTGAGTTTTCTTGCTGTTTATTAGACTCTGAACACTCGGCCACTGCTGTCCACTGCCCAGTGCATGTGCTATAACCCCTAAAACATGTAAAAAGTGGCTCATCCATGACTGGCATATTTACCTTTCTTTTAAGCCCATAGTATATTGTGTAGAAACTACACCCATGGCATGGAAAGTTAAATGTCACCTGTTGACTATAGGACCTATTGTGCCATCCATTAGTGTGGCAGAGAAACATAGCATCAGGCCTACCAATGTAGCATGACTGCTGCAGTTTAAACCTGGAGCCCGGCATGTCAAAAAACTGTTCTAATGGGGAAAAAACACTGGTTTAAATGATAATAAGTCACCCCTAAGTAGGGTGCATTGTGTTTAAAACTGGGACATGAAGTAATTTAATGTTACCATGTCCTTACAGTGACAAGGCCCCAAACGCTATGCTCACTGGGGATGTTTTGGCTGTGCTATAAGAAAAATTAGAGTACTGATTAAAACATTATTTCTGCTATCTTTGGTTTGAGGTATGCTAGACAAATAATTAACCCACTATTTTTAACATTTACTAAAAGCCCAATTCAATGGTGAAGTCGTATTTTGAAAATTACTTTTAAAAAGTTATCTTTTCCCTGCCTGAAGCTCCTGTGTGCTAATTTAATCGAGCTGTCCAGCATCTGTCTAGCAAGTGCTTGGCCTTAATGAGGTGAAAAAACTGCTCCCAGAACAGGGGACAATGGCCTGCCAGTGGGAAGATGTTTTCTTACCCTGACAGGAAAACCAGCTGGGCTGGGCACAGGAACTTAATTTAATAATGTGAAACGGGCCTGCTCTCTTACAAGTAAATGTCAAGTGACACCTGGGGAGTCCCCCTAATCAGACTGGCACCAAACCCAGTTGGAGAATAAGTACCCCAAAGAACTGGTTTTGAGTGACCACAGAGTTAGGGACTGCTCATTACCCTGGCCACCCCTCTGAATGGGCACATAGATCTGCACTAGGGGAGAAGGGTTTCCCCATCTTGGATTTTTGGAGTAAGGCGCACAGTGGGCTTATTTGCAGTAGGGCAACAGGGACTGCTAAAAAATGGGTAGGATTGCCCTTTTTGACCTTTTAGTTAGGGAGGAGCAACGAATCACGCCCACCCACTAGCTAGTGCCAACCATAAATGTGGCACCCCAAGGCACCTTTCTCAGAACACTTTCTGGACCTGTAGACAGAAGGAGGACTGCACCTACTGTTTGAGAGCTAAGAAGAGACCTGTAGGGCTGGGCCTGCTCCCATTTGTACCCAGGATAAAGAAGTGGAATCCAAGGGTCGGTTGGCTGACCCCTTGTTTGGCTCTAGGGACAGAACAAGCTACAAGAGGCATTTCCCCTGAAGTGTCCAGCTCACCAGTGGCAACTGGACTTGGTTTAGATCCTACTGGTGGCCTCTGCTGGAGTGAGTCTTGACCCTCAAGTGTTATTCCTGAGGACCTGATACCATTGGCTGTGTTTAACTTGACTTACAAATGTTTGTACTTCCAGATATCCAGTGGACCATTACCAACTACCCAAGGCAATCCACCCAAAGCATGACTTCGCTGGGCAAAAAAACCCTCTTTCTTCCACTCAGAGCTTCTCTGCAGCAACATATCCATTTCAGCTGGCCCTTCACAAGGAGGTATTCGGCCTCATGGAACTCATTGCTGGATACAGCCTGCAACCATGTCCGACTGGAGTATTCTGAGTTATGAAATAGAGACTAAGTCCTAACGTACAAAATCTCGACAAGGCGATAGCGCAAAAAGCATCCAGCTGATGAGTGATTTTCTGGGTGCGAAATGTTTATTTTACCACTGAGAGCTTTTCCTACCCAAATCAACAGTTTCAGTGGGACCTCATCCAATGGCTATCTGGCCTTGTGGAACCTTCTTGGATACAGCCTGCACTCTTCCCCCTCTGAAGAATTTCAACTTCCATTTTAGAGACTAAATCACAAGGTAAAATCTCCAACCTGGACAAACCTGCTTGGTGCATCCAACCCACACTCCATCACAGTTGGCCTGAAATCGCACCTAGATCCCAATCTACTGTGACCATAAACAATCTTCTAAAATTCATTTTGTTTATTCAATTTTACTCTATTTTTATAGAATGGAGTGGGGTTTTTATTGTGCTGTGTGTATGACTTTTTAACTGTTTTAGTAAATCTAAATGCTTTACACATTTATCTAAGTTAAGCATGTCTGCTCTGTGCCATAGCTACCAGGGGTTTAGCTCAAGTTTCAAATTACTGGGGGTCGTGTTCTCGCCGAGCAGCAAGATGGCCGCTCGTTGAGAGGGCTCTGCCGGCTGAGAAACTATCCGATCAAAATACTGCATAACTGAGAGCCAGAGACACCGGGTAGCGCATCGGCTCGTCTGCCCAACTGTCGCTGCACCGGTAGAGCTGCAGCTGACTCGGATATCGGCCCGCCGGATTGATTGTTGGGGGCCGGGCCTAGTGGGCTGCCGCGCGCCTGAATACCTGCATTCCGGGCTTCGGTCGGGGCCACGATACGGGCTGCTGTGGTGAGGCGGAAACTCGCTGATCGCTGGGGAGCTCCATCGCCCTTGATGAAGACCGGCCAGCTGCGGAACTCACAGTGAGGCGTGGATTGGTGGAGGGTGCCCGGAGGTGCGTCCCGTCACCGGAGGGGGGGGCGGGCGTGCAGAGGGCGGACACGCCAGAGCACAACGCTGCCGCATCATGCTGGGAGCGGCCTGTTGAGCCGGATACCTGCGGCGGATTGTGGCGCTCGCTCCGAGGCCTGACCCAAACTGAATACTTCTGAGTCAACGGAGAGGGATGAGACTCCAGAGGTATTCGGGTGAAATCGGTGGGCAGGGATCGCCATCTTTGTTCCGCCTGCTGTGGGTCCCTGCTGTTTAGGAGTCGCGTACTACAGGAGCTGAGCTGTAGGACGACCCACGAATTTCCTGCATGCACAATCTGGGCCATTACGATCCTACCCACTTTGCACGACCACCAGGTCACACAGCGCATAAGGGCGCCAACTAACGGAAGAGTGCGCCCGGAGCCTGCTGCGCTTTGGAGTGGTGCACATACACCAGCGGACATGGGAAAAACGGACACAAGGCAAACGAAACTGCCATTTGAAAACAAAAGGGCTACTCGCCAGACTGACTCGGAGCCTGATATGGATGCTGAGAACAGAGAAGGGGGAGCCGAGAAAGGAGACTACCTCCGGGCCATCTTGATGGAGGTACGATCAAGTTTAAAAACGGTCGACACTAAAATAGATAAACTAACTGATCGGCTAGATCAAGTTAAAAAACAAGTGGATACCCACAAGCTGCGCCTCGACAAGCTGGAAAATCGCGCCTCTGACACCCATGAATTTCATGTGGAATCCCGAGAACACTTACTAAACATGGAGAAGGTCTTAGACGTCATAAAGGCCAAGAACGAGGATTTAGTAGCCCGCTCACGCAGAAATAACATTCTCATCACGGGAATTCCGGAGACCACAGCTATGGGCAAGATGGAAGACTTCGTGGAAACGTTGCTACGGGAGCTGTTTGGTAAAGTATTGTCCGAAATGCTTATAGTAGAGCGCGCTCATAGATCTCTTGGCCTGAGACCACCAATAGGATCTACACCCCGCCCGATCCTAGCACGCCTGCTAAATTTTCGTGATCGGGATGGAATCCTTCGCGCCGCCAGGGAGATGGGGCAAATAACACAGCAGGGAAACCAGATATCTATCTATCCAGACTTCACTCCGCCTGTCCAGACGGCGAGAAGAGAGTTTATCCCAGCTAAGAAACTACTGAGACAGGCCGGGATTGTATACGCTGTGCTATACCCAGCTAAGCTTAAGGTCACGCATGGAGGTAACCATCATTAGTTTACAGATGCGAAATCAACGTTAAAATTTGCTAAACACGCAACGGGAAAGAAAAACTTGACAGCACCTGCGAGACTAGGGGATGAGAGGCTCAGTGATAATGACTAACATTGCCACCACTGCCATTTGCACCAGATCGTCGCCTGATTTGGAGACTGTGGTAAGAGATTTAGCCGGGAGCTCGGCGAACGGTGAATAATATCCTGTGCTACCCTGAGCTTCAACCGAATCTGTGAATAATAAGTAGTATAGACATTTGTCACCTCTGGTTCTCATCAATATCTCAGCCACCTGGCCATGGGCTAGGGAGTTCGCCGGAGTCTCCATGCCCCCAGGGAGATCTCCCACAACCGACACCGTTGGTGTAATATGGGATTGTTGTTTGTTGTTGAGGGGGGATGGGAATACACAACCTAATTGGGGGGTTGGTGTGGGTGGGAGGGGAGTGTTTGGGGCCACATTGCAACACACCACAACGAGACAAGCTACAAATATGTTCACCACTGCTGGGACGTGGGTTATTGGGATACACCACCTGGTTGTACGGTCACATAGTCAGTAACCGACGGCGGAACCGATTAGATCAGGGCTGGCAACTTTACACTATCAGAGCACTCAGAGGTGCCACTCACCTGCCCACACTAAATTCTAAATGCCATGGCGACATATAGATTTGTAACTTGGAACATTAGAGGGCTAAATGACCACAGGAAAGCCAGGTTGATTCAAGCTTACCTATCCCGACAAAATATTGACATCTGCTTCCTTCAGGAAACACATCTATGCAGCACATCAGCTATCAAACTACAACATAGATATTGGGGGCACACCTACTCCGCGGCTTATTCGAATTATGCCAGGGAAGTGGCAGTTCTAGTCCTGTTATATGGGGTTATATGGCCCTAAGACACATTGTCGACATTGCTAAGTTAGCATGAGTTTTGCTTGCCCTATGCAACACTGGCAGAGCTCCGCGTCTTACATACATCATTGGTACGCGTCTATAGAGTTGTAATACAGTACGTAACACGCACCGTCCAGGTGGGCCCACCTGGCGCTGCAGTACAACCTGCAGGTCCTGGTGGCGTAACCATCAGTCCCGTTATTGTTAATTCTGTCATGGGCAAGCGCCCACAGAATTAGGATGAATTTCCTTATTGGCTTGCCGAGAAACTTGGACAGATAGAAGCTGTCTTTCCTAATACCACTCCTGTGGATAAACACAGGATCTTGACTATTAGTTTACCTAAGGACTTAATTCCCGATTTGGCTGATTGTAACACCTGGGGCAGGGTGTTTGCAGCGGTATATTCTATGTGTTTCGGCACCCCTCCATGACCGTACTCCCCTCTGTGATTAAACGCGTTCAAGATGAACATGGTGCAGAAGCGGCTGTTGAGCTGGGGATGAGACTGGTGGGAGTGTTCGACGTGGTTGCTGATATGATCCTTGCGAATGTCAAGGGCGATGCCGTTAGCTTTCAAGTAGCAAACCGCCTAGAGGCGGTCGCGGACCTTGACAGACCACGAGAATTACCAAAGATTATTGCAAAGGCTTACAAAACTATAGGCCGCAATAGTCTGGGGAATAAGCCTACAACTCAAATACAAACGCAGTCTCAAGTAACACAGAAAGCCCAGCCTGAAAAGGATAGGCGCCCTTTCTTTCCTAAAAAGAATTGCCAAAGAAATAAGAAACAGGGTTCCCAACAACAGAAACAGGGTTCCCAACAACAGAAACAGGGTTCGCGTGCCGGTTCACCGACCCCTGATGCTTCTGAACGTACTTATGACTTGCGCGATCGCACTAAAATTAAGTCTCCTGAAAGATTTCAGGTTCCTGATCAGCGTTCTCCTCGTTCTTTACAGGAAACATCAGGCTCACAAGCCGGTGGAGGGGATCGCCAGGATCGGGGTAGAAGTCAACCTGCTTCACAACTTCGTGAACAGCCTCAACAGTTTGAAGTCAAGGACAAGCAGGGTGATTCCGCACGAACCCGTCCTCCTTTTCAAAAGAAAAAGGTTGCCGCTTTAACAGCGAGGTATGCCACAGACGGTGAGGACGCGACTCCTGGATTGGACTTGGGCGGTGACTCTGCTCGACAGCGCGGCGGAAGTTACCATAGTCAGGGAGGCTCTACGTCCCCGTCTGGATGTGACAGCAACTGACACATTTGTTACCATTGAGACTGCAGATACCCGGGTTGCCCCCCCGGATAGACTACTCGAAGTCCTTTTCCTAATTGAAGGTGATATACTGCGTCCCATTAAGGTTGTGTTCTGGGAGAATCTAACCGCTACATATGACATTTTATTGGCGGAGAAAGATTGGCCGCCACCCTTTGTGTTAGCCTCTTCTAGAGGGGAAGATGTGATACTTCCGAGTTTTTCACGTTGTGTCCCTGAGAAACAAGCGCGCGGAGGAATGGGCTTTGGCCTTAGCCCCAGCGGTGTATCGCAATCAGTTGGCTTGGGACGTTGATTCGCCAGCTCATGAAATACCATTGCGCTCTATGCCACAGCCTCAACCTCAATATCCCATCAAACGTGAAGCGAAGGCTTCGGTTTGTGACATTCTAAGACAATTGGAGTATAAGGGGGTCATTGAGTCATGTGTATCACCTATGAATAATTCTCTCTTTACTGTCCCTAAACCTGATGGTTCTTTTCGGATTGTATTGGATTATAGAAATTTGAACAGCCATTGCCGCACCTTTGCGGTCCAAAACACACACAGCTCAGCGCTGGTGAATATTATTGCTCGTAAAAAATACAAAACGACACTTGACATTTTGAATGGTTTCTACAGTCACAATCTCGACCGTGCGAGTGGTGACCTGACAGCATTCAGTGCCGTCGGAAATCAGAAAAAATTTACACGGTTGCCAATGGGGTATAAGAACAGCCCCGGGGCATTTGCGGCGCGCATTGTTTCTTTGTTGCATGACATTGACCCTGAGGCCTTGTCGTATGTTGCTGACATCTATTTGACTGACGACGACCTTGCCCCGCATCTTAGCCGAGTTGACCACATAATATTGTCTTTTGCCGACTACGGTTATAAGTTTAATTTTGCAAAGTCACACATTGTCCATCTGGCAGTGCTCTTTTTGGGCTACGAGCTCAATAATGAGGGAAAGGGTCTAGCACCTCATTTCCTAGAGAAATGTGCACATTTGCAACCACCTTCTTCTTTGAAAAAGTTACAATCCCTGCTGGGTTTTTTAAACTTCGGGAGGACTTACATTCCCGATTATGCCTAGCGTATCAAACCGCTTTATGTGTTGATACAACCTAAGTTCTCTTCTGCCAGCTGGTTTCCAGACATACTTCCGTTCTGCAGTCTTTGCAGGCAAATTTGCTTGCGACTAACTTCTTAATGACTCGTGATGACACCACCAACATGGTAATACGCATCGTTTCTGGGGCAGTGGGTTTCACGTACTTAACATTCAATGAAGGTGACACAATACCTATTGCATACAAATCACACTTGTACACTGCGGCTGAAATGCGTTTTTTCTCTGTAGAAAAAATCTTGACGGCAGTGCAGATGGCGATTCTAAAGGAACGCTCACTGGCGCAGGGCAACCGCATTCTTATGGCCACTCCCTTCCCTGCTTTGGAAGCGGTGACTAAAGCTAGTGTGCCTAACTCGAAGGCATTGCACCCACGTTGGATTCAGTGGGCTACTTCTTTGACGTCTTTGGATGTCACATTTGTCTTTGATCCATCTCTTCAGACTCAGGAGTTTTTGCAGTATGAATTTGTTCATCCTCCTCCTTTGTCGCTTCTTCCTCTGAGTGAGTACAAATGTGGCATTTATACAGATGGCTCGGCGCAACCGGCCACTGGTTCCAAACATGCTTATTCTGCGGCTTGCGCTATTGTGGCTGGCTCCATTGAAGATGGAGAGTTTAAGTCATCCATTGTGCACACACAGGCACTAGGAGACTGCACGGCGCAATTAGCCAAGCTGCGTGCTCTTGTTCTAGCTCTAGAGTTTGCTGATCCTCTTGTGAATACTCTTATTGTGTGCGATTCTTAATATTGTGTCCAGTCGTTCAATGACAACTTATTCTTTTGGTCTCAAAATGATTACTGCGATTCTAAAGGCAGCGCAATTAAGCATAAAACGCTTTGGGTACGAGTCGCAGATCTTAAACAACGTCTGCCTCTCACACATGTTATTCACACTCTTGGCCACCAGCGTATCGGAACACACACTCTTGGTAATTCTCTGGCTGATGAAGCGGCCAAAACTGCAGTAGCCACGTGTTCCGTAGCAGCAGTTACAAGATCTATGACTACGGTTGATAATGAAATTCTGGCAGCGGTCGTTGCAACTAGGGAGGGAGGTAATTATCCTGCGGGTTTCCCTGCTAAATACTCTTATCATGTAACTCCCGAACAGGTTCCTTATGCTACCATTCCTTCAGTTGGGGATCAGCTGATTCCCAACTCTGACCGCAGACAAGCTTTGATCAAGGCCACACACGAAGGCATTGCTTCGGCACATGCTAGTGTGTCGGCAACAGTCTCTATTCTTCAGCAACATTACTGGTGGCGTGGTTTATATAAACAGACTCGTAATTATGTTCTCAAGAACTTCCGACCCATCTCTCTGCTCCCGTTCCCCGCGAAGGTCACCGAGAAAATCATCAACAAACAACTGACCCGCTACCTCAAGGAGAACAACATCCTGGACCATTCCCAGTCCGGCTTCCGCAGCAACCACAGCACCGAAACCGCCCTCATCGCCGCCACCGATGACATCAGGACCCTGCTAGACAACGGAGAAACAGCAGCCCTCATCCTCCTGGACCTATCGGCCGCCTTCGACACGGTCTGCCACCACACACTACAAACACGCCTTCACGACGCCGGGATCCAAGAGAAGGCCCTGGACTGGACCACATCCTTCCTTTCCGGCAGAACACAAAGCGTCCGCCTCGCCCCCTTCCGCCACCAAGATCATCTGCGGCGTACCCCAAGGCTCCTCCCTCAGCCCAACGCTGTTCAACATCTACATGGCACCCCTCGCCCACGTCCCCCGACAGCACAACCTCAACATCATCTCCTACGCCGACGACACCCAGCTGATCCTCTCCCTCACCAAAGACCCTCACACCGCCAAAGCCCACCTCCACGAAGGAATGAAGGCCGTCGCCGAATGGATGAGGACCAGCCGCCTGAAGCTGAACTCGGACAAGACGGAGGTCCTCATCCTTGGCTCCAACCCGTCAGCCTGGGACGACTCCTGGTGGCCGACATCACTGGGAACAGCCCCGACACCCACCGACCACGCACGCAACCTAGGGGTCATCCTCGACCCCACCCTCTCCATGACTAAGCAGGTCAACGCCGTTTCCTCATCCTGCTTCAACACCCTCTGAATGCTCCGCAGGATAATCAAGTGGATCCCCACCGAAACAAGAAAAACAGTCACCCAGGCCCTCGTCACCAGCAGGCTGGACTACGGAAACGCCCTCAACGCAGGAACGACGGCTAAGCTCCTGAGACGGCTGCAACGCATCCAGAACGCCTCTGCACGTCTTATCCTCGACATCCCCCGACGCAGCCACATCACACCCCACCTGACAAACGTGCACTGGCTCCCTGTCAACAAGAGGATAACCTTCAAGCTCCTCACCCACGCACACAAAGCACTCCACAACTCCGGACCAGCCTACCTCAACAGACGACTCAGCTTCTACACCCCCACCCGTCAGCTCCGCTCCACCAGCCTCGCCCTCGCCACAGTCCCCCGCATCCGGAAAACGACCGCCGGCGGCAGATCCTTCTCCCACCTCGCCGCCAAGACCTGGAACACCCTCCCCACCAACCTTCGGCAGACCCAAGACCTACTGGTCTTCAGAAGACTCCTCAAGACCTGACTCTTCGATCAGTAGCAGCAGCACCCCCCTCTTCCCCCAGCGCCTTGAGACCCTCGCGGGTATGTAGTGCGCTTTATAAGTGACATGATTGATTGATTGATTGATTCTTTGCTGTGATGTTTGTCAACAAATCAAGTCTTCTACAGTCCCACGTCTGCCACAAACACAGCTATATATTTCTAATAGACCTTTTGGCTGTGTCTATCTTGATCACTTAGGTCCTCTTTCTTCTCATACTGCATACAAGTGTATCTTGGTTGCGGTTGATTCGTGCACTCGATTCCTGTGGGTATGGCCACAACGTAGTGCTGACGCTCGAAATATCATCAGGGATTTGTGTGTCTTTATCGGGATGTTTGCCTGTGGTACCTTCCATTCTGACCAAGGTTTGGCGTTTGCCTCTAAGGCTTACAAGGATGCGATGAAGTCGTTGGGGGTACAGGTGCAGTTTTCGTCTCCATACAGGCCTGAGGGCAATTCAGTTGTGGAGCGAATGAACCGCGACTTAAAGCAATCCTTGACAGCTAGAGTCTTAGGTACTGGCAGGGACTGGCTGTCCCACTTGTATGGGGTCCAACGTGCATTAAATAATCTCCCTAGAAGATCTCTGGGTGGGCGGACCCCTTACGAAATGCTCTTTGGCTTTCACATGTTTGTTCCTGACCTTGATGGTCTGGACATTGTGGCGGCTGCCTCTAAGTTTGACGTAGATAATCATTCTGCTATGTTACAGGATCTACAAAAGTCCCATGATACTCTGGCAACTGAGCATATACCATCTTCGCATGCAGATGCACAACTGATTCCTGTTACCGGTTGGCTTCCTAAAGTTGGAGATCTGGTGCGGGAGAAGATTGAAAACAAAAAAGAATTTGGTCCCTCTTATCGTGCTCCGGTTTCTGTACTTGGACTGAAGGGTACTCGTGCTGTCATTCTACCACCATTGCCAGGTCGCAAAGACAACAGATACATCTCAGTGGACAATGTCAAGTTACACCGTATGGCCGATTCTGAATAGTGTGACACCTACAGTTTCGTGCAACGCAATATCCTTAGCACCATTAACTTTGTCGTCATCTGCTGCCACAAGAATGTCTGCTCATATGATGGACACTGTAATTGATCTTCAGCCTATGCGACAATCATCTTCTGCGATAGATCTTGTGTGTCCTTTTCCGGCTACTGATTCCGTGTGTGAGATACCATCTATCCCACGTGCACGAATGGAGGATTCAACGCTTTCACCTTTGCTTCCAAGTCCAGTGAGTGCCTGTGAAGGAGAACAGGCACACCGTTCTTCTGTCTCATCCTCCTCATCATCCTGTTTGCCTGATGCACCTAAGACTAAGTTGCGTATCTTTTACTCCTGGTTCAAAAAACATACTTCGTTCCCCCATGGACCTACATTTGGTTGGTGCTTATCCTGATATAGTTCTCTTCACGTCAATTGGATTTGTGACAGTGTTCTTTTTACTTATAAATGGCCATTATCTCTCTGAACGCTCTGCAGTAAAAATGGTCGATGGAACTTTGGCTCCTCACACATCGTCCCATGTGATGAAACGTGACAAAACTTTTGTGAATATTTCAGCTTTTCCTGTTCATGATGGCATCGTTTGGGACAAAGTAGCTTACGAAATCCATGGCCCGACAGAGGTCCTTAGAGTTCCGTACGTATTTCGCATCTCATTAAGAGATGTGGTGACACGGGACATACATTCGGATGATTAGGATGTACAGGCCGTTCATGCATTGTTTTCTGATTTAAAATATTATGCTGCCTTTGATGCTGAAGATTTGTATTTAAATTCTGCCAATTATGGTGATCTCTTTTGCTATCAACATTATGGGCATCATTTTTTACACAAATCAAACACCATGAGACCTGTTTTTAATTTTACCCAATGGGAACATTGTCCAACTCCCTTACAGGGGAGTTCTAAAATGCTTAGGGATAAGTTCACCTATTTTTCTGACTATGATTTGACCAATCCTGAATCCTATTATTTTAGGCTTCAAAAATCCCCTACGTCGAAGTACCTGTTATCCCACACTAAACGAATTTACGCCAACTCGTTTAGAACGCACTTGGCAACACACGGTTATGACCATTGGAAACAGACTATAGATTTAAAATCAATCTGGGGCACAAAGCCATGGCAGGTTCAGGGCATTGAGGCATTACATCGTGCCTGCCTGATCCCGACTCAATTGCTGTTTTTAAATTAAACTATTTACCAAACATCCTGTTATGGCCTTGCCACTGTCTAAAACCTAAATACCCCATCAATTCCATCATTAGCTGAATATAATAATTGGCGGTTACATAATAACTACACCATTGAGGCTTTGCAGGCTTTCCTTCAAAATGCCTCCTTTAATGTTTCTGAAATTGATCCATTAGGATGGTTGTTGTGGCAATCTAATGCTAATGCATGCCAGTTGCGTTTCTATAATGTTACACCTGGTTTCTTTCAGACTAAGCCTGATCCTCGTTATCCACCTCATCATTCTGTGACTACATACTTGGTAGGTAAATTGTGCCAGCAGTGGCTAGAGCACTCTACCCTTGCATCTGTCAAACAGCACCTTTCAATCCTATCGAACGATATAGATTTGGCTGATTTTCTCCTAGGCCCACGTAATCCAAGGGCCAAGCGATTTCTTTATGCCTTTTATAATGAAATTTGGAAACTTTCACAAATGGAAGCCGCCTTCCGTCTGCGTCAAATTGACCAGGCAAACTTGGAAAAAGTCCTCGCTGTAGTGGACAACAGCATTAACACGCTTTCTTCCCGCATTTACACCTTAGACAATATTGTTTCTTCTGTAATAGATATTGTGCACAGTGTTGTTTCTGTGTTGTATCATGGTCAGAACCAGTTACGGTCGGTCATGCAATTTGCTTGGACATTGCAGACACTGAAAATGGGTAAAGTGCCTTGGGATTATTTAAATGCCACCGCTTTATTTTTGCCTTTTAACCTGACTGATAAACAGAAGTTTATGTCCATGAAAGATGCTGTATACACGCTGTTACATATTGAACAATTGGAGCCTTTGCCGTTCTCCGTAGCGGAAACGGACTCTGCTGTTTGGTTAATTTATGGCGTTAACACTTTGCCCTTTTCACTTTTTCAGTTTAAATCATTTATGCAACACTTTCCTATTGGCCGCTTTGAACCGCTTGGCACTGCTTTTCTACATGAATTATGGGTCCTGCCCTTTGCTTATCGGTGTTTGAGGGAGGATAAAGAAGTTTTCCTCACAGGGGAGGAGTGTGATTCAGTACTGGGTCACTCTCTTGTGTGCAAACACGTTAAGTTGCACGGCGAATGTAACGTGTCAGCGCCCAATCTAGCTTGCTTTTTAAAAGGGACCCCAGTACCTTCCATCACGCCTGTCTTTACATTGCTTACTAACGGCAGCTATCTCATTTTAAACAATCAAGACTGCTGTGGTTTGCGGGCGGGTGTCCCATACTTGGTAACTGTTTCCCAGCGCGTAACTTGCTGTAGCAATGTCCTTTTCCCGCCCCCGCACGGGAGTTTGGATTCTTCCCTTTGGCCTTCCATTCCGACTTTGAAAACAGAGTTCAACAAGTTGAGCAGGCTCAAAGCCCTTTTATTCCAACAGGAGGTGGCCCTCACTTCCGCCCGAGAAACATTCAGACTGCAGGTGGCTCGGACCTCAAGTGAGATACAGTTGCTTCTTAACACTAACCTCCCACTTCATTTTGGGGAATTAATTCACCAAATATTTAATGCATCTGATACGACGGGCCTTGCCCATTTTTTTAAATGTGTGGGATCTGGCCTGGTCTTTTCCTTTCAAACTATATTCGGGGTAATTCCGGCTTTTATTCATTCTATATTTTCCAGCGTCTTCGGAGGGTTCCCCTTAATATTGGCGCTGGCAGCTGGTGTCCTGCTTCTCCTTCTTGTGCTTCGTAATGGCTGCTCACTTTGTGGCTCTGCACAGGCCGGACCAGCTTCATCTGTACCGTAATCGCCTGTATGAGATTTTTGGATGCTTGCCTTTAGCAACGCTTGGCGTCAGTTACAACTTGACATTCCGCTTTGCCTACTTTACTTGCGTGCAACCAGTGCTTCATTGCAAACGGTGTCATTTCTCCTGGGCGATGGAACTTTGCTTATCAAACACGTGGTGTCCAATCCCTGATTTCAGCCGGTTGATGGGTCCCTTAGAGGCTCATGACGTGGCTTGTTCTGTGGATGGTCCAATGACACGTGCAGCTTTGCTTGGAATCTTGGATCAATGGGATATCTGTGCGGCTGCGCAGCTTTTCCTACAACGAAGTTTCATTGAATATCACGCAAGTTTGCCTTTTCTATTTTTGGATGCTCCTGTTTGTGAGGAACATGATTGTTCCTTCGACTTACATAATTAGATATCTTTACTTTTTCCACGAATGACAATGATGAGCTATTGGAAGAAATTGCATTCCTTTGCACCCAAACCTTCATGTATTGACTACTTGGATCATCCCTGCTCCACTGTCTGGCATACAGACTCTTTTTTCAAGCTCACAATTGCCTTCAGTTTTTTTCGAACTTTCCCTTTTTTCTCCGATTTGTTTTTTTTTAGAAAGTCCCTCACCAATATTTTAAACAATGCCTGACTTCTGAACTCTGTTTTTGTTCTTCTGTCTATGTCCTACTGACTTACCAGGGGGAGGGTGTTATATGGGGTTATATGGTCCTAAGACACATTGTCGACATTGCTAAGTTAGCATGAGTTTTGCTTGCCCTATGCTGCTGCTTTTGCGCACGCCTCTGCTAAGCGTTTGTTTTCGCGACGCTTTGCCTCTGCCCTGTACATAACAGATTGTTTTTCACGTTTTCAGCCTTCTCTTCAATTCTGTCTGAACATAATATGCAAGGTCGGTCAACAATGTCTCTTGTTGTTCTGTTCTAGTCAGTCCCTATTACCTAGACAAAACATGTTACCAACAGCTGCAGTGTGGAAGAATCGTGCTTTGATATAACGTTGTTGCATGTTTTTGAAACACACTCGAAGAAAGCCGTTCCATGAGCTGAGCGCTGCTGTTCCTATGATGTAAACCCTTGGGTTTAGGCTTTCAGGTAGGGGTCTGCAAATAACGCCTAGAGATCTTCTGTTATATAAAATAACTTCTTACTGCCTTGGGGAGGGTGATTAGGCCCAGTTATTTAGCCTTTTTCACAGTCTTTATAAAATGACGACTCCTTTTGTATTCTATGGTATTGTAACAATGCTAATGATGCTGGCTTTATGCATTTTGCTGCTAGTTGTGGTTCGCATACTGTTTCATGAATCACTATAATCAAAATAAATATTTTGAACTTATTTAGTGACTCTGATTATTTTTATTGTGGACAAGTACGTGAGAGCGAAAGAGTGTCTTGTTCCCGCAACTCTGAGGTGGGTCGGGAGTGCTCGTGTTCTGGGTTGTCTAAACATTCGTAGCTTCTTGATATTTGTAGGAGACCGAATGAGACACTGTTGCTAGTCGGTTGGAATTTTGGGTACTAAGGTGATAGGAGGTGCACCCCTATTTACTGAGGTCCTGTTTTCTTGTGCATAGTTCTGTGGATGAGCAGAATCCCCGCAACAGTCCGTCACGGGCTGGAATGGACCTCGACACAGGAACTGCTGGATCCAGAAGGGAGGTTTGTTATCCTTAGGGGCATGCTGGGTGATGTTGATGTAGGGATGGCGGCCATCTATGGTCCCAACACAGATGAACCCGAATTCTTCTACAAAATCTGGGCACACCTTGAGGGGCTAGGCTGTCATACTGTTATCTGGGGCGGCGACTTCAACGCCATACTGAATGACACCTTGGACAGACGTGGCTCGACAGGTAAATTGCACCCCAGGGCAAGCACAACACTCAAAGCACTTATTAATGATAATGCGCTGATAGATATCTGGAGAAGTAGGAATCCAGGAACCATGGAGGGTATCAATCAATCAATCAATCACAGAATTTGTAGAGCGCACTACTTGCCCGCGAGGGTCTCAAGGCGCTGGGGAGAAAAAAGGGGGGGGGGTGCTGCTACTGGTCGAACAACCAGGTCTTGAGTAGCCTCCTGAAGGTCAGCAGGTCTTGGGTCTGTCGTAGGCTTAGTGGAAGGGTGTTCCAGGTCTTGTCGGCGAGGTGGGAGAAGGATCTGCCGCCGGTGGTTGTTCTTCGAATGCGAGGGACGGTGGCGAGGGAGAGGTCGGCGGAGCGGAGCTGGTGGTTGGGGACGTAGAAGAAGAGTCGTCTGTTGAGGTAGGCTGGGCCAGTCTTGTGGAGTGCCTTGTGTGCGTGGATGAGGAGTTTGAAGGAGATTCTCCTGTCGACGGGGAGCCAGTGCAGGTTCCTCAGGTGGGGGGTGATGTGGCTGTGGCGTGGTACATCGAGGATCAGGCGTGCGGAGGCGTTTTGTATGCGTTGCAGTCGCTTGATGAGCTTGGCCGGGGTTCCCGCGTAGAGGGCGTTCCCATAGTCAAGTCTGCTACTGACGAGGGCCTGGGTGACTGTTCTTCTTGTATCTGTCGGGATCCACCTGTAGATCTTGCGAAGCATGCGGAGGGTGTTGAAGCAGGAGGAGGAGACTGCGTTGACTTGCTTGGCCATGGAGAGCGTTGAGTCGAGGATGACTCCCAGGTTGCGTGCGTGGTCGGTGGGTGTCGGGGCTGCTCCCAGTGTCGTTGGCCACCAGGAGTCGTCCCAGGCTGAGGGGTTGGAGCCGAAGATGAGGACCTCTGTCTTGTCCGTGTTCAGTTTTAGTCGGCTGATCTTCATCCAATCGGCGACGGCCTTCATTCCTTCATGGAGGTTGGATTTGGCGGCGAGGGGTCCTTGGTGAGGGAGAGGATCAGTTGAGTGTCGTCGGCGTAGAAGATTATGTTGAGGTCGTGCTGTCTGGCGATGCGTGCGAGCGGGGCCATGTAGATGTTGAACAGTGTTGGGCTGAGGGATGATCCCTGGGGTACGCCGCAGATGATCTCGGAGGCTTCGGATCGGAATGGTGGGAGGCGGACTCTCTGGGTTCTGCCGGCGAGGAAGGAGGTGGCCCATTCCAGGGCCTTGTCTCGGATCCCTGCGTCGTGGAGGCGTGCGCGTAGAGTGCGGTGGCAGACAGTGTCGAAGGCGTCGGAGAGGTCCAGCAGGATGAGGGCTGCGGTCTCACCGTTGTCCAGCAGGATCCTGATGTCGGCGGTGGCGGCGATGAGGGCAGTCTCAGTGCTGTGGTTGCTGCGGAACCCTGATTGGGATGGGTCCAGGATGCTGTTTTCTTCGAGGTATCGGGTTAGCTGTTTGTTGACGATCTTCTCGATGACCTTGGCTGGGAACGGAAGCAGGGAGATGGGCCGGAAGTTCTTGAGGTCTCTCGGGTCCGCCTTGGGTTTTTTGAGTAGGGCGTTGATCTCTGCGTGTTTCCAGCTCTCTGGGAAGGTCGCGGTCTCGAAGGAGAGACTGATAACGTTGCACAGGTGGGGTGCGATGGAGCTGCTGGCTTTGTTGAAGATGTGGTGCGGGAAAGGGTCTGACGGGGAGCCGGAGTGTATTGTGCTCATGGTCTTGATGGTGTCATCGATGTTCACGCTGGCCCAGGCTGGCAGGGGGTCGTGGTCGATGGTGTGCGGCGGGTCTGGTGCATCGATCTTAGTTGGGGCTGTCTGGGTGTTGAAGCTGTCATGGATGTCGGTGATCTTGCGGTGGAAGAAGGTGGCGAGGGAATCGCACAGGGCTTGCGACGGCGGGATGTCGTTGGTGTTGGAGCTGGGGTTGGAGAGTTCCTTCACGATGTTGAAGAGCTCCTTGCTGTTGTGCGCGTTGTTGTCGAGGCGGTCTTTGAAGGAGATTCTCTTGGCGGACTTGATGAGGTGGTGGTGGTTACGGATGGTGTCTTTGTGGGCTGCTTTGAGGGTACTTGTATTACTTCACACCACAATGCCTGGTCAAGGCTTGACTATTGGTGGTCACCAGGGATGTGGCGGCGTGGACGACGGATGCCCGTCTATTGCCCAGAACATCCTCCAATCACGCCCCCTGCCTGCTACAAATTACAGTTAATGAAAAAACCCAAGCGGGTATTCAATTGGAGGCTCCCACCACATGCGTTGCTAGACTCAGCATTCCGAGAGAAAATCAGAACAGACATAAGTAATTATTTTTGTGAGAACGAGGGTTAGGTGTCCTCAGCGAGCATGCTCTGGGAAGCATTCAAGGTAGTAATTAGAGGCAGCTGTATTGCTAAACAATCAGGTGTTCTGAAATCTATTAGACAATCACTAGAATCACTAGAATCGCAAATAAAAGAAGTGGAGGAGCAATATTACAAGACGGGGGAAACATGTCACTTGGCGTCACTCAGGTCTAAACTCTCCGAATTCGAGGAAGAGGCAAGCAGAGAAGTGAAGTTTTTGGGGAAACATCACACCACCAGGAAATATGGGGAGGGAGACCATCCAGGCAGAACCCTGGGTAACATGCTTAGACCACCACGCAACTCGGTATACATTACTGAACTCCGAGATGACACTGGCCTACAAACAAGGGTCTCCCAGCAAATACTTGTACACCTCACGAACTTCTACACTGAGCTATATACCTCCACTACATCAGACATCTCAGCAGATCTCCAGACATACTTGGGACAGTGAAGAAGGGAAATGCTTAAAAACATTGATGTCATTGCCTAGCTCATCAATGATACAGGCAATTAGGCTGGAGCTAGACATGATATCATGGAATGTCCAGGTCCAAGTGAGTTTGCTTAGATTTTGGAAACGGGTGGGGTCAGGAGATGATGTGAAAGTGTCACGATGGTGTATGAAGGAGATTCAGCTGAGTGAACTAAAGTGGGCGAAAGCAATTAGAAAGAAACTCTACTCCATCTGTGATAATCTGAAGGTGAAAATCGATCCACAATCCCTGTGCATTGAAGAACCAATAAGTGTACTCAAATCTTTGGGGAAGGAAAAGTCTAGACTTATTGATATGGAGTATCTGAGACAAAAAGGGTCCGCGCAATTTATGATAAATAGCTGGAGGAAAGAAAATTGGTATCCCTATCTAGACACCCTACCAAATCAAGGGCTCAGAATGGAATTATTAAGGGTGAGAGTAGGTATTAATCCCGCTCGAGCAAATGATAAAATAAAAAGGGTACTGATGGATCCTGGCGGTAGATGTACATGCGGGATGGGCATGAAATGTAATTGTCTACACGTTTTAATGGATTGTCAAAAATTGTTAGCCCAGCGAAAACTGTTTTTACGTCACATTGCAATAGCAGTGGCGAAGTTTATCCAGGCGGTTAAAAGGTCATTTATGGAATAGGGAATGGAGGAGTGGACTGAGTATTGATAAATAGACATTTTAAACTGGGTAATTTTAAACGTTTTAAAAAAGAATTTTAATATGCCTGGATCACATAGGTGTTATTAGAACGCGTTCATAAATTGTGAATGGAATTGTTTTTAACAAAATTAAGATTGATGTTAGGAAAATTAGTTTTTTATGATGTAATGTGATAATGAATTTGTAATAATTTTTTGATGGTTCCTTTTTAGAATTTTAAACAAAATGTTGTGTTTTATTGTGTTTTATGTGGTTTAAAGACCAATGGTCTAAATAAACTTACTTTTTGAACTGAACTGAACTGAACTCCAGACATATTTAGACTCCATAGAGCTGCTTTGGTTAGGAAAACTTACTCATTTTGGTATTCACAGAATGAACTTACTCATTTCGGTATTCACAGAAGTTAGTAGTCCTAACTTTAGAACTCCTAAATGCCTTCTGTGAATACCGAAAGTCTTAAAGATTTTTTCTCAGTTTAGGAGTAGTAAAGTTAGGACTCCTAACTTTAGGACTCCTAAATGCCTTCTGTGAATACCGAAAGTCTTAAAGATTTTTTCTCAGTTTAGGAGTAGTAAAGTTAGGAACTTTACTACTCCTAAACTGAGAAAAATCCTAACTTTAAGACTTTCGGTATTCACAGAAGGCATTTAGGAGTCCTAACGTTAGGACTACTAACTTCTGTGAATACCGAAATGAGTAAGTGCCTTCTGTGAATTCCAAAATGAGTAAGTGTATTCTGTGAATACCAAAAAGTACTAACTTTACGTTTTTGACGTAAGTTAGTTCTGTGAATCAGGCCCATAGAGATTATTTAAACGAACCTTATACCAAGGACGACATCATACAGGTCATAAATAGCCTGCCCAATGATAAAGCCCCAGGCCTAGATGGCCTAACCACATCTTTCTACAAAACATACAGCGAATTGCTAGCTCCACGCCTATTTGATGTTTATCAAGAGTCACTGGAAAATGGGTGTCTTCCATCAACAATGCGCGAAGCACTGATCTTAACACTATCAACACAAGGCAAGGACCCAACCAGTCGGGATTCATATAGACCGCTGTCACTTATAAATGTCGATAATAAAATATACGCCAAACTCATAGCACAAAGATTACAACCAATTCTCCCCCTTATAGCCAGACCAGACCAATCCGGCTTCATACCAGGTCATTCAACTGCGCACAACTTAAGAACCTTTTTTGCTGTCTTTCATTATCTAAACCCACAAACTCGAGCTTTGGCTGTGCTACTAGACGCCACCAAGGCCTTTGATTCCCTTGAATGGGAGTACTTATTTACTATCTTAGCTATCATTAGGCAAATCAAGCTCCTATACACTAAACCTACAGCCCGCTTGAGAGTAAACGGCCTTCTATCCGAGAGTTTCTCCATCACCAGGGGAACAAGGCAAGGGTGTCCTTTATCACCACTCCTTTTTGCTATCGCAATGGAGCCCCTGGCAGCGCGTATCTTTCAACATCATGCGGCCAGGGGTCTGGGTTTTACATTGGGAGGCTTGTTAATCTCGCTGTATGCTGACGATGTGACACTTTACATAAACAACCCGGAGGAGAACGCGGCTCCGGTGCTACGTGAGGTGACCAGATTTGGAGGGCTATCTGGAGTCCATATTAACTGGTCCAAATCAACTCTGTTCCCCTTAACAGATTGCACAGTCCCTTTCGACCTAGAATATCCCCTAGAGTGGGCTGCGGGACCCGTTAGGTACCTAGGCGTCTGGCTGAGTCGCGATGTTAAGGAGCTCTGGGACACGAATTATGGCCGAACAGTGAGATGGATCGAAGAGAAAATTAAAATCTGGTCTAGACTGCCACTATCTCTAGCAGGTAGAATAGCCATTGCTAAAATGATTGTGCTGCCTAAACTACTATATTTATTTGTTAACCTCCCACTGCTCCTCACTCAAGCCTTTGTCAAATCTATGAGATCCCTGATGATTGATATGATATGGGCTGGGAAACAGGCGAGAGTCTCCTGGGAGCTGCTTACACTACCACTTAGCCAAGGAGGGTTGGGCGCGCCAGACATCCCTCTGTATGCTTACTGCGCGCAGGCCCAATATCTACACCACTGGATATATCCCTCCCCTTTCCAACCACATGTAGCAATCGAGTTGGACCGCGTAGCTCCTTCCCCACTAAATTTGGCGATATTCTCTAAATTTCGGAGACCTGTCAAAGAAATTGATACCACCGAAAAGCTGCGTTGGGCCTGGGATGGGCTTCGTAGAAGAGCTGGTCTGGAGTCGCTTTACGCCCCCTCAGCCCTCCTGGCACATAACCCACAGATACCAGCATTGGCTGATAAGAGCAAGGTCTTGAGGGCTGAACACCTAGGTTTGAACACATTCGCAGACTTATACCCAGATGATATATTTGTGGCTCCGCCGCCACAAACTGAAGACTCCAGGTCGAATGGGGAATTGTCCGCACCCCTAACCGAAGACCAGTGGAAGTTTTGCTGCAGCCAGTAAGAGGCGTTATCTCCGAATTATAAACTCAGATAAATTCACTTTAAATTCCTACATAGGTATTACAGGACGCCCACACAGCTTTGCCACATGGGTCTTCGTGTCGATACTAACTGCTGGAGATGCAGCTATGCTAATGCTTCCTTCCTGCACTTAGCCTGGGACTGCCCCACAACAGCGGAATACTGGTCAGAAATCTTTGGTATAATTAGCAAGATACTTGACACCCCCGTAGAACCATCACCACTGTTAGGTCTAATGGGATATACGAAGGATGCCCCAACAGAAACTAAGCGTTTGTTAGCAATGTTGCTGCTGCTCGCCAAGCGCCGAATAGCTATACACTGGGGAAGACCAAAAGCCCCCAAATTTAAGACATGGGTTCTAGATGTGACCTTTTGCCAAGAACAACTCTCCACATACTGGGAGTTAATGCCGATGGATTCCAGACCACAAGACATTTGGGGTCCCTTTTCGGAGTGGGTCCGTTCACAAGATCAGACCAACGATTAAAGTGTTGGGGGAGGGGAAATGGCGATCTGTCGAGCAAGAGGTTGGAAATATGATGTTAGCCCACAGCAATAGGTCAAAGGCCAAAGCAGGTCTATATTTGCCACAGCAATATCAGCTATGAACTGGTTCCAGTCGATCCTATGTCCCGGCTATTAACCATGCTGTACAGATAATTGTAAGCTAGGTGCTTGTCTCCATATGTACTTATGTATGAACGCAATGGTGCCGCTAATGTTGTACCTTTGTTTGTGTTATGGTTGCAGTTTCCTTTTTCGGTTTTGTGATCATATGCAATGCCTTTTTTTTTTGTCAAAGTACTATCTGCTTAAATGCCGAATATGTGTGTTTGCTGGCGATGTATCGTAAAATCAATAAATAAAGTTTAAAAAAAAAAGTTTCTAATTACTGAAACCTTCAGTGTAGGTTTACGTATTGTAACAGGTTCCCAAGAGTGAGAAAGCGCCTTGGATTTCATGTGCGTCTTCTCCTCGAAGAGTGCTTGTGATTTTGTGCCATCTGCGAGACCTCTCTATTGAACAGCTTTGGATTGGTGTCCTACATACTAGAGCTAGTGGAAGTCCTCAAGCTCCCTTTGCTTCTAGATGCACCATAGTGTAGAGACTGCAGGTTGAAAAATCGTTTGAAGACATATGGCATCACACGCAGGTGGTTCTTCCCTAGCTTCTTATAGTGAGGCCGTCATAGGATTGGAGTCCACAGATTTTGGCAGTGACATCAATCACAACAAGTTGAAAAATCTAGAACAAGAGCCTACAAAAAATTCAGAGGCTATGGATCCCACATCTGTAAAGGATTGAATGGTGCATGGACTTCACCCTAGATGAACTGTGCTGAGTGACCTGAGCGCTATAACAGCTGTACTTGTTGGTTCCATGTTAGAAGGTGGGACTGTGCCAGTCCCCTGCCAACATCCTCTCTGGCTTTGCTTGAACTGATAGACAGGACCTCGATCAGGAAAGGTTTTGTAAAGGAGTTATCTAACTGCATCAAGCTTTATTCATCACCTCTTCTGTATATCTTTGCTGGGGCAGGGTTTCGGTACCTCTATGTATGTATCTAAGGATAATCTATCGATGGAATAAAGTATGTGCTTTGCAGAGAGCAAACCTAGGTACAAAGCACTGTATAAGAAAGGGCATTACACTGAAGGTTCTAGAGTGGGTTCAGGGTGCCCCACACTCAAGAGAGGGCACAGAGGAAGGTTGTAAATGGAAAAATCTTGTAGGGGTGCAGGGGAGCGGATTAAAATGGAGAGAATGGGGGGTGGTGCAGTGGAGGTAGAGGGGGTGGGTGCGGGCAATGGAGTGACAAAAAGCTGTATATCTCTCAAGCTGTTTCTCACTCCAATTCTGAGTCACAGATCCCACCCAAATGTGGCTTGTTTATGCTAGGTGACAAAGCCCAATGGAAGGGTGCAGTATTATTGTGTGCTTATAATCAATCGGAATCCTAGGTCTTAAAGTGGAAAGCATCACAAGGAGAGTGGGCAGTGGTGTGGTTCTAGGTATGATCAGCCACTGTACAGTGGTGTCATTGGCTAAGTGTCTTGTGTGGACTCATTAGGTCGAGCATTCGAGACCTCTTGTATATACTTTAGTATATACTTATATGTGTTTGTACATTGTGGGCTCTGGAGCTCAGCCCTAGGACTTGTCTGCTTCCGCTTAGGGACTTTTTGTTCTGTTCAACTGCCTCTATTTAACCGTCTTGATAGAAAACGACCAGTAGAGGTCAGTAAAATGCCAGAATTGCTTTCTGCTTGTTCAACTGCCTCTATTTAACTGTCTTGATAAAAAAAGACCAGTAGAGGTCAGTAAAATACCAGAATTGCTTTCTGCTGAGGGACTTTCTTTTTTTAATTTTTCTGGCAACTGCCTCTATTTAACTTTCTTGATAGAAAACGACCAGCAGAGGTCGGTAAAATACCAGAATCACTTTAGCATTCTCTAGATTCCAGTCCATAGAAATTGTCTTCCACGAGCACCCGTAGACAATAATATTTTTTTCAAATCTTGTATTTTCAGTGATATGACCACCGGAGGCTCTGATTTTATATTAAAAACAGAGCTTTGGACTATACCATTTCCCGCTTAAAGGAAATGTTATGTTGTCTTGTAAAGCGCGCAGCTGCCCCAGCAAAGGGGCATCCCGGCGCTAATAGCAACAAAGGCAGCTAACGGCAAGGGAAACCTATCATAACTAAAGAGAAACAACCAATAGGCTGTTACAAGCCACGGAGGCAGGCAGAAAGGGAGTAAACTGCAAGAAGGGCCTAAAGTGAAGAGAAAAGATGGGTCTTCAATGCCTTACGAAATGCCAGATAATTATCCATACTCCGGATATGTACAGGGAGGGCGTTCCAAAGTTTAGCTGCCACTGAGCGAAAGGAGCGCCCACCGGCGCGGGCCCTCCTAACCCAGGGAACAACCACCAAGTGTTGGCCCAATGAACGAAGATGGCGAGTTGGAGTGTAGGAGGAAAGCAGGCCCGCTAGAATGCCAGGGGAGGGGGAATTCAGGATTCTAAAAGCAAGGCAGAGGGACTTGAACTCCACACGTCTCGCCACTGGTAGCCAATGTAGCCGACGAATAGCACTGGAAGTGGAGCAGAATCTAGGCATGCCGAGAAGAGTTCTGGGAGCTACATTTTGGACCCTCTGCAAATGGTATTTCTCTCCATGTGTTCCCATACCTGGCGTGTCATGCAGTTTGGTGCTTACGTTCCCTCCATGTTAAAGAACAGTAGATGTTTCAGCACCCATGCTAATGTGCTGCATAGCTAAATACATATAAGGTCCCAAAGGAGAGACCGATTGCATTGCAAATGCTTGTTTTTGAGGAGATTGCCTTGCCCATTTGTCTCTAAATTGCAAAACTTTATTGTTGTATCCACTGTTGATAATCAATAAGTATATCCCTTACTTCAAAAGAATAACAATTAAGATAAGAATACCTACGAAACGCAAATACCTGTAATTATATTGCAGCATTATTGCCCAAGTGGGAGGGCACTCCCAGGAAGTTATTGACCTGGATGGAGTTAAAGGTCCTGAAGTGGAGTCAAGGGCCCTACTCCAGCCCATTCTCTACAAGATGGGAGAGCCTTCGCTTTGAATAATAATGCTATTGTAAATCCGACCCTTAACATTTGGAAGTGAAATTGACACAACTGTTTGGTAGATGGTGGTTTTCCTAGGACTATTTAGGAGGGCTCTTACAAGAAGCATACCGGTAGGATTTATTTTTGGGTGATAAGGTTCTAGCATTTTGTCATTTTGAAATGCTTTCTGGTAAATGCTTGAGGGTTTCGAGGGTCACAAAAAGGAGAATATACATAGAGATAAAAGGTTTTAGTCACAATATAAACCCTTATTGGTGGTGCCAAAGTACTTTTAGGAATTGTGGAGAGTTCTAAGGTGATTTCACTCTGTGAAAACTGCTGAACTTCTGCTGGGATTTGATGTAGCATCTTTGATAGAAAACTGAGTTTCCTCATTATATTCTCAGGAAAATTGTGGCTAGTGCTCTGGAAGCAAAAATAAGGTCTTATTTAACCATGAATATGGTTTCTTGTTCATATGAGAAAAAAGTCTGACATGCTAAGTAAAACTTGTACTTCCAACAGCAGCAGCTGGCTGTCAGTTGATTCCCCATTGTTCTACTGCAGCCTATCCGCAGAGTTGTAATGAAGAACTAGACGGCTCGCATTCAATATTCAAGACAATATGAGAGAAATCGGAATGATATGTATAGGAGTTGTAGAAAAAAAGCATTTTTATATAGAGACTGAGTTGAATGAGCATTGAGGGGTTAATGCAGATATGAAAAAATATTATAAAGTGACAATTTAGTCACTATTGGCGCAATATGTTGTTTAGGGGGATCCCCTCTCTATCCAGCATCCTCTTTCCACTTCTGTTTTTCTAAAATTACCCAACCGCTGTGTGGCTTACTATTTCTTACATTTTAAACCAGTAACCATTGTGGTAAACGTAGAAGTTTTAAATGCACAAGAGTAGACATTTTAGTGGCGGGGGGAGAGCTATTTAGCTCATAATGGTAGTGAGGCCCTCTAAATCAGTTGCTGTTTTGGGCATTTAAATAAAACCTATTTTAAAATAATTCAATCAGTAGATTTGTAGAGCTCTTCTTGTCACCCATAAGGGTATCCAGGCGCAGTTCATAATTCATAATAATTTTCATAATTCATATTGTAAATCAGACAGAACAATGAGGCAATTATCCTAAACGGCACAAAAACTGTCATGGACTACACAGTTTCCACAGACTGGGAATGCATTAAATAGATCATTCATAACATGGAAAGGGATGCTTTGGGGGACTCATTTATTTGAGGAACTTGGAGATGCAGAGATGAGAACCATTTTAATGTACATATTCAGCCCTCTGCGCAGGTAAGTGAATGATTCTAAAGGTGACTTCTCCAACAGCATGTCTCCCAGTGGAGACACATTCTTTGAGCGAGGTGAACATTTTAGTTCTTTAATAGAACTGTCTGATCTGGGCATGCAGCTCTTAGATGAAAAAAGACTTACAATATTCAGTCTGATAATATAATAAGGTTTGCCTCAGTTACTAGCTATGTCCTGGGTACATATCGACTGGATAGGAGCCTATCAAAATGCAGCATTTGGGAAGGGTATAGTGGTTATCTTGTACAAGACATCCAATGTTGTTCTGACTTACATATTCAATTTGCAAAATGGCCTCTTCAAGAATGGACTACAGCTCTTGTTTCTCGTCATTTGCTAAAACCACACACATACATAATAATTAGAACCACTATGTTTTTTTTAACCTAAAGCTAATGAAGTAGAATCTTTATCCTCCACGACTAAGTCTCCTGCTATCGCAATCGGGGGGTTGTATGACCAACTGATGCCTCCATGAGGCTGGGAGGATTACTGGCACAGAGACCTGCCACTTGTACAACCACAGTTGCAGTAAGGCATTGGGCGGCCATCTCCCTGGGAGGCGGCAGTGGATTCTCAGGCACGAAGACCTGGGCTGGTCTAGATGAAGCTATCCCTATGATGAAATGGTTAGTGTTTGGTCTTGAAATGTCGGATCTTTGGCTCATCACTCCATTAAATCACAGACCACTATATGTTCACTCTGAGGAGTTTGCGTACAAGATTCCAAGAGTCCATCAGAAGGAAAGGGTACTTTGTGGCAATAGACGGGCTAACTCTCATTCCAGTCCGTCCAATGACACAGTCCATAGACTTGGTAGAGGGTTGAAGGATGACAGTCATTTGAAGCATCAACGATTGTGGTGTCAGGGCCATCGTTCAGTTTTATCCATTCACAAGCTAGATATTCTCTTTGCATGTTTTCAGCTTGAAAAAGACCACCTGACGTCAGATGTCAAGGAAACATTGGCATTATTCTGCGTAAGACACAACTGGACTCTCCATAGGAGAATAGTCATTGCTGTCTCTCGCTCTGTCTGTCTCGCTGCCTCCTTCTCTTGCTCCATGAAACTCAAATGTGAAAAATTATGAGCTGAACATACACAGCACATGCAGGTCATTTGGGATGACTTTGTATGAAGCAAGCATGCCAACGGTTTGAAGACCTCCCCGGCATGCATTAGCACTCACAATTAGTTTCACAGCATCTGTCTAAATCTTGGAAAAACAGTATTGTGTCATGGGTGGGACATATGAAATGCCACATTCCACAGATCACCGATACAGGAATAAAGACAGAAAGACCCTAACTAAACAGAAAGTGGGAAAATGCAACACAACACTGCAGGTAAACTGGTATCTAAAGACATTAAGCCTTATTTTAGACAACACCTGCTGTTTTACTCCACTCAACAGTAAAGAGAGGTAAATATTCTTTTTATTCCTGAATGTGTAATAGTATTTTTGTTCACGCAGATGCACTTCTGGTAACATTTTCCAGCAAGAACCCTTGTAGAAGAGAAACTGTGTTGTTGCCTTACATTGTTTTGTTGCAACAAAATATGTGAACAAACTTATATGGACGGTTTACTTACTTTAAAAAAAAAAAAAAACTTGTGAAGCGTCAATTGGCAGTTATTTTTCACTTGCAGTTATTTGTAAGGAAAGAATTTCATGAAATTTGCAATTTTTAACAAGAAGTTAAGTTCCGCAATTTTACAAATTCCTCATGAAAGTTGCCTGTTAATATAATCATGAAATACAAGGTGACCAATGATATGAACTGGGGGAGTAGTATGTTCGGGCGTCAATGGTCAGCGGTTTGGACTCTGGGTCCCTTATGCATGAGACGCCCAATTCCCACAATGATATAGCCATAGAGGTAGTAACCTGCATGGTTAGTCTTCCCTCCTGGATTATGTCTGTCGGCCTGTTGGCACCAGAGTGCAGATGTCAGTGTCCGTGGCCATCTTGAAGCAGTATCAATGATAACTTTCTCTACTCAACTGCGGTCATTTGAAAGGGAACCTTAGACGCAAACTTTGAAAAAGTCTGCTAGATGATTTCTAAAACTGGCGGCCAGAGGTTGACTCTAAGAAGAGGTTTCATTTAATTTATGGACACCACATACAAAAACAGTAGTAACTGGTCCAAGTTGGCCGCAAATGTCTAAGGCCTTCCTTTAGAGTATGGTGGCCAGTTCATCGGTCCACCAAGGCAGCGTAGGAATGCACTCAGCTGCCCTGACAGCAGACCGTCCACCATACTTCGAGATCTCCACCAGTCAGGCGGTAGTCTCTCTGCTTTCAGCAGAGCATCCGTTGCTGCGTCTCCATTGAAGGCACTGAAACTTTGATCAGTAAGTGCTATGGTTAAGACTCAGTAAAGTTTTTTCTTCTTCAAAAACACATAACGCTGTCTTTTCTTACTGAAAAACAAAGATTTGATCCTCACACTATGGGACTTTTCCCAGCGCTTGGGGGTGATTTATTTGATTTAATGTTCGAGACAGAAAGGCTCTAACAGCAAACAAGTATGTTGGAATGTCTGCCCAACATAGGCAATGTGACCAATGGGCTGTCCCTCAAAGGTTTCCCCCGGCAGAGCCATTGTAGGCTCCGCTGTCTGGAACATGATGGTTCCCAGGACTCTAAATAGAGCGAGTGATAATGAGTTTGGTGAATCTGCCATGTTAATGTTGGAGAACCAATCTGCCAAACTCCAAATAAGGGTGTAACTAAGGCCTTGAACATATGCTATAGCCAGGGCCACTGCAATTATGTGGCAGGAGAGGGCCAAATTATGAGGCAGGTCTAAGTAAATTATGCAGCAAGAAAAACCAAAATATGCGGCATTATGTGGCACATTTTATACTAGTATTAATTCCAGTGGCCCTGGCTATAGCACATTCTTGCTGTGAAATCGAGCAGTGCTGAATATGGCAAACAGGCCGCTGATGGTCGTGCATGGCACCATGAGTACTTGTTTGCGGTCAGCTTCCTACACTGGTTGCTGGGGGCAGGAGGGATAGAGGTTTATGCTCGAAGGGATAATCCAGCTGCTATTCTATGGCCGAGATTCGGACTTCTTTTGGCAGAACATAAGTTCATTCTATTGCCAGGCACTTTATTTTCATCCTCCTCCCTATTCTGAAAACCAAGGAAGCCTGTGCAGAAGACAGATCGTGCCACCAGATTGCTCTTCACCGCCAAATGCATAAGGAAAATGGAAGCAGAAAGCAGTGGTCCTAGATGTTCTATTAGTAAAGCTCTTGAGCTTCTGCCAGCATCCTGGGGTTGGGCAGCACCGGAAGTCCTGGTGAACATGCAGCAAATGAACCAACATAGCGTATGGACCGCTCCAGTGAAAAGCACTGGCCTCACAGCGCTGGCCTCACAGCGTTGGGCCTTACATCGCTAGGCCTCACATCGCTGGGCCTCACATCGCTGGGCCTCACAGCACTAGGTTGAGGTCAGGTTGCAGACTGTGACTTACCTTCCCATCGGGCAGTTCCACGTACCCTTCGATATCCGACAGCCCAGTCTTGCCGAATCTCCCCAACGCCCCCTGCAGCTTCAGGCCCGTGAAGGTGAGGGCCATTCTCCAAAACCTTGGTGAAAAGAAAGCACAGTTTGGAGCACGGACACCAGCACAGTGTTCCTAGCCAGTCTAAGGGTTAAACAGTATACAGAACTCAGTGCAAGCCTTACAGCCCTACCTTCAGTCCAAATGACCTTCTTATTCACAGAACGCATCATTATTCACAGTTCCATGTTCTGTTTGTTATTGCTAATGGTGTATTTTATTTACTCAGAGAATGCGCATTGTGTCAACACTAATCACAAAGAAGGGGGGGGGGCGAGGAGGTTTAGAGAACTGCAAGGGTTAGCTCCCCAACCTATACATATATCACACTCAAGAAACCCTTGGGTCTGAAAAATAAAAGGTACTGTCAAAGAAGAGACAGACCTAGCCACAAAAAGATAACCCTTTAAAAGGGTGAAATCCCTCACCCACCAGATGTGGCATATTTCACCATTGGGATATCTCTTTATTTGTGTGTCTCTGGGCCAGGATTACAAACAGAGCACTAGCGTAAAAACATATACCCACAGTTAGTGTCAGTAGGTCTCTCCTTTGACAGTAGTTTTTATTTTTTCAGACCCAAGGGTTTCTTGAGTGTGATATATTTTGTTAACAAGCCAAGTAGCTTCTTTGCGCTTAGCAACATGGAGAGTCAAAATGAAGGAGGAAGACATAGGCAGTCAAGAAGAGATGGGTACCCATGAGCTTATTCAAACCAGGGGCCATGGTTGTCATGAAAAACTTGAAGTTATACAGAATACCCTTACAACTTGAGCAGAGACTTGTGCGGCTGTTCTATCTAAAGATATCCAGTTCGGAAACTGGTAGCAAGGGAGTATATGTTCTTTTGTTTTACGAGTGGCCTGTTAATTCTAGGGGGCCGATAAAAGGAGTTAATTCCCCTGTTCAAAACTGACAAAGCTGAGGGAAACTGCGGGAGGAATGGGGAACAACTTAGTGAAGTGGACAAGGATAAGTCCCCATTTTCTAGGTTCAACTCGGAATAATTGAGAAATCTGCAACCCCAAAGTGAATGGAACACAAGGGTGTGGACTGGCAGTGAGCAGATGTGAGACACTGGTAATGAGGACATCAGTAGTTTGTGGACCCTAACCAGTGGTTTCCAACATAGGCCCAAGAGGGCCGAAACGATGCCATATTCTCACACAAGGTACTTCTATGTATAATAAAATGAGTTCCATTCACATTCATTACATTTAATGTTATCTTTTATGGATATACTGAAATTCTGGTCATATGCTGGACACCCCGGATCCAGACGGTGCACAAGGTTTCTGAAATTATGAGACTGTGAAAGAACTGTACGAGTCCCTTTATAGATGCATCAAAGGGTGGTACTTCTGCCAAGTTAAGATTTATTTTATTCACTCGGAGGGTGAGGGCAATAATAGAGAGCCCGAAAGGGACCTGTCTCAGCACCTGCTTTTTAGAACTGTCGGTGCGGAGCACCGGCAGGCCTGGTCCACTTAAAGCCATGGGAACAACCCTATGCGAATCTGTCTTGGCTGAGTCACAAAGGGCTCAGTCCAATCTGAATTGCTCTGGCATGTTCCCTCTTAGTGGAAAACCAAGCAACTCCAGATGTGCTTCGGTCTTACTGGACCTCACTGCGTAGTGCACCTTGAGACTCCAGGCACAGCAAACTATCATCAGAAGCAGGAGGAGTCGGGACGGGGCCAGCAGGGGTGGAGCTATCAATGGTGCAGCAGATGCAGTGCCTAGATACCCCTAAAGGTGGCAGTGTTGTGCTTTACAAATGCTGTCAATTTGATTTGATTTGATTTGATCCAGTGACACCAGGGCCCTGGGATCTGAGAGAGCTACTGCAGCTCAATCATGGCTGCCCTTTACTACCCAACTATGGAGCTGATTTAGAGTTTGGCGGAGAGAGTAGTTCGTTGCAATAGCTAAGAGGCACAATATTGTGTATGAATCTCTGGAAGATCCAGTGTTGAAGATGCACATTTCAATTGTTTAAAGATAATAGCGGACAGGGAACATCCAGGGGCAACACTATGGCTGTGAGCAGAAGACGACAACTGGAAGTCTAGCAGTAAAAGAGATATTGTGTCCCGAGTGCCAGATCTCTACAAGACAATGAAAGAAAGTTATGAGGCTTAAGGTTTACCTTAGCATTAAAAAAAACAGAACCATTTGAGACTCACTTGATGTGTCCTGCACCAGACGTGGTGAGTTGCTTCTCATTTTCAGTGGAGAAGGTGACCCGGTAAACATCTTGTGAGAAAGCTTTGGACCTCAGCACAATCCTTTCATGCCTCCAGTTCCAGATAGTCAGCATGTAGTCTGGACTGCTGCCTACGCTGGCCAATAGGGTTCCAGATACATTAAAGTCGACAAAAGCGTACGCTTCCACTGTTCCTCCTAGAAAGGCAGGTGGACAGTTCAATTTGTGACTTATACAATAGAAACAAATCACTGCAGTTAACCCAAATGGGCAGTATCCCATATTCATTTTTATTTCCTTCTTATAAACGTGAAATATTTGCCTTTAAAGTTCTTTGCCTTTCAGATCATATTCATTTCACTTATCCCCTCATTCCGACCTGGTTCAACATATCGGGCGATAAAACTACTCATGGACATCATAGTTATCATAGTATTACCCCAGGGTGTTTCACTGCAATTTTCCAAGTTTCGGAATGGGGAACAACATGAGGTTTCAGTGTTACCAAATGGTAAACCTGCACACAATTTCCCTTTTTTACTTATTTCTATCAGGCATATTTATCCTTGCAATATCTGGAAGGACCTTCACAGGAAGAAACCCTGGTTCATGCATCCCACTTGAAATATGAAACTAATTTAATGTGCATCTCAGAATGATAGCTTAAGTGTATTTCACAGTATTACAAATGTCATCATTGGTTTATCAATACCTCACCAGTGTCCACCAGTGGAATGAGATCTGGAGTAACTAAAACTGCTAGCATGCTGAAGCTTTGTATTCTTTTCTCTCTTGACTAAGCAGTATTCTCAAAATGCATTGTTATGTTATGTTATAACAGTTTTCTACAGCGTGGATTCACCAACCTTTCTTGGCATTCACAGATTCCTCAGAAGGATATAGGGGAACCATGGAATTGTACCTGAGACCAAGAGAGACTTGTCCAAGCCAAATCACATTTTGTAACTTCAAACCCAAGTGCTTAGGTCCCCCTGTACTACAAAAATGTGCATATCTGCATATCTATGGTAGTGCATGCAATCCAATATGTAGTCTGGAATGCACCATATGGGTTAGTTGTTGGTGACTTTTTAAAAGTGACTCTAAACTTCAAGCATGCGCCAATTTGTAGATAGGCACTTTCTGAAAGTGTAATTTTGAAGACTGGAGCCACATGCAATTTTCAGTGCTAACAGCTTCCTCAATTCTCCTGAAAGGAGCCTAGGAGAGGGCACCTTTTAGCTACCTGCCATGGATAGAGGCACAATTGTTAGTGAGAAAAATTCCTTCAACAGTAGGTCAAACTTTAAGGATTTTGTATTTATTAAAGAGACATGGGGCCATATGTATCAACATGTGGCTTTGCGATTCTCAAATAGCGATTTTTTGCGAATCGCTATTTGAGAATCGCAAAACCCAATGTATGTAGGATTTGCAAAAACTTTTGCGAATCCTACATATTCCTTAATTGCGATTCGCAAGTTGCGATTCGCAATTAAGGATACCTTCCCATTCATCCCTATGGGCCAATAGGCCCATAGGGATGAATGGGAGGACATTCGCAATTTGCGAGTACCCATTAGGTACTCGGAAATTGCGAATGCAATTTCAAGGGTGCAGGGGTGTGAAAAGGACACCCTGTTGCACCCCTGAAATTAGCATGGGTGCACATGTGGCGCACATACATGCCTTAAGGGCATGTGTGTGTGCCACATGCCACTTTGAAAAATGTGCATTTTTCAGAGAAATCGCAAATTACCACCAACCTGTAGTTGGTGATAATTTGCGATTCCTTAAGCCATAATCGCACAACTTGGGTGCTTCATACATTGCATTTAAGGAATCGCAAATTTTGCGATTCCTTAATTTGCAATATAGTTGTGCTTTCATACATATCACTAGGCCAAATTGCGATCGCAAACGCTGAAATTCTGCGAATTTTGGCGTTTGCGATTGCAATTCGCCTTGATACATATGGCCCTAATTGTTTTCTATTTCCTGATAAAGTGTAAATAAGGAATCATGTTATTAAAATTTAAAATAAGACGCTGTTCTAACAGAGCTGGAGTGCAGCCAGCATTTTGAAGATAGGAGCTGACTGGGGGACAATAATGTAGTTTCCTTTAAGTTTTTACGGGTTAAGTGCAAACTGGAAAAGAGTGCATGATCATTGGTTTTACTCAGAACAGTTGTGTCAATGATACTGGATGGCTTCTAAGAGTGTCCCAAAATTACACATTACAGTTAATGAAGTTGTATCTGAAACAGCTACAGTAAACGTGAATTCACAACCCTCATGAAGCCTATTGGCACTTGAAAAAAATGGTCATTCATTATGAAATCAGCATGCAAGGATGGTGCTCAATTTGTTGTAGTGTCTTTCATATTAAACTGGATCTTACTTTGAGCTATACGCAAGGGAGGATTTTGCTTCACCTCTGTTGAATTCCTGAAAAGATGCAATGTGTTGGACAAGTGGATTTAAGGTGGCTATATTGAGTAAGATTGTTTTCACTGTATTAAATTGGAACGTTTTGGGTGAAATTTTTGATATACTGTTTTTGGCACTTACGGAGGCGCTGGAGAAAAGGCTGCAATCACTCTGGTTTCATGATTATAAGACGATACACGGGATGGACTGGGACTAAAAATAAAGAGCTTGGCAGATGGGATATTCCATCAGAAACATGACAGCTATTGAGTCAACCATATTACAAGTGCTTTAGAGCCTATAACACTTGTAACATGGCAGAAAGAATATTCACCACGCTTTGAGAGAGTTTCCCAGCCACCAAATTCTCTATAACTGAATGAAAATCAAAGAACCCTACATGTGTCTTGGGAGGAATTGTTATTGCCTGTGCGTGTGCTGGTCTGTGGTTTTCTTGCTGATTGATCATTATAAGTGGGAACTACTCATCACAGTGATGCTGGTGTCCAGGCAGTGAATGATTGTCTGGGGCTACGTCATGGTGAGAGTAATGGAATGATGGAATTCATTCAATGACTGATAGAATTGTTCTACTGCATGTCCATTCTATGTCAAAATCAAGGGACCACAGACATATTATCAGTTTCTGAATGTATTGTAGTAAAAAGCTAGGACATTCATTAAAAGATTTTGATGTTGAGGGGCGACTTAAGTGCATGTCTTCATAGCATGGAAGATGGAAAACAAGGCTGATGAAAATGGTTACCTAGTCTAAATATGAGACAACAGTGTTGAAATACCACAAGATGCCCTTGGGGGATAGGAGCTTGTTTGCCAGAGCTTAACTGATATGCATGATATAAGGTGTGGCTGAGTATGGAACACGTTTTAAGCAGCACACCCCACAGTCCATTACTTGAATAACTTCTGAAATCACAAATTATGAGATAATGCCATGGAACATACCTCTGAGGATTCTGTAAGATTTAAGAGAGGGATATTCATAGATCATAATCTTGGGGTGTTCTCCTTTTTCAGCTACTGCAAAGTAGTGTTTACTGTAGTGCACCTGCACAAAAAGAAATCAATCTTTCAACCTGATACCATGATCCCAAAATCTAGCACAGGAAAAAACAGGTTCTTCTGTGCCACAAACATTTATTGGTCGTCCGCATGTACTCCGCAACCTCCATCACCCATAAACCTTACCTTATGTATTGAAAAATACTCATTTAAAGGACAAACAACATCATAAAATAAAAATGGAAAATAACAAAAATATCTATGGAAGAACATTGATAAATATAAAGACATCCTCCACTCAGCATGGTTCCAATAAATAATTATTGCACATGATTATGATTATCAAATTTAGCCCAGTTTTAATTATTTGCCAGTACTCAGTAACTCATCACATACACAGCAACATCTAGACTTTTTATGTTCTAAATCAATTGCAAAGGATGTGATTTGCTGTTGATATGTTTACATGTATATATTATCAAAATAGAACATTTACTACACCTGAGAAATACATTTCAATATTTCACTTTTGCAAGATGATACCTTACACTCAAGACATCATCATGATGTATATTACAATTAATCAAATGATTGTAAAAGAAACATACATATTTTCATACCTTGAATTGGACTAACTAAACGTTTTATGCTAAAATGGCACAGTTTATAATGTTTCTGAGTTCGATAGGCACCTACTTCGAATGGCATTGAACAATCAGTCCAAAGCTTAAAATAGCCAGATTCACATCACATTTTTTCACTTAGAGCAAATAGATCTGTTTGGACAGGTGTGGACACAGTCATCAAAGAAAGGCATACATCACTCAGTGCTACATTCTTTTTTAAAGTCAATACAATGTGACATTTTGCACGGATGAACTGTTGAAGAAAGACATTTTCACACCCACTGGGGGTGAAAAATTGTGAGGCTCTAATCGAGCTTGCCAAAAACACCAAGTAATAAAAATAACCCATAGTGTTTTTGGCATTCGCAGAACAACCCGGCTTAAATATATATGTGTTGTCCACGTATCAGGAGTCGGCCACTGTAATTGTACACGTTTTTAGGATTCATGGGAGTCAATATGGTGAATAAGTAAATCCAGTGCTGGGAAAAATAGACAATGTATTTTTGTGTTGAAATTTTTTATTGAATTTTACAATGAAAATACATCAAGAGGATAACGAAGCAGTAATAAATTGTGAAGGAATACATGAAAAATTCTATAAGGATAAAAAGTAACAATAAATACATGACATTTGTTGATGAATAAAAGCATATAAATATGGAATATATAAATAGATATATGACAATGTATTTTTGAAAAATATTTGATGAAGCTAGTCCTCAGCATAATAAAGAACGCATACTTTTAAAATGAAGTTTAGGGTTGGGTCAGAGTTAGTATTAAAACAATGCGAGATATTACTTTAAATAATTATACATTTTAATTCAATTTAAGGTTATGGTAAAGGCAATATAATAATGACTTTAAATAAAATAAAAAATAAAATGAAGGAATGTATTAGCATTCAGGTAAAGTTTAAGCTTAGGGGTGAGGAATGCAGTGAAGGCAGGACAAAGTAAGGAAGACAAAGTAAAAGTCATTTCAATTTTATGAGAAGAAGGTAGGTCATCGCAAAAATGGGGAAGTAAAAGTCGTAGCTGTACAGACATACAATCATACAGGGAGTACAAAGTTGTTTATCATCTGTCAGCTAATCTAAGCATATGCATTAATACCTGATTGATTGAAGGAATATCAAAGAACCTAATATCTGTCTTGGGAGGAATTTTATTGCCCATGCGTGTGTGCTGGTCTGTGGCTTTATTGCTGATTGATCATTATAAGTGAGAACTACTTGTCACAGTGATGGTGGTGTCCAGGCAGTGAATAAGTGTCTGGCGCTGTTTGTTGGTGAGAGAACTGGAATGATTGAATTCATTCAATGAGTGATAGAATTGTTCTACTGCATGTCCATTCTATGTCAAAATCAAGGGAATTTTTTCATTGTACCACAGGCACATTACCAGTTTCTGAATGTATTGTAGTAAAAAGCTAGGACATTCGTTAAAAGATTTTGACGTTGAGGGTCAATTTAAGTTCATCTTCATAACAAATGTCTACCACTGAAATAGAAACAGTTTTGTTTGGGTATGCATCTAATGAAATTTGTTAGACGGTGACGGTATGACTTTAAATCGCTGGTATTTGACACCTTCACCTTGGTACATGGCATACAATACTTCCACAGTGAAAGTCAAAAGATGGGAGTGATGCCACATAATGTCTCTTGGTCAGGTTTGATCGAATCTCACAGTATTCCACAGAAAAATTAGGTGGCATCCTACAGAAAATTCTTAGGACTATTGAGGACGGATATCCAATAAAGACTGTGGCAAACCTAATTAGAATCATACACATAAATAGCATTCTTAAAGCCCAGTGGTGGGGGAGGGGTAGCACGTATATACACAGCCAAAGTGTATGCCAAACCTTTACTTGAACTAAGGGGACAGAGTTAATCACTAAAACTATTCACACCAATTGTCACCTCACTATTGCAACTGAAAGTGTGCAACAGGGGAGGAATACTTAAAATATACATAAGAAATACTTGACTCAAAGTTGAGAATCAAGTGAAGTTTGGCAGAACAGTCCATCATATGTATTGCATAACATACCATTGGTCTAGTCTATCTTCTCTTTTTAAGCAACAATACATTAGGAATGCTTGTGAAAAATATGATAGCTATACCATAGACTTCAGCTCTTTTGTGACTTTACACTCTTAGTATCAGTTTGAAATTGGAATCACCTGCATTTGAGGTCAATTGGATTTTGAAGCACCCATTCTGAACTTTCCGAAAATCTTTTAACCTTGCCCTGATCACCCTTCAAGTTCAGAACTTTCCAAACCTCCTGGTAACCAGCATATTATGCCTTCAATCATTCCTTGCTCAGAGGATGCATTTTGCCCAGTGCACAAGTGGAGTCATCCTTTTGCTGAGGTCTACCAAATAATCCACCACATCTTTGCATGAATCCCTGGTTTTCTTCTTAATCGTCCTCACCAAAGCGAGAGGGCACGGATGGGGGTTCCTGAACAAAATGTTTAAATAGACTAAATTCCATTACCTTTTGTGGCACCTCATCATTGGCATGATGCAGAGATGGCATGACAATATGCGACTGACTCCTTAAGGTTAGTCATTATCATTGTTTTCAACATTACTAAAATGTTCAATTAGCCCATTGCTTTCAAGTATGTACAAGGTGGAAGAGCTATAATTTAACCCACACTTAGACTTCATTTAGGTAAATATAAAGGTTGCTCTTCTGCCCCAAATCCTGTCTTTTGAAAATCACACCTGAAAAAAGAATCCATTAAGGGTTCCTGCTGCTAATGGAATAGTAGTGATTGGCACAATGTTGTGGTACAGCCGCAATTATAAAGTTGCACCTGTTGTCTGAGATTTCACAAGTGTTTGAATGACAACGACTTGTGATAATTCCCATCTAAAACTGATCTACAAACCTGACTAGTGGTTAAGGGAAGTTCTTTACTACCTCCTGTCTTAATTGGAATGTCACACAAGCTGGGAAAAGCTTCTTTTTATCTATGACCAGGAGAACCAACAATGAAGGTCTATTGGGTGTGTCACTTGGTATTGACTAGTTCTGAAAAGTATGCATAGGGTTGCAAGGGTAATACACAAATGTTTCCCAAGGGTAATAAGTTGAGCTTTTCCATATTTAAAGAATGTCCCTCTTTACCCTTGTTCTTCACCATGTATCAGGCTCGCTTATTTTTGGCGTAATACTACTTTGCATCCCATCACCTACTGATTTCAACAACAGACTCCCAATCCCAGTTCCTTCTGTATTATGATCTTGAATTTGGGAGGTTGTGAAGAGAGTACTGTTTCTCTCCAAGCCCAGTCCACCAAGTGACAGCATTTAGTTGTTTTGCTTTTGATTGTCTCTCTAAGTGGAGCACATGCTTTCTGTGGAAGTTTGTATGCCAAGTCAAATTTCAGTCCATCCTTCGAGAAGCATATCAGCAGTTACAGACGGCGATTCTTAAAAAAAATAACTTTCACCTAAACTTAAGCGGCATACGCAATGAGACCTACAGCCACTATATGAAATCTGCGTTGAGGAAATCGATTCTATCTCTTCATAAAGTCTCCTTCTTCCTTTGCACATTATTAAAGAGCACAAAATATCTTCCTTTGCAACATCACCTTTTTAGCCCTATCATAGGGAGATCAGCTCGTATGATTTAAATATGTCTTCGCAGTCCTCCCTCTTCTTTTTATTTAAATATTCTTCAGCATCCCACTGGCATTAAGCCACATCCTGCCAGAAATCCCCGAAGCGCACCCCCAATCAAGCAAGGTGAACACCATGTCCATGCTCTACACCTACCACACAATAAGTGCAGTTCCCACCAGAACAGTGCAGATATCAGGGTGAGCTAGGCAGGAAAGAGGAAGAAGTAAAGCCTTGGAAGCTTCATGGAAAATAGCATGATGGTCTTGTTACGGCTGAAGCATGATCACCAGGGAGAACAGAGAACTGCAGCTGGATGACCGGTAAGAAGCATCGAATAAACAGCTAAGTATTGGTTCTTTATGGCTGATAGCCTTTTACCTGAAGAAATTAATGGTGAACGGCTCCCAATTATGCACTAGCCCAGAAAATCACACTATCAGGAGGATGCCGTGTCTCCCGGAGTCATGAAGACCTCCTATTGAAACCGGCCCATTTCCGTAAGAAAAGAACTTATGACCGAGCTTTCTCGGGTGCAGCCCCTAGAATTTGGAACGCTCTCCCCCCAAACATTAGGAGAATTTCGTCCATCTCCACATTTAAACATGAAGCCAAATCTTTTTATATGAGTAAATATCTCCCATAATCTCGACAGTCACTCCATTTTCATTGATCCGCCAAGATCATACAAATGCTAATTCTCATCGAACTTTAACCTTGTTGTGGTTCGTACATATGTATATTAAGCCTTAATGTTTTTCTCAAAAACAATGTACAACTACTGATTTTTGATGACTTGACTGGTAACAGATCTGTTTCTTGATATGTAAATGTAAAGCGCTCTGATACCCTACTCTGAGTCATGTTCGCGCTATATAAAACACTAAATAAATAAATAAACTAATAAACTGTGATTCTTTCCCACATTAAACGCTGTTTCAGTACTGAAAATCACTTATTTTAGGTCAGGTTCCCAGAAAAAGCAGACACCAATTGAAGCAATCACTTTCCTTCCTTCAGTTTGTCCCCAGTCAGAAAGATTTCAATTGCCACAAAATGTCACAATCTTTGATTCTTTTATGTTTATGACCATGTTTGTTCTTACTGTCGGCAGTTATGCTTTCAGGGTTTTTTGGGTGCCTGTGAATACCACAGAACTATCTGAATAGAGCAGGATTGAACTGGGAAACAGTTGTTTCGCAGACCACTTTGTACATCGAACCCCTCTTATTTTGAAGGACTGGCCCTACAAAGCGGAGAGCACGCCCACAGTCTGATCTAGGGCACTTCCTCATTGATGGCGCCCAATACAGACCTGACCATGCACGTAATTACTAAGACAATTCTTTCTTCCCACTATAGGCAAGTTCCTGCTCTTTCAAGCAGACACAGGAACTGCTGTTTCATCTTTCAGTGCCAATGTGCTGCCCTTTATATGCAAGGGAGGCAGAGACCCCAACTGCAGGGAAGCAAAGGTACAGACCTCATGGTCTGATGGTTGGCAATGTCTCTCCCCTCTTGCACATGCAGCAGCCCATGGAACATGGAGGCAGTATTCATTGCTTCCCCATTTATGAAAGCTGACATCGCTACATAAGGTGCCAATGCAATAAGGCCAGTGTAGATCCCACTAGAGACTCACTCTTGGTGGCCATAGTGAACAAGTCTGCATTTTATTATTGGTGGCCATCATCAAACAGGTTCTCAAACCAATAGGTTTTAATTTCACCTTTGGTAGCTATACCAGCTGGCCATCAAATATCTCTTGATAGCTTAATCTCGACAGCGAAGTATAGATGCCATAAACGCCCTTCTTCCCCATAAAAGAACCATCTGCTTCACAATTTCAACTCTGAAACATGGCAGTTGTGTCCTGGACAATGCCTGGAGCCCAGAAGTCCTGAATCGTGTGTCATTAGTTGAGGGTTGGTGATTCAGTGATCCATGTGTCATTAGTTGAGGGTTGGTGATTCAGTGATCCACGTGTCATTAGTTGAGGGATGGTGATTCAGTGATCCACGTGTCAATTCGTTGAGGGTTGATGATTCAGTGATCCACATGTCATTCGTTGAGGGTTGATGATTCAGTGATCCACATGTCATTAGTTCAGGGTCGATGATTCAGTGATCCACGTGTCATTAGTTCAGGGTCGGTGATTCAGTGATCCACGTGTCATTAGTTGAGGGTCGGTGATTCAGTGATCCACGTGTCATTAGTTGAGGGTCGGTAATTCAGTGATCCACGTGTCATTAGTTGAGGGTCGGTAATTCAGTGATCCACGTGTCATTAGTTGAGGGTCGGTAATTCAGTGATCCACGTGTCATTAGTTGAGGGTCGGTGATTCAGTGATCCACGTGTCATTAGTTGAGGGTCGGTAATTCAGTGATCCACGTGTCATTAGTTGAGGGTCGGTGATTCAGTGATCCACCTGTCATTAGTTGAGGGTTGGTGATTCAGTGATCCACGTTTTATTAGTTGAGGGTTGGTGATTCAGTGATCCACGTGTCATTAGTTGAAGGGTTGGTGATTCAATGATTCACGTGTCATTAGTTGAGGGTTGGTGATTCAGTGATCCACGTGTCATTAGTTGAGGGTTGGTGATTCAGTGATCCACGTGTCATTAGTTGAAGGGTTGGTGATTCAATGATCCACGTGTCATTAGTTGAGGGTTTGTGATTCAGTGATCCACTGAACCTGAAGCATGGTGCTTTTTCTAGGGACAATAAACATTGGTAAGCTCAGATTAGGCACAGCTAGGCAGATTTCCTTGGAAGTATACTCAGTGCCAAGTCTAAGTTTGGGGACTGGGGTTCCAACACTTGTGGGAATTCCTCACCTAGGTGATATAGTATAAAATCCGAACTGAAGTCTTTGCTACTAAACCAATCACAGTCTATGTGAAGCAAACAGTGCATTCTCTTGAGGAACCAAGAAACTCATCTTGTGAAGTGCAGAGCAGGTGTACTGAGCCTTACAATGTGATGCTAGTATTGTGTTCAAGCTGCTGCATAGAAATCCAGTTTGTGCAATAATACCTTGTCATAAGATGCTGATCAAAGATTCATTACCTATGTTGACCTTTCCTAATACCCTACCCCCGCTGTGCAACCGTGTTCCCCTTGTGTATACAGCTGTATAAGGGAGGGCAGGTGTACAGCGATGGGCCCATGGAAATCACATTGTTCACAAGATTTATTTGGAGTAATGGTAAGGGTTAGATCTCTTACACGTGAACCCTATGCGCCACCTCCCTATGGGTACACTTGGTGCGGCAGGCACACTGACCTCGCCACACTTCCGAGGTGGTGCTCCGTTAATGACGCCTGTGGAACTGGCTCAGTAATATGGCAAAGACACGTGGACAAAGGCATTCCCGATTGCTCTCCCGTTTACACAAGGGAAAGCCCCATCACTTCTTTCTGAGACACAGAAACCGAAAAAAGATGTGCAGCTATGTCCAAAACATTAAACTAAATAAACAGTATGAGAATGGTGACAGCTCCATTGACAGCAAAGGACCAGCAGTGGACTATAAACACTGCAATGCCCGAATTTACAGCCACCGACTGTCTCTTACTCTCTCTTTTGCATCTCCTCAGGATATTTAGATCATGCAGAAGAATGATAAAGGCAGAGGCTGTGAGGAGGGAAAACAGCACACTTTCTTCCCTCTTACGTCCTGTGCTTCACAGTGTCACTGAAGTGGAGCTACGGAAGGAGGAAGGGGGAGTTCTCCTCAGCTTCTGTATCTCCCTCAGCTCGGCCAAATGAAGAAAAGCAGTTTGGCAGAGCTGAATAGGATTCAGGGGCTGACTGCTGCCCACTTTCACAGCTCCTGCTTTCAGTGTTTGGCAGTTACTACCGTGGCAGTGTGCACGTCTGTGCGCATAACACCAACTGCCAGACACACTGAATAGAAGCTTAGACGGTTCGGCGCAGCAGGTTGTCTGAAACCCCAGGGCCTACTGGGAGGCTGTGGTGTTTTGTTAGGACATTCTGCACTATTGGGGTAGAATGTTCTAATAGCCTTAAACCCAGATGTAGAGGAAACACCAGCCGGAAAAGCCCCACTCCCTTGTTACAGATCCTCACCCTATAACGCTGGAGGGGGCCTTTAGTGGCCGGTATTGTCCACTACAGCGGCTATAAGGCTATATTAAAACATACAAATGTTTTGAGCTTAGTTGAAGAGAATGCAGTGGCTCATGGACAATAATGGCTGGTTTAGAACTTCTGCACCAACATTCCAATGTTTATCTTTCTGTTTCTTCCAGTTTATTTTAGAACATTCTACCCTTAGCGGTTGGACTGTTATAATAGCCTCACAGGCTTTCTGCAGGTGGCTATATCAGTGGTTAAAAGCCCCCTCCCCCATTAGCAACTGGTATATGCCTTGGCAGTCATGCTTTAAAATGTTTAGGACCTGTGGTATCAACCTCAAGTGCCTGAAAGTAATTTTATCTGTAGTGTACACTACACTAGCTCATTCACTTAAGCCTATATGCAACATAGACTTAGGCCTAAGATGCGCAGAGATTGATGCATTTGTTAGTTTAAAAAACTTAAGGAGTATAACTGGAAATCCACTAGAATTGTACTTTTCTCAGTATATTCTCCTATTTCCATCAGTTGCACTCCTGGGGACTGTCCACAGGTTTACGGATAGGTTTGCTGATCTCCCTATGCCCTCTGAAAATATATTATTATCTAGGGAACCTTCCCACTCTAAGTGCATGCTTACAGGATCAGAGTGCAAAATCTTCCATAAAATACTCCCCCATACTGGCATTACTACTTATGATGCTACACAGTGTTTAGTGTTAGCTCAAGAATCAATTCTGTATGTTATTGGTGTCAATAGCTCTTACCATCCCAAAAACAAGAAAAAGATTAAACTATACACTGGCTTTTAAAACCATGCAGGTATATTCATTAGTTGTAATACCCCTCATTAAAGTTTACATTTTGAGTAAAATGTTATAATTTGCAAAACGGAGTCATTCTTCCTGAACAGTGTTTTTATCAATAAACATTGTTGGAGCATTGAATTATCATTGAAATCTTACCGCAATATTTCCAATCCCACCACCACTGCAACATCTCAGGTAGGTGTGCTCTTTGGTTTTGATATTCAAGATAACAACTAAGCTGCCAGCAACGTAAATGATTGTGTGGTCATCCAGCAACTCCAGATTGGCTCTTTTTGTGCAGTCGTACCCAAAGGAGTGTCTAGGGTGTGAGTGGTTAAGGAAACAAATTTTCAGGTACATCGAACTGTTTGTTCTCCTTAGCAAATCAATGACAGTTTCAAAGAAAATTGACTTTAAATGACCTTGCATGTAGCATGTCCACATTTCAAGGGCACAATCATTTTGAAGTAATGTTGGCATATCATGATAATCAAGGCTATTTCTTCCCATTTTAAACAGATTCTTAGCTTCCGACCATTCACATTAAATAGGTCTGCTAATGAAGAACATGTACAATTGTATATGAGAAAGTATTAAAAAAAACACGGAAGGTTTCCACTGCGTGGGTAAGAGTGACATCATAGACAACAAAGGGTGAAGATTGAGAACCAAGAGGTGAACCATTTCCCTTCACTGATACCTTCCCTCATATTATTTTATGTTGTTCATAGTTTACCCCCTCTGCCCCTCAGACACCTCTCAAACAGATTCTCATGGTCATTATAAACAAGTATAGGGAGGGATAACAAGTATATGGTGTCTCTAGAAACCCAATGGAAGATCAGGGAGCAACAACTGTAGCCCATCCCACTTTCCTCATATGTTTAGAGACCTAAGGGAGGCAAAAGAAGGTAACCGCAGACACTGGTACATTATGCAGGGGTTATCGATGTGGTTGTACACTGGTATGATGTCAACTGACAACAGCTGCAGAATTCCTTTGTATTGTATACTGACTTCTGACGAACTCTGTCCTCCACACTCAAGGTGTCCAAACCCTTGGGGTGTGTAAAGTGTAAGAGGAATGCTGACACTAGGAACTCCAGGATACGTATTCAGTAAGTCCTTGTAATGCCAAAGCAATCAGTGCCTTTCATGTTTCAATGTGTAATGCAGACATATTACAATTGGTGAAAGAAGGTCAACCCAACTCAGGGAGTTATAACATTGAATCATAAAAGGATTTCCAGTCTGTTGGGCTCTCATTTCTTATTTTCTATATAGATATCAAGTTCTATTGAAAATAAGTACATAGCACTAATCACATGTCTGAGCAAAATACATGGATATAAAAAGGTCCTACAAGTCAACTCTTGGATGGCCTACTGGAATTGCTGTCTGGAAGCCTCAGAATATTTGTTCAAGCCTATATGTGTTGTCTTGTCACTTACTGTTGAGCACTTAGATGTCCAAGGGATTTTAAGGGACGATGATGAGGTGACTGCTACACGCAGGACGACTTTGGAGAAGAAAAGTTTATGTGACTGTTGATTCCTTTGTTTTATGTTTACAATATACCACAGCTGAATCTCTCAAATCAGACACCTGTGTTATCACACCATTATGTTATATTTTACATACTTTCTAAAATTAAGCTGGTTTCCCTTAACAACTGACAAATAAAAGGTGCCTTCACCAGCTAGCAGAATTTACAATATGGAACGAAAGGGCTAGGTTGTGGTACTTGTGTTACAAGCTGCATACCCATAATTGTTTGATTTTTTTTTTTAAAAAGCAAGTAATGAAGTCACCATATGGTGCATGCAAATGTCTACATTTTAAAGTTACTACAAGTGTTTAAAGCCTAGGGCTGGAGGCAGAGGTGAACTGACTCCAATGAATTCCAAACAATTTGACTCCAAAATCCACCCCACAACATTATACCAGATATCAATACAGTTAAGTGAGGGCATGGAAAGATGGCCAATGGGCAGGCTTGCAGATTTACAACAAAACCCGTAGGAGCTACTTTAGACCTGAAGGAAAGTGCAGTAGCTCTATCACAAATTAGCTTCCAAAGGCATGCTATACCCAAATGCAGTGCAGTGCACTCTCTATCTCACAGTGTATTTGGTATTTCTAGGTGCAGCCTTAAAACACCTTTGGCATGAAGCCTTAAAAAGGCAGGGCTTAAGGTGTTTACAGTGGAATCCTCACTACAATGGAAGACACATGCTTGTGAAAAAAGAATCACTCACTTGTTTAGAAATATGAGCCCAATTTCTCTAGAACATCAGAAATGGCCCAAGGACAAGGATTTACTGTCTGGCAATAATGTACAGAGGGGAAGAGTCAGAAGACAACCCCTGTATCTCCCTCTTTGTTAAGAGAGTACCTACTAAGAAAGCAGCTTTTAACGTCTGTAACAAGAAACTCTCTTTACACACAGACAGAATATCGTCGAAATCTCAATCATCTATACCAGTATTGTCTATACCTTCAAATAGTCCGGTTTGATAATACTGAATGACAAACCATACTTTCTTTTACGAGTCGATCTAAACTCCCTTTTCACACCTACATGTCAAATACATTTTCCAGATCTTACAATTCTAACCTTTAAGGATCCTTTTCTAAAACACCAGACAAGATGGCTTTTAGTGCAATACTTGAACCACTAAATGGGGCAGTATATCCTGACACAGGAACATCTTAATTAGTTGAACCATTGACTCTGAAGCAGTTTTGTGAAGCAGCCCTGATAAGCAGTAGTGAGACAGTATTTCCTTTAATTGATGGGTAAAAAAAGAACTACGAAACATGCTTTGGAGCATTGTATCCATTCAGTACTTTACAAACAGGTACTCATTCCAAAATGATCAGAAATTCAAATGTAGTGATTTTTACATCAAACACAGGCACAGCACAGGTAAAAGCGGTGGGGCTGGCGGTGGGGGGAGAGATCGAAAGACAGCGGGATAAGTAAAATTAAATTTAAAAAAAATAAAACCACTTTCCTTGCACTCGGGGCAATGCGGCGAGCGCAAGGTAAGTGGTTTTATTTATTTCATTTTACCTATACCGTTGTCTGTCGACCTCCCCTCCACCGCCCTGCCCCGCCCCACCCCACCTCACTTACCTGTGCTGGCCGCACCTGATCAAACATTATTGATTTCATGGGATTCGTAATTCGAGCATGCAAAAATATTGCACTATTCTGAGAATTCACCTAAGAAATGACAATTTAGCTCTGAAATCGGTGTTCTGCAACTATTTCTTCAAGTAAATCACAATTTCCTGGCTATTTTTCAGGGATATTTTAGCCAGGTATGGCCTGATGAAAAGGTCTAAGGAAAACACTGAAATGTCACAGCATGAGTTAAGACTGACTTACTCAGAATCCCTGACTTGTCCAACAGTTCTGTACGGGCTGAATCAGGAATTTCTCTGAATTTCATATTTCACTTTGTGAGCAAAGGTTTAGGCCGATTTCAGAAGGAGTTTGAGTGAGGAAAAGTGACATGATCAAGACCAAGGACAGCAGAGTAGCAAAGGAGGAGGCTTTGGCCCCCTCTAGAGCAACCTGTGCTGATCTCCATTTGGGCCCATTTAAGGTGAGGCCATTAGATATGCGCAAACCAAGTATGCTCTGACTTCTAACATGAGCTTGTCTCCTTCCTTGAGCTTGACCTGCAGCTGGATGTTGTCTCCTTGACTATAATAAATAGAAGGAAAGCTGGCCACAAACCCTGTGGGACTCCTCAAGTAGTTATGCCATTGACTTTTTTGAGACATCCAAAAATAGATAAATTGATTTTGGTGATCTGAGTGGATCTCTAAAAATTAAAAATAGGACTCAACAATGTATTCCTTTTTCATTTCATGACACGTTTGGGGAGATCTCTGCAGATTTAGACAACGTCCTCAACTTGAAGACTTGTTGACAGACAAGAGGGTACTTTGGAGGTGGTGTGTATTAATTAGGGAGCTAGAATTGAAAGATCCCATAGGGACTCAGTAAAGAACCTTCCTCACTGTAATTGCCTTCTCAAGCAATGATGCGTATTGATGGGAACAGCATATGCGATATTATGATGATGTCAATAACTGGCTTTCAAAAAGAACTGTCCGAGGCAGTGTTGCCCCGGAGTTTTTGGCCAAGGTATTCATTAATGTATCCATTGTTGACTTACCTGTGAATCATGCCCTGCACTCTGACTCTGCCAAAGTTGGGAATCTGATTAACCTGTGACTTTAAAAAAAAAGTACAAAATATTTTGCTCTAATTTTCTTAAGAAAATCTACCTTCTGATTTGGCCTGAAATCCAAAGCGATATTAATGGAGTCTTTCGACGAGGACTTCCGAGAAATTACAGTACAATTTGAACTACCATTAAACAGAACTGCTGTTTCCAGCAGACTTAAGTGAAAGGCGGAAGGATACACAAGCTGCAGGAGATTTGTTGGGACTCCCGAATCCGGTGTGACAAATGCTTCAGGGCAGATTTCATCATATTTATAAAAGAAGGTCTCTGGGATTCTTTTGAGTAACTCCTGATCTCTCTTTCTTCGTTTTCTTTGGTCTTTTTTCTGATCGTCTCCTGCAAATAAACATAACAGCGAATTGGGTTACGGAGACTTTAAAGATAGCAAATGATCCTAGGACATGTGAACGCTGAAGGTAACGTGGCAATTAAAGGGCATTTGTATCTCGCATGAATTCACACACACGTTAGTTGACAAATCCTGGTCACAAAACGAAGGAAATCCGCTCAATGAATGACCTGATGCAAAGTTATACCTTAGCCCCTTCATTTTTCAATCTTTGTGTAAAGGATTTCAAATTTATTTTAGTAAGACAATCGTTTCTTCCTTGCCTTGCTTCAGGACCATTTACATTTTTGATGGACTCACATGAGCTATACCTCTGCAATCACAATCCGATCAAATACGAGACAAAAATAAGTATTAGACCAATAAAGTGTGTGTGACATATCAATCATCCCCCCAATGATAAAAATATTACAAGTAGCTAAGACTGTGGTTATATACACAATAAACTGGGAATTATAAAACCTTTGCTGCACAAACTATATTAGCCATTATAAATTTAGGAAGCTTTATTAAGATGTATGCAGATAGGTCTTGTTCCAAGCCATCCAATCCTATGTAACTAGGTTTCTTTACATTTTGCTGTGTGCCATTTCTGGGGTGCATTAAGAAAAGTTTGAAACACTTGGATGTGATAGGAATGTTCTACCACTTTTTTTAAAGCACACAACAAATCGTGAACAGGTTGAAACCGTGGTGTGTGTAAGGCTTAGGGCCAGATGAAAGCATTTTGAATTGGCAAACGGTGCGATTTGCAAAATTCGGCTGTTTGCGATTACCTAATTGCGAATGCAAATAGGGAATCGCAATTTGCGAATCCCTAATGCACATGTAAGAATCCTTTCATAAATGCGAACTGTGCATTTAGGAAACGCTAATTACCATCAACTTCAAGTTGATGGTAACCATGTGCGAATTTTGAAAAATGCACAAAAATGCATTTTTCAAAGTGTGCTTTACATGTGCAGAATTTGAATTTTGGGGTTGCTTCAGAGGGGCCTTAGGTCCCCGGGCACCCTTGGCTTTGTATTCACTAATTTGCGATTACCAATTAGGTAATTGCAAATTAGCTAATGCAAAACCATTTGCACCTATGGGCCTTTCGGTCCATAGGAACGAATGGAGTCATTTTACCGAATCGCTATTAGGTAATATTAAGGAATCGCAAAGTATTTTGCGATTTCTACATACATAGAATTTTGCGATTAGCACTTAGCGGAGGGTGTCTCCCCACCTCACCCCAGCCTTAAATTCTTCCCTGCCCTTCTCCAGCGACTAAAAGGCAATGACCAATATTCTATGAACTGGGGGCGTGGTTTCGGCGCCGAGGGACATGGCGGCTTGCTGAGAGAGCTCCGTCCCTGAGGTCTCTAAAGAGCCTAATATCCGTACATTCCAGCCGGCCCTCAGCAAAGGAAACACCGGAGTATAACGGCGGAGTGCACCCACCTTGGTTTGCGGGCAGGAAATCGGCTCTCCGGTGGTCAGTGGTGCGGCGGAAGGGCGTGACGCAGCAGAGGACAAAGTCGGCTGCAAGGCCTGGTGGCATAACGCAGGAGCTCGGGCGGGCCTCAGTAGGCGGTGTGCGGCACTGGGAGACGGACCGCACCACTCGGTGGAAGGTGAGAGAGTGACGCCAAAGGCAGCGCTGGAACAGCGGGGGTCACCTGGCACGAATCGGCGTCATTGGAGCCCCGAGTGGGGAATAACGTCGTGGCCCGGGACTGGAAGAAGTGACCGGGGGGAGGAACTGGCGAGGACAGTGGAGGCTGACGGCGGCGACCGGCCCTGGGCAGTTCGTGACACTCGGGGCTCTCCCGGACACTGAGAGCCGTGCTTCTGGAGGATTTCTGGGCTCCCCGGCGGCACATGTGTATTAATAGTGGTGCGGACCAGTGTGCAAGGAGTGGCGGCAGGTGCTGAGAGCGTCAGGGGGCGAGCAGAGGAGTTTCCAGGGCGGCATGCAAGCACAGGGACAGCGGCGGGGGCAAGCAGCATAACCCATCAAGCGTAGCGCAGGCCTACCCCGCACGACAAAGCAAGGATCGGCCTGTTGGGTCGGAGGGCGCGGCAGAGACCACGACTATTGAGCGAGTGAGAGTCCTACACTTAGGGTTCAGATATAGCGCCGGAGGTCCTGGGAGGCGACGGTGCATTGCTTTGGAGGACTACCCTTCGAATCCAAAGAGTAACCCATATAGACAGTCTCCGGGGGCACAGGCACCCTGCCAGGATACGTAGCGTCACTGGTTGGCCGCCGGGGAGGAGGAGCGGAGGGCACCACCGGGAGAGTAGTGGTGCGCACCGGGTGGTGAAAGCGGGTGCGACCGGTGTGTGGAGCACTATACGGAGTAAACACCCCCCCTCAGTGAAGCAACGAGGTCCACTGCACCTAACAGGTGGGCAAGACGGGGACCGGAGTGACCGTTGCACCTGACCCAGGAGAGGGTGAGTGAGGCGGAGGATCGCATAAGTTGAGGTCACCGACCAGGTACAACGTCTGCACCAACGAGACAGCGCGGTAGGTGAGCCTACGGAGCCTACGGAGCCGGCAGCTGCGGGACCGGAGAGGGAACCGTGGAACAGTGGACACGGTCGGGGACTCGGCTCAGACCTGGTCGAGAGGCGACGGTGCACACATCGTGGTGGCAGCACCGGGTGGGCCTGGACAAGATAGTAGGAAACGCGAGAGGTGGCTCCCCAGGGGCGTGCACGCCAGGGAGCGGCAGATCATCAATATGAAGCCCAAGGGCCCGGCCCCGACACAGGCCAACAAAATGGATAAATACGCCATGCCGCTGGCAACAGCCTCAACTCAAATCGATCAGGCTGAAGAACAGAACGAACCTTCACTGACGGCCGTCTTGGCGGCCATAGCGGATTTGAAAGGGACAATCGACCCTAAAATTGACGCAGTCACAGTGGATGTCAACCTGCTCCGCGCCGATTTCCGCAAAATGTCCGACAAAATGGCGGCCACTGAAACTAGGGTCACACACCTAGAAAACAGCACGCAGAGTCTGGAGGAAAGGGTGCAGGCCCTCACTAAACAACAGGAACTTATGGCGGCCAAGCTGGAAGACCAGGAAGGGAGGGCCAGGAGGAATAATGTCCGCGTGGTGGGGGTACCGGAAGGAATGGAGGGGCCAAGCATGGACCTGTTTCTTGAGGACCTAATCTTGAACCACCTGAAACCGAAACGCCTGTCAGTCCACTTTACGATGGAACGAGCGCACCGTGCGCCCATTCCTAAACCCCGACCGGGTGCTCCACCGCGTACAATTATAGCACGAATTCTGAACTATCGAGACAGAGACGCTATCCTGCAGGCGGCGCGGCAGTCTGGGGATCTGCATCATGAGAATGCGGTGATCCGTTTTTTCCCGGATTTCACACTCGGCGTGCAGCGCCAGAGACGCACCTTTGACGCAGTCAAAAAGGAGCTAAGGGCCAAGGCAATAAAGTACTCCATGATGTACCCGGCAAAGTTGAGGGTGGAGGCGGAGGGGAAGGCATGGTTTTTTGCAACTCCTGAATCCGTAATGGCCTGGCTGGAGGGATGGCGCACTGTTGGCACCAGCAACAGGACGGGAACCGGGCGAGAGCGGCAGAGACTGGCAGGAGCAGAGTCGGACTATTTCCAGTGAGGAAGACCCGTTTTCACGCAAGTAACTCGGCGCTGAGCATCAGCACGAAAAGTGGGACCACATGGGGACGATGGGTGGCGCAAGAGGCGCCAAGACTAATACAGTCCTAAAATTGCATTGTACTAATGGTCCCTATATGAAAGAGGCTGATGGGAAAGTAGTGTGTAAGGAGACCTGGGGGCGGGCAGCTCAGGCGTTGGGCGCCTACACCCCCCACAGTTGTTAGAATGTTTTGGGCGACAGGCACTCTGCGAGTTGGGGTGGGAAGAGTGGTTATGCTCTCCAGCAGGGTAGCAGGGAGGGGGCGGGGGGGACTTAGGGGGGGCTTGTTGATGTTGTGTATGTTTTATTGTTGTATGGTCGGCAGATTCATGGGGTCAGTGGAGATAGCAATGACGTTCGGGCCGGTGGGCTTGCAGTGGCACACGCACCGGAATAATGACTCGGAGTGAACAACCAAGTAGTGCAGAACTCCCTCCAGAACCGCAGAGTGGGTCACAGGGGGGCACACAGGGCTTTGGTGCCCTGCGAATATTATCCTGGAATGTCAATGGGTTGGGGAGCCGGATCAAACGTGGTATAGTGCTTCAGTATTTACACCGACACTCCCCCAGTGTTGTATTGATTCAAGAGACACATCTTAAGGGTCAGAGGTACCGAGCACTAGATCGCTATGGGTACAAACTGGTGGCACATGCAGGGTACACCTCGGGTGCCCGAGGGGTGGGTATCCTTGTTAAAAGGGCAACTCCGTTAGTGATACAAAATGTGACACACGACCCACTGGGGAGATTTGTGGCTCTGACCGGTTGTTGGGAGGGACAGATGCTCAATATGGTCTCCTGCTATATACCGCCCGCGACACGAACAGACGCATTTAAGGACTTGGGGGCCTTTCTTGTAGCTCTCCCCCCCCCGGGGTATTGATACTAGGAGGGGATATGAATTCCGTTATGGATCCGGGACTTGACAGGGACTCTAGAGTGGCCCGAGTGAGGGGAACCGAGCCGTTATTAACATTCACGGAGGCGCTGGGGTTGGTGGACCTCTGGAGGTTCCACAACGTAGGGGCCAGACAGTATACATTCTACTCAGCAGCACACAACAGCTACTCTAGGCTGGATTACTTACTGACACTTCAGGGGAGTGTGGGATGGTTCTCCAATACCAAAATAGGGCCCGAGGCATATCAGATCATTCGCCGGTTGAGATGTCGCTGAAGGGTACACCGTGTCAATCCGCTCTGCCACCGAGGTTGAACGTGTGGTTTTTCCAGAATAAAGAAAAGGCACAGAAAGTTCGGGAGAGAACGAAACTATACTTTCAAGAAAATGAGGGCACAGTTAGGGATTGTAGCACCCTATGGGAAGCGTACAAACCGGTGATACGGGGGTATGTCCAAGACTGCATAGGGGTGGAAAAAAAAGAGAAGAAACTGCGCTGGGACCAATTGGAAACGACGGTGATAGACCTGGAGACACGGTATTTGGGAGGGGGGAGGAAAGACGAGGAACTGGCGCACTCACTAGCATTGCGGAAACGAGAACTGCAAGACATGGCGATGGCAACCGCCAGATCTGTGGCCCTGGCTACGCAGCGGAAGATTTATGATGTCGGAGACAAGGCGAACAAAGTGATTGCCTGGCTCGAGAAGAGAGGTAGGGAGAGAAGCTGGGTAGCGGTAATCCAAGATGACGCAGGGAATATGCACACGACAGGGGAAGCGATCGCAGGGGCGTTTGCGGATTATTATGAGTCCATATATGACTTAAGCCCAGTGCGGACAGCGACGGATTGTTCTGAGCTCCTAGCCGAAATGCAACTCCCAACCCTAGGGGCGGAAGATAGAGACTCAATAGATGGGGACATCACAGTAGAAGAGATCGTGGGTGCCATACAGGACTTACAGGCGGGTAAAGCGCCAGGACCTAACGGCCTACCGGTAGAGCTTTTTAAATGCACTGCCGCCACGGTGGCCCCGCACCTCCTCGCCATGTTTAATGAAGCGAGGGAACACGGTTCATTACCACTAGACCAGCGCACGGCGACAATCGTCGTGATTCCCAAGGCAGGCAAACCGGCAGAGAACTGTGGGTCATATCGACCGATCTCCCTGCTCAACATAGAGGTAAAGATTCTGGCGAAGGTGCTGGTAAACAGACTCTCGGTGCCCATATTGACGCTGATTCACCCGGACCAATCAGGGTTTATGCCCGGTAGGAGTACTCGGCTTAACCTGCGCCGTCTATATGGGGTACAACACTTAGTCAGACACGATCCCGAAACAGAGGCTGCGCTATTATCACTCGACGCCCGTATGGCGTTCGATAGTATTGAATGGAACTATTTGTTCGAAGTTTTGCGGAGGTTCGGCTTTGGGCCAACTTTTATCGCATGGATCCAACTTTTGTACACGCACCCCATGGCTAGAGTCAAAGTCAACGGCTCGGTGTCTCGTCCCTTTGTCTTGCGGAAGGGTACCAGGCAGGGGTGCCCCATCTCCCCACTTTTGTTTGCCCTGGCGCTAGAACCACTGGCGGTGTGGATTAGGGGTGATCCGGTAATTACGGGAATAAGGGGTGGCGATCGATGGGAAGAGCGAATATCCCTTTATGCGGATGATGTTCTCCTGTATGCAACGCGGCCGCGATTCACAATTAATAGGCTGTTACAAATTTTTAAATTATTCGAAGGGTACTCGGGGTATCAGATTAATTGGGATAAGTCCCTCCTGTTTATGTTGACGGATGGGCCGCCGCCAGACCTGGGGGTGGACTCCCGACTCCAGATTAAGACCAGCTTCAAATACCTAGGGGTACAGATCGAAAAAACGGATAGCGCCTTTCTCAGTGCGAACCTTAGCCCACTGTTAGAGCGTCTAAAAGGAGATGTGGCACACTGGAGAAAATTGCCGATCTCTTTAATGGGACGTGCTGTACTATTCAAAATGATGACCTTGCCTCGACTGCAATATGTACTTCAAAATACGCCATATTCCATACCGGTGAAATTCTTTAGTGAAGTGGATAGCCAACTGAGAACACTGCTCTGGGAGGGTGGGAGCGCACGAATAGCGCACGCAAAACTCCAGACAGGGGTCTATGAGGGGGGATTAGCGGTCCCCGATATTCAAAAATACTACTGGGCATCCCACCTTATGGTAATAAATGACTGGGCCTTCGCAGATCGTAATGATCCAGCCTATAGGGTCGACCACTGGGCAATGGGTGGTGAGGGCTATCTGGCAGTCTTGTATGGGCCGGAGAAGCAAGAGAACCTGCCCAAGCATACCAGGATAGTCCAGGTGGCGTGGGTAAAAGCAACCAAGTTTTTGGGACGGTTGACGGAACAGACTCCCCTGTGGTCCAGTGTAATGCTCAGGGAGGTAGGGCGCCTGCAAGGTTTCGCGAGTTGGAAACTGATAGACATTATGCGATTGGGAGACGTGAGGAAACAGCAGGCAATGCTCTCATTCACTGACCTACAGCGAGAATACCAACTTACATCCAGGGAACACTACAGATATATTCAACTGAAACATGCAATAGGTCGACACATTAAAGAAGGGGAACAGATTCCAGAATATAGTCCGTTATAGGATAGATTATTACTAGACCCCAACCCGGAAAAAGCACTCTCAGCCACTTACAAGAAAATAATGAATAACGCCCCGGACTTGTTGCTCAAGCTCAGAGAGGCATGGGAATCGGACGTAGGGTTGCTGGAGGATGATGATTGGGCCGAAGCGATACAAAGTCCGAGGGAAGTAGCAATCAGGGCCCGGTTCCGATTGATACAACTACGGATCCTGCACAGATCCTATTATACCAGGGTATCATTGTCCCGAATGGGCAGGATAGCGACGGATGAGTGCCAGAGAGGGTGTGGCCAGAAGGGGACCTTTTTCCATACCCTGTGGGAATGCCCTGTTATACAGCGGTACTGGGCCAGAATAGCGACAATTCTTTCGGAAGTAATTGAGCAACCGGTGCCGGTGGATGCCAGATGGCACTTGATGTGTGTGTCAGGGGAATCGAACTGGGCTAAATACTCCACGATATGGTTACGGGTAGCGGCGATGGTGGCCAAACGGAATGTAGCAAGGGCGTGGGGAGTGGCACAACCACCACTAGTCTCTCAGTGGAAGAGGGACATGGACTGGTGCTGTCTGGCAGAAAAGACAGTATATGAGGGGCGTGGATGCCCCGCAAAATTGGAAAAAGTTTGGAAGCAGTGGGTGGATTATAGGGGCCTGGGGGTCGAATGAATGGAGAGGGAAGGGAGGGAGGGTTCTGTCTAAAGTGCGATAGTGGCGTGGGCGCACCGGGAAATGAACGTCAAATGAACATATGTACGTTATATTGACAATATGAAACTGACTATGTAATGCTGACCTGGTTTGTTCTTGAAAATAAAAACAGATTTTGCAAAAAAAAATATTCTATGAACTAGGACAAAAATGATGAATAGATCTGAATTTACCTGGTGAAAAATCTTATATAAAATGGGATAATGTATCTGTCACTAGCAAGATCTAGCCATCTTAAAATTGCTCACGCCTGTCAACAGTAACAACTAATTTTTAAGAATCCATAAAGAAGATCTGAGATTTGACTAACTTCAGTAGATTGTACATGGAATACTAATAACCGGGGAATGGAATCCATCACATTATCAAACACTCCACTGCAATGAAATGACTTGCAACGTGTGTATGACACCTGCTCAATTCAGAATTCTGCTCCTTGTGCAAACTCTCATTCTGTTTGATTTGGAATTTAACTCGGACCCTGTATCAAAGCACACCTTCACCCTGTCAATACCCCATTATCCATCTTTTTCCATAATCCCCTACCATGTTATGTCAGAAGAAATTATAAAAACAGACCATGAGATAAGCATAAGCAGAAATGAGGCGTGGCTTCTTCTAGTATAAATAGCCGATAGACTAAGATTCTGTAGGAACTTATGTCATTCCTAACCATGGAATACCAACTAAGGGGTCGATTCCGATCTCGGTCGGAAGGCCTCCGAATCGGATTCGGCTTTACTGGATCCGAGTCGGAGGCTTTGTTTCCGACCGAGTCGTACAGAGGTCCGGACGCCCTAGTACGATGCGAATGAACGCGAAATCGCCGACCGAATCGTTTCCGGGTCCGAACCCCTCCGTACGACTCGTTCGCAGACGAACCGTGCCGCGCAATGGAGTCGATTTCCGACCGAGCCAGTACGATGCACGATTCGGACAGCCGGATCGAGTCGGAGTCTCCGGGACAAAAAAGCTCCGGGAAGCGGACTTCGGGGGTCTGTGCCGGACCCCCTTCACCCGTAGCCGTACGAGTCGAACACAGGGGCGGAGCCAAGGGTCCGCCCTTCACATGCATGTACGGTGCGGATGGCACCAACGTGTACCCACTGCAGGGGGCGCCCTTTTGCGAGACGCACCAATTCAGCCGATGCGAGGCCATGCACGCGTCGTACGACCGGCTCCCATTGACTTCAATGGGAATCCGACCGAACCGAGTCCGTCAGCATGCGGCAGCATCGTACTCGCTCGGTCGGACTCCAGGGGTACGGCTCGGTCAGAAAACACTCCGGATCCGGCTCAGTCGGAGTGCTTTCCGACCCAGATCGGAATCGGCCCCAATGTTGGAACCTGGATCATCCTAACAGGTCTCTAAAAATACATACTGAAGACCAGCATGCTCAGATTTAGCTTTAAAAGCCTGTGAAAGAGAAGTGCTTACAATGAGGGGCCGAGAGAGGCGAGGGCAGGCACAGGACACCTGTCGGGTGCACAAGGAGAGGGGAATAGATTACGACATGTCACTGACATGTCCAAAGAGATGGGCACCAAACAAGAGGGCCTCTGAATACTCCATCACCAAAAGCAAGATGGTTATGTTCCAGTTTTAGAGTGTATGCTAGCTCGTTCCAAAGCAGGGGCCTTCGGACCATAAAACCATTGGTATCAGGGAGGTTGGGGATCTTCCAAGCCTTGGCTTGTTATTCAGGAACCAACCAAGTTAAAAAATAAAGTGGGTAAGAACCTTGAGTTTCTACAGTAGAAAATGAGCCACCCTAAAGATAAATAAGCATGAATGTGCTTGCAAGGAAATGAAAATCAAGAACCTGAGACCCAGAACGAAGCGGTGCACAGACAGAATATCGAGTTTAAAATGTCGACGACATACACAAATATCGAGTTTTATCGTGATACAGAAATATCGACAGGAAGAATATCGTGGTCAAGAATATCGACTTGCAGGTAAGAAATATCGTTTTTGGAAATATCGAAGTTGTTAATATCGTTTGCAAAAATATAGTTGTTTAAAATATCGATGTTTTAATTAGTGTTATGTATTTTAGTATGTATTTTAAAAGTATGTGATCTATTTTTTTGTATAAGAATTTGTTTTGTTTTTTAATATGTGTTAACTTTTTAGTAGTTATTAATTTTATCTTAATTAAATTTTGCATTTTTAAGTTCTGTAGCGGGTTGTGGGTTTATAGGGGAATAGGGTGGGAAGTAATTTAATTATATTAAATTAATGATTATTTTTTATGTATTTATTTAATTTAGATTTTATAGTGTTAATTGTGGGAATTAATTTATTAATTATTAATTAATTGGCTGTTAATTAATATTAAGTAATTAATTGGCAATTATGTTAATTGTGTCATTTGTTTAGGAGCGGGTTGTGGGTTTATAGGGGAATAGCGAGGGAAGTAATTTAACTATAATAAATTAATTATAATTTTTTATGTATTAGTATTTATTTTAGATTTTATAGTGTTAATTGTGGGAATTAAATTATTAATTAATTGGCTGTTAATTATTAATTAATTAATTGGCAATTATGTTAATTGTCATTTTTTTAGGAGCGGGTTGTGGGTTTATAGGAGAATAGGGTGGGAAGTAATTTAATTATAATAAATGTATTAATATTTTTTATTTATTAATATTTATTTAATGTATATTTTATAGTGTTAATTGTGGGAGTTATTTTATTATTAAATATGTATTAATTGGCTAATTATTATTAATTAATTTGCAATTAATTATGTTACTTGTGTCATTTTTTTAGGAGTGGGTGGTGGGGTTTATAGGAGAATAGGGTGGGAAGTAATTTATTTATAATTAATGAATAATTGTTTGTTAGTTAATGCTAATTAATTAAAATTAAAATATGGCAATTGTGTAATTAATTTTTGATGTAAGTGTGGGGTTTATAGGGGTAAAGGGTGGGAAGTAAATTCTTTTAAATTAATTAATAAGTTGTTGTTAATTGACATTACTTTATTAATGTAAAATTAGTTATGGAAATTGTGTAATGATTTTTAGGTGTAGAGGGTGGAAATTAATTTATGTTTAATTAATTAATAATTAGTTGATTATGAATATTAATTTATCAATTGATAAATATTTATGGTAAGTGTTTATTGTTATTTTGTGTGGGTTTTGTTTTTATAGGGGTAACGTTTGGGGAGTAAATAAATTTTTATTTGTTTTCAATTTTTTTTAAATTAATATTTGTTTAATTGATAATTAATTATGTTAATTATGGAGGTACATTTAAAAAAAATATGTAAATGTGGGTTGTGAATTGTGTGGTGTTATAGGGTAGGAAATAAAAAATATTAAATTTATGTAATAAATAATGTCTTTGTTTATAAAAAGTTTCTATTAAAAAATAGTTTTTTGTTTTTAAATTATTTTTGATTTTTTTAAAATAACCTTTATAGGTATTTGTTAAATCTTTTTAACATTCTTTTTTTAGCTTAAATTTTTTTATTGGTGTTTGTATTTTCCATGGTACATCATTGTATTACGTTGATTATACATAATAACATGTAACTTCGGGCAGTGCGGATCAAACATTTAATTGTACTTGAATTACATCTTCAGAGGTCTAATGTGAACTTGGGAAGGTTGATTAGTGTCAAGCGTCTGTATATGTGGGTTCCCACAAGGATGCGGATTGTTGTGTAGTCCTCCATTCCCTCCCTGTTTACCTCCTTGGTTGGCGACCATGTTTTTGTTCCCAATATATAGAAGCTAACTTTACGCTATCATAAGATAAACAGTAAACTGTGGGGGGTGGTAGGGAAAGGAGGGGAGGGGTCTGGAATGTCCACGAATAAAAATAACCCTTGTAGTGAGTATCTGTCTTGTGGTCGGTGCCAGTTGTCCTACGAGATGTCCGTAGCCTCGGAATTGGGGAATCAAGGATGCCTACGGCAAATTATGTCTCCTGTCACAGGTCGGGTTGTCAGTTTGGCGGGGCCCAACTATGTGGGTGATCCGTCTGCTAATATGACTTTTAGGGGTTCGCACTTCCTCGTACCCTTGGGGACAGGGGTGGGGTCTGAGATTGGGATGGCGTAGCCCCAGGCGGTTCTACTTGTGTTATCTCTTGCGTGAACTGAAACAGGAGTTGTACCCATTCCATGGAGATGTGGTGTTTGCGAGTCCCTTTCACTTCCTCCTCCCGCAATAGCGTTTCCTCCGCTGCCCCCCATTTTTTAACCGCCCCCATCCAGGCTGTTTCAGGGGGTCCCGCCGGTGCCCTCCAGTGCATGGCTATTCCCCGCTTCGCCAAGAGTATGGCTAAGGATGCAAACCTGCCCTGCACTTTTTCTGCCTTCCGCCTGCGGAAGACTCCCAGGGCGCATGCTTCCCATGTGGTTATGTGCGTGAGGTGTACGGTCGCCCTCAGTACCCGATGTATCCTACCCCAATATGGTTGGAGTGTGGGACAATCCCAGAACATGTGTTTGAAGTTGGCCTCGGGTGTTTGGCATCTGGGGCATGCAAATTGTGTGTCGGGATAAAAGCGATGTAGTTGGTGCGGTGTTAGGTACGCGCGATGTAAAACATTGAATTGGATGTTTTTGAATCGGGCGTTCCTTGAGACTTTCTTTGGGTATTCTAGAGCTTTTTCCCATTCCTGGTTGTGAAGCACTCGTCCTATTTCATCCTCCCATTTTTGGCGTAGGGCCTGCAAAGGGGCCGTATTCAATTCCCTAATTGCCTTGTAGTGCCAAGTGACTAAGTGTCTGCCCCCGCCCATACGTAGGATTGTATGTAGTACCGGATGTGTCGGTGGTTCCCCTTCAGTGAGATCCCAGCATTGGCGGGCGCTGTCTACCAATCGCCTGTGCACTAGGAATTGTCCTGGGGGAGATCGTAGCTATCCCTCATTTGGGCGTATGTTTTCAGTTGCCCATCTTCAAACAGCGTTTCAATCTCCGTCACTCTGTGTTCCGTCCATATCCGGAGGGCACCGGATGTGTAGTAGTTCTTTCTCTGTGGGAATCCCACTAGTGGGAGCAGTGGGGAGTAGAGGGGTATGTCCCGTGACATGCGGTGTATACGCATCATACATTTGCGGGCTATCGACACCTGTAGGGAGTGTGTACACTGAGGCTTGGTGCCCGGCATCAGTAATCTCCGGATAGCCGGGAGGGGCATCCGACCCACATCAGTAAAAGTCTCCTCTATGTGTCGTTCTGCTGTCCAATGTGACAGCCATTGGAGCTGTGCCGCTAGGAAATACGCTTCGAAGGAGGGGGCCCCCAAGCCCCCTTGTGTGGTGGGTAAGTAGAGGGTGCGTAAGGCTACTCTGTGTCTGCCGCCACCCCATATCAACGTCGTGAGTAGTGTGTCTAGCTCTTGAAAAAGGAGCGTGGCGGTATCACCGGGAGATTGGTGAAGAAGTAGAGCAGTCTGGGCACCATGATCATCTTTGCTAAGGCTACACGCCCGATAGGGGCCAAGGGCAGGGTCTTCCAGAAGGCGACTGCCGCGCGCAGCCCCGCTAAAGTTTTGCGGTGGTTCCCCTCGTAGAGATCCTCGGGTGAATGGTACAGCCTCACACCCAAGTATCGGGGTGCCGCTGCACTCCAACCAAGTGTCTGGGGTCCCAACATGATCTCCGAGGGAGCCAGGTGGGGGCTAAGGGGGAAGATCGTCGATTTTCCCCAATTGACGTTAAGTCCGGAGACCTCTGCGAAGGTCTGTAATATCTCCCAGATTGGCGTAAGATCACTTGTGATATCCCGGACATAGATCAGGAGGTCGTCGGCATATAGTGACACACAATGAACCGTGTCTGCGATCGGGATACCCCAGGCTTCGCCCTCGTGCCGTAGACGGATGGCTAGAGGTTCTACCGCCACGGCGAAAAGGAGGGGGGACAAGGGGCACCCCTGCCTCGTACCTCGCTCCACCCGGAGTGGATCTGAGATATACTTTCCCACTCTTACTCTAGTGGTAAGGCCCTTATAGAGGAGTTGCGTATATGCCAATAGGGTCGGACCGACATGCGCTTTTCGAAGGGTTGCGAATAAATATGGCCATAGGAGCGTGTCGAAGGCCTTTTCAAGATCTAAGATTAGGCATGCGGCCTGTGGAAAGCGGTCCCGTGCTCTGTCCTGAATATGAAAGAGTCTGCGTATATTCTGTGATACATTGCGGTTGGGAAGAAAGCCGTTTTGGTTCGGGTGGAAACTGCGGGAGAACCTGTATGTACCTGTCTGCTAGTATTTTCCCTAAGATCTTGCAGTCCGCATTGAGCAACGTTATGGGCCTGTACGAGGACGGGAGAGTGGGATCTCTATTCGGTTTAAGGAAGGTAACCAAGGTAGACTCCCTAAGGGAACTGGGCAGCTCACCTGTTTGTAGCGCTTCGTCGTATGTGATTACGAGGCGCGGGGCCAGCTGTCTTAAAAAGGCGGTATAGTATTCCAGGGGGAAGCCGTCCGCTCCCGGCGCTTTACGACGCGCCAATGCCCTGATGGCCTGAATGACATCTGGGGATTTAATTTTGGAGTCCATCGCCTTCGCGTCTGCCGATGGAATGCCAGGCAGGGGCGTGGATCGAAAGAAACGGGACACTGCTAGAGATGATGACCGTGGTGGGGCTTGATAAATTTCCATGTAATAGTCGCGAAAAATGTGTAATATCTCTACTTGCGATTGTTTAAGGGTGCCAGACTTATCACGCAAAATTGTGATGGGTGGCATGTCCGTGTCTTGTTTCGCGAGCCAGGCGAGGAGTGTACCTGCCCTATTCCCTTCTCGATGTGTTCGGACGGCATACTTTCTAAAATTGTATTTGCGGAGGTCATTCATGGTTTCCGCATGTGTTGTTTTCGCTATCGCCACCTGTTCTGGGGTAGCCTCTTCCTGATCTAGTTTTTTCGTTAGGCTCGCCAGTCGTGTTTCCGCAGTGTGTAATGATCGCTCCAGCACCTGCCGCACCCCTATTATGTGTTGAATGCAGTGCCCCCTTGCCTCGACCTTAAATGCATCCCATTCTACTGCTCTAGATGATGCTGTGCCCGCATTTAGTAAGAAGTATTCCTGAATGTGCTCGCCGTGTGTATGGCAAAAAACCGGGTCCGTGAGGCACTCTCGGGGTAATTTCCAAGTAGGGACTGGGGGATGGGGTGGTCTCCATCTAAGGGTCACAGTATGTGCATCGTGGTCGGACAATACTCTGCCTAGGTAGTCAGTGTGTTGTATCAGGGGGACCAGTGTTGCTGAGCAGAGGAATCTGTCGAGCCTCACTCTGAGATTGTGCGGGGCGGAGTAAAAGGAATATATCTTGGTGTTCGGATTCTTTTCTCGCCAGGCGTCTATAAGTGACCAATGGGTAACCCAGTTTTTAAATTGTTCTGTCTGTTTTTGCGCGGGTGAATGTGCCGGTGGGGGATGGGATCTGTCTAACCCGGTGTCTAGGGTACAATTGTAATCCCCTCCCAATAACCACGGTATCGCAGTGTATTGTGCTAGCACCCCTGTGAGGCGGGTCCAATACTGCTCCTGTTCCACATTGGGGGCGTAAATGCTTCCTATCAGTATCTCCTTGCCCTCGAGGTGCCCTGTTATTAGGGAGTACCGGCCCTCTTTATCCACCACCCTGGACTGTTCGCTGAAGGGGATCCCAGGTCTGATCCAAATTAAGGTTCCCCTAGCGAATGCAGAGTACGTTGTGGCACAGATAATTCCTCGCCATTTTTTACGTAGGCGGTCCACCTCTGTCCCCGTAAGGTGTGTCTCCTGGAGGAGAGCCACCTGTGCTTGCTGTCTTTTCATGTATGCATATATTGCATATCGCTTGCTGGCTGTATGCATACCCCTGACATTTAATGTGACAACTTTCAGGTCTGTATTGGGGATCCTAGCCATCCTTTATGCCTGATATTTGGGTGACTTGTCTCGTGGCGTAATGCCCCAGCATCTCACGTGTCCCCCTTGTGTCCGGATGCCGATCTCTGTTAACCGAACCATCTTTGTGTATGTCGTGTGTTCGTGCTCCAGGGAATGTGGAAGGGATATATAACTGGGGGGAAATGAAATGAGTCGGCGGGAAACCATCCCAACTAAAAGGACCTATCATTGGGGGCGATACGTCCAAACTGCACAACATGTGCTAACTCTAGTTCGTTATATGGGGGGAAGTGGTCGTCGGCCTCCGTCCGTCGCCGTCGCTGCAGCTGCCCGCTCATTGTCTATGTCTTACTATTACCACCACCACTCGTGGAATCCACTGCGAAAACCGGTCGGCGGACTCGCCAAATACCGGAGAGGCCACCAGGGTGTCTCTGCCATGTCGAGTATCTTTTCTTAGAGTGGGAGGCCCGGATGTCCCGAGCGTCCCCACCCTCGGGGGTCCGGTGTGGCAACCAGTGGGTGTCAAATCAATGTGTCTGCTGTTTGGGGCGTCACCATCGGCGGAGTCCCCGAGCCATCTCCTGGGGTGCCTCCGCCGCTGCCTTCCTCTTCGGATGTGAACAGGTGCGGGTCCCTCTCACCATCCGTGCTGTCCCCCAGGTGTCCCAACTCTGCAACTGCTTGGAGCGCTTTCCGGCGTTCTGCAATGATTTGAGTGAGGTCCGGAGAGTTCTTACTGGAGGAATCCGAGCGCGAGGTTAGTTGGGTGAGTGTGACCTTTTTCTGTTGCCGGCGTTGGCGACCTGATGAGCGATTGACCTGCGCCTTTTGGTGTTGATCAAGTTCGTCAAGTGCTGGTCAGCCCAGTCGCTGGCCTCCGAGGGGTCCGAGAAGAAGTGTGTAGTTCCGTCGTGGATGATTTTGAGCCGAGCCGGGAACAGAAGTGCATATTGGATGTTCTTTTGGTGCAGGACGCGTTTGACCGCTGCGAAGGTGGCTCTTTGTTGCTGGACTGCCCGAGAGTAGTCCGGGAATAGCATCACTTGCTTATCCTCCACTCGGATTATGCCCTGCCGCCTCGCGGCTCGAAGAATAGTGTCTCTGTCCTGGTAATGGAGCAATTTCAGAAGAAATGGACGGGGTGGCGACCCCGGTGGTGGTCTGCGGGCCGGGACTCGGTGTGCCCGTTCTACGGAATAAAATGGGGTCAGTTCTCCTGCTGGAGTGAACGTTGCGATCCACGTTGTGATGTAGCTGAGAGGGTTGGTCCCCTCCGCTCCTTCTGGCAGATTGATAATGCGGATGTTACTTCTCCGGGACCGTCCTTCTAAGTCATCTGCTCTGCTCTCTAGGATCCTTACCCGCGATTGTAGGTCTTTCAGGGTGTCTTGGTGTTGTTGCACTTGTGGTTCCAGAGTGTGTAGCGCTGTTTCCCCTTGTTTTACCTTGTCCGCCAGTTTCCTATGGTCATCCCGGAGTAAATTAAGATCTGTTGCTAGCTCTCCGAATTTGTGTTCCATGGTCACTCTCGAGTGTTCAATCGCCGCTAGGACTTTATCCAGTTTATTGGACATGGAGTCTGCACCTGTGGGCTCTCCTCCTGGTTGTGTGGTGTGGGATGCTGGGGATGTCGCCCTTGGAGGTCCCGAGGTCTGCGCCGTGCCCGTTGCGCGTTGGCGCCCCATGATGGTCGTGTCTTCCGCCGACGGATCCCGTACGTCGTCCACGACGCTCCACCCGTGAGTGGGTCGCAATATCTGTGGTCAGGCGTGGCTGCTATGATGCCCTGCGGTCTTTCTCGCACTCGTTTCTATTGTGGTCTGCCGTAGTTACCTGAGCTCTTCTCAACATCGCTTTCAGGCCTCCCGGAGCGTGTTCTGGTTGTATTAGCGGAGGGCCTCCGCCGGGCTAGGGGAGGGCGCAGGGTGTCCCGCCGCTCCTCCGGTTCGACGTGTGCCCCGGTCGATTGGGGCCCGTTGATGGAATGCCCCCAGCTTCCCACGGCCCAACCACCGCCGGCGGGGCTCCAGGCCTCCCAGAGCACAGATGCTCGGTTCTGGGCCTCTTAGGGATCCGTGCGTGGTGGTGGTCAGCCGCACACACCTGCTTCCTGGCCGATCACGTCTGCACCCTCCCGGTCCGCAGCCTGTGGTCTGCCCCAGCCCGGGGACGGTGGCAATGTCGCGCTCCTGGATCCCCCTGATTAGGCTGCCAGCGTGTGTGCCAGCGTCTCTCCGCACCCTCCGGCCCCGGAGTCTGGCCTCGCAGAGTTGGGGGGGTCCTGTTGCAGTAAAGTGCTGTTGTCGTTGACTAGGGGATCCTCATCTAGTTGCACTTCACCGTCCCCACAATTAGGCTCACACTCCGGTCATGCGTCTCCCCCCACTCGCGCGCCTCGAGGCCTGGCGCCGCTGCGGGGGAGGGGCGCAAGGCAACAACCAGCCCGCAGACGATCTGCTGTCCCCGGTCGGCCCCCGGAACGGGGCTTCGCGCTGTCCCAGTGGCTCCCTCCGCATAAGCTGCCTCGCCCTGCCCCACAGGCCACCGGTCCAGGCTCCGTGGAGCCGAAAGGTCAGTGGCACCGCGTCTAGTTGCCCCTCCGTGCCCCACAGTCTGTTCGTTTGCTCCCTCCGCGCGCCTCGAGGCCCAGCGCCGTAGCGGGGGAGGGGGTTGTCACTGCACGAAGGAGGGGGTCTCCGTGCGGGCCCTCCAGGCGATGTCGCTTGTAGTGCAATCCGTGCAGGGTGGGACTGATGGGCTGTGGGGGTGTTGCAGTGATCCCGGGCGCCGGCGTGGCGCCCCGTCGATCGGGGACCCCTCTCGGGCGGGAGTTCCAGTCACCCGAGGGGCTCCCAAGCAGCCGCCACGGCGCTCTCACCTGTCTGGGTGGACTCCGGAGCTCGCGTGGGGTATGCCTCCAGGCCTACGCGGCAGAAGCCCGATGTGCCTCGCTATCGGTCCCGGGCCAGAAACGAGAGCTCCCGGGCCTCACAGGGTGCCGCCATTTTGGGATCCGGCCGCAACCCCGTCAGAGCCTCCGGCGTCCTCATTGTCGTCTCGTTGGTCGTTTCCTCGGGACCAGCCCGTGTCCCCCACGATCGCCGCTGCTGTATCGGCTTTTATCGCCGGTTATTTTGGCTGTGTGGCATATTAATGTCGGACTTCAGCGGGCTGCAGTGCGGAGCGCTAGAGGAGTGCTGCCGCCATCTTGGCCTGCTTGGCCACGCCCCTCTTTTTAACATTCTAATCTGTTTCTATCTTTTGTAATATTTAAAACTTTTATATATGTTTATTTTTAAAAATATTTTTTGTTGTTGTTGTTAATTTGTTTGTTTTTAATTTTGAACTGACTCCAATGGAAATATTAATTTTTACCCCTCCGCTATCCAACACTTTCCCTACTGTTGCACTCACTGGAGTGGGAAAATTACGTTTTACCTCTCCGCTATACAACACTTTCCGAACTGTTGCACTCACTAGAGTGGGAATAGTAATTTTTACCCCTCCGCTATCCATCATTTTCTTTACTATTGTAGTTAGTGGAGTGGGAATATTAAGTTTTACCCCTCGTCTATCCAACACTTTCCCTACTGTTGCACTCACTGGAGTGGGAATAATAATTTTTACCCCTCTGCTATCCAACACTTTCCCAACTGTTGCACCCACTGGAGTGGGAAATAGTAATTTTTACCCCTCAGCTATCCAACACTTTCCCTACTGTTGCACTCACTGGAGTGGGAATAATAATTTTCACCCCTCTGCTATCCAACACTTTCCCTACTGTTGCACTCACTGGAGTGCAGAATTTAATTTTAAAGACTATTAAATATTTTAATGTTTTAATTTATAATATAATGTTTTTTTATTAGATTTTATGTTATAAGTGTATGTAAATATATATATTTATTTGTAAATGTTTATATATTTATAAAATTATAATATAAAATAAAATTAATAGCTTATGAATTGTTTTAAAGGAAATAGATATATATTACATTTTATATATGTATGTTTATATATTTTTTAAATTACATTTATTTTATTATATTTGTTAAAATGTATATTAAATCTAGATAATGTTTTTAAAGTTAATTTTATTATTTAATATATTTAACATTAATTTTTTTTATTTTTTTATTTTTTAAATCGATATTTTGTACATCTATATTTTTTATTTTTTCGATATTTTTGTATTTACAGTTTTAAATATAGGATGTCAATATTTTTTACATCAATATTTTTGCATCGATATTTGTGTCTGGGGATATTTTGGGAATCGATATTCTATCAGTGAACCATAAGATGGCGCTTCATGCAGACAACCTTTACCACCAGATTATGAAAGCAGATGTGCGGAGATGGAAATATGTGACAAGAATATATATGCATATTTAAGCAGAGTTCATTTGAAACACAGCAAAACCACAACACAATACCATATAACAATAAGATATCACAATAACAGCAATACAGCACTGCAACACACCATAACACAGCATTACAAGAAAATAAAAACACAACAAAGCAACAGCAAGACAAAACACAACTTAACATCACAACACGATAATACAACACTACAGACCAAACAACACACCAACATAATACAATAGCATATGATTAAAAATAACACAATATTACAATAATGCATCACAATAACAGCAATACAGCAGAACCACACAACCTAATAATAACACAGCAACAAGCGTACAACAAACCAGCACAGAAAAACACACCAACAAAATGCAACAAATTAACAACATAATGATGAAACTCTGACAAAACAAACCCACAATTTAGCAATGGAACAATGCACCAATAAAACACATGGACCCAAAAACACAACAAAATAAAAACCTAACACATAACAGTACAAATGGGCACTTGTGTTGTGTTAGGTTGTATTGTCTTTTTGTGTGTGATGTGGTTATGTTTTTCTTCTATTTTATTGTGCCCCTTTTGCACATATATGTGCTTTTGCAACAGCGTGTTATTTTGTTAGTTTGGTACAAAGGTTTGTGTTTTTGTTGCTTCCTGTATTCTGTTGTTTATGTGTGCATATGGGATGATTTTTAGTTGTGGCTCTGTGTTGTTTGTGTGCTGCTTGAATCCTTAGTGTTTTGTGTTGTTTGGTTGTGCTGTTGTGTTGTTGTCAAACTCAGTGCAAAATCCAGCCCTAAAATTCAGATTAGGGAAAAAAATTAAAAGTTTGCGTCGCTGGATAACAAGTATACATTTACTAATTGACAAGCTGTCAGAAGACATCGTTGGCAAGTAAAAATTCACTGTACCATGTCAACTCTTGACCCACTTTTCACAGTTTAGAGGCAACGTCCCTGGCGACCAACATCAGGAAATCAGGAACCTTAACCTTGACAGGTGCATTGTGAGAAACTTAGAATGTACACACATTTAAAAGAAGTATGCACAGGTATGGTGCATAGCTGCTGACTTCAGCTCTCCCTCATTAAACCAGGAAGAGGCTTGGAATACAAGCTGTGAGGTACATTCAACACACTGACTCTCCTGACAGCCATGTCAGCATAGCTGAGATTTGAATCAATCACAGTGTATCCACCTACCTAGACATGCCTAAAGCATTGGATCACACAAACTGACAGTCCACACTTGCATGAACAGAAGCAGACAAAGGGCCTGATTTAGAACTTGGCGGACGCATTACTCCGTCACAACGATGACGGATATCCCGTCCACCGAAATATATATCCCATTGTATCCTATGGGATTTATATTTCGGCGGATGGAATATACGTCTTTGTGATGGAGTAACCCGTCCACCAAGACCTAAATCAGGCCCAAAGTCAAAAAGCAAAAGGTGGTACAAGTGGGGCAACCACAATAGGACGAAACCTGTAGCACCGAGAACGGAAAAATAGCCGCCCAGATTTGTGTGAGATGGGTCTGTGCTCTGGTGATCACAGTACAAACACTATAGCAACACCAGATTAACAATTTCTTGAAGGTGAGACCAGAAGGGCAGCATCTCAGTGACAAGTGTCAGCTCAGAACATCATGGAATAGTGAGGTGGAACAAGATATACACCACACACACACACACACAAACACACACACACCTGTGGCTTCTGACTTTGGGTAAATGGATAAAACTTGTGCAGACACATAAACCTGTGCAACCCATGGTTATGCTGAGATAATGTGGATGGAGCCAGTACTTGCCAACCACAAAGAACCCGATTATTGGTGAGGTCATTGCAATCTAGGGCCATTGAGAGGTGTTCCTGAATTTAACTTGCCTATGTCCCATACTTATCCATCACTCAGTCAATCATTCAGTCGTTTCCTATGTTCCCATGTGTCCTGTTGCCAGCACGATGCACACAGAGAGGAATGTTGGAAGTTGCTCAGGGTCCTCAAGGTGTGGGAGTTTTGTTTCATTTGGGAATTTACATTTCTTTTCAAACTTGGATGCCCTCGGTTGATAGGACCGAGTTAATCTATCATCTTGTATTGCAAGTGTTTTTAAGCCAATAATTGTTCAAGGGTACTTGTGAACTACCAACATTTCTGAATTCAACTCTGTTAATTTAACAATTTTTAGAGGTAAGTGTAGGAAAGTAGGATCTGCTTCTTATGGTTACCCCCACTTTTTGCTGATGTCTCACTGTTTTTGGACTAGTCTGACTGGGGTCCTGCTATCCAGGACCCCAGTCTATCTGCTTATCTGCTTTCTCCCTTAAATTGCTATGTATGTACTTTAGTTTACACTCCAGATTGGATACTGGGGTACCCTTATAAGTCCCTAGTATATGGTACACCATGTACCCAGGGCATAGGTAGCCCAGAGGCCTCCCATGTGCTGAAGCATGTATTAAGCCACCCATGAGAGGCCATTCAAAATGACACAACAGGTCTGCTACATCAGCCTGTGTAAGCTGGTGCTTGCACCACTTACTTAGATATAGGTTCACTATATCTATCTAAATCACTACACTTAAAAACCTATCAGTCACCCCTATGGCAGGCCTTATCAATCCTGAAGGCAGGTTGCTGGGTTTTACGTGAGAGGGTGCCCCTGCATGAGCAGAGCCCCTCTGCAGCCTTCGGAGACCATTCTCCTGGGTTGTCAGTGATGCAGCCAGACATATAGGTTAAGTTGCATTATAACCTCGTGGTAAATGCTAACTTTTAAACGGCTGCTTAGAAACATGTCGTGTTTGGTGTCAAACACCTTGGAATCATACCTCCACACCAGTAACTGGTGTGGGAGGTATGATTCCGCCCTTCTGAAACCACTACTGTGGGTCACCGGTCTACCCAGTACCAGCTTTCTCGACCCGGGCAGCACAAAATGGACGCTGCCAGCCACAGACACGATTCTGCTCTCCTGCTGCAGAGCCAAGCTCGATCAGAGGAAGGCATGACAATAGGCATCCTGTCACAGGGAGGTGTGACCACCTCCCAGACAGGGTTTAGTGTATTGGGGCTGGGTGGGTGCACTCTGAGAGTGCCAGAAAGTCTGCACTGGGGGCACATTTGTTGTCCCTGTGCATAGTCCAGCTCAAACCAGTTCTGGGAGCCATTGGCTCCTGCTCTGGTGCAAAACTGGACAAAGGACATGGGTGTAGCCACCCCTCTGTCCTGCCCCTCCCCTAGCAGGGTCCCCAGCATCTTTCCAACCCTTTCCCGTGGGTATAAAGTGGGATACCAGGCTACAGGACTTTAGATTTTACCTGGACAAGATTCTGCTAAGAAGAAACCAAGTACTTCGACTGCCTGCACAACGATTGCACGACTGAAGAATCTCCCTTGGAGTAAAGGAGTTACTCCCCTGCAGTAGCAGGCACCTAAGCGCATCTGACCGGCTTGCTTCTCCAGAGCTCCTACGGACTACGAAGATTTCAGCAACACAGGAGGTGGGTTCCCAAAGGTCCCTGAGGTTGATCTGACCTCTCAGCGATTATGAGACCAGTATCCCTCGTGGGGACCGTGCAACCTGAACCCCTGTGCACCGCGTACATTTGCAAGAGCATATGCTTGTTGGCGATCCCGGAGCTTGTGTTTTGGACTCCGTGTAGTCCCGACCCGAGCAGCATTTGCACCGAAGATATCCGGCCTCCACTCACCGAGTGCTCTGTGGGCTGGTGCTTTGAAAATTCGCTCGAGGCCTCCTCGCGATCCCTGGTCCGTTGGCATGTGGGTCCTGGCGAGGGTCACCTTGTTTGTTCTTGGGCTTCCCTGGTTGCTCCAGACGTGCCCTGACTCCCCAATGCTTGGAGAGTCCCCTGGACCTTGCTGGTCCACACCGTAACCTGTTTGTCCTTCCTGCGTGGGTTGCATTTGCCAAGGCTCGTTGGTGCTCCAGCCGGACACCGACCCCTCAGCACTCGACATCCTTCGTGGGACAGCTCACCTCCGGGTCCTGGTTGTCCTCGACGTCTCCTGGTCCTCGTGGCTGCAGAGTCAAGCATCCCTTCTTCGCACCTGAAGCACCCGACATCGGTGGGCATTCGTCTACCGAGCCCTTGGTCACCTGAAGTGACCCAGACTCTGTCCCCTCTGCTTTCAGGTTCCTCTCACCTAGAATCCAGGCTTGGATTCCACCGGACACTCATCGCCTTCCTGGCAGAAGTACTTCTTTGCAACTCTCCATTGAAAACGATGAAGGTTTCCGACACTACTTGACCACTATGCATCCGGCTCCTCTGGGATAGGTAACACGGGTACCTCAGTACTCACTGGTGTGTTGTCTCTAGAACCTCTTATGTTCCAAAGGGTTTGCTCGAAGTCCTCGTAGAAGTGCCCTTAAACTGTAACTTTACAACAGCGACTTTCCCATAGAGTTGCACGGAGCACGCAGTCGTGTTTCCTCACTGCACCCGTCCTCCGTGGGCGCCCTGTGTCACTGCCTTGGGTGGTTCCTTCGGGTCCCAGCGATTCTACGTGCTCTAGGCCCTGTGTCTAGTCAAGTCGTGATTGCTATACCATTTTTAGGTCTCGCCTAGCGTTGCAGCGCAAATGCGCTGCCATCACTTTGCGAGGCATGCAGTATACACTACAGTGTGGAAGCTTTGTGGAAGCTCCGCCCACTCTCCGGCCCATCTTCTTCATTGGCTTAGGTTATAAATGCTGCCTTCCGATTGGTTTTAAGCTTGTTAGTCCCTCCCCATGACAGCCATGTCAGTCATTTGTGTCCTTCCACGGCTACTGGCCCCTTCACAGCAGACTACTTTCTTCCCGTGCCCCCCCTCCCCTGCAGTCCGATGCCTTCTCGCCGCCGCCCTTCCCCTCGTGCCTCGTTGCCCGCACGCATTGCTATTTGCAATGCAATAGGTCTCGCGTAAATGCGAGTCCTATTGCATTGCTAATGCTTGTTTGAAAAGTTGACTCCCCTGAAGTATTGGCTCGGGAACGAGCACCACCGCACACGCAGTCCGTACGCACAGCTGTTCCCCGTGCCTTGGCATTTCCAGCGAAACTCTGTCTTCGGCATTGCTCTAAGTAGCGTGCACTTTACAGTGCACCTGGGGCACAAGCAGGCATCCACTCCAGCACACCAGGGGTTTCGAGACCAAGGACTCACACTACATGGATGCTGCGTGCTGAGTCCTTGGTAAACATGCTTCGTAGAATGCAGCTGCATGGTTTGTTTTTTTAAAGCATACATGTGATGCGCACTGGCCTCAATAAAGCATCCTTTTGCACACATGTGTCTGTAGTCAATTGGTGTGCGCCGTCTCGCCAGATTGCCTTTCTTGGCCCCTCCCACCGGGAGTCACCCGGCGTGATCGGGTATGCCGGCATGTATTGTGTGTGTGCCTTACCCAACCCTGCCAAGTACCACAAATCACCGTTAAAATAACGGGGCATATTCTCAAGGAGCCATCGCCGAGTTAACGGCACTTTATCGCAGCCAAAGTTGCGATAAAAACATCGCCCCATTCACAAGCTGGTGTGAACAGCCCATAACACCAGTTTACCCGCGATAGAAGCCGCAAAAAACATCGCCACAGATGACCCCGGCAACTATCGCTAATGAGATGCAGAGTAGGCGTACCCGTGCAAAAAGCCGCAAAAACACCACTCCGCAACATTCTCAACGACCAGCCAGATCGGCGAAAAGACCACGAAACATGCAATAATGCGCGTTAGCAGCAGGAAATTAACACCTGCTCTGACCTGGTGTAAAGTCGGACGGCAGCCTGCACCACAAAAGGGAGCCCAGCCCACAGCCACACCTGAAGAACAACAGATGCCATGGAGCCACTCACCATGCACCCGGAGCCCCGAGAGGGCAACAACACCCACCGCCACCACACACCCCACCCCCCCGGACACCCACCGCCTCCCCCCCCCCGGACCAACACTGAGGCAGCGCAGACAAAGACAGCGACCTTCCTAAAATGCACCAACCTCACAGTCCCAACACCAGAGAATGTCATTGCCCACTATATGCCCAAAGGGACAACCCTCCTCCGCATCCTGACCACCATAGCCCACAGGCTGACGGTACCAACACAGCGGACAACCAACATCCCACCGCAGACAAAGCTGCTGGCCGTGCTGCACGTGTTGGCCTCTGGTACCCTCCAACCAACCTCCGCCTGAGACGGAGGAGTCACACAGCCTGGCCAAACTAAGTCCCCCACAACGGTCATGGATGACACCATAAGCTTGGTACCCCACTACCTATACCTCACACACACTGCGCAGGAACAGCCGGAGACCAAGCAAGGCGTGTACGCCACAGCTGGCTTTCCGCACGTGTCAGGGGGCAATTGACTGCACACATGTCCTACTAGTGGCCCCTGGCGACACTGCACACAATAAGCGCAACAGAAAGCGCCCGTATCCCACTAATGTGCAGGCAATAGTGGACCACCGTGGAATCTCCGCCAACGACGTCGCCAACCACCCAGGCAGTGTGCATGATACCTGCACCTCCCGACAGTCCATCATCAACCTGCGCCACCAGGATGGCACCCACGGAAATGCACTGCTCATTAGCCAATACCAAATGCACAAACCACACACCTCAACTCCACAATCATGCAGCACACAACACAGGAAATGCACACGTCACAAGCTCACATACAACATGCACACCCACCAGACACGACAGCACAACTCACTGTGGGAACCTGGGCCAGCCATGTACATGAGCCATCAACGGCATGGCACCTCGGACACACAATAGCAGAATGTCGGAAGAGGTGGGGACCAGGCATGTGCGAAGGAGGCAAGGGACCGATGAATGAGAATGTACACAATGGCAAGTGTGGCGTGGATGTGCTGGCCAGACGGCAGTATGCAGACCACACACATATCCATATTGACAAACACCGCTGGTGTTTGGAGTGTAGTGGACGCAACCATGTCACCCCAGCCAGTGGGGAAGTCGCGGAAATGTAGCTTGTGACGTCACCCCCGTAAGCGTGAGCGGAGTGGGCTGGCCCGGCGTACGCCAGGCCAGCGTAGGGGTGTGAATAAAAGGCACGTAACCCTGGGCATGGTCCTCTTCCGGAATGCCCAACGTCTCTGCCAGGGCGGCGCCCCTCACCCCGCCACGAGGCCGACGCCGTGAGCGGTGTTGCTAGAGATCCTGTGCGCCTGCTGCACCCCGGGACGCTGGTCCCCGAATCACTCCTGCCCGCCCCTGCGCACCCAGGCCTCAATGCCTACCTTCCGACACCGGCGTGTGTCGATGAGGGCCCACCACGTGCCGGTGCAATCTCCAAGCCCAAGGCCTGCGACCTTGGCAGCCTCCTCAGACCATCACGGCCTCCGCAACTCAGGCCCGCAGTATTCCATTCACGTTGACGTACTCCACCGGCATGCACAGCGGACAAGTATGTCACACATTTGGAACTGAGTCTTGATTACACCATGGCAGAGCACATACATCATGGCTGAGTGTATGTCACTATACACCCTTCTATGTGGTGCCAACAGGTCTTAGATTTACATCACAGCCGAAAGATTCTGTGGGCCCACGCGGACTACTACTCTCGGCCTACGCTGCGCTCGAGTAGGTCACAGAATTGGAACTGAACATCGATTATTCAAAGGCAGAGTACGAATCATTGCACGCAAGGAGAGGCATAAGAGGATGACGCGTTGCATTTGGGAGGAAGAAAGGATCATCATTACGGAGGTGATCGAACACTACCGACAACTGCCCTGATGTCACTAACTCTGTGCATCGCGAGCCTACGACACGTGGCTGTGGCCCACTGCTGACCGCTGCCTCCGGCCTACACTGCGGTCCAGTAGGTCACAGAGTCTTGAATCGTCATTGCCGGAGTTCATATCAGTGTACCGGCATCATCGCAGACTGCATCCCCTCTCAGCCCCGGTGCCACTAAGTCTGTTCCCCGACATTCATGGACACTCTCTGGTCGTACATTGGTGGCGTTTGAGTCTATGGAGTAGGGGGTAGTTTTCATCCTAATGCAGCTGATACCGAATTAGTGGTGGCAACGAGGCAGTCGCTTTCCACTCCTCCATTTGCTGCTTCCGGATAGCTTCTGCCCTCTGCATCATGCTCTGGAAGAACACCTTCCACTGTCCCCTGAAACACTCCGCGACATTCACCTTCGACATCGACGAGGACCCGCTCAGTCTGCGTGGCCCTACCTCAGTGGACTGCAAGTCACCGTCCCGTGGCGGTGTGCCTGTGCCTGCCGCTGTGCACCCGTGGCCACTAACTCTGTACAGCTCAAGTCAGGGACCCTGTCTGAATGAATATTAGATGACCTCTGTGACGGTGGTCTTGGGGTCATCAATGCCATGTGCATGTGGCCCTGCGCTGTCAGCTGCATCCGGCCTGAACTGCGGATCAAATCGAGTCTTGACCGGCCCGGACGTCGCATCATGGCAGGAGGCACACGCCACCATCGCCAGGGCGAACTCCAACCACCATCTGCCAGAGTCAAAACAATGGTACTGGCAGACTAACGGAGTTGCTCAGACCTGTCGTGGAGGCAATCATCTGCCTGATCCCCTGCTCAGCACTCCAGGTGCCACTGACTCAGTGCACCGCAACCAATGGACTGTTACTGATTGAGTTTTGTGCTGTGGAGATGTTGCGCAGCAATGTCACCTCAGGCAATGTGGGAGACCTAGGACATTGATGAGGAAGTTGATGCAGGTCTAACACACCCCACTGCATCTGCATCAGGAATATCCCGAATGGACACAATCCTAGTCATTTTCATCACATGAGCGCGCTCAGCTCTAGTGCCCCAACCTCAGTGCACTGCAACTCACGGACACTGCTGTTTGTATGTTGGGTGACCTCTGTACTTGCTCCGGCTCCCCCCATGTTGCTCAGCAGTTGACTCTGTTATGCAGGTGTTTTCTGTTTCCATTGCACTGGTGTCCACTGTTCAAGTTGTTGCCAGCACCAAGCACTCCGTGCGGGCTGGCTTATGCTCACCCCACACACATCCACCACAGGCGTCACTGTACATGTGGCCCTGCAAATAAAGGGGCGGGCGCATGTGCCCGTAGCCAGTTCAACATAATGTCTGCGTGTGTCTCTATGGCAGTGTGGGTCTCCTTTGTGGGGTGTAGGTGGTCCCTGAAGGGTAATTGACACCCACGTATGTGATCTAGTTCGCCTTCCATGGGTTCGGACCACACCCGCACCTGTTCGGCCACCTCCTTTTGGCGTTCTGACACCTGGCATTGGGGTGCCATGTGTGCGTCGGTGAAGTGTTGTGGACCCGCCGGGCTTGCGTGTGCTTCATGCTGTGTGGTCTGGTGCAGGGGCTGGGTTCTCCTCTAAGTAGCTTGTCTGCCCTGGTCCTGGTGGTGGGTTGTGTGGGATGTCCATGGGCTGTTGTAGGGCGTGGGTGTCGAAGATGTGTTGGTCGTGTCCTGCATCACTGATGAGTTTTGTCTGGTCTGACCGGCTGGAGGTGTTGTTTGTCCCTCTGCAATGTGAAGGGGAGATGCATGTTGACATTGTGTTGACATTTATGTTGGCGCATTGTTCTTGTAGACATGCAGACTGTGTGACAATGTACATTGTGACTGTTTGGGCGGTGCTATCAGATCGGCCTCATCGCAGCTTTTTTGGCGTTCGTGTTTCGCATTTCGCCAGAAACCTCCCTGAAGGGGCATGTTAGGTGACGCTGACTGCATTCATTAGCTGCTGAGACCCCGCCACTGCAGCCTGTCTGTCACGTGGCCTGTAGTTTCTTCAGTGCTAGCCAGTAGACTACTTGATTTATCCTGGGTGGCACCTTCCCTGTTGCTGTTATTCCGGCAACAGGCACCACCCCCACTGGCACTGACAGTGACCTTTTCTTTTTGCGGCTTCCGGCATGATTCTGAATGCTGCTAGAGTCGAAGAATCATGAGCGCCGGCATCATGATCACCACTGTAATGCTGTATGTACAGTATTATTTCCATCTACGGCACCCATAGCCAGAATGCAGCCGCTGGCGCCTCTCAGGTCGGTGAGGTCCGCACTATTCAAGGTAGGATTGCAAGCATTCAAAAGATATACTGGCTAGTAACATTTGTTCATGTCCACATAAAAGCCATATGTGTGACATAACTTTTGTGTTTTTATTTATTTTACGTATCAGTCAGAGATCATCATGTGCAGCTCTAAATCACGTTTAAGTGCTTTCATCATTCCTTCTGTTTGTAGTATGTACTAATGAGGGAGAAAATACCTGCGTTCTGTGATTGTTTTCTCATTTTCTACCAGCTGGTACAGTACAATGCAAGTTTCTGGTTGCTCAAATTGGTGTAATTTTTGATATGTATGTTTCCCTGGTCTTCATTGCTTGATTTTGCTCACGAAAAAGTGTCCCTCATAGTCGTTGAATGTCACTGATAAGTACACTGAAAAAAGGAAAATGTCACACATAAGCAATCTGAGACATTGGCAGCTATGCTCACCTTTGGAAATAGCTGGCGGAAGCCAGAAATGGCCCATTTATGGAAAAAAGGGGCCTCTTCTGACTTATGGCAAGTCGACCAATGCCAGACACTTATTTTATAATAATTATTTTGTTTTCATTTTGATGTCTTTATTTGTCATGTTTACGAATGTTCTGTTCTACGTGGTGATAATTCACGATGCTTAAAATTCAGCCTCCACCCATTAAACCTGTAGAGTGGTTAGCCCACGGCTCCGGGTGACTACCCTGGGTTTACATACATGCTAGTGGCTGCGCACAGCCAGCGTGGTACGTGCAATGTGGGTGGCTCCTTGCATCCCTTCCTTCTCACTTTTATTAAGTGTTTTGAATGTCTACTGCTTCAGGCGGTCTTGTGCAGGTTCTGCATCCATAGGATCGGAGTACCAGTGGCTCGTTGTTTTCAGACCCCTAGTTAAACCTCTGTTTGAGCAGGGGTCGGAGTTACGAGTTTTGTTATATTTAACTCTTCCGTTTCCCCCCTAGAACAAGGGTTCTTTACCTTTGGCCGTTTGTGGACCACGACTTAATAATTACTGGATTCAGCCCCCACCCACCCACTGAATCATTATTGTAATCCGACTTAATTATTACAGGATCCAGGGGACCCCACCAGTGCTTGAAATGAAAAAATAGAACTCCCGCCATCCGGCCTCATGCAGCTCCCGTGGCAGAGCTGCAGTGAGCACTGCTCGCACACCAGTAGCTATACTGTCTGCGAAAAGTCCTATATGGGGAGGTATCGTGTGCCCATCGTATTGTTTGTGCAATCCGGCATAATTGTCATACATGATTTATGTCATGAATGCTAGTCTTCTGTCTCATATGCAGCCCTCAGTACGGGACCTATATATTGGCTATCACGCCTATTTGCTGTCTTCTATGTATGGAAACTGTTATGTTAATAATGCATCCACTTCCTAGTGCATCCACTATAGGAATTTGTATTTGATGTCAAGATCACAGATTTGAATCCCGGTAGGTCCAGTCAGCCTTTCATCCTTCTGAGGTCGATACAATTAGTGTTATTGAGTTGGGAGGAGTTTATTCACAATCACACACATTAGCACCACTTTACAGACTTTGCTAGGTCGATACAATTAGTGTTATTGAGTTGGGAGGAGTTTATTCACAATCACACACATTAGCACCACTTTACAGACTTTGCCAGAGCGCCACTTTACTGACTTTGCCAGTGAACCGCTACTTTCATTTTCTCGTAATTCTTTGAACAACATTTATTTCCACAGTGGGGAAGTGCACCATTCCTGGAGGTACTACAATGATCCTTATCAGCTGTTTTCCTTATTTTAATTTATAGTATGTGTACCGCAGCTCTGTGTGCAGGGATGTGGTCTTTTTAAACCATACTCCTTACATTTTGTGCGATAATGTGCTTCATTGCTAAATACTTATAAGGTCCCAAAGGCGAGACCCATTGCATTGCAAATGCTTGTTTTAGTATATGGTTCGGTCTCCCCCTGGAGCCCGCTGTGTATTTTGCTACTTACGAATGTTCTATTGATTCAATATTGTGTGCTTTGTGCCCTAATCTCGTGTAGAGACTAGTAGAGAGTGTTATATTAATAAATACATATTTTTATATAACTACTGTGTGGTTCTCCTTTCATTTGGTCATTCAGGAGGTGATATTCTGGTAAAACAAGCTGCTTTACATTCCTTCAAGATTAAGCCTGAAGGCTGCTCTCCACAGCTACCACTAGGATAGCTTTCTAAAGGTTATCTTTGACCTCATACATCATAAGGGTCATGTGGACTGGTACAAGTTGCCCACTTTAATTAGTGGACAGCATATACCAGGCCACCTTCTCACAGTAACATTCAACTGTGTGAGGAGTGGAAGCAGGATCCTCCCCACGTGTGTCTTCTGTGCAAGTCAGAATATAATGGAGTCAGGAGCAAGAGGTACTATTTGCTGGTCACAAAATAATATATATATATATATATGAAACGCGGAGACGTTGTCTGCCTCTGCTTCGAGAAAAATTAAAAGAATTTCATTTCCACGGAGTGCCGTCTCCTCGTTTATTCTGTTGGAGCTGCTTTGTATTTATCGTGCGAGGGCGCTGACGAGCACTTACAGCGATCTGGAAGCACGCTGCACACGTTCCTTGGTCTTTGGTCCGAAGACGGCGTGCCCCCCTTGAGTGATTTTACAGCAGTACAGCCCTCAAGGTAAGTCTGGGGCAGGAGGGCTCACACTCGTTTCACTCTGCCTGGGAAGCTGCACGCTGTACGACAACGGAATTAATATAGCGGGAGCCGTACAAGACCGGCTTTGTGTATTTTAACATACCGGGTCTTGCGTGGAGGAAACGATCTAGACTGAGTTGGGTGGCATCCCAAAGTCTGAAATAATTACGAAAAAGCAAAATGGCAGAAGAGGAGATTAATGCCAGGTTAAAAACTGCAGAAGGACTATTAGGAAATGTACCAAGTAATGTCACTACAATAGGGGCATCTAAAGCAGACACCTCTGATACAGATTCATTCACTTCACTCAGTCGAAAATTGGAGAAACTTACCAAAGCAGAAGTCTCCAAATGGTGGGAGGTTCATTCCTTAAAAAGATACATCGAGGTGGGCAGAGTACCACGCGGTTTGAGAATAATGATAACCCCCACATATGAAAATTCTCATCCAGAGCTAATAAAGGAATGGGCTGAGTTGAATGCTGAAAGTTCTAAGCAGAGGATACTCCTGCTAATAAAATATGACACTATTGATAGGGAAAACGTAGTTCAACAGATTAAGGATGTCTCAGTTCAGCTAAATCTGCGAGCCGATAAAGAAGTGGTGGCAAAATTTATGAAGGACATGAAAGAACGAATAAAAAAGCATGAGTATGTCATAACAGCACGGAAAGCGCATAAGTTCCAGCGTGATAAAAGGGACTATGAAACAGGAAGAATTTACACCTTCTCACGAAAGTATGACAATATACGGAGAGAAAGAATGGAAGTGACAAATAAAATCAGACAAGAAGTGTCTGTAAGCGACCTCAGTTCAGACACAGGGTCTGAATCAGACCGGGAAGGCCCAATTGAAAACCTGAGAATAACATCTGTCCAAGACAAATTCTGTTTTTTTACGTTTGGGCCGCTATACAAACAATCGCCCAACACCACAACAGAAAAGAGGAAGAGGAATGCGAGGAGGGGCGGTAAGGGATAGAGGAAATGGAGAAAAGGAAGGAGCGGTAACGAGGAGTCAAACCAAGAAAAAAAGCATAACAATACGGTAATTAACCTTAGTCAAATTCCATTAACTACAGAAGATAGACGTATTTTGAATTTGGGACTTTCACACTGCCCAGAGTCAACATTTAACTATGATCAAACACGTATTGACCTATACCAGTTCATATGAAAATTGAAATTAAGAAAATATTTTAAACAACAGGTAAAAAACAACAGCAGAAATGTGTCTAACTTTGAGGGTGAACAAGATAATAGTTTGTCAACTACAGACACTAACCTTCTGACTATTTTACATGAACTGGAATTGGAGGGCAGTACAGATTCCGATTCAACACTCACGCACTATGTGAATCCTACCTCCACAGAAATATCACTGTTCAAGCCAAAATCTAAATTTAACCCCATACTTCCATTTGGTAACATCGATGCGTTTAACGATACTATGGTTGAGGAAGGCCTACACCTAGGGAAAGGGAACTTAATGTGGTACTCACTAAATGGTCACAAGAGAAAAAAACTGTGTTATACGAAATGCAGATAAAGGTGGCAACATTGTCATTTGGCCACTTGAGATGTATGTTGATGAAGCTAACCTTCAATTGAGAGATACCTCTGGTTATACAACCATTACATGGGGAGAGTTTAACAAACTCAAGAATAACTTCTATGAAGACTAGACTGCATGGCGTGACCTTGGTCTTATTACGTTAGAGGAATACAGTTTCCTCAAAGTAAAATCCTCTAGAGTGCCTATCCTTTATCTTCTGCCTAAAGTACATAAAGACAGTGAATGTCCCCCAGGCAGGTCCATCATTTCTGCAATAGGGAGTCTGTTGGAAAATGTTTCGAAATATGTTGATTTTTATTTACAACCGATGGTGAAAGATCTACCATCCTACATACAGGATACAACAGACTTCCTAAAACAGATCTTTGACATTCACTGGGAGGCAGATTTCCTCATGGTATGTCTTGATGTTAGCTCCTTATATACGAGCATTAGCCATGATGATGGACTGAGGGCTATAGAGCACTTCTTAAACCGTAGGCCACGACAGTTTGCAGACCATAACAAAATGTTAATTGCAATGATTAAGTGGTGTGTGACCTGTAATATTTTCCTTTTTGACAAAAAATTGTATAAACAACAACAGGGGACAGCTATGGGCACCTGCTTCGCCCCAGCTCTGCGAATTTGCATATGGGCTGGTGGGAGGAGCAGGTGCTTCATGGGCCAGAAATGGACAAGTGGTCGTCACATATAGTGACATGGTTACGGTACATTGATGATCTTTTTATCCTTTGGAAGGGTAATACAGCTTCTGTGACAGCGTTTGTTGAATGCATCAACTGTAATAATTTGAACCTACTATTCACAAGTAGAATCAGCGATACAGAAATTGAATTTTTAGATGCGAGAGTAGAAGTCAAGGAACAAAGTCTCTGCACTTCCATTTGCCGTAAACCTATAGCAGGTAACATAACATTGCATGCAAACAGTGCACACCCACAACCACTGAAGAATAGTATCCCTTATGGTGAGCTATTAAGGGCCAAATGAATTTGCAGCTCCAACAGGGAATACGAGCAAGCTGAACGAGAAATTTGTGCTAGACTCACACCTAGAGAATATCAAAGCCATGTTTTAGCACATGCTAAACTTAAAGCCAGACAAGTGAGAAGAACAGGTCTCCTTTTTAAAAAATTGGGAGAAGAAGCGAAGGTGAAGCCTGTAACCAGGTTTATCACCACATATAATCGACAACATAAGGAATTGAGAAATGCTCTAAACAGACACTGGCATTTAGTTAAGCAAGATCCAACTATAGGCAAAGATATGCCTCGCAAACCTGATTTGACATACCGACGCTCACAAACAATAGGAAACAAATTAGTCAACACCTACACCATTACACAACAACAGTGGCTTTCACCCAATAAGGGGTTTAAGAAATGTGCAAAGTGTAAGGCCTGTCAGCACGGCAAGAATGCAACAGAGGTAACAACTTATTTCGGAGAACACTTAAATATTTCTAAACCATTGCACTGCAAGTCTGAATATGTGGTTTATTTGTTGGAATGTCCATGCCCTAAAGGATATGTTGGGAGCACTAAGCTAGAGGCCCATAAGCGGGTCTTACAGCATTTGCGTGCTATTAAGAATGCTGATGTAACATACCCAGTAGCCCAACATTTCAAGGAACACCACAATAGGGTGCCCTCTAAAATGACATATTGTATCCTAGATCAGGTTGTTAAAACCTTAAGAGGGGGAGACAGAGAGAAAGCTCTGAGACAACTCGAATGTAGATACATTTTGAAAATGTGTACAAAGGAACCTGGAGGCAGGAATATCGATGAGGAGATATATACTTTTTTATAAAGTGGTGCCTATTAGATGTCTATTTTCTATAGCATGATTATGAATTTAAACTTTGTACACGTCTGTGTTCTTCATTTGGACTCTGCGAGTTGATGATCTGTGCGTTGTAGTAATATGCCTTTAAGGGCTTTTTAATCTGTTAATTTTCATTCTGCTTTTTATGTTACAAGGATAAGTATTTTAACACTTTACGTCTTTTTATTTTTGTTGTAGGTTATCCAGACGGATTACCGAAAGATGACAACTAAAGAGCTAAGATATATAATTTTCTATTTCTTGTTTAATTTTGAACTTTTAGTATTTCTCTTTTCTTCATTAATATTTTTTATTTCTTGTTACTATATTTTTCTTTCTGTATTCACGTGACAGTGTTGTACACGTGTCACCTGAAATCAATTTACCTAGAACCATGGTTAAGAGGTACTTATATCTCGAAAATTTATGTCTATCAGCTTTATTAACCATTTGGTAAATTAATTTGTATTACGGTATGTTATTTGCATCTACATGGATAACTTTGCCCACTGGGGCTGAATTTCAACCATAATTTATGTTTGTAGCTGCAGAGACACTTTCAGTAGTCCTTTGTCTATTTTTTAAGGCACATAGGACAAGATGTCCCTGATTTATATATTGTGACCAATGCCCAATGGGGCTGAATTTATTTTAATCCTACTTTAATTTGTTGTGTTTATGTGCGACAGGACTTGTTTTGTAGAACGATGTCAATGGCAATTATTTTATTTTTTCATTATGGGATATGCATTGAAAGCATGCTTTAAAATGGCCGACAGCTATATTCCTAGATGCATTGCATGGAGTTTGCCTCTTTCTATGATCATTATGTGTACAACTTTATTTAATACTTGATCAGTGAACAAAGCGGCGTCGTGAACAAAGCTTTCGAGCTGAAACGCGTAGACGTTGTCTGCCTCTGCTTTGAGAAAAATTAAAAGAATTTCGTTTCCACGGAGTGCCGTCTCCTCGTTTATTCTGTTGGAGCTGCTTTGTGTATAATATATATATATATATATATATATATATATATATATATATATATATATATTTATTTTACGAACCAACCTATTTACTAGTAGTTCGGTACATAGAATTCAGATTCTGATTGTGTGAACAAGGCAGTATGCCGAAACCCGTTACAGCGTAAATAAAGAAAAAGTGCGGAAAATCAGTGGAGTGTCTCACCTTGTGTTGGTATCCGAGTCTATTTGGATGTTGGAACTGGTGAAAAAAAAATAATATATATATATATATATATATATATATATATATATATATATATATATATATATATATATATATATATATATATATTTTACGAACCAACCTATTCACTAGTAGTTAGGTACATAGAATTCAGATTCTGATTGGGTCATAACCCGACCAATCTCATGAATAGTAATGAGGTTGGTAACCCTGGTTGGAGGCCATCATAGGTACTGCGGCCTGCTAGGCGAATGGTTCTGAGTTTGGAAAAAAAGTTTACTTTTTTTTTTAAGCTTGGTTGGAAATGGTTCCCTGGACCAGCGGCTACTCTCCAAAAACATGTTTTTTTTACGTTCAGATTTAGACATAGGTGAACATTCACACTTGGGAGTCTGTAACTTCTGAAAGGAAAAGATTGATAAATCACATATCAATTCGGTATCTAGACGGGACACCCACAACACAGAATTAAGAATCGGTATGGGGCTGCAATCCCATTTTAGGGGCAGTAGAAGTTTACTAATTCCCAAAATGCGATTGGTACATCAGAATAAAAACATTTCAGTCACAAACTCTGAATTGGAGTGTTTGTGTCCATAAACAATGCTCTGTACATCTGGCCCATGTTTCCCTTCTAAAAATCCTCATCTCCTTGGAACAGCTTTTTCAATCCTGTGGAAGCAGGAAATGTCCCTTCTCTGGGTCTTAGAGTGTTTTAAACACCAGCAGAAGATAAGGCATAAAACTAGACAGATGGGTCCTTACTCAAACGCAGATGATTCCAAAAGAGCAGAAAATCAAGTTTAAGGGGTGAATAGATGACAGACCTACTATCAAGCTAACTATTGTCCCCAGTTGAAGAAGGCAGGACAGAAAGGAACAGGCAGGAAAATGTTCAGTCTCGAAAGGTCCAGCAGTCTGTCTGCTATGAAATGTTGTGTTTGTGTATTAGTTTTACCCCAATGAGGAGGCCAATGACACTGGTATCAGCACAGCACACGGACTACCTTTTGTGTAGTGTACTAGAGGTGAGCAGACTGCATGCCTATCTGCTGCACTCCTTGTACTCAGTTTGCCTGACTGCTTGTCTGGGAATTAAATTGTCTAGAGCTGTTCCCTGTACAGGCTGCCCAAGCTTGACTATCAGCAGAGGGGAGGAGCACAGAGGTGACCTCCATAATTGGAGAGATCTGTGGTCAGATTCTACATTCTTTAGACCAGATTAGAACTGTTAGCTGATAGTGCAGGTTGGGGGGGGGGAGGGCTATAAAGTGGTGTTCTGGGGAAGCGCCAGCACAAGACGTACACAGTAAAAGTGCCAAGGGAGGGCCAAAGTGCCTGATAAGACTACAGGGCATTTTATGATTCAATTGCAGAAGTTCTGGGTGAATTAAATAGTGTCTGAAACACTGCTGTTATGTTATATCTATTTGGATAGTGCACTATGACCCACAAAGGTATCCTAGCACTGAGCATGTGGCAATGAGGAGCAATGAGTAATGTGTACCTAGCTTTGTCTGGGGTATGGGGGTTATTTGAATAGCCAGGTTGTGAGCTTCTTGTGGAATTCAAGAATAGAGTAGGAGGCTGTGATGTGAAGTGGGAGGTCATTTCACACTTTAGGAGCAATATAAGGGAAGACCCATCCACACTTTAGGAGCAATACAAGGGAAGACCCATCCACACTTTAGGATCAATATAAGAGAAGACCCATCCACACTTTAGGAGCAATATAAGGGAAGACCCATCCACACTTTAGGAGCAATATAAGAGAAGACCCATCCCCGGATCGGGTTCTATGAATTCATGGGATGTGTGTGAGCAGAAGCCCTGTGGAGCAGAGGAGTCTGGGTGGTTGTTGGAAGGCGAGGCAATTGTTCAGGTACATGAGCCCCAAGTTGTGTAGTGCCTTGGGCGTGTGAGTAAGGACTTTAAATAGGGCACGTTAAAGTATCATGTGATGAGAGTTCTGCATGAGAGGTTGCATATGAGTCTGCCTGCCATGCTCTGGATGGATTGGAGTCTTCTTAAATCCCGCTTGGTGATGCTGGCCTAGAGAGTGTTTTTGTAGTCCAACTTGCTGGTGACTGGGACGTGAGGGGTGGCTTTTCTTTTAGGATTCCCGTAGGACTTGAAGAATTGCCACAGAAACCAACTGTCTCAACAATTCACTCACCTTCACTCCCGGTCTCTTCGGCAGACTCTTCAGCCTCGGATGATGTCATTTCATCACTTTCTGAGAGGTCGATGATGTCCTCTGGTACCATTGTTGAACGGCGTCTCCTTTTAGCACGCTCTAAATTGAAGCAAAAATATTTTAAACTTCTTTAAAATAGCTCTTTAATGGAAGGACAAAAGTCTACATCTGTGTGCCACAGCTGTCTAACCCTGGATATTTACAATTGTTTTAGCTCCCCCTGTTCTTTTTATAAACATCTTCACATATTTGCAAGTAGGACACTGGGCTCTGGCTAGCTGCAGGGCACCTAAATACCATCCATAGTTATCTCAAAAGAATAACTTCCTCTGCTTAGCTTTGGGGACACTGCATGATCAGTGCCAGTTTATTGAACTTAAGGCTACAGCTGTGTTACTCTACTCCTGGCAGAAAGGTCTTCAGAGCCCCTGGTGTAAAATCCATGTAGTTTCCGGTCAGATGAAGACCTGTCCTTCAAGGTTAAAGTGAATGCGAGCTCCTCTTCATGCTTTCATATACTGCACCTTCTGAAGAAGGTCTTTCCCTTCGTACCCAAAGCTCAACACACAAAGGAAATCTCATCTGAGCATCAGTGCTTTCCAAAACCGACTACCGTACCTGTGCTCATCTTGGTGTCCCAGACACCTGCCACTGCAAGTTCAGCAAATCCAAGACTTTACAGCTCTGAATGAGGCTGGACTTGAGATACAGTTAAGGCATTACACAGAAACACACATATAGTCACAAAAAAAAGTTTAAGTGGTGTTATACTTAGGTGATGAAGTCACACAAGACCTAAAGTTAAACAAATGGAAAAAAAACACTTGAAAATTGATAACTTTAGTTCGGTAAGCTAACAACAACTCGTGACCCCAACATGCACTGATTTTGACCTCATATTACATCATTCATGACGTTGATGACACCACTGATGACAGCTCAAATGATATCATTGATGACATTACCGATGACATCATCCAAGCTACTGCTACTTAAATTACTCCATAAAACCTTTAAACCGTTAAATCATTTTAAAATACAAATTTGGTAGAAGAGGGTCTACAATCATATACAGCATAGATTGACTTTATATACATGTGTGCTTGTACGGAACAGAAACAGCATAGTCCTGGAGACACGTTTGGTTCAGTATGGTCAAAGTACAGGAAGCACACTTTAGCCACCAAGAATGTTTTTTTGAGTGCAAGCACGACTTCATTTAAACAAGGTAGAAACTGAGCACAACTAGTGTCAGTTGCAGGCACACGTTTCAAAAAGATTGTGGGTTAAATCCCAGGCCGGTCACCAAAAATGTGAGGGAAAAGCTAAAACTTCTGTTAATCACCTATGGATGTCTGGGTACGTGTCCATTTTTAAATAGTTGTCATACAGTGCTTTAGACAATTCCTATATAAACTGGAGGTTTATAAGGTGCAGATATTTATCTCCCGACGTTCCCTGAATATTTCGAGACATTATACATTGTTGAGGAATGTATAATAAATGGTGACCCACTGCTAGACGGTTCAAGTCGCAGTATGATTGCAAGCGTTGTTCTAAGGTTGTACGCCTTTCTGCTCATTCCACGAATGTGTGTAGTGTAGTGATACAAACTACAGAGGGTTATCTATAGGGACTGGCTGCTCATGCGTTATCAGTGGCTAAAGCATTGATGGGAAATGCAGTTGACTTAAAATTGTGGGTCAGATAAGGTGTTTAACAGGCACATTCCATTAAGGTAAATTAAGAACAAATACTTTTGGAGGGTATTGAAGGCTTAATGAGTTGCTGATAGCATTAATATCTACACAGTCATTTAGGTTTTTAGGCAGCTGAACACCTGTAAAAAAGAGGGTAACATCTAGTAAACGTGGGTGATTTGACAGATACACTTCATGTCCTGCACGCAGCAAAAAGGTTACCATTTCGCACTTGCGTAGTGATAGAAAATTGGGACTAGGTGTAGCTTGTAGAATCCTTTTGAGGCCAAAAATGTAAAGCACACTACCACATTCATCAGTGATGTCATTAATTATATCATTTGAGATGTCATCAATGATGTCATGTAACAAGTCATGAGTAATGTAATATGTGAGGTCATAAGCAGTACATGGCGCAAGTTATAGTTAGCTCAGTAAACTATAACTAGGGAATTTCATTGTATTTTTTGTTTTTAAGTGGTCGTTTTTATCTTATTTGAACATCTAATTAAAACATGATTTTAACCTTTGTTTTTTCAATGAATTTCTGTTTTTTTTAATGCAAGATCTTATTATCATGCCTAACAATAACATCACTTCAAAGTTAAATTTTTTATGTGAATTTCCTTTTTTTTGTTTTAATCATGTTCAGCCAATTTCCCCACTGAGGCAGTCCATTGACAATGTGCAGCGGAGAATTGGTCGCACCAAGACCTCCAGCAGACATAATCAAGATGAGGAACTCTGGGACTGATTTAGATCTCAGCGGATGGGTTACTCCATCACAACGGTGATGAATATCCCATCTGGGGAAATGTAAATCCCATTACATCCTACAGGATTTATATTTCAGCAGACAGGATATCCGTCACCGTTGTGACAGAGTAACCCATCTGCTGAGATGTAAATCCGGCCCTTTATCTCCATTTAAAATTCACTGCTTATGTGATTTTCCAAGTTAAATAGCAGAGACCTTTTCAGCACTTTTCTTAATTTTTTGCTGTTGGTGAGATAAGGCAGGGAAACAGAAAACATATTGCCCCTACTCGGAGGAAGCAATTAGAAAACAGCTGCTCCCTCCGGGTGGGAGCAATGCCAGCTCTCGCACCATGCGGGGAGCTGGGAGCAAGGGTCCTGCGGCTCCCTCTGCAGCCCCCAGTGTGGTGGTTGGTGGCTGCCCGGTGTGGGCACCGGGGCACTGGCCTATATTTTAGACATGTCCCAGGGGAAGGGTTCCTCGTGCCAAAATAGGCTCGGGGGCGCACTGCACCCTCCCCTTTTTTATTATATTTGTAGCCGGGGTGGGGGTCCCCTGGGCCTAATGAGGCTTGGGGAGGGGTGGGTGCACACCCCCTCCACTTAATATATATGTTTTGGCCCAGGGGATGGCATCCTCTGGGCCCCGAAGGCCAACCCTACACCATGCATGCCAAAGGATGTACAGGGCATGGGTTTAACAGCCTGCTGGGGGGTTGGCCACAGGGCATAGTGGCAGGCCAAGCCCTGTGGCCAGCCTGCTGGGGGGTTGGCCACAGGGCCTAGTGGCAGGCCAAGCCCTGTGGCTGGGAAATGGCATCCTAGAGGCTCTGTAGCTAACCCTCCACTGCTTATGGCCAAAGGCTGTGCGCAGTGTGTGGTTGGCTGCCTGTGGGGAGTTGTATGCAGGGCAAGGCTGCAAGCCAGGCCCAGCAGCCAACCCCATGCACAACTAAAGGCCATGCGCGGTGTGGGGTTGGTTGCCTGCGGGTGGCTGCCTACAGGGAGGTGGATGCAGGGCCTGTGGCCTAACCCATGCTGTACATGATGAAAGGGTGTGCGCAGCGTGGGGTTGGCTGCCTCCGGGTGGGTTGGTCCCAGGGCCTGGCCTGCAGCCAACAGTTCACCGTGCCCAGCCAAAGGCAATGCACAGTGTGGGGTTGGCTGCTTTCATGTGGGTTGGACAAAGGGCCAAAGGACCTGGCGGCCATGTGCAGGTTGGGGTTGGCTGCCTTCTGGGGGTGGCGGGAGGAGAGGGAATTGAAGCAGGGCCTGACAGCAGGCCAGGCCATCCAGCCAACACCCCACCCGCACATCAGAAGGACATGCACGGGTGGGTGTGTTTTATGTATGGTAATAAAATATTGCTTTACCTTAAAAAAACTAGAAATTCACTGAAAACACCAAAGGTTAAAGTAACGTTATAGTTAGGTGAAATATTCAGTAACAATGTAACGTTTTAAACTCTAAAAACCACAGAAATTCACCAGTTATACTTATCTCAAGTAACGATAACTCGTGCCCTAAGGTAACTATAACTCACGCCTTTGCCATGCACTGCTAACTACCCCATATATTACATCACTCATGACACCTTCTATGACATCATTGATAACATCACTGCAACATTTACAATGAAATTATTGATTAGAAAACCGTGCATGGCGGGGCACAAGTTATATTTGCCTCAGGGCACAAGTTATATTTAATTGAGATAACTATTACTGGAGAATTTGTGTTTTTTAGTTTTTAGAATTTGTGTTTTTTAGTTCAAAACATTAAGCTGTCCTGAACATTTCACTTAACTATAACATATATATTTTTAGAGTACTGACTTTACTTAGGCACCAGTTATGAGTTGCAACAATACTGGGACAGATTTACCACTTGGTAAATTCACGAGACAATTTACCATTACTGTGAGGTACATTTGCCCAATTCCATGCAAATACAGGTTAAACCCCAAGGAATGTGGAATTGTATGTTTCCTCCATTAGAAACAACAATGGAACTGGGACTGGACTGCTGCTGCCAAAACCTCATGTGATTTTTCCAGCTCGTTTTACCATTCGGAAAAAAAATCTAACCTGGTTCTTCCACATCTAGAAAAAGAAAGGGTGCGGAAAAATCCAACAACTAATAATCAGGCACAATGAAATTAATGCATAAGTTAATGTCTTTCCGCCTGACCCATAATATGGCCTTTAAAAGTAGCTTACCTGCAATGTAAAAGAGTAAAAGCATACCTGTGATTTAGACTCCTGATGTAACTCCTGTGATGTGTTGACTCCCAATGTAGAGCCTGTGAAATAAAGGTAACATACCTCATATTCGCCACCTGCTCTGACCATATGCTAAATATAACAGTGGGTCTAAAAGGGGCCTGTGTGGGATGGGTGTCAGGGGATGTGGTGGGCATGGTGTCATGGGGAAGTGCATGCTGTGGGCTGGTAGAGAGAACATTGCATGCTCTATCTGTGCCATACATCTGTGTCGGGTGCTGGCTGGGTTGAGCTTGTGCCCGCAGCTCCAACCCGATCCGCATGTGATTGTCCAGTCTGTAACATCAGTCCTGATGTTACTGATCATGGTGATTCCAGACCTCTAATGATCAGAAGGAAAGATCTCCCGCCGGAGAAGGTGGTTCTCCCGCTAAAACCATCTTTAAGAATCCAAGCAAGAGGACTTAATTTCCCATCTGCACAGGAAGTGACAACACTGGATTTCCCATCATCTATCTGCACAGGAAGTAAAAGCACTGGGTTTCCCATCATCATCTGCACAGGAAGTGGCACCACTGGATTTCCTATCATCCATTTGCACAAGAAGTGGCATCACTGGTTTCCCGCCCACGGTACCCAGCGCTCCTCCCTCCTTCCAGTACCAATTTAATGGAGGTTGCAGTGCAGCTGAGCCAAAGGAAAACCCATCTCTGCCCACCAACACCTTGACTGCAACCAGAGCCAGGCACCCTAGTTTTCCCCCTACCCACTGATACCCTGCTGCATTCCTCCATGCTCTTAACCCCGGCTACCACTTACTGCACTGCTGCCACATCACACCATACCATACCATACAACACGGAAGCAGCGTTCACATGCACTGCCTGCAAGTTCTCATTTACTCACTAACATCCTAAACCAACCACTCACGTACCAACAGCACCTAGGATCCCACTCGCTAACACTCACACAAGCCAGCCACCTGCTCACGCTCACACAGACCAAACACCACCGAAACAACAACTAACTCTCCCAAGCATGCTCCTCAACTCCCACTTGCTCACCACACACACCATGGAGATATGGGACCTACTCTACGACTATGCTCCGAACCTGCTCTTTTTCTAAGAAACATGGCTATATCCAACCTTGGCACTGGTCATCGCTACGTCCATCCTTGATGGCTAGAAGATCATTAGGCAAGACCGTCAGAATAAGCCCGGAGGTGGAGTCTCCATCATATTCAAAGATACCATCAGCTGCACTACCTACATGGACACCCTCACCAGCTACACGAACACCTCACTTTCAAGATACGCATCACAGCCAACTTGTCCTTGAGTGGAACACTCATATGCAGGACCCCGCATTACATTTTTCAGCCACATCATAAGCTTCATCTCACACCTCATTAGCAATGCCAGCACTTTGATTATCCTCGGAGACCTTAACTTTCACCTAAAAGACCATGCCGACTCAAACTGTACGACCCTTCTATAAAACCTTGGAAGCCTTGGCCTCAAGCAGCACATTACAAAACCCACCCACACCGCCAGACCCCTTTTGGAACCAATTGTCTCCGCAATCAGCAACATCACAGTCAACAAGCCAGCAACTATGACCTGGACAGACCACTCCCTCATTGGTTTCAGCACATCGATACTGCACCGTCTTAGACCTAACACCACCAGAACCGCCCTAACAGGTGGAAAAGCATCTCAGAATAGGAGTGGGCTTCCGTCCTATCCAAGTACCGACCAGAGCACACCAGGGACTTGCCGCAAGCCATCAAAAACCTCAACAGCTGGATCACTGCATGCACTGACACCCTGGCTCCCCTCAATCGCAACACAACAGCAAGAGCCCGACCACACGCCAGCTGGTATGCAGAGGAACTCAGGCTGAGGAAACGCCACTGTAAGCAAATGGAGCGCACATGGAGAACAAGTCGAGTCACAGAAGAAAACACTACTAGATGCTACTAGAAGCAGATACAGAATACCAAGTGCACAGCTCTTGCAGATTGCATCAATGCCAGCACTAAAAGCAGCAAGGAAATCCTCACCATAATCAAAGATTTCACAGCGCCTCTTGTCGCCTCTAGCAACATCACCCCTTTACAAGACCTTTGCAACAAGCTCTCAGAATTGATTGTAAGAAAATCACCCCCATTTAAAGCATCTTTGACCCTCAACCAGATCTTGTCACCGTCACAACTCAACTACCCATCATGATAGATGAAAGAACCCTGACATCATGGCCTGCAGTCACCACCGTCAAAATCGCTGCTACAATGAAGACCAACCACGCCTTCACAAAAAGACTCCTACTGATCATCGAAGCACTAACATCCATCCTCAATGCCTCCATCGATTCAGTCACATTCCCAGACCCCTGGAAACATGCACTGTCATGCCCCTGCAGAAGAAACCATCTGCTGGCCCAGCCACGCTTTCCAACTACAGACCCATCTCCCTCCCAACATAGCTGCAAAGGTCTTGGAGAAACACCTCACCAACCACCTTACCAACCACCAGCTCCTCACGACAGTACAGAAACCGCACTCATTGCCGCCACAGGTGACATCCGCAGGATCCTTGACAGAGGAGGAGACAAGGCAGCCCTCATTATCCTGGACCTCTCGACAGCATTTGACACGGTCTCAACTGCCCACTCTCATCAGACACCTGCACGAGATTGGCACCCAAGGACCCGCTCTGAACTGGATCTGCTCCTTCTTAACAAACAGAACACAAGTTGTCAGTCTGTCACCTTACTGTTCAGAAGCCCGCAAACTCATCTGCAGAGTGGCTCAAGGCTTATCACTCAGCCACAACCTTTTCAATGCAAACATGATCCCTCTGGCCAATGTCATCCGCGCACACAATATCAATATCATTTCCTATGCAGATGACATGCAAATCCGACTCTCCCTCTCGGACAAGACCCCCAACACAAGAAACAAGTTCATAGCCTGCATGACTGAAGTCTCTAACTGGATGAAAGCCAACTGTCTCAAGCTCAACACCGATATGACAGAAGTGGTCCTCTTCAGAAAGAACACCTCACCATCGGATCCCGACTGGTGGCCGACCGAACTCAGACCCACAACTAAACCCAGAACCCAAGGCAGAAACCTTGAAATAATCATTGACAGCAAACTGGACATGACCGCACAACTCAA